>CM053611.1:19359819-19489535 GCA_028646535.1 Procyon lotor | reverse complement strand
TTTTTGGAATACTACTCAGGGAAGGAAGGAAGGAAGGGAGGGAGGGAGGGAGGGAGGGAAGGAAGGAAGGAAGGAAGGGAGTGAGGGAGGGAGGGAGGGAGGAAGGGAGGAAGGAGAAAGAAAGAAAGAATGAATTTTGCAACAACATGGATGGAACCAGAGGGTGTTATGCTAAGCAGAGAGAGCCAACTATCATATGATCTCACTGATTGTGGAATTTAAGAAACAAAACAGAGGATCATAGGGAAAGAGAGGATAAAATCAGAGAGGGAGACAAATCACAAGAGACTCAAGCATAGAAACAGTGAGGGTTGCTGGAGGGAAGAGGGGTGGAGGGAGTGTGGAAACTGGGTGATGGACATTAAGGAGGGCATGCAATGTACTAAGCACTGGGTATTATGTAAGACTGATGCGTCACTGACCTCTACCCCTGAAACCAATAATACATTATATGTTAACTCAATTTAAATAAAAATAGAATTTAAAAAAAAATAGCCTACTTTTCATTTCATATTCAGTATATTTAAGAAATTGTTTTGTTATTCTTCTTCCAATTAGTATTCAGCACCACCCTATCCCCCATTTAATATATATGTTATATATGAAAAAAGAAAACAAAACTGATCCTTTAAAAAAACTTTCAGTTAAAAACTTTAGCTGTTTGGGTGATAATATGTTACTACACATGTCACCTTTAACACATGCACCACTGTGGTGGGGATGTTGACAGTGAGGGATGCTGTGCGTGTGTGGAGGGACGGGGGATACAGGTACTGCATACTTTCAGCTTAATTTTGCTGTGAACCTAAAACTTTAAAATCTAAAAAATGAAGTCTAACATTAAAAAAGTTTTTGTGTGTTAAAGAACATTATCAAGAAAGTAAAAAGACAATGATAGGGAAAAATATTTGCAAATCTGATAAGGGTCTAATATACAGAATGTTTTAAAAATTCTTACAACAAAAAGATGACTTAAATAAAAAAATAGACAAAGGACTTAAAAAGAGATATGCAAATGGCCAACAACCACATGAAAATATATGCAACATCACTAGTTATTAGGAAAATGTAATCAAAACCACAAAACCATCTTTACACCCACTAGGACGGCTGTAGGAAAAAGAAAATCATGTAATAACAAGTGTTGGTAAGGATGTAGAGAAATGTAGAAATGTTAACATGGTTCAGCCACTGTACAAGAGTTTGAGAGTTCTAAAAGTTAAACAAATAAGTTTGTATTTCTTAATCCCCTTCACCTATTTCATCCATCTATTTGCACCCCTCCCCTCTGGCAACCGCCAGTTTGTTGGGTGTATTAATCTGTTTCAGGTTTTTTCTTTTTCATTTGTTTTTCAGATTCCACATATAAGTGAAATCATACGGTATTTGTCAGACTTATTTTACTTAGCATAATATTCTCTAGGTCCATCCAACATCATCCAAGTTGTTGCAAATTATAAGATTTTATTCTATTTTTTTTTAAGGTTTTATTTATTTTAGAGTGAGCGAGAAAACACAAGCTGGGGGTGGGGCAGGGGAGCAGGGCAGGCAGGGGCAAAGGGAGAAGCAGGACCCCCCCTGCTGAGCAGATGGGGGTGGATCTGAGAGCCCAGATGCAGATGCGGGGCTCCGCATCTGACTGAGATCATGACCTGAGAGGAAGGCAAACGCTTAACTGAGTCACCAGGCACCCAAGGTTTTATTCTTTCTTATGACTGAGTAACATTTCATTTATAAATAATGCCATATCCTCTCTATCATTCACATCTATCAACAGGCACTTAGTTTGCTTCTACATTCTGGCTACTGTCAATAGTGCTGCAATAAACATAAGGGGGCATATATCCTTTCAAATGACTGTTTTTGTTTTCCTTGGGTAAATACCCAATAGTGGAATTAGTGGATTGTATGATATTTCTATTTTTAATTTCTTGGGGAAATTCTATACTGTTTTCTATTTGTAGTACCAATTTGTATTCCCATCAACAATAACGAATTTTCCTTTTTCACCACATTCTCTCCAACACCTGTGATTTCTTGTCTTTTTGATATTAGCGACTCAGACTGGTGGGAGGTGATATCTCACTGTGGTTTTAATTTGCATTTCCTTGGTGAGTAGTGGTGTTGAGCATCTTTTCATGGTCTACTGACTATATGTCTTCCTCAAAAAAATGTATATTCAGATCCTCTGCCCATTTTTTAATCAAATTATTTAGATTTTTAGTGTTGAGTTGTAGGAGTTCTTCATATATTTTGGATATTAACCCCTTATCATACATATAATTTGCAACTATCTTCTCCCATTCGGTAATTATTATAATAACTTTATATGTTGACAGATGGTAACTTACAGTGTAACACTTACACTGTAACTTACAGATGTAACACAGTGGTGAATACAACATACAGAACTGTCTAATCACAATGTTGTACACATGAAACTAATATAACAAATGTTAACTATACTTCAATTAAAAAAAATAAAAATTAGGGGTGCCTGAGTGGCTCAGTGGGTTAAAGCCTCTGGCATCGGCTCAGGTCATGTCTCAGCATCCTGGGATCAAGCCCCACATCAGGCTTTCTGCTCAGCGGGGCGCCTGCTTCTCCCTCTCTCTGCCTGCCTCTCTGCCTACTTGTTATCTCTCTCTCTCTCTATCTCTCTGTGTCAAATAAATAAATCTAAAAATAAATAAATAAATAAATTTTTTAAGACAATAAAAAATTAATAAAAGAACAATTACCATACAACCCTGCAATTCCTAGGTATATACTCAACAAAATGAAAATAGAGACTCAGGTAAGTATCTATTCATAGCAGCACTAATTACAGTACTGACAGTAGCCAAAATGTGGAAACAGCTCAAAAGTCCACTGATGGATAAACAGAGAAACAATTTGTGATACACACATGAAATGAAATATAGTTCAATCATAAATAGGAATGGAGTACTGACAAACATACAATGTGATGTACCTCTGAAACATGATGCTATGAAAAAGAAGTCGGACACAAAAGATCATACATTTTGTGACTCCAATTATATGACGCACTAAAAATAGATAAATCCATAGACACAGAATGCACATTGGTGTTTGCCAGGGATTAGAGGAAGGGAGGAATGGAGAAACTGTTCATGGGTATTGGGTGGACTGTTTTATAAGTATATGTTGCACATCAAAAGCAAAGAAAATTACTTTCTAGTTTTAGTGTAAGGTATATAAATTACTAATCTTAACATAACTCAAAAAGCAGTGTAACACAGGAATTTAGGGCCCATGTTATTCATTAACAAGGCTGAAATTTCAGATCCACCACTTACTAGCTGTGTAAGTTACTTAACCCTGGGTAGTTACTCAACTCTTTTGTGCCAATTTCCTCATCTGAAAACAGGGAAACCAAGAGTAGCTGCACTTCACAGGGTTATTATGAGAATTAAACAATGTTTTACTTATAAAGTACTAAAATGATGTTTAGCATGAAGTGATTATTAAATAAAAATTACTATTATTTTTTACATGAGTTTCCTAATAAATATATTGGATTACAAAAGTACATTTAAAAAAATTATCTGCTAATCTCTTCAAATCCCTGCCACCGTTCCCTCCTTTCTCCCCTCCATCACTACAGTTTGACAGAATTCCCTTTAGAGAACATGGCATGACTGGCATTCAGGACCTCCCACTATGTTAATGATCTCAAAGCTTGTGATTTCTCTAAATCAACTCTCCTTCACAAAGAGCTAGGGATATCTGGCCTAAAAAGAGCCTTATAGGTAAAGAGCACCACAGACTGACACTTTTCCTAACAATCCACCTGGGAGAATTTCAGCTCTTACCAAGATCTCACATGAATTTATTACATTATAAACAAACATTTTCAAATTATTTCACATTAACTTAAATATTTTGGCACTGTTGAAAATATGTCATTTACCACCCTTTCATGCTCCATTCCATGTTATTCTAATGACTCAATGGTCATACTGCAAAACTAGTAACTGAAAAAAAACTTTCACAAATAATATTTTGAAACGAATTTTTAGAGCACTTAATGTAAAAATTCATCCTCTAGAATTTACCTTTGGAATCATCTTTGTTGGAATCCTTATTCTGACAACTCTTCTCGTTATCTTTAAACAAGATGGCTGGAACAAAAGCTTTCAAATCAATGAGGTTCTCATAAAAATTCCGAGCATCTTCATCTTCCCATATACCACCTTCCAAGTCATATTCTCCAGGCTTACCAGGTGTAAAAATATCAATTCCAGGCCCATGCTCTACAATAAAATAAGCCAGAGGGAATTAAAACCATTTCAGGTGTAGGATGCAAAACCACATAACAAGATATTTTATATTTTCAATTTTACAACTGATGAATCTGGAGTGTTTCAATTAACAGAAGCTTCTTCAATCAACAAATACTCTGGATTGTTCATGTAATCATCTTTAATATCAAATCAGGACAGACTAGAGGACAGCATATAAGATGTTTTTTCTCTTATATAATATATAAGCCTAAAACATTCACATTTCTCATAAAGCTTTTTTTTTTTTCCTTTCTCCCAACCCTTTGTACCACTTGTATCACAATTATCTTCACAAGTAAACCAAAAAAATTTAAGGTATTTTTCATAAGCAATCTCTGCACCCATTGTGGGGCTCGAAGTCACAACCCTGAGATCAAGAGTCACATGCATTCTGTGGTGCCTGGGTGGCTCAGTTGGTTAAGCATCTGCCTTGGGCTCAGGTCATGACCCCAGGGTCCTGGGATTGAGCCCCACATCAGGCTCCCTGCTCAGTGGGGCGTCTACTTCTCTCTCTGCCTCTGCCTCTGCCCCCACCTCACTCGTGTGTGTATGCATGCATTCTCTCTCCCTCTCAAGAAAAAAAAAAAAAAAAGTCAATGCTCTGCCAAATGTGCCAGTCAGGTGCCCCAGAAGTAAACCATAAACTTCTAATTAAGTTTTGGTATAATCCTTTTGGTATAATCCATGGTATAGGGCGGGTTGCTATAAATGGTCAAGTGATAAAGAAAGGAAAGATGAAATACAAAGATATTTTAGTAGATGGTAGAAAACCACACATATATTTGCACATGTACATGCACACACACACAGTCTGCCTTTTACACACAACTATAAATTAAATTCTTAATCTCAATAAAATATCCAACTTCATGATCATGAGATCACTTGTGAATTTATATCTATTCTCACTGTGCTTTTCTCCTAACTAGAATTGTAAGTAGGAGAATGATCACGTAGATTAAAAATAACCAGAAGAAAATGATTCATTTCATAGCAAAAACAAGACCAAGAGCAAAAACAAAAGCAAAAACAACAGAACACTGGCTCCCTAGCACACTCCTTATATGCCTTACTGCACATATATTTAAATACAGGGCACTAAACCCATACACTATAAAAGACTAATAAATTTATAACTTTTGTGCAATGAAAAATATAAACAAAAGCAAAGACAAACTAGAAGATAACACTGGCAATATTCATATGAAGAAATTAATATTCATAACATAAAGAGCCAAAGACCAAAATCCCAATAGAAAAATGGATAAAACCTCTGAACAGGTAAGTGAAAGACCATATGAAAAGAACCTTAACCTCAATATTAATAAGGATAATGTCAAATAAAACTAACATTTATCACTTCAACACATTAGATTATGTTTAAAAGACTGATATAAGCAAATGTCGACAAAACCATAGGGAAATAAGCACTCTCTCATCTAAAGTATAAATTAATACAGCATTAAGGAGATGTCTTCTGTCAGTATCTATCAATATTTATTTTATTTTTAACATTTTATTTACTTATTTGACAGAGAGAAAGAGCACAAGCAGGGCGAGCGGCAGGCAGACAGAGATGGAGAAGCAGGCTTCCCTCTGAATAGAGAGCCCAACATGGGGCTCACATGGGGCTCGATACCAGACTCCGGGATCATGACCTGAACTGAAAGCAGGCGCTGAACCGTCTGGGCCACCCAGGCACCCCAGTATCTATCAATATTTAAAATAAGTACAATCTTTGATCCTGCAAGATTCCCTCTAGGAATCTATATCAAAGAAATAAAAGAAAATGTGAAGATTTACAAGGATATTCACTGTAGCACTGTTTGTAACAGAGCAAAATTGAGCAGAATCTAAATATCTACCAATAAGGACTGACAAAATACATTTATATACTCTGTAATATTAATGAGATACTAAAAGAATGAAGCATATCCATCTGAACTCTGTACTTTCTTAAATATATGTTACTGAAAGAGAAAAGTTAACACAAAATAACATACTACATAACTTAACAAGAAAGCTATATATCAATATCTGATTATGTATTTTACATGTGTATTTTGTGCTAAAAAGTCTGGACAGAGTCATATCAAACTGTTAACCACAGATAGCTTGGAAAATAGAATGCATAAGACAGGAGACTTTCACTTTCTACTCTATAATATGCACGAATATTTTACATATATGAAAAATGTATTTGCACAGTATTATAAATTGTGAAAAAAATTAACTTCTGAGAAGCAAAAAGTCAAAAAGCAGTAGATAATCACAGGAAACAATCTGCAACGCATATGACAGAGAATAATTTCTTTAATATGCAAAGTGCTTTTATACGTCAGCTAAAAATAAATAAATATTTGATTAAAAAGAAAAGGCAGGGGTAAAGGATTCAAACCAGTATGTCAAAGAGACACAAACATATATATATAAAAAACAGCCAATAAACTTAAAGATGCTCGGGGTGCCTGGGTGGCTCAGTCGTTAAGCGTCTGCCTTCGGCCCAGGTCAGATCCCAGGGTCCTGGGATCGAGCCCCACATCGGGCTCTCTGCTCTGCAGGAAGCCTGCTTCTCCCACTACCATTCCCTCTGCTTGTGTTCCCTCTCTTGCTGTGTTTCTCTCTGTCAAATAAATAAAATCTTTAAAAAAAAAAAAAAAAAAAAAAAAAACTTAAAGATGCTCAACCTCACTCAGCAGATAAAAATCAAGAACTATAATACAGTAAGAATGTAAGGAAAAACTCATTCTCACATAGCTAGCTAGCAGCATGTAAATTTCTTTCGAAGAATATTTAACTTTATATATTTAAACTTAAATATGCATATACCCTCTGGAAGTGTTGAACCACTATACTGTACGCCTAAAACTAATATTATACTATATGTTAACTGACTGGAATTTAAATAAAAACTTAAAAAATAAAAAGTAAAAGAGTAGCTGCAAAATAGTATATATAATATGATCTCATTTCAGCAGGGCAGGAACAAATATTCTGATCACTTAGGCCTCTTTAGACCAAGATGAGGTACCAGTGTCCTAATACAACTAAAAAAAACCAGGCAGACAATATATATAAGTTTTTGAACAGAGTATCAAATTAGCACAGGAAAGTGATTCCTAGAGAGAAGAAACAAAAAACCTGAGCCCTACAATTAACTGCTCTGGCTTATTGCCTGATAAGACTTTCCAGACTATAGCCACGTAAGGGAGAAGTGAAGCAGACGCCAGCAGTCTCTGTGAGATAAGAAGGACAGAAGCTGAGACTGTGGCAAGACTCTAACCCATGTGGCTAGATACTGCAGGACAGAGTACCAAAGAGAAAAAAGCATAGAGACAGACCTTAAAGATCAGCAGAGAGCTCCTCCTGAATGTTCAGTGGAATACTGACCAGCCCCTGCGTGTGAGGGAAGTAGTTGAGACTGGAAAAATAACTACTATGAATCTTCCAATTCATGGGAAATAAGGTCGAGTACAAAAGGATATTGCTTCTGTAATTGGGAAAATTAGCTCTAGACTAAATGCTGCTCTGATCCCACCTAACAAAGCCAATCTGAAAAGGTTAATACTATTTCCAAGTAGCTTAACTGTGTGACCCAGAATGAAGGTCAATGATATTTCTAAGAATACAAAACTATCTAGCAATAGTTTTAACATGATTTAAACATGTTAATTTAAACATGAGGGAAAATGCAAAATGTAGGAAAAATACAAGAGCTGTAGAGGAGATCAATGACTTAATTAAAAACCAACGCAGAAATGACAATGATAAAATTAGTAGATAAGGACATTAAAACAGATACTCTATTTCATATACTCAACAAGCTAGGAGATAGACTAAGCATATTTGAGACCATGGAAAATATAACCAGCTTCTAGAGATAAAAATTACATCTCTATATAACATTTATAATATGGGGCGCCTGGGTGGCACAGTCAGTTGATCATCGGACTCTTGGTTTCAGCTCGGGTCATGATTTCAGGGTTGTGAGATCAAGCACCACATCAGGCTCTGTGATCAGCACACAGTCTGCTTGAGATTCTCTCTTCTCCCTCTCCCCCTCTGTCCCTTACGTTTGTGCTTTCTCTCTTTAAAATAAATCTTTAAAAAAAAAAAGATTAATAGTCTATTAGACACTGTAAAATGAAAGACTAGTGAATTTGAAGACACAGCAATAGAAATTCTTCAATACAAAACACAAAGAAAAAAGTATTAAAGAATAAAAAGGACAACTTCAAACCACCTAACATAGTTATAATTAAATCTCCATAGCAGATGAAAGAGTAACAGAAAATATATTTGAAGAAACAAGGGTCAGGATTTTCCAAATTTGACGAAAATTATAAACTCTAAGATTCAGGAAATCCAATGAACCCAAGCACAAGAAACATAAAGAAAACCACACCAAGCCACATCATAATTAAGAAATTTCAAAGCAACCAGAGGAAAAATACACCATATGTTAAAAAAAAAAAAGATTGAAAGAAAAAAAATGTCACCCTAAAATTCTATACCTGGTGAAAATATCTTTTAAAAATGAGGACAGAATTTTGTGTTGACCTATTATCTCTGGAAAATGCCTAAAAATACTTTTCAACTCATTTAACATTAAAAGAAAGACTACCTTAAATTTCAGTAGAAATAAATCAATACCAAATCAATGCCAAACAGTATCAAAGACTTTAGTTCTAAAATACAATATAAAAATTAGTAGGCATTATATACATGATTATATATAAATATAATAAAATAAATGCATTCACACTATACAATAGGTGTTTCTTATTGAGATGTAAAATACAAAATATCTTTTGGTATTATGAAAGGATACCTTACAAATACTTTACTCTTAAAATTTTTAAGTAAACAGCATTGCTAGATATCTTGAAGATTAATAACACATTAACACATCTACTAACATAAATATAATTATTATATAAAGTAGTTGGTGTGACAGATTAATGTAGGAAGAGCCCTACCAACCTAAGGACAATCAAAATGGAACTTTAAAACATCTTGAAATAGTATGGAAAACAACGCTTCTCACAAAATGATAAACAATTTATCACACAAAACTGTAAGATAATTTTTAGTTCTAAATAACAATTTAAGATATTGTATCGTTCAAAACAAATAGATTAAAAATAAGGATAAATATAAAAATATTAGAATCCCAAAGATCCAATTCACCTTATGAAAAATAAAGTGAATCTTTTTATAACCCCAATTGGTTGAAGATAGTCCTCTGTTGGAGGAACCCGGGTGGCTTGGTTGGTTAAGTGTCCAACTCTTGGTTTTGGCTCAGGTCATGATCTCAGGGTTGTGGGATCTAGCCCAGTGACCGGCTCCACGCTCAGCAGAGTCTGCTTGAGATTCTTAGATTCTTTCCCCCTTCCTCTCCCTTCTGCTCTTTTCCTCCCTGCCTCCCGCAATGTGCTTGCTCTAACAAATAAAATCTTTAAAAAAAAAAAAAAAAAAAGAGGGCCCTGTTGGATATAATTCAAAGATACCTAATATAAAAGAACCCAAAGGAATACATCATAAGATCTTATGAGTTGATTACTGTCCTCTAAGTGCAAAGCCTTTTCCATTCATAGGAGTATTTCAAATAGCAGCTTTTCAAAGTTCTTATTAGCTCTTAATACTACTTCTTCATTTAAAACCCTTTAAAGGCATATTTAAAACTTCAATTTTCAATAATATATACCTGAAAAAGTAAAGATAAGTGATAGTACTTACTGAAAAATCACAGTGGTTTTAGGGTTATCTTACCTTCTGGTGTTGGTTTGTCTTGAGGAAGATCTGGCATATTTTCATCCAAGAGGTCTGCTAAGGATTGAGAATTTGCCAGCAGCTTCTGATATGACATAGCAAATTCCTCATACTGTTTATGTCTATCTTCACTTAGCTCCCCTTTAGAATGGAGAATACGCCTATAAACAAATGATGAAATAATCTGATAATCTCATCAAAATACATGAGATCATGTATTGTTAAACTGGGAATGTTTCATAAAATTTTATCACATAAGTTTTTTGCATGATCTTCTTCAATTTATTTTCATTAACATTTTCAAGATGTATCTGAAAATTAAAACTGGTATAATAAAATTCACCTAAGCAATCAGATTAAAACATTAATTCTTCAAAGAATATTGTGATTAACTATGCCTGCAGAACTGTAAAACTTAATACCACTAATTAAAAATTATTTTAAAAGTATTCTGTTAAAAAAAAACTCCTTTTAGACATGTGCACCTGAATGTTTATAGCAGCAATGTCCTCAATAGCCAAACTATGGAAAGAACCTAAATGTCCATCAACAGATGAATGGATAAAGAAGATGTGGTATACATACACAATGGAATACTATGCAGCCATCAAAAGAAACAAAAATCTTTTAAAAAAGAAACAAAAATCTTGCCATTTGCAACGACGTGTTTGGAACTAGAGGGTATCATGCTAAGCTAAATAAGTCAATCAGAGAAAGACAATTATCATATGATCTCTCTGATATGAGGAATTTGAAAGGCAGGGCGGGGAGTCGTGGGGGGTAGGGAGGGAAAAAATGAAACGAGATGGGAACAGGAGGGAGAAAAACCATAAGAGACTCTTAATCTCACAAAACAAACTGAGGGTTGCTGGGGGTGGGTGGTAGGGTAGGGTGGCTGGGTTATGGACACTGGGCAGAGTATGTGCTATAGTGAGTGTTATGAAATATGTAAGCCTAATGATTCACAGACCTGTACCCCTGGGGCAAATAATACATTATATGTTAAAAAAAAAAAAATTCCCTTCAGCTAGTTAATCAAAAATGCTTAACATACCTAAAAAAGTTACTACTCAAAACAACACTTATAACGTGTTTATCCTCAAACTTTTACAATGATTTGAATCAAGATTTTTTTTAAAAAGCCCACATCTCCCAAACAGCCAATTCTCTTCTCAGTTTACTATACAAGTACTGGTTATTTATCCATTTAATGAATATTAATGGAGCAATACACTTAAGCAAGGCCAGGCCATCTCAGGAACAGAGAATACTAGTCTTCTACTCTATAAACAAATCACTAATAAGCCACCCATAATCAGAAATACAGAACTATTGAAAATTTTCAAAATGAACAGTGAAGTAAAAATCTTACTATATATACAGATAGCTGAGATGTCTATACTTGCATTTATTTATGACTAAGTACACATGGAGTATAACATGTGAAACGTATAAACCTTAATGTCAATACAATATGTTTCAAAAAGCCAATTGTAAACGTAAGTTATTTTCAAAATATATAAAAGGTTTTTATTACTTGTCATTTGAGTTTTCTTAAGAACAAGGAAGAAAATGAGGTGTTTTTTAATGATGTTATCTTATTAAGACTTACAAAAAATAAAGTGAAAAACCATGTCTAAACTTACTCATTCCAGATTAGCTGGAACAATTTCCAAATTTTCCTCTCTTACCCGATTCCTACCCACATCAACTTTTGTTTAAATGCTGTAACATTCCAGCCAACATTTTCTAAGTTAGGAATATCAGCTCCCACTAAAAGCGTAAGGTAGATCAATGCATAGGATACTATTCATTAAATCCAATCTTCTTTTTTCAAATTCAGCCTATTAGGGATCTAAAATGAAGAATTTTCACTCATTTTCTTATGATTTAAAAGTACATTAGTATCATTCTATGAACAAGAATAGAGTTTCTCTCTTTAACCACTTATTTCAAACTAATTTTACAGGAAAAAGTCTTTCAGTCAGTTTTATGAATGAATTCTAAACCCAAAACATTAAAAAATACTGGACTCATGAAAGCAATGACTATTACTATGAATGAGTAAGCTTGTTGGAACTTTTAATTAGAAGTTATCATTTTTGAAGATAAAAAAAGACACTAAAATAAATTGTGTATATAAATACTCAAAAGTAGGCTATTCTAAAATGTTCTACAGTGTATTATTAGTAAAAAATGTTAGTCGATAAAATTTTAAGTTTTTATAAAAATCTGTAGCAGATTATGTTCAGAGTGATAATAACAGTCCTGAGATATTTCAAATCATCTACTGACAAACAATTAAGATGCAAAATTATTTTAGTACTTGAAAAGGAATTGGAAAATATCTCAAAATAACAGAACATGGAACTATCTCTAACAAGTTCTGACATTCTATAATTTGAAGAACATATATGCAGTTTTAGGTTATACAACATTCACTAACCGCACTTATAATATATAAGCAGTAACAAAGTGATAACTATTTTATCCCAACAAAAAAAGGAACACTCTTTTCTCCAATATCAATCTTATTTTCAAACATCTGCCTGTGACTTTGCATTCTATCAATTAACAGTGATTTAATTCTGTGATAGTTCCCTTTGTATGAATTCCAGTTCCTTTCCAGTCATCCTAGAACAAATTTAAAATTCTGAGGCTCCAGAGGTTAACTCCCCACACTCCCCCAAATCTCAATCCTATGACCAAAATTTTTAACAATACTATTTTACCTAACTGCTGAACTTACATGTGCTTAGGTTAAGCGAGAATAGTCTTCAGGACAAAAGCTTAGATTTTGGTAGATGTATTTTCTAATCATATCTCACACTAAAAACTTAGCAAGCAGCACAAGATATCAATGAAATGGCATTGGAAGAGTTCTGTCATACACAAAACTTACCTAGTCCTACAAATTTTCCTTGACCATTTAATATATTTACTAAACATCGGACTAAACACACAACACCTAGTAAGACTATAAATTTCAAACAGAGAAATAAATGCATCATCAGTACCTGAACATTCAAAATCCCTAGAGTCATTTAGAGGAGCTCATCAAATTAAAATGAAACATCTTTTAATGACTGTACTATATATGGCAGTTTTTTATGCTTGTGAACCCCACTGGAAAAGATTTTCAGTTCGATTGACTTTTTTAGAAGACCTATATGAGGTAACTAAACATTATGCAGCACATTTGACAAAAGTACCTATTCTATTTGGTATAAATCTCAACAAAATTTCTTATGAGAATTCCATGGGACTATATCACTATGCAAAAATCAAGCTGAATATATGATTTATCACATATCATTTTAATTACAATCTCTTCAGAAGCACATATATTCAGAAAGTCGAATAGAAGCCATTCTTGGGGCGCCTGGGTGGCTCAGTGGGTTAAAGCCTCTGCCTTCGGCCCAGGTCATGATCTCAGGGTCCTGGGATCGAGCCCCACATCAGGCTCTCTGCTTAGCAGGGAGCCTGCTTCCCCCTCTCTCTCTGCCTGCCTCTATGCCTACTTGTGATCTCTCTCTCTGTCAAATAAATAAATAAATAAAATCTTAAAAAAAAAAAAAAGCCATTCTTTTGAGACGGTCATAAATTAGAGGTTAGCAAACTATTTCTGCAAAGGGTCCAGATATAAGTATTTGAGGCTTTGCAGACCATATACGTTCTTTATTGCAACTACTCAACTCTGATATAGCACAAAAGCAGCCACAGATAATACATAAACAAATGAGCATGACTATGTTCCAATAAAACTTTATCTATGGACACTGAAATTTGAACTCATATAATTTTAGTATTTCATAAAATATTCCTCTTTTGAGTTTTTCCAACCATCCAAAAAACTTAAAACCATTCTTATTCTTAGTTTATCAGCTGTATGAAAAATAGTGCTGGGTCTATCTGACCTGTGGGCCATAGTTTGCCAATCCCTGCCATAATTTGAGTTCACTGAATCAGTATCATTGTTAAATGTATTGTAAGTGTGTACATTCCCTCTCATGACATCACTGTAAAATAGGGAGTTACTGGCAGGCTTTTAAAGATATAAAAAACAATGAAAACAAAATTAATTCCAAATCTTATTCATTATAATAAAAATACAAGATAGTAGACCTCCTTCATCCAATAATAAGCTATCACTATCTGGAAGCAGTGAGCACTAAGGAACACCAATCTTTGATTTCTAGTGTTTTTTATATTACTAATTCAACATTGTAAAGCTGACAGAAAATATCAAATAGACCATTCTTGAATGGAGCATTCTATCTCATAAGTCATAAATGCCTCAAAAAATTCTAGTATTAAAAGACATTTTTGTTTTCCTTTTTAAAATTTTTCTTATTGCTTAATACTCTTGCTTTTATTATATATATTGTTTACTGTTTTGTGTTATTTTAAAAATACACATTTTCAAAATCATGAAAAGGCACAAGAGAAATTCTCATCAAATCTTTCTAAAGGAGTAAGCAGGCAATATATTACAAAAAATAAACTCACATTTACCACTTAAAATGAGCCAGATAGTTACTAAAAGTGCCTTTACACGTGAATTCACTGCATCACTCACATTTATCTCAGAGGTAGAGTGCTACTATTATTCCATTTTACAAAAGAGAAAACTGAAGCACACAGATGTGAGATAACTTGCCAAGAATTACAGAACTGAGTAAATAACAGATCTAAGATGTGAACCCAAAGAAACTGGCTCCAGAGTCCATGCTCACAACTATTAGACTATACTGCCTCCCAAATTAAAATTATCCACTTGTACCCTATACTGAAATCAGAATGTCTCTCAAATGCATTTATCAATGGCAAGACTTCTCACACTGGGGTGTTTATTTTATATTCTTTCGGGTCCTTCTGTTTGGATCTCACTTGGTAAGCACCGACTGGTTACTGTGTTTGCCAGACACTTTAAAATCAAGTACAAGTACTAAATGGAGATGAAGATGAGTAAAATATGGAAATTGTGAAAAATACAGTATGAAGAGGTATGAAAGAACTGAATCTGTCACTTGCTATATAAATCACAGTGGGCAAGCTCTTTAATCCCTAGATCTGACCACCTTCAAAATAGAGGTATTTCTTTTAAGGGTACTATGAGGACCAATTAAAATCATACATATGATACTCTTTATCAAAGTACAACAGTATTTTAATGAGAAAAAAAAAGCCACAGCCCACTGTAAAAAAGGCAAGAACTTCAATGCCAAATATTATTTGATCTTATATTAGCCAAATTAAAAAAGAAAAAAAAATCTTGGCAAGAACACAAAAAATCCATTTTAGCTTTGAGCTAATATAGTCATGCAAAATAACATTCCATGGTCAAAATATTGAGAAAAATAATCATGAAGCAGACCATGAAAAACAACTAGGTTTTACTTTTTGTCTCCATTAGCAATTTATCAAATTTTCAAGCCACTTAAATTTTTCTTTTGGTTTCATTTTAGAATTTGGTTATAGATGTCTTAAAATCCTGTATGAAAAGACACTACAGCATAATAAGCATAACTACTCAATCGAATATTTATTAAATAACTGTCAAAGTAATTTAATGAAAGATAATTTCAGGAAAGACGTACAATTTTAGAAGACTTACAAAATTGTTAAAGTCTCGTTGAGTCTAAAGTACAGTGACAGAACATCTTAATAGTGCTTAAATACTATACAATTTCTCAAACATTCCTCCTGTAAAGGCAAGGTACAACTTACCTGGAAGGAAAATGGAAGGTAAAAGCAACAGTACTTAATTTTACATTAATGTGCTTTTAAGTTTCAACATTGGCAAAGTAACACCGCATGAATTTGCAGTAATGAAAGAAATCTCCGATTTTATTAACAACAGGGAAAGCCTACATTCTACTTATTTTTTTTCCTATACTTTCAATCAAACCACTTAGTGCTGTCTGAACATGCAATCATGAAGGTCCTATTCACCATTACTGAAAAAAGAAACTTTTGCCACCATTTCCACCAGTTAGGGAGAAAGAAAGGAATTAAGACATTCCAAAATTATTAAAGCAAGAATTGACTTATATATGAATTCATGATTTCACTACTCTAAGAAACAAACTGTTACATAATTAAATTATACCTAAAAAATTAAATCACTTCAATTTTTATTAAATGCCAAAAAATAATAGGTCATATTACCTCTATGAGAATAATATCTCAGCACAAAACATTTTAAGTAGAAAGAAAGAGCACTGAACATTATAAAAAGCAAAACCTACCAAGTAAAGCTATTAAACTGGTGGATGTTACTAAATATTTTCAAATGTGCAGAAATTAATTATAACTCCCCAGTATTAATCACTTAATCAAAATGTATATTTTAAAAGTTCTTTAAGGTACAAAAAGCTGATAAGGTCAAATTTATTAGAATTCACGAAATCCTAGGGTCAGTTGTATTACTTGCTTCCAGGGGCTTTGCAACAGAACCAGCTATCTAACACCTGTAGTATCAGCCCAGCTAACATAAGAACAGCTAAGACTCAAAAGGTCTTATGCAGTCACTGTCTTCATTCATTCATTAGTATCTCTTGGAAAATGCCAGAGATTTTATTATTCTATTTTTGTAAATTGGTTGAAAGAATTCTTAAGTATAGACTTTAACGAGTATAGACAGACTTCACAACCTGTATGAACAGTGCCATCTCCCAAGTTAATTAAAATGACCCAAAGCATTTAAGACTCACAGACTGAAAATAGAATGCATTTGTTTGGTTTTTTTTTTAACTATCATTATTAAGATACTGAATAAAGACTTAATTTAACTACATGAGTCTTAAATATCCACTAGCTTGGCACTGAGATTTCCAGCATTATCATGCCTAAGAGAAACCTTAATTGGAAAAACGATTGTCCACAATTATTCCCATGATGTAGAATAATCTCAAAACACCTAATGGATAATGACCAGGAGGGGGAAACCTTGAGAAACTGGTCATTTTAACAGTACACTGTAATGTACTAATACTAGGCCAAGGGACTCTGCACAATTCCTCATGTCCTCTTGGTCAGTCACGCATTCAAATCTACACTATAGAGGCTGCTCAATTTAAAGCTATCCTAAGGCAAGGGTTATTTATTAAGCCATATACCAATTATTTTCTATATTGTGATTAAGATTTTCCCATCTCCCAGGGTGCCTGAGTGGCTCAGGCCATGATCCCAGGGTCCTGGGCGAGCCCTGCATTGGGCTCAGCGGAAAACCTGCTTCTCCCTCTACCTCTGTCTCTTGGCTTATGCTCTCTCTCTCTCTCTGTCAAATAAATAAATAAAATCTTTAAAAAAAGGTTCTTCCCATCTCCCAAATTATTACATCTAAGTAGACAGTATCCCATGATAAAAGGACTGCTACAATGCTAAGGTCAATTTATACTAGGTAAAAAACCTCCTCTAATAACCACACGTTAACAGTTCTGTGTTTAAATGAGTAAAAGTTTCTAGGTAAAGGCCACAAAACCATGCTCTTAACACTACATCCCGTTCAAAATTTTCATGACGACTTGAATAATATTAAAGAACAGGTCTGCTTATCAAAGCTGAATGTGACCAGCAGATCAGTACATAATCATACATACAGCAGATGATAACATAATCAATATTCAAAATTATCATTAGGATAATGATAATATGCCAAAAACATCTAAATAAAGTTAAAAGAAATAAGTGCATTCAGGTTTAAGAGATGATTTCCACTAGTTGTGAAGAACTGGTCTGGCAGCAGTTCATTTGAGAAATTAACCTTCAGGTATATACAAACTCACAAACAGTCAAAAGAATGACAAGGCAGCTATAAAAAGTAATGGAATTTGAGGTTACAGGCAGGAAAAAAATGCATCCAAAACGAATATCCTAAGGATAGGCGTGTAGAAATCATGCAACAAGCTATTGGAACAAGAGGTGTTTAGCCTTGAGAAGATGAAAGGGAAACATGCTGGCAGTCTGCAAATATATGAGGTATTATCATGGGTATGAAAGAAGAGACATGTCCCATATCAGTGTTTCTCAAACTATCTGTGGTAAAGGAATTAGTTTTTTTCCTAATGACTGCAGACACTTTTATAAAATACAGAAACAATATCAGGACTATGGAAAACTGCTATAAAGATGTCTAAATGCTTAGTCTGTTCCCATACTTAATTCATGGTGAATAGGTAAACAGTTCATGGACCCCCATTTTAAGCAGCTTTATTCCACTGGTACCAGAAATCAAAATTCAAATTTACCAGAAGTAAATCAAAGGGAACCACTTTATGGGAAGTTAAATTGCAGCTTGAATTTCTAGTAAGTAGGTGTGCCAACACTGGAATGGCACTTTCAAAGAAAGAATACTTTATCTGTCAGATAATCTGTAAGATGGACTCCTGCACTAGAAAGGTTCTGGACTAAATCATTGTAGACTCTACCCTCTAAGCTTCTGTGAGGCTAATCAGAAGTAAACACACACACACACACACACACACACACACACAATCTCTAAAGTAGCCAATAAAAAGTAATCAAAGCATACTACAAAATCAGCCATGAGGTATTAGGTAGAACATATCGGAAAAAGAAAAGGACTAAGAAAATGACAAAACACTATGTTAGTTGTAATTAAGATACCTTAAATATGTGAGAATTAGAGGGCCACTATTTTCTTTTTAAACTCATTACTGACTGACTACATAAATACACCCTGAAGTTGCCTATTCAAAGTTTAAAATAGACCTCACTATTCAAAAGCACAAAATAAAGATCTTTTTTTTTCTTTTTTTTAAAAGAAACCCTGAGAACACCATTGCCATCTTAAAAACTCTCCCATTTTGAATGACCCTCAACCCTCACAGTTTGGTCATAGTCTGTGGACCTATCTTGACGCAGACCTAACTGCACTGCCATAGCCTTCACTTCTAATTAAGTCAATTACCTTCTGATTAAACCAGCAGGTCCTTCCCAACTGCAGATTTACCGAAATAAAGTGTAACCTCCCGTACTAATTCTTGAAAAATAGCAATTTCAGATTCTTAACCATGCACTTTAAATAGATGCAAAGTACTCAGCCAAATGCTACTGCTGTTGCCTCCTTTCTGTACTCCCTAGCCCTCCTCCACATCCACCTTCCATAAAAATTGACCTACTGCCCACCAACTACAGCACTTCTAACTTGTCGATGCCTCCCAGGTACAGAGGCTACACAGTAGTATCAAAGGTGGCCCCTCAGTCAGATATGTTCACTAATTACCACAGATACATACATTATTCCCTGAAACTTTAAACGGATGTTCCCAGGAGAAAGACTTCTGTAAATGCACTTTACATAGTAGCATTTAAGAGATTTTTTTTCACATCTAACTTGTTGCACTCTTTTCCTCATTTCTGATCTAATGACTCATCTTTTAAGAAGAAGTATCAACAGTGACATCAATAAATAAGATACAAAACAATGAAAGCAAAACTATTATAGAGAGGGCACAAGAAAACACACAGAAATAACAGCAGGTAAGTTAAAGTGACAGAAAAAGAAAATTTAACCCTCAATATTAAGAAGTTTTTTAAGTCACAGGAAGAAAACACATCCACAAAGTAAAAATCACCATATACTTGCCAGGATTCTTTTAAATTCAGAATAAAATCTATTATAGACTCCCATTTAAACATGAGTACTTAGACTGGGACTTTGAAATTCTCCTGGAAATGTTAAGAAATCACCTGCAATGAGCCCTTTTCCACAAGTTCTTTCAGTGGCATGAATGAAGACTTTAAAAATTTTTAAGTATGAGATCCAAAATAAATTCTCAATTCTGAGAAATATTTGAAAATCACCTGTTTTGTCTCTCAGTATTCTGAAGCTCCCTGTGGTCCCTTTTCAGGTGTTTGGTCAAAGATGTAAAGTATTCTTTTAAAAGATTCTGGAAAGGTTGTTGTTTCTCTGGACTAATTATCTCGCTAGGAGGAAAACTCAAATTAAACTTCTCTGCAGCACTCTTCACTTTCCGGGGCACAAGTCCAGCTATATCATCTCCACAATGTCGACAAAAACTAATCACCACGGAAACATGAGTATGGGATTCCCGATCAGCATTAATAATATTTTTTAGCTGTTCATAGATTAAGGAAAGACCTTCCTTATCAGTGAAAATCCCAACTATTGTCAATTCTGCAATGAAACGCAAATCAGTTCTTAATTTAGTAATGTTAGGGGTTTTCTCTTCTTTCCTGGCTTCAAAATGTTTTTTCCAAACCTGAAGAAGCGATGGAGCAAAGTCGGCATAACGCTGGTGAAAGAGAGAGCACAAGTGCACGGCACAGTTCACATCAGATATTTTTAGCTTTGCTTCCACAATAGAAGCTACAGCTTCTGCAATGTATTTGCTTAAATTTAGGCCATTAAAATCATGGGACAAGGAGTCTCTCTGTTGTTCCGTAATAGTTTTTAGTTTCTTGACAAAAGCAGTATTTTTCTTCAAACTTGAGTCTAGTCGGCTAAAAAAATTTTCCTCTGGTCGGTTGTCTGGAGCATTTTGGTTTTTGCTACGAAGTTCCTTCCTTAACTGATGTCGTTCCCAGGCTTCCTGATGAAGCTGAAGGGATTCCTCTTTCTCTCTATATAAAAAACAAACAAGTAAATAAAACACCTTGTATATTTTGAAGAATCACTGACAAATTTCTTAAGAGTGAAAGACAATGATAACATACTCATCATATAAGCACCAGCATCCCAAAGAAACGAAACATGCAAAAGCCCTTTTCCTACTTTTTTTTTAAGATTTTTTTTTTTAACTCACAATCCTGAGATCAAGACCTGAACAAGAATCGGACATTTAACTGACTGAGCCACTCAGGTACCCTTACTTTAAGATTTTGTTTTTAAGTAATCTTTGATGGGGCTCAAACTCACAACCTTGAGATCAAAAGTTGCAGAGACTGAGCCAGCCAGGCATCCCTTTTCCAACTTCTAAAGACATTTTATTAATGACTTAAGATAATGAGAACCCAGTATACTGAAAATACCAAATGTGGCAGAGTCGATGATTCTGAATAACTAGAGCAAAAATCATTCTGTCAACTGGCAAACTAAATGGATAAAATACTTTTGTCAATTCTACTTCAATAATGCTGCAAAAATTAATGGATTAAACACATGATGCATAGAATGAAAAATATAAAATAACATGCCTGGGAAGGATATAAGACCTAAAACAGATAAAAGCACTGGGAATACAGAGGGAAAAAATGCCCACTAAGAATATCTTAAAGAACAATGTTTATAAAAAGAATGCATTTAAAATATTTTGGTATGTTAAGTACCACTTTTCCATACTTTTCAGGCTAAACCAAACCTCTAATAAAGTAACATTCTCAGTTTCAGTCTTAAATTTCAAGTGTAATTAAGAAAATTTGGAAAGGAACCAGAAGATAACTGTAAGATACAATTCCCTTAATAAAAAAGGCTAAGAATTTATCTTAGCCTTTAAAATTAAAAGATGCAACATGTTTAAATTGCAAAAGTAGTAAAATAACTTGACCAGGAGCAGGAAGGTAGGGGCAATCTGACTTTGAGGCTTCTGAGATACCAAAATATGTAAATTTAAAATTTCTAAAAAACAGATTTTTACCTTTCAAAGATAACCATTCCTGAGCTACCCTTTTATGAATTTTTCAACTAAAAGCCACAGTAAGTTAACAAGAAGTTGCATCCATCACTAGGAATACGGGACATGTGAGTATCTCTTGGGAGTCTCCCAGCTACACACAAATAAAGGATTAACAATGAGAGCAAACTTTAAGAAAGAATAACTCATTATGTATATGCATTAAATTAAGTCCATTTTCACCTGTAATAAAAATACTTTAAGATACACAAATGAAATATTTACCATTGAAATAATAATGCTTCAAAGTACTACAGGGGAAAAAAGTAGGTAATTGTTGATGCTGGGTAGATAAATGGTTGGGGTTTGGAAGGACTGGTTCGTTATTCCATTCTGTTTTTTTGCATGTTTGAATTTTTCCCAATAAGAAGTTGGGAGTCTGGTGCTTTGGTTTTTCGTTTGTTTGTTAGGGGTTCTTCTGGGTTTTTTTGTTTTTTGCTCTTTCTATACTAGGGTAGAGGGAAGAGTAAAAGTCACTGAATATCCTTGTGAATATTTTAAAATTAATTTGAATACATTTTTAGCACAATATATTTAAAATAGTCTAATTTTAACATGTAATTAATATAAAATAATCAGTGCAATACATTATGTTCTTTTTTCATGAGCCTTAAAATTCAGTGTTCTTTTTACACTCACATTCAACATCAATCTCATTTTGTACCCGCTTCATTCTGTGTGGTCCGCAGCATCTTGTGACTTTTTTTTTTAAAAAGTAAAATAAAAGCAAGTAACTCTCAAGAATCATGGCTCTGAATATTCCCAAACTGGCCTCCACCACTGCCTTCCATACCTAAGGCTCCAGTACCTCACTAAAAATAAAAGGGCTAAAGAACTTTGGTAGGAGAGTAGGTGGTTGAGCTGTTCTAGAGATCCATGAAAATTCATGTTTGCAGTTTTTTAATCATACACACACAAAGGGGGGAGCCCATGCTACTCAACAGTTGTCACTCGTACTACAACCTAGTAGTTTTAGGTTGTAAAACTAAAACTGGGAATACAGGACTACCCTGTTTTTCGCCAGGTCGCTATACTACTTGTATAGATTTACAAGGTTAAAAATATTTATTTTATTTTTTTAAAGATTTTATTTCAGAGAGAGAGAGAGGGAGAGCATGCTCGTGCATGAGCACAAGCATGAACAGGAGGAGAAGCAGAGGGAGAAGCAGATACTCTGCAGAGCTGGGAGCCAGACTCAGGGTTTGATCTCAGGACCCTGGGACCATGACCTGAGCCAAAGGCAGACACTTTACTGACTGAGCCACTCAGGCATCCCTGAAAATAGATTTAGATGAAAATAAGAATGGGAAGCATTACGGATTCTTTTTAAGGACAAATTTTTAAAGTCAGCTAGGTTCAAAAACCCAGCAACTCCACTCTTTATTGTAATCTCTTCAAACTTCATTTTATTAATCTGTCAAATGAGGATCATTAGGACTGCCTTTAAGATACGTGCTAAAATGTTTTGTCATGCCTGGCACATAATAAGAATTCAGCAAATAACAGCCATTAAGAACTAAAGATTTTCAACTTAAGACAGAGACCCAAAAAAAGCTTTTAAAAAGGGGTGCCTGGGTGGCTCAGTCGTTAAGCATCTGCCTTCAGCTCAGGTGATGATCCCAGGGTCTTGGGATCAAGCCCCGCATCGGGCTCCCTGCTCGGCAGGAAGCCTGCTTCTCCCACTACCATTCCCTCTGCTTGTGTTCCCTCTCTCGCTGTTTCTCTCTGTCAAATAAAATCTTTAAAAAAAAAAAAAAAAAAAAGCTTTTAAAAAAAAATCAGGGGGCGCCTGGGTGGCTGAGTAGGTTAAGCCTCTGCCTTCAGCTCAGGTCATGATCTCAGGGTCCTGGGATCGAGCCCTGCATTGGGCTCTCTGCTCAGCAGGAAGCCTGCTTCCTCCTCTCTCTCTGCCTGCTTCTCTGTCAAATAAATAAATAAAATCTTAAAAAAAAAAATTACGGGGTGCCTGGGTGGCTCAGCGAGTTAAAGCCTCTGCCTTCGGCTCAGGTCATGATCTCGAGATCCTGGGATTGAGCCCATCAGGCTCTCTGCTCTCTGCCTGCTTCCCCCTTTCTTTCTGCCTGCCTCTCTGCCTTTGTGATCTCTCTTTCTGTTAAATAAATAAAATCTTTTAAAAAAGTAAAATAAAAAATCAGAAACAATCCAGATTACCCTGCACCTCAAAAAATATGTATTAAAATTCCTATTATTGGGGCACCTGGGTGGTTTAGTGGGTTAAGGCCTCTGCCTTCAGCTCAGGTCATGATCTCAGGGTTGGGATCGAGCCCCGCATCGGGCTCTCTGCTCAGTGGGGAGCCTGCTTCCCCCTCCCTCTCTGTCTGCCTCTCTGCCTACCCGTAATCTCTCTCTGTCGGTCAAATAAATAAATAAAATCTTTAAAAAAATAAATAAAATAAAATAAAATTCCTATTATTTAATACGAATAATTAAAGCATCATAAGCATGCCTCTAGTTACTGAAAATAACAGATCGAGCAACTGAAGATACTCTCATTTAACTGCACCCCAGAAGTCTGATTCCAAATAATCATTGCTTTTCTAATATTTAAATCTTCCCGTTCCTTCCTATCAATAATAACTGCTCTTACTTCAATTGGGCAGCTTCTTCTTCCTGCTGACGTTTTGCCTGCTCTTCTTGCTTCTTTTTCTCTTCCTCTTCATGTTTCTTTTTTTCTTCTTCCTCTTTTTTCTTTAATTCTTCCTCTGCCTTCACCTTTTCTTCTTCTTTTTTCTTTCGTTCCTTGTCTTCTTTTTTTCTCTTATCTTCTTCCAGTTTCTTCTTTTTATCTTCAGGGACCTTAATAACCTCCTTCTTGGCAGTAATCTTGATCTCATCTTTTGGTTTCTCCCTGCTGCTCACTGGCCGCCTTTCACTGCAGTCTTTTTCCTTGTTGTTTAGTAAAGTTTCTTTTTCTTCCATACTTGCTGGCTTTTTACGCTCAGCTGGCATTATGTTACCCAGAACAATCTGTAAGAGTAAAAGAATGTCAGTATTCTTTGCACTATTGTTGATGCAGTGACTTTTAGTAATGTGACACTGTTTTCTAAACAAAACATTTTAATGCAATTGTTGTGGAAGATTAAATAAATGCATGCAAAATGAACACTATTTCTGTGATAAAATAATTTCTTGGTCACATTCCACATTCTATCATTATTAATTATGCCTCATCTAAGTACTTTTTTACTTTTTATTAAGGAAGAGCTGAAATACAAACAAAAGTATAGAGCACAATATAACCAACCTCCAAATACTCACTGCCCAAATTCAACCATTTGGAACAACAAAACATAACATTCAATTAAATAGTTCAGTATGTACCTGAGAATATCTTCAATCAGTTTTAAACCCAACATTTCACATCCATTAGGAGATGCTGGTGACATATTTCACACAAAATGGAATAGAAGTTTTAAGTTGGAACATAAACAAAATCTTGCCTCCCATAAATGAACTGACAAAATAGACAACAGAAGACAGATCTCACATTATCATTCTAACCTTATCAAACTTTCAAATACAGAAACCATCAACTATCTCAAATTATACTAGACTTTTAATCTTTTCATTAATATTAGTCAAAATTAATCAATAAATAAACATAATGATGATTACAAAATCTGTATATACTGTCTACATCTGCCAATACAGTATACCAGCTCAGGATTTCTCAGGCTCGGCACTATTACCATTTCAGGCAAGATAATTCTTTGGGAGTTTTGGTGGGTGAGGGGAGGATATTCACACTATTTTGTGTACCAAACATTTAGCAGCATCCCTGCCTTCTCTACTGAGGAGGTGCCAGCAGTATCTCCCCACTTTTGACCACCAAAAACTACTCTAGATATTGCCAGGTGTTGCCTGGGGACAAAATCACCACTGGCTGAAAAAACGTGCACTAGCTACATGTGGCTACTTACATGAAAATTGATTAAGAGTCTGAAATTTTGTTCTTCAGTCACTACTCATATTTCAAGTGCTCAATTCCACATGACTAGCGGCTACCACATCAGACAGTGCAGATACAGAACATTTTAATTATCACAGAAAGTTCTACTGGATAACACTGGTCGATAGTACAGATTCTATACAGTTAACTGGAAATAAACTGTGGAACAAAAAACTGAATTTCCCGGCAAAATTCAGCATTTTTCTTTCCTAAAAATAAATTTCTCTACTTAGAACAGAAATTTCTCTACTTAGAATCACTTTATTGACAGTGCTTCATGTTTTAAGTCCTAAATCATCTGAAAATTGTATATGAGAAAATCAAAACACTTTCTATTTAATACAGAATTAAACTATTTAAACTTCCTAATTTTTTTATTAAAAGCTAAAAACATACACAGTATTCGTAATCATTTTCAAATATAGATTTTAAGTTACAGCAATAAAAACTAGGTTAGCAAACAAAACATTTGCAATAATAAATATTTTATAAACACAATGCATTTATTTCAGCACTCCAGTAAAATGTTATCACAGAAAGAAAACCCAGGGAACGCCTGGATGGCTCAGTGGATTAAAGCCTCTGCCTTCGGCTCAGGTCATGATTTCAGGGTCCTGTGATGGGGTGAACCCCGCACTGGGCTCTCTGCTCAGCAGGGAGCCTGCTTCCCCCTCTCCCTTTGCCTGCCTCTCTGCCTACTTGTGATCATTCTCTCTCTGTCAAATAAATAAATAAAATCTTAAAAAAAAAAAGAAAAGAAAGAAAGAAAACCCAGGCCAATAGAAGCACTTTAATTTTTGGAGGCACAAGCAACACCCTATCTTCTCTCAACCACTTCTTCCTTTCCCTTTTTCTCTTTTACTGATTCTCCTCCAGGTCCACATTCAATGCATTTATTTATTTATTTATTTTGGTAAGATCTTATGTACTTATTTGAGAGAGAGAGAGAATAAGAATGAGTGGGGAGGAGAGGGAGAAGTAGGCTCCCCACTGAGCAGGGAACTCTTGTGGGGCCTGACCCCAGGAGTCTGGGATCATGACCTGAGCCAAAGGCGAACACTTTACAAGGCAGACACTTTACCAACTGAGCCACTCAGGCACCCCTACATTCTACATTCTGTATATTTATTTTAACAGTGACGCCTAAAGACTTCAGTTAACCTCAATGGTGAACTCAAGAAAAAAAGCTGTTAATCCTGTTTAAGCAATCATTAAAACATGAAAGAACATAACTACTTATTTGCATGACAAGGCAGTGTTATTTATGTTATCTGGGAAGTGTAACAGCTTCAAATACCCACTGTAATGTGGAAAAAAAACGTCCTAAAGCAAGCAAACTTTAAAGAAAATACTCAGAGCTACCACTCACAGGCCCCACAGTAAACATTTACATACATTATCTCATTTAATACTAAAATCTTTATGAGGTGGGTATTATTTTCCCTATTTTATAAATAAGTAAACTGAGACTTGACCAAGTAACTTGACCAAGGCCTCCATAGCTGGTGACAGAGTTAGAATTGGAACCCATACTCTCAACTAAAGTTATTAAGAACCTTGAGAGTACCAAACTGTGAGGTGGAAGACTTGATCATAGACACTGACAAATCACAGAATTACCCATCTGAATTGAAAGAGTCCCTGATAATGGCTAAGCAATTTTTACATCACTTTTTTAACTTTTGGCAGATACTAGCTAAAACATACAGTGATGAGATAATTCCTAATGTAACAATACAATCTTACTTAGGAATATTTGTCACTAGGTGCAAAAAAATAATATTCTTTATATACAGAGTTGGTATTTTCTGAAGTGAAGTTTATCAACAAGCGATACTTCAATGACACAAGAACTAGACAATAAAAAGAATGGCCTAAAAATCGACAAATAATGTCTTATTAATGAGGATAATTTAGATATTAAGTTTTATAAAAACATTAAATTCACTCGAAATCTGACAAATTCATAAAGGATCGTGTATTAGGTTAACAGAGTCTCCTAAACTTTTGTGACTCTCTACAGTATTTATTTATTCAAAAAATGTTTAAGTGCCTACTATATCAAACTGTAGTAGGCACTCATGAACTGATCCTGATTTAGAACATAAAAAAACAGATTCTCAGTAAGACTCTTAAATCTTCGTACTGATATACTCTTTGAATCACTTCATCCTTGTATTAAAAACATACTCAAAGTACACTCTGAACTAAATCTGAGTGAACAAAAAATATGACAAATGTAAAGGCTCGGGGCGCCTGGGTGGCTCAGTGGGTTAGGCCTCTGCCTTCGGCTCAGGTCATGGTCTCAGGTCCTGGGATGAAGCCCCGCATCGGGCTCTCTGCTCAGCAGGAGCCTGCTACCCTCTCTCAGTCGGCCTGCCTCTCTTCCTCTGTGCCAAATAAATAAATATATATATATATATATATATAAATCTTAAAAAAAAAAGAAAAGAAAAGAAATATAAAGGCTCATGTAAACATCAACATGTGAAACATATAAAAACAATATAGGCTTTGAAGTCAGACTTTAAGTTTGCATCCCAATTCTGCAACCTGCGAACTATGGGAACTGGGCAACTTAACTTCTAAGTCTATTCATTGATAAAATGGAGGTACTTCTACCTCTCCTACAGAATTCTTAATCTACTAACATGGAAGGTAGTATCAAGAAGGCATTCAATAAATGTTTATTCTTTCACACAGACACTGAAAAATTCATTGGGAGATGAGATTTTTTTTTTTAGAATTAGGACTACTAGACTTTACTCCAATTCTATTTTCACATTGACATAGCAGCAGAAAAGTGACCTGTTCGATTACACTAGTTTAACGGCTGGGTCAAGACTCACTGTCCACTGCTCTTGTCTATATACCCTGACTCAAGATTTTAAAAGCCAAACAAAATATACAAACAACCTAAATTAGATCCATACTCATTTGTACTGTCAATTAAACTGTATTTAGTGAAATGCTATTATTTCTTTAAATTATTTTGATAATCCATGCTTTACCAAACAGCCAAATATTTTATCTGAACTATTTCAAAAAGTTTTTCAAGTAAAAACTAAAATTTTAAGTAGATTTCATTTCAAAATAATCAAGATTAATACTAGTGATCTTTTTAGTTCTTACAAATTACTCAGTACAATTACAGCCAGTCCTTAAAAGGAAGCCATGTTTTAAAACCACCTTCCTAGCTCCCTAAGTAGTGCCCCAGCCCTTAGGCTGTATGCTTTATTTGGTTTTCTGAACATACTCTGAATGTCCAAAAGAAAGTAAAACTTCTTTATTAGCAAGACAGGTACCAATGGAGTGTACCAGAGGACAGAGTGCAGAGTAAGGGTGTTTCCCTTTCAAAGATAGTCCTCTAGCAAAGTACCATATGGACTATGTATGAAATCACAATCAGACTGCTCTGAAAATGCTCCAGAGGAAGACAATGCTGTTTTACCTTTTACATCTGTGTTATTCAAAATGTCCTAAGCCCTAACCGCACAGGGGTTTTATCTCCCAGTGTCTGGCTTTATAAAAAGTCCTTAATGCCAAAGACTCATTCACAGTTTTTACAAATTTCACCAGAGTTCAAAACTGGTTTTCTTGATGAATGGTACAATTTTTATAAACACCTAAAAACTACGATAAACGATAAGAGTGAGTGATAGTTTTGTGATAGTTTTACTTTGGTCTGATGCATCACTACATACAAGTCCCCAAAGAGGAGGAGAACTGATGGTCGGTCCGGTTCAGTGTGTACCCCCAAACTCGTAAACTGACTCTGCCTGGCCAACCTCACGACCAAATACCCTGTGATGATGATCTCAGTTCAAAAGTACCAACGAGAGTAAATACTAGGAGCCTTGGGATGAAGGCAAAGCAAAGAACCCTCAGTCTACGTGACTAAAAAGAAGTAAACCCAACAACCCATGCCCACCATTCCCAAACACCGAAACCCCTTCCCCTCCACACGTAACTCCCACAAACCCCTGCTCCTGCCGCACATTCCCGTACCCCACACGCTTCCCCGCCACAACTCCCCTTCTTACGGGTACCTACGGTCACCTTCGCGGACCACCCTCGCCCCAACCCTAACTTCTCACCCCACACTCCCTCACCACCCGAGACCGAGACTCTCCGGCTGGTCTCCCTACTCCACATCCTCCCACTCACGCACCCTGCCCACTTCCTCGCCCTCGCTCTCCTCCCGGCTCCTGAAGAGCTTTCCCCAACCTTCCCTCGCTCTACTCCACACCCCCAAACACCTTCACCCCGCCACAGCAGGCTGCCCGCCTTCAGCCCCGAGGCCCAGCCCGGGCATGTGGGACAGACACCCCCTCGGCCGCCCCTCATGTCTGCCCCGGGCCGGGGGCGCCCGCGTTGATGGGAGCCTCCGAGAGAGGGGTCTGAGGAGGACGACGCCGGAGCTGCGGTCCGTCTACTGCTCGCCGCCCCCGGAGCGCTGGGGTGCGGAGTCGCCTCTTGGGTCCCTCGGGGAGTAGGAGTCCAGGCCGGTGCCCCCCAGCCCCGCTTCCTCCCGATCGTTGGAGCGGAGGGGAAGGAGGTTCCCCGGGACTCACCTCGAGCCTGTTGTCAACATTAGCCCCGGGTTTCCCAGCACCAACTCCAGCGCTCGGGCTCTCCCCTCCCCTCCCCCCACCTATCTCGCAGCCGAGGGCCCGCCTTCCCTCAGCTCCCCCTCCTCCCTCCGCCCGCCGGCCCTCCCGCCCGCCACTCACCAGCGCGGCCGGGATGCGAGTGGGGGCGGGGCGGAGGGAGGAGGAAAGGAGAAAGCTGTTCGGGCGCTTGCCTGATCGAAAACTGTCCGGGCCTCCCTGCCCCCCACATAGCGATGCCCTTAGCTTAACACCGAAGTGGCGGATCGCGAGCAAAGGCCCAGACAGGGGCGATACACATAGAGGCTGGTTCAAATTGTCCACTGGATGAGAGGAGCGAGTTTTTCAGACAGGCAATGAATAGGGCAGCCACAACCAGCATATCAAGTCAGGTCCCCAGCGGAGGGGAGGAGTGTTCCAAGGACCGGAGGCAGGAAGTGGATTGGTCGCCAGGAAAGGGAAAGCGCCTGAATTACAGATGCGCAGGCGCAGGCAAGGGGGGGTGGGGGGGGAGCTAGAATGGGGTGGGGCGGAGCTAACAGGAGGTAAGGAAGGGCGGTGGAACAGAGGAGAATTACGGAGCGCCATTAAGGACAAGTTTGACCACGTGATTCTCAGGGGAGTTTCCTGGAGCGAATGTAAGCTAGAGGTCTAAGAAGGGAAAGTTTGATTGGACTAATATGAGGGGTAAGGTTGAAGCTTTAGGGAGTTGGAAACCGGAGAAGCTAAAGAATATGGCTGGTGGGAAAGGTAGAAGTTGGTTAGGAATGGGTCTAGATTTAATAGTGCCCTGGAAAGACTACGAAAGTCCCGTGGGGGAATTTCCAGCACCACTTTTTAGGTGTTCGACATAAAAACAATCCAGAGTGAAGACGAATAGAGGTTTTTCTCAACGAATCTTGGAAAGTACCCTGTCCTAGCAAGCAAATTTTTTAAAAAATTAAAATGGGATGACGTCCCTGAGTTACTGAATGTAATCACTCCTTTAAAAAAAATTGGCTAGTCTTGTCATTTCTTCCAAATGCGAAACCAAATCAACTTTTTAAAGTGGGTATTGGTTTATCCACACAACTTAACTCCTCTTAAATTGTGTATAACCTCTGTGTATCTGGCTTCCGATTTTTACCGAAACAGTGCTTGGATCTGCTAGCATGAACTCACTGGGTGTTCGTACAGATCGGCTTTGACTGGTCAGGAGCCAAAGGAACAAGGGTGCAAAACTGGTCTTGATTCTTGCTTGACATGTGGTGCCTTACCCGATATACAAGCCCACAAAATGAGCTGCTACCAACCTCAAATACATGAGGCAGGTCTAGGTTCGTTTGCATTCAGCTTTTGCCCATTTGCCTCTATTCACTGTTCGCTTTCCATTTATTAGTAGCAGGCAAATCATCTTCACATAGTGAGTGTTGATGTTTCCTGTACTTAGATTTTTTTTTTTTTTTTCCGAAACACTAATAGGTCAATCACTTACAGGGTAGTGAAAGACAAAGATGAATGCTGCTATTGAGAAACTCCCTCCTACTGATAAACAAGTAGGAGAGAGGCACTTGGGTGGCTCAGCTGATTTCATTCTTGATATCAGCTCAGGTCTGGATCTCACTATTGTAAATTCAAGCCCTGTGTTAGGCTCCATGCTAGACCTGTAACCTACTTAAAAACAACAACAAAACAATTAAAACTGTCCCAAACCACCATAGTGGGGATGGCCGCCACTGTTCTTTTGAAAAGTTTTTCTCATTTTGTCTGCCTACCTTAAGAAAATTTACCTCTATGCCGTTAATGAATAAATCTGCCTATCCAAGTCAATCTTTACCTTTCGTGAGGTATTAAAAGGAAATCGTGTGAATACAGAGATCAAAAAGGAAAGCATTTTTATTGACCTCCTGCTTATTTTAAATTTGTTATTTTAATTAATAATTGTAATAATCCTGTAGGTATTATGATCACATTTTATAGAAACTGAGTCACAGATTAATTCAGTATCACAAAACAAGAAGCATACTATGACAAGTCCAACTCCAAAAACCCAAGCTTTTTCTGATGTGTGTCACTGCCTTAATGCCTAGACTTTTTCATAGACTGAAAATGCTCCCCAGTCTTCTTTCCAAAGAAAAATGTCAAACACCACCAAAGCTTTGGGATGTGAGGATACCATTGCAATCTCTAACTGGAAGAAACACACTTCTCTGACGAAGTCATCATTTTTGCATTCTGATAATTCAAACTTCTGTATTTTCTGTAACCACATTATATTTAGTTTCTAAGTGTCTATCTAGGTATTTCATTATTTGAGAAAATTCTAAACAACGCCTTTTCCTCTTTGCCTGCTTCAGAACTACACCATATGAAAAAAGAAAAAACTGATATACATATGATTTACATGATACTATTTTCTTTTTAAAACCCAGTTACAATGCTGATTTGCATTAGAAAGCAAAGGCAAGAGAAAGGAATTACAGTTTCAGGACATGATAAATCCTAAATTTAAAAAAAACAGGGCTCATGTGATATGAACTGCCCGGTGCCCTGCTGAATGTGTGCTATACCTTAAACAAATCTGCCTCTGTCTCCCTCTCTCTCTCAAATAAATAAATATATTTTTTTTAATTTTATTTATTTGAGAGAGAGAGAGAGCACAAGCAGTGGGAGAGGGAGAGGGAGAAGCAGACTCCCCACTGAGCAGAGAGCCCAATGTGGGGCTTGATTCTAGGACCCTGGGATCATGACCCGAGCTGAAGGCTGACACTTAACTGAATGAGCCATCCGGGTGCCCTAAATATATAAATTTTAGGGGGGGAAAAAAGAAGAAAGAATGCCTTTAATAGAAGCAGTGGCATTTCCACAGGATATTAAGAGAGAAAACAAAGAAGATGAATGCGTGGACATATAGGCTTATAGACTTGGATGGGGGACTGTAAAGGACTTCTTCCTGGATGAAATTGGAAGCAAGGTCATCAGCTAAGAGTAGGATGAGGGAGGGATTGGGGGAGGTTTGAAAAGAGAGGAGAAAATATAAAAGAGACAGCCTGAAGAGCATGAAAGCAGTGGAGATACATACTAAGGATTGCTGCTGACACACTACTTGGTGTTTCTGATCATGAATTTAAAACCATGCAGCGAATTGGGCTCTCTGCTCAGCAGGGAGCCTGCTTCCTCCTCTCTCCCTCTGCCTGCCTCTCTGCCTACTTGTGATCTCTCTCTCTCTGTTAAATAAATACATAAAATCTTATTTTTTCATTTTAAAAATTAAAAAAATAAAACCATGCAGCCTACATATGCCAATTTCTCCAGAAGAGATGAACAGTTAGTTTTAGTCAGAGCTGTGGCTTTTTTTTCCCCATGAGAGTGATGACAAAGAAAGTGAAAAGTTAAGGAGATTGTGTGTTTGCAAGACGATGATAGTCATGAAGGATCACGGAATCTCAGCTGGGTATGGAGGAAGTTAAGGGGAATGGGGTGTATGTGTGAGTGTGGATGGGATTAATAGATTGACAGGAGTAGAGTTTGCGAAGAAAATGGTCATGAAAGAGCTGTTTAATAACAAAAACTTAATTGAATAAATTTGAAGATCTAATTAGCTTTATTAAATGATTCAGGAATCGGGGAGCATCCCATCTAGCAAATAGAAAAAAGCTCTATCATGCTATAAAAAAGGAACAGTTTTTAAAGGCAAAGGGGAATAAAGGAAATTCTTAGCAAAAAATGCACTGTTTTAGGCAGGATAACCCTCTCGAGGGGAATGGAAGGGGTCTATCAGTATATTTTCTAGTACTGACCAGGAAATTCCATGTTGACTGATTAAAGGTTATGTTCCTGTGGGTATTGAAACTGCAATTAGGTTAGATAATAAGTCTTGGTTTGCTGACATGAGGCCTTTAACCTAAGTGACTCCATTTGGGGCCTGTGCTTTTCTTCTTAACAAAGCCAAAAACTTTAGTGAATTAAAGGGGACAAATGAGGACATCGAATGTGGTTCTGGGGAGCTGCAGTAACTGGGACTATAGACAGAAGGAACAAATCCAGAGGAGCTGAGGCTTTTGAAAGAGGATGAAAGAGAACTGGTTTAGAAGCCACCATGGAGAAAGCAAGATGCATGTATCTCTGAAGTCAGACAACGTGAATTCAAATTCTAGTTCCAAAATACACCAGTTATTTGAGTGTGGGCTAATTCTTTAACCAGTTTAGATCACCGCTTTTAATTCTTAAAAAATCTTGATAATAGGGGTGCCTGGGTGGCTCAGTTGGTTAAGCGACCGACTATTTCAGCTCAGGTTGTGATCTTAGGGTCATGAGATTGAGCCCCGTGTTGACTCCAGCTTGGGATTCTCTCTCGTCCTCTCCCTCTGCCCCAAACCCCACTTGTGTGCCACCTACCCTTCAAACAAACAAACAAATAAATAAAACCTTTTAAAAAATCTTGATAATAATAATACCTTTTCATAGGGCTTTGTGAATAGTAAATGAGGAGATTCAAATAAAATTACTTAGCACAGTGCTCACAGTGTATGCTCTGTGTTAGCTGTTACTAAACCATTTCGGATGTAGGAAACACAGTCATCTAAATGGCTTTGCAGTTTGAATAAATAGTGCTTTAATTGCCCTTAACTCTGATGTGACACCAGTGTGCCTGAAACTTTTTACTCCAAGCGCTGGAAATCTGTGCTAAGAAAATGAACTTAAAATGATAATTAAAAGGGGGGGAAATCAAATCACCACAATGTACACCTCAAGTATTTTACAATTTTATTTTTCAATTATACCCCAATAAAGCTGGTGCAGTGGGGGGGAAGGATGAGATTTTTAAGCCATTGTAATGAATAAAGGCAGAAGTTTATAAATAACATTTCTAATTATGGTTTCATGTCACTTTGTCCAGGAGAATAACCAATCTCAGTATTGGTGGGGGGTGGTGAGAAAGGTAACCCTATGTTATCTAATTATCTTAATTTAATTCCTGACCCATAGTTCAAAGTCTTTGCTGTGGGTCAACTGTGATAAAATATTGCACATATACCTCAAACCTAAAATGTCCAAAATATGACACTTCAGTATAATGATTACTTTGAGCTGAAGGCAACCAAGAATCAACAGATACAGGAAGAATTCTCTAAATCTCCCCTTATCTGCCTAAAAGCACTGCATGAATTTTCCTTTGTGAACGTGTCTGCCCCCAACCCCAACCCCCATGTCAGGAAGAAGAAAGGGATTCTTATCACTGGTGATAGACAGTCAACACCCAGGAAGGTTTCATACACAGGTCAGATTTATCTTCCATTACTTCCCCATATATTTCCAAGTCGCTCCCATATTTAGCTGTAATTTAAGACCACAGCCTCTTCTCCTTTGGTAAAATGGTATGTAAACCCTGAGTTTAACTGCTTCTTAGTGTTTCGTTTCTTTTTGGTGAACTCTTAGGGACGTAAATGTTAATAAAAAATAGTGCGCCTTCTCTCCTGTTCATCTGTCCTTTGTTAGTTTAATTTACACACTTCCAAATGAAGAACATAAGAGGGTAGAGGAAAAATTTTTCCTCTCCAGTACTTAGGTAGACCTCACTCCTCATCCCTTGTCCAAATGCAATTGATATGTCTCAGACAGATCTTGCCCGGGGTCCTCATCCATATCCCCACCCCCACAGCCTTAGTTCATAGGCACATAACTCAAACCCACAATACCGACAACCATCTCTTAGTTCTCCTTCCTAAATGCTTCTACTCTTGCCCTCTATGAACCTTGGTGGGTATTAGATCATTTAACTCCCTTTAATGGCAATCATCCGCAAACCTCCTTGATCATACAATCATATGGGGAGGGGAAGAAGTCATCCTCCCAATCTATGTATATTTACTTAGATACAAGTTGTGTGTACTATGCAAATATATATGTTATAGTACATTTCCCCAAATAGAAAAGGTAAGAATTTAAAAAACAAAACAACAACCCTGCCCCCAAACAGAAGTTCCAGTATTTGTGCCTAAGGAAATAATTTTACATACCCCTTTATGCCAACCCACTTTGGAAGTCACTTAGAGGGTAAACTTAGGGAAGACTTAGAGGGTAAACTTCCAAGTCTTTAGCAGGAATCCTTAATAATGCATAGCTCTTATTTGAATGTCTAGTCTCTCTTCACACATCTGCCACAGGTCTAAGTTCTAGTCACGATAGGTAACCTGCATAGAATGGACTTCCTCTTTCCTTAGTGTACAGATTACACTCCACAACATTCTGTCATGAATGTTTCCTAATGAGGAGCACAAGGATTATTTCCCTAAGGAACTCATCCTTTATCACCACTACCCCACATCTATCAATTAGATCCCTGCCCCTTCCTGTCTTCCCACAGCTGCCTCTGAACATTTCTATTATAACATTCATTATAGGGGCTCCTGGGTGGCTCAGTGGGTTAAAGCCTCTGCCTTCTGCTCAGGTCATGATCTCAGGGTCCTGGGATCGAGCCCCCACATTGGGCTCTCTGCACAGCAGGGAGCCTGCTTCTCTCTCTCCCTCTGCCTGCCTCTCTACCTATCTGTGATCTCTCTCTCTCTGTGTCTCTCTGTCAAATAAATAAATAAATAAAATCTTTTTAAAAAATAACATTCATTATATTATATTGAAATGATTTATTTATATTTGTTTTCTCATGAAAACTGTGAGTTCCTTGAAGATATGATTTATAGCTTATTAATCGTTGTGTCCTGGAGCCACGGAAGGCACTTAATAATATTTTGATAGAAGGAATTGTTAAGTAAATGAATATGAGGGGATTAGAATATTCCACTCCAAAATATGCCACTTTGGCATATGGATTATTTTGAGCTGAAGGTAGTTGAGAATTAACAGATGCACAAAGAAGCCTTCTCAGACTTTCCATTATCTGACTGAAAGTATAAACTTCTATGAAATGAGGAGTTTCATTGATCCTCTCTGTGAGAGATTTGTGACTCTGAAGAAGATGGAAAGTTGACACCAAGATGAGTACAGACGAACAAACCTTACTAAAACAAGTCTTATGTCCCATTAGTTTCTACATATATTTACCTTTCCACGACTTACTGCCCCTAGAAGTCCAGGCTCCCCTTGTCCAGTCACTTTTCCATAATTTATCACCCTTTGTAAAATGGAATGTAAGCTTCTAAATCTACTTTAGGTTTTCACTTCTTTTCTGTGTAGCCTCCTTGCATGTAAAATTAAAAATATCCATCCAAGTTGTATGCCATTTCCCCCTTTAATCTGTCTTTTGTCGGTTTAATTCATTTTCCTGAGATACAACACCTAAGAGGGTAGAGGAAACGCTTTCCTCTTCTACAGACGCTCTCATAGAAGACGGAGAAAAGTCTGTGTACTGAGGCAGTAATGTAGGGTTAAACTAGAGTGAAAAGAACACATTATTTTAGATCAAACAACCATAGACTGGAGTTTCATTTTTATTTACCAAGCACCATACCAATGCTTAGCAGCCCAAATATAGGCCCATGTACTCCTTTTCATGATTTGACTTAAAACTAATTGAAGTTTTTAATACTGAGTGATTCAGTGGATAAATGGAGAGAAATAAATGGATGCCTCTTTCTTAGTGTGCCTGATGCATTAATCCACCCAATGATTCTATTTGGCTATTTTCCTTGTTTTAAGAGATGGGAAAACTAGGGTTTAGTGTAGTTAGATAATGTGCACAGGATGGCATAGCTACTAAATAGAATCTCCATTCTTTTCTGGACTTTCTGATTCCAATGTTCATGCTCTTATGTAGTATTTCTTTCCATTCTAGGATGTTTTCCCCACTTTATATATCTGAGTTCCACACATGTAATAATGCTGATATCCCTTTTTACACAGTTACACAGAATATAGAATAAGAAAAGACATGATTTTATAATCTAGTTCTAACCGGCCAGTACATATAATAAAACAAGAATGTCCACCCGGGTCAGACCAGTGTGTGGCTAAATCCATACCCATGATAACACAAAGGTTAGAGGAAGGACTGGAAATCAATCAACGGGTGTCTGGTCTTGGAATCTGGCTACTGTACGTGTAACACAGTGAAACAAGGGCAAGTCACTTGTAACCTGTGACTCAGATGCTTTATTTTAAAAATCAGTAGATTAGACTTTATGATCCCCAACTTCATTATTTTAATTTAATTTTGGCGACACCTCTTGTCACTGCTTCCAAGTGTTTAAGAATCCAAATGAAAAGTGGTTGCCTTCATAACCCAGATGATATTGTCACGATGAGAAATAGAGCCGGGGGAAAAAGTTATAGCTCAAAGAGTCTGACATCACTCCACTTCTTGTGTCAGTTGCTAAGGGTAAAAGAATGGGTGTAATTTCCAACTTATTTTTCTTTGGGAAGAATCTGTACTGCAGACGTATTGTGTATACATTATATTTCCCTAAGTTTTCCCCTTAAAAGCTGTACAAATAGGCATTCCATTGTGTTTTACCCTTTCTTCCATCTTCATAAAAGAATCATCTAAACACTTTGGATTAAATTATTCTAAATTATACTATGCATCATTCAATATCAGTTTAAAAATAACAATAATAAGCAAGGGGTGCCTGGGTAGCTCAGTTGGTTAGGAGTCCAAATCTTGATTTCGGCTTGGATCATGATCTCAGGGCTGTGGGATCAGGCTCTGCTTTGGGCTCCACACCCAAGATTCTCTTTCCCTCTTCCTCTGCCCCTCCCTCTATATTTGCACGCGTTCCCTCTCTCTCTCAAAATAATGATGATGATGATGATGATGATGATAAAGTAATAATAACAGCTATCATCTTTTTGTACTTACTATTTTGCAAGTTCTCTACAACTACTCTTTTTTAAATTTTAAAACAGTGCAATTGTAATACAGCTGACATTACATACTATGTGTCAGGCATTGTTCTAAACATTTCACATGCACTAATTATTTAATCCTCACAATAATCCAGTGTGATAAGAACTATTAAGCTCATTTTACTAATGGGAAAAATGAGAGATAGAGAAATGAGGGAACCTGCCCACAGTCCCAGCTGGGCAGTGAATAGAACCAAGATTAGGAGTCAGGCAGTTTAGATGAAGTTACTTAGCCATGAGCCTATGCTAGCTTTCTCTAAGATAGGCGTGATTATCTCCATTTCCAGGTGGAAAGTGAGATGTGTTCCACCATGAGATGTGACCAATATTAGCTATGCAGTCACACAGTTAATAATGGGTAAAGCTAGAATTTGAAGCTACACGTGTCCCTTCAAAAGCCCTGTTCCCTCAAAATTCTCTGGCTATATCTTGTTTCCTTGGCTGGCAACCCCACCTTCTCATCACAACCTTTAAACTTTTGAGTTTTTCAGAATTCTAAATCTAGGCCTTCTCATCATATCCAGGTTCTCAATAACATCTGTACACTGAAAACTGTCAAATGTGTTTTTTTCAGTCCCTGCTTTTCTTCTGAATTCTGACAGGTGCATCCATCTGTTGACAGAGATACTCAGTATCCCAGATAAAACTCAAATGCCCCAGGTGAGTTTGCCAAGTTTGTTCCCCTTCCACTCTTCCTCATCTCAGTCAATGGCATCAACATCAACTCAGTAGCTCCAGAAGCAAAGCAAAGAAGGGGGCAGTGGATGGGTCGCTTACCTTGTAGACCTTTTCTGAAGGAGCTACATTCACAAATAGTTTTTAAATATGTTGACATAACAGTTGTTACAACTCTGATGAAATGATATAAGAGGAAGGAAAATGAAAGTAACACCATAGCACAAGTAGAGAATATGATTTTTTAAAAGTGTACTTTAAAAATATACTCCCTCCTTCACTAAGCAGTAGGAGAGTATAAGGAGCTTGTTAGAAGTTAACGTTGCCCTTGAGTTATCCATCCTTGACACTTCTTTTTGCCTAACTCCTATTTCATTTTCGAGATTTCAGTTTATATAATCTTCCAGGCTAGATAATATTCTCCTCAGTTATTTAGTTTTGTAGCATCTTATACCCATCCTTCATGGTTCTTTTATACTTATAATTAATTATTTGTGTGATTACTGCACTTCTATCTGAGATTGTAAGCTCCTGAATGTAGGAACCATGTCTGACTTCGTCACTTCTATATTCCAAAGCACCTAGCACAATGCTGGCATATAGTAGGCACTCAATAAATATTAATTCAGTAAGTAAATGCCTATTACTTTCCATCAGATGAATATATGCCAGATTGATTTTCAATAAATTAAAACTATGTCATGCTTCTACTGTGTTAGGTAGAAGATGGGAGTCATTGAGTTATAGATTGTTAGAATTGGAAGTACTCTCACAGAGCACTCAAGATATACAAGCCAACAGTTAAAAAAAAATCATTATTCCCGCTCAAACATTTTATTTTGGGAGACAAGATAAACAGAGAAAAAAAAGTTCAACTAAAGACACTGAGTCTATGTGTTACATGAATTCAGGAGAGGAATTGGCACATCAGTTAGCGGTTTTGCAGAACATCAGGTGAGAGAGCTGGGCTGGAAGTCTCAATGGTGACAGGTGGACTTTGTCACCTGTCAAAGTAAGAGTGGAGAGATGGTAAGAGTGGAGAGATGAAAGTCAGAAGTCAGAAAAGGGGGCGCCTGCGTGGCTTAGTCAGTTAAGCGTCCAACTCTTGGTTTTGGCTTAGGTTGTGAGATCAAGCCCCGTGTCTGTGTCTGGCAGACACATGCGGAGTCTGCTTAAGAATCTCTCTCCGTCTCCTTCTGTCTCTACCCCCATTCATGTGTGCTCTTTCTCTCATATAAATAAATAAATCTTTAAAAACAAAACAAAAGAAGTTGGAAAAGGAAAATGATTGAAAAAGCATTCAGAACAGAAACAGAAAAGATAGAGGACTAACAAGGCAGAGTGTTGTGGCAGCCAGTGAAAGAGTTACACAAGAGAATGCATGGGTGACAAGCCAAAAAGATGAGTGTGGTGCACCCTTCAGTCATACATTTCTAGAAATGGTCATGTGGTCACAGGCTGTGGTAGATGGCCTCTAAGATGACACTCAAGGATGCCCGCCTCCTGGTCTTCACACTCTCATGTAATCCCCTTCCCTTGAGCGTAGACTGAGTTTAGTGACTAATTTCTAGTGAGTATAATACACAAGTGATGATGGTGTGTTAGTAATGCTAGTGTACAAAATCTTGGAACTTTCTCTCTCTCCCTCTCTCCCTGAGGGCAGCCAGCTGCCATGTTTTGACCTACCCTTTAGAAAGGTCCACACAGCAAAGATCCGAGGGAGGCTTCTGGCCAACAGCCAACGAGGAATTCAATCCTGCCAACAACTACATGGGTGAAATGAAAGTTGATTCTCCCCCAGGTGAGCCTTCAGATGAAATCACAATCCCAGCCTGCAGTCTGAATGCAACTTTGTGAGAGGCGTTGAGCCCCAAGTACTGAGCTAAGTTTTGTCTGGATTACTGACCTACAAAAACTGTGAGATAATATGCTTGTTGTTTCAAGCTACTACATTGTGGGGTAATTAGTTATACAGCAACAACTAATATGATGTTAATAAAAATTAGTTATTTTTTTTTTAAGATTTTATTTTTAAGGGATCTCGACACCCAACATGGGGCTCAAACTCACAACATCACGACCAAGAGTCACATGCTTCACCGACTGAGCCAGGCAGGTGCTGTAATTATGAAAATTATTTTTAATGTTATATGTTATGTACATATACTTTATAAATATATTTTGTAAGTTAGATATATTTCACAATGTAGGGGGGAAACTCATGAGAAAAAAGAAAATATCTTTTCTGTTAGCCAGAGGAAAGAGAAGATATTAAGAAGTAATCATTTTTTAAGGAATTCCTATTAATCAGGGAAGGAATGAGATTAAGTAACGGCAATAGAGAAAGATGTTATTTTTTAGTCTAAAGGATTCATTCAAGTAAACTTTATCTTTTTTTTTTTTTTAATTTCACTTTTCCCCCTCACTTTCCTGGGTCAGAATAGTTGGTTATGTGTACCTTACTTTTAACATCTCTAATAAAAGTGGGCAGAGGTAAGGAAAGAAAATAAGATTAATTACTTTACTTTTGGCAATAGATAAATTTTGGGTTATATATAAAAAGGATATGCATAAATGCATTTATGTGCCCCATTGTCATGATAATTTGAGAATTCCTTTCAATAGAAAATTGCTGCTGCAAGAAATTAGTTTACCTTCAAAAGTATATATTCTAGCATGCTCAGTGCTTCAAATAATAGGGCAAAGAACCCAAGGAAAGATCTTTCTTCAAATATAAAATAAGCCTGGTGCCCTGGGTGACTTGGTTAAGCATCTGACTCTTGATTTTAGCTCAGGTCATGGTCTCAGAGTCGTGAGATCAAACCCTTCATTGGGCTCTGGACTAGGCCTGGAGCTTGCTTGGTAGTGTCTCTCTCTCCCTTGCCCTCTATCCCTCCCCAACACTTTCTCTCTCTCAAAAATAAAATAAAATAAAATAGCCTATTTCTAGCCTGGTGAATTGAGCATTCCCATATTTGAACATTCTATTAGTAAGACAGAATGAGCTGTATAAAGGAAGGATAGCTTTATCACTCTACCCTCCTAGACTCTTTGCCTGGGGTCCTGCAAATTAGACTGACCAAAGACCGATTAACAAGAGAAAAACAGAGTTTATCAACACATGCCCTGCCTGCATGCACACAGGGGAGAAATTCAATGATGAATAACTCAAAGGTGGTGGTTAGAACTTGGGCTTATATAGCATCTTTACAAAAGAACAATGAATTTGCAGAAAAGATGAGACAAAGGAAACAAGGTTTAGGTTTTTAGGGGTAGCAGACTGTGGGAAGGTAGATATACAGGGAAAACAATGGAAGATAAGGTTTGTTTTAATGAGTTTGTTATGCAGATTTCTCTGGTGCCTTCTCTGGGCTGATTAGAGTCTACAGTTGTCTCTAGTGATTAAGAATCATCCTGCCCAGGGTGCCTGGGTGGCTCAGTGGGTTAAAGCCTCTGCCTTCTGCTCAGGTCATGATCTCAGGGTCCTGGGATCGAGCCCCGCATCGAGCCCCGCATCGAGCCCCGCATCGAGCCCCGCATCGGGCTCTCTGCTCAGCGGGGAGCCTGCTTCCTCCTCTCTCTCTGCCTGCCTCTCTGCCTACTTGTGATCTCTCTCTCTGTCAAATAAATAAATAAAATCTTAAAAAAAAAAAAAGAATCATCCTGCCCTTCTTATATTTGTTTCTTTTCAATTTCCTTCAGCTCACAATTATCCTTGTGCCAGAGTGGCGTATTTTGGGGTGGCATACTCTGAACTCCTTCAGTTGATACCTATAATATTCCTATTCTCATACTCAGTCATTGCTAATTGTCTTATACCCTGACACACAGACTTACTTATTAGGCCTCATGCAGGCTCAGGACCACCATATCCTAGGAATCATGTTGAGAGCCACTACCATGATTAAGACGTTGTAACAACAATATAATAAAAATGATGATGATGATGATGATGATGGCTAATATGTATTGAGTATTTACACCATGCCAGGCATTGTTTTAAAGTGTTTGACGGGGGCGCCTGGGTAGCTCAGTCGTTAAGCGTCTGCCTTCCGCCCAGGTCATGATCCCAGGGTCCTGGGATCGAGCCCCGCATCGAGCCCCGCATCGAGCCCCGCATGAGCCCCGCATCGGGCTCCCTGCTCTGCAGGAAGCCTGCTTCTCCTGCTACCATTCCCTCTGCTTGTGTTCCCTCTCTCGCTGTGTTTCTCTCTGTCAAATAAATAAAATCTTTAAAAAATAATAATAATTAAAGTGTTTGACAGGTAGTTACAACAAACCCTATTATTACAAGTCCCATTTTACAGATAGGGAAACTAAGGCTTTGAGCATGTAAATAACTTGGCCATGATCCCACAGCTAGAAAGTGGTAGCACTAGAATTTCAATATAGGCAGTCAGCCTCTAAAATCCATAGTTCACTGAGCAAATGTTTCTGGGGTACCTATTTTATGCCAGGCACTCTTCTAAGCACTTAAGATATATCTGTGAGGAAAACTTATAAGGATCTTTGTCCTTATGGAACTTACACATTAGTTAAGGGAGATAGACAAAAAAATGATAAGCAGATTTTATGGTATGTTAGGAGATGATATATGTAATGATAAAATATAAGAAGAGTAGAGTAAGGGGGAGTAGAAATATGAGAGGTGATGAGGTTAGTTGCAATTTTAAGAAGGATATCAAGGAAGACCTTTCTAATTTTCAGTTATAATTTTAAAATATTTTATAAATTTTTAAAATTCAACATATTTTATTTTATTTTTTCCAATGTAGGTAATACTTACATTAAATATGTTTTTTTATTTTAAAGATTATATTTTTGAGTACTCTCAACACCCATTGTGGGGCTCAAGCTCACAACCTTGAAATCAAGAGTTCCATGTTCTACCAGCTGATCCAGCCAGGCACCTCTAATACGTAAAATATTTTTAAAAGGTGAAAAGTACAAAGGATCATAAACCAAATATCCATATTCTCATCACTCACAATTTGACAAATACTAATATTTTGAAATATTAACAGAAACTAACATTTTGAAATATGTATATCATAATTTTCAGAAGAACTATAGCACTGTAGAACTCATAAAAGCTCCTGCCCCACCCATCCTTTTCCTCTCCATGACCCCCAAAACAATTTACTGAATTGATATGCATCCTATCTAATTATATATTCACACTTTTACTATATAGGTACAGATTCATTAAAAACACATAGACTAATTTGGTGTATTTTTAAAATTTGTGTGCATATCATTCCTGTCACTTTATCTTCTCAATTTTATATACTGGGAAACTATTTATGTTCTATGTGTACATCTAGTTCATTCCTTTTTAATTTCTATATAACATTCCATTGTATAAATAAGTAAGGCCTATACTCTCCCCTTCTCCTCTACTCCTCTAGTGGCCTAATACAAATCTTCTTACTTTTTTTTTTTTAAAGATTTTTTATATATTTATTTGACAGAGAGAGAGAGATCACAAGTAGGCAGAGAGGCAGGCAGAGAGCAAGGGAAAGCGGGCTCCCCGCTGAACAGAGAGCCCGATGCGGGGCTCGATCCCAGGACCCTGAGATCATGACCTGAGCTGAAGGCAGAGGCTTTAACCCACTGAGCCACCCAGGTGCCCCCAAATCTTCTTACTTTTTACATGAAGCTTTAGAATCAAAAACATTTAGAACTTGAACAAACTTTAAAGAACATGTAGACCATGAGGAAATAGAGGTTGTATCGTCCCAAGGTCACATAGCCAATCAATGGAAAAAATGGAGTTAGAATCTGGTAGCCTGATACCTAGCACAGCACTCACGCAACTAACACAGCATTACATTTCAATTCTAGGCATCTACATAGAACTATATATAGAACTATCTCTATATAACTATATCCAGCTTCTATGTAGAGATAACATAATGGTAGGAAAGAGAACAAAACAAAACATTTAAGTTTTCCAGGAATAATAAAACTATGAAACTATATAAACTACAGTTTCGAAACAGCATTAGTGATATTGTAATGATTGTAATAGTTCTTTCCCCATAGTCGGCTATGTATTTTTTTAATTGAATGCTCTTATTCTTTTTTTTTTTTTTTAAGATTATATCTATTTATTTGACAGAGAGAGAGATCACAAGCAGGCAGAGAGGCAGGGAAGCAGGCTTTCTTCCGATGCGGACCTCCATCCCAGGACCCTGAGATTTGAAGGCAGAGGCTTTAACCCACTGAGCCACTCAGGCGCCCTTGAATGCTCTTATTCTAACTCAGACAACAGTCTTGTGAGCCAAATATTAATTTTAGGAAATAAATCTGACTCGATGTGGAAGAATATGACAAGGCAAGGAATGACCCAAGGCCAGAAGACCATTTAGGAAGCTACTGTGGTCCTCCTGGAGAGGTGCTGATGGCCCAGAGTAGGCAGTAATAATGGAGAGTAGACAGATTTGAGAACTATTTTGGATAGATTGTACCTGGGGTCCAGGGATGGGACCTGTGTCATCTTTATTCTCAGTTGCTGCCTACATTCTTGCCCATTTCCCTGCTGGTTTGAATCTATGCATTAAGGGTATGGCACACCTTTTCCCCTTCCACAGTATCATCTACCAACTTCCTAGCTGTTCCCCTTCCTTCACCAGAGGTTTCAACATATGGCTAAGAGTCTTCCTCTACTTTAATTCCTGGCACTTCCAAGGTGATATGAGTATTCCTATGGCACCTCATCTAAAAATCTGACCTCTCGTTCTTACCTTCTCAGATCTGATGACATTCTTCCTTACTCTAGCCAACCAACCTTCCTTATCATTACCAAAATTTGCATCACTTCTGCAATCATCCCATCAAACACAACCTCTTTCTTTCTTTCTTTCTTTCTTTCTTTCTTTCTTTCTTTCTTTCTTTCTTTCTTTCTTTCTTTCCTTCTTTCTTTCCCTCTTTCTTTCTTTTTTTCTCTCTTTCTTTTTTTTTTTTTCCAGCACAAAAAGGTGTTTTTTTTGTGCACAGGGACAGGACCCATGGCAGAAAGGTCTGCTTCAAATACCCCACTCAAATACCCCATTGTCTTTTTATGACCTTCTGTTCTAGCTCAGATTCTCAGGCACCCCTAGTTTACCTATTCTTCGCCTCATTGGAACTGACAACCTATTGGCACTTTCCTTCTTTTATCAGTCCATTCTTATATTTCTAGCCTTTTCTTCCCCCAGCATAGAGTCCATGTTTTTCTGTTTGTTTTTAATGTCAATCATTTGCTAACTAGTATCACGAATGTCTTTGTGTTTTGGCCTTTATATCACATCTGCCTGGAAAAATTACAGCCATGAATGTATCCAACCATCATCCTTCCCACCCTCTCTGTGCCAAGCCAGCTGAGTGCTAATGAAGAAAATCACAAAAGAGCAGAAATTGGTATCTCTTTCTATTCATGGTCATTAACCTTAACTGTGTGGCACCGAAAACTTTAGGACAATCTTCCATATTTTACTACTTAGTGACAGTTTCCTACTATCCCCATCTTTTGAACTCTGACATCCCCATTCCCCAGCACCTTCTCAGATATTTTTTTTGAAGGGGAATTATAGCCTCATACTTCACATAGAAGAAATTCCCTCAGAATTCTACCATTGAATCTATAACTGATTGCTTTTGCACCAATCTTCTTTTAATTCCACCTAAAACAATGGAAGACACGTCTCTTCTTTCTAGCCTCATCTGTGCTTGGATCCCATCTCTGCATGGAACTCATTCTCTTGGCTTATCCCTCCCTTCTGTATTTTTGAGTTAGTACCTTGTAACATCTTTCAAACACGTTCTGGACTCTTTTGTGTTAAAATTATAAAGAAAAAAATCATAATCACCATAATCAGCTTTATTCCTGAAGATTCTGTTCTAGTGCCCTTTCCACTTGGAGGGTCCCCCTGGCACACCTGTTTATACTCCATCCCGTTGTCTATGTTTGCAGGGCATACACCTCTGTCCAAGCATCTCTCATACTGTGCGTTCAGTTCAGTCTGCAACTGGACTGGGAACTGATTAAGGGCAGACACTGTATCTTACAAATCCTTGGAACCTTAGCACAGCGCTCTGTGGGCGCAGGGCTTGGTGAGTGAGGTGGAGAGCTATCTCTTGGGCCCATACGCGTATGTTCTTAGGAGTAGGGGTTACGGCTGCAGGGCTGACTGGAATGATGGGATGACTGACTAGGGAAGGCTTCAGACCCCTTCCGCAAAGGTAAGGGTGCATCAGCAGACCGCATCGGCAAAGTTAAGGGTGAGTCGTGGAATAAAATAGTTTGGGAAATTCTGTCAGAGATGGGCCAACGGAGAATCTCAGTATCTCCACGCTGCCTGAAATCTTCCATGCCCAATTTCTTTTCACTTTTATTTTAGCCCCTTCTTGCAGGCTCCTCCTCTCCAATTTTCTACTTTCTTCCTCAATGTTTCTTAAGAGAAAAAGGAACAATACTGATTTTCTGGATCCTTCATATGACCTTTCCAACTTGAGTCCCTTGGACCCCGTCCCACTAATTTTTTTGGATCCTGCAGCTGATTTTCCCCTTCGGTATGAAAACCTATTTCTTTTTTTTTTTTTTTTTTTTGAAAACCTATTTCTTGTCTGTGTGGTTGTGGTCTGGGGCCTCCTGCAGAGGGGTGGTGGGCGAATACTCCCGGCAGGAGTCCTTAGAACAGACAGGGATAACGAGTTTGTACCGGAAAGCCGATGACGCTCGGCTCCACACTCCCTACTTCCCTCAGCCTCCAGGACCTCATGAGTCCCTCTAGCTCCTGGGACGAGGCTCCGCCCCTCCGGCCGCTGATCTGGATTGGCTCCCAGGGGCCGGCCCCTGGCCAATCAGGCGCGGGGGCGTTGTCCCGGGGGCGGGGCTCCCGCCTCCCGCTTCCTGCTGGGACACCACACCGGTTCCAGGCGGCCCACAAGCGACCCTTCGTGCTCCCGGCGGCTGTTGCCTCTCGTCTTGCGACTCCGGGGTCCAGGCGGGACATGGCCACGGCCACTGTGGCAGCAGCAACACGAGGCTTCTGCCGAGCCCCTCCGCTCCTCCTCCGGCGCGGTTATCAGACGGAGAAGGGCGTCTATGGCTACCGGCCGAGGAAGCCCGAGAGCCAGGAGCCCCGGGGTGGCCTGGCGCGCACTCCAGGTCTGGGATAGAGCCGGGATCGTGGGGTGCAGGGGCTGGGGAGAAAGGGGACTCCCTGACAGGCCTGAAGTAGGGTGCTGTTGTGGGGGAGGTCAGGCTTCTGGAGTCTGCAAAGTGTGCTGGAGCGGGTGAGGAGTAAGGGGAGGTGAGGGGGCCAAGGGAGGCAGGCGGGGTGTTGTCTCAGGGTCATCGTCTGTCCAGCCTCGTAGCTGAGGAATGTTGAGGTTGAGGTCTCGGCCTTGGATCCACGCTTGAGTCATCCCCCCAGTGTTCGTGTTCTCTCTGGTTTTGTGAAGTCTTGTCCTTTCTATTCGTTGGATGTAAACTTGTGGAAACTTAGCTCTTTTTGAAAGCGGGGTTGCGGGAAAAGAGGAGTTCTGAGATCTCCCAGCTGCTTGAGTTTACTCAAGGATACATTTCCAGGGCCATCTCTAAGGCTCGTGTGAGCAGAATGCGTGAGGATCACGACTGTATTGTGGGGTTGAAGAGGGCGGTTAGTTAGTGGTCTTGGACCACGGAATGGTATTATCTGTCTCCCTGAGCTAACTAACCTCTTACTTTAATTTCAGAGTTTTAAACTCCTTTCTGAATTTAGAAGTATGTTACTGGCGGTTTTAATGGATTAGGAGACATGAATATCAGTTCTTGAGACCTCTCTTTGCATGCTCATTTGCGAGAGACCTATTTTGAGTATTCGGTTTATGCTGCAAAATTGTCTATGTTTTCTTTTTAAAATTTATTTATTTATTTGAGAGCGAGAACACCACTGGCACTGGTGAGTGAGGGGAGGAGCTGAGGGAGAGAATCTTCTAGCAGACCCCTCCTGAGCATGAGCACACCTCCTGTGACTCCATGACCCATGAGATCATGACTGAGCCACCCCGGTGCCCCCAAAGTTGTCTAGGTTTAATCCTCACAGAGTAGAAAATGAATATTGATAATACAGAAGACTGATGATTAGAGGAAGATCGTTTGGCATCTTCAATCCACTTGTTGGGTTAACAACGAAGATCCTCTTCATCATATAAGTACCCAAACTTTGAATCTTACATTATGCATTGGAACCTCAATACTTTGCTCTTGACCTCAGAGGACCTTTATAGTAAACCCGATTTCTGTCTCTTGGATGCAATTGGATTTCTTTAGGGAAAATATTTTGGCCAACTAGATTGTTAATCCCTTGAGGGTAAGACTATTGGTGTCTTATTTCACTTTGAAAATCAAGTGTCAAGAATTTTATGTGTCAGTTACTCTCAAACATGTATGCGTATTCATGTTGAATTGATTTTTAAAATGCCAGATCCTGGGGGGCCTATGTGGCTTAATCAGTTGAGCATTTGACTCGATTTTGGCTTAGGCAGTGATGTCAGGGTCACGAGATGGAGCCCTGCATGGGGCTCCAAGCTCAGCAGGGAGTCTCTGGAGATTCTATCCCACTCCCCCTACCCTTACTCTGGCACGCTCTCTCTCAAATAAATACATAAATAAACCCCATGATCAAGAGTTGCATGCTCCACAGACTGAGCCAGCCAGGCACCCCTCTATTTGATTCTTAATAACACCCTGACAGCTGAAAACTTGCCTTGGAAGAACCTGGGCCAGTGATTTATTTTGCGTCGCTTTTTTTTTTTTTTTTTTAAAGATTTTATTTTTATTTATTTATTTGAGAGAGAGAGAGGTAGTGACAGAGATAGGGAGAGAGAGCACAAGCAGGGAGGAGAGGGAGAAGCAGGCTCCTGCTGAGCGGGGAGCCCGACGTGGGGCTTCATCCTGTGAATGACCTGAGCTGAAGGCAAACGCTTAACCTACTGATGGGCCAGTGGTTTTTAACTGGAAGACTATCCAAGATATCTTGGGAGCTTTGGGATGGTGTTTGAAAAATATCTCTGGGGTTAATTTTATATATAATCCCTTCCCTCCCCGCTCAGCACCAAATTGCACCCCCCCCCCCCAATGAATTTACTGTACTTTGAGTTACTTGGTGACCTTTGAAAGGTCAGCATTGAGTTAGAACTGCAGGCCAAGGGTGGCCTCATGTGGTATTGGGGGGCAAGAGTGCAATCAGTGCCTGGAAACAATTGTTACACAGTTACAGGATCTAGCTTAAGGAATTTTGTTGCTAGGGGCAATAATTTCCTTTTCATTCTTCTTATCTTTTAACTACTCTGAATAAAACTGAAAGGCAAATGGGCCACTCTGTAACTTTCTTCAAAATTACCATTGAATGCAGGTCTTTGGGAGGTTTTTCTTCTCTCTGTTTCAGAATTTACTCCATTATTTTGTAGTGACCCGGTCTGTAGTTCACTGTCTCCTAGTAGGCTGGGTAGGAGAAAGGAGGGGGAGATTTGGGTCTATCACTTCGAGGAGCATCTCTCTGGCCAGAACTTCGTCAGTATATATCTGCAAAGAAAACTGGAAACCATAGGGCTTTTTTTTTTTTAATTATTTATTTGTCAGGGAGAGAGAGAGAGCACAACTAGGGGGAGCAGCAGGCAGAACAGGCAGAGGGAGAAGCAGGCTCTCCACTGAGCAAGGAGTCTGAAGTGGGACTTGATCCCAAGACCTTGTGATCAGGACCTGAGCCGAAGGCAGATGCTTAACTGACTGAGCCTCCCAGGCATCCCTTTTTTTGTTTTGTTTTGTTTTGTCTTTTGTTTCTTGTTTTTAGATTTTATTTATTTATTTGTCAGAGAGAAAGACAGAGAAAGCACAACCAGGAGGAGTGGCAGGCAGGGGGAAAAGCAGGCTCCCTGCTGAGCAATGATCCCAGTGTAGGACTGGATCCCAGGACCCTGGAATCATGACCTGGGACAAGGCAGACAACCCACTGAGCCACCCATGTGTTCCTGGAAAGCATGATTTTTATTCAGAGTGGCCAGGTACCGGCTAAGAATTCTTTGGGGAAAATATTGAAAAACAATTAGTAATCACTCCACCCCTCTGGCCACTCAAATAACCTAAGCTTTTCTTCCCATACATAGAATGTCTCCACTTCCTTTCTCCTCCATTGAGTCCTTGAATCCTTGTCAAAGTCCCTTATCTCTGGAGAATGTACAGTCCTCTCCGTCTGGGCTGGTGGTGTCTTCTCAAGCTCTGGAGTTTTATGAACTGCCACACACCCTCTACTGACACAGCCAATATACAAAGAAAGCTCTCATCTGGAAAAGAAAAGAATGAGGAACAACAGCAGTCCCTATTCAAACCAGTTATCAAATCCTGTTGGAGAAGAGTGATAAAAGCTCCCAGATATGGCTGTGTAATAAGTTTACTACATTCCTCTGGCTTTGCCTCCTCTGTCTGTCTATGTCTTTACCCGTTGTCTTCCGTGGCCATCTCTGACTCTCTGACGTGGGCATCGGGGAGTGTGCACCCAACAGTACCATTTTCTTATAACCCGTCAGAAGTCTGCAGTCTTTTTGCCTGTGATCATTCTATGAGCAAATTGCCTTCAGTCAAAGATCTTATCTAGACCTACTTTTTAAGCCTAGAAACCTCTGGTTTTTTATTTACTGCTTCTGTGCCCTACCCACTCAGCTCCCTAAGTTTAATCTCGTTTACCTTGAGACCATCTAAAAATAATAGTGGAAGGCAACACCCTTAATTGGACCTTGTAGGCTCAGCTGGCTCCCATTGTCCAACAGTGAATGCTTTCTAGAAGGTACTTGAGGGAGGGTTCGTCTGTTTTTTTACCTTCTGCTAAGGCAGCCTCTTCTGAACCACATTTTCTTTTCTTTCTTATTTTTTAGATTTTTATTCATTTATGAGAGAGAGAGAGAGAGAACAACCCGGGGGGAGGAGTAGAGGGAGAGACAGACTTCCCGCTGAGCAGGGAGCTCCACATGGGGCTCCATTTGAGGACCCCAGGATCATGACCTGAACCAAAGGCACACCCTCACTTAACCGACTGAGCCACTCAGGTGCCCCCTACTTCCCCATTCCACCCTGAACCACCTTTTCTAAGTGCTTCTAATTCCCCAAACTTGCCAGGATCTGCCTTCCAGGTACAGAGCCCTCCCTTTAGCAGAACTGAATTTCCCTCCATCTCTTCTTGTTTGATCTCGATTGACCTCATCTTTCTCCCAGGGCTTTCCTGAAAGTGAAAAGAAACAGTGATCACACGCTACTAAGCTACAGCCTTGGGGACATAAAGTCTGCCCACAGGATATCATAGGTGACAGTTTTACCACGTTTTGTCAGAAAGCATAACACAGTGCCCATTAGCTTTTTAGTTTGAAATATCTGGTCCTTGGCACCCACTGCGAGACCGCTAAACCAATGTCTTATGTATTTTAGGCTCTGTTACGGTAGCAGCCCACCTTGGGTACCAAATTGTGTATTAGATAGGGTAATTTGGGGGCTACATCAGAGACCTGGAATAAGTGACATAAGTAAGATGAGTAGAGGTCTGAGCTGGTAATAAGGTTTTGCTCTGCAAAGCCCTAGGGAGTTCAGGCTCATTCTGTGTTGTTTCTTCATCATCCTGTGGGTGTTGCTCTCTACTCTGGTCCAGGATGGGTCACCATTGCATCCACGGTTTGGCCAGCAGGGTGGAGGAAAGGGGGAAGGGGAAGAGGACATCTCTCCCTTTAAGGGCAAGACCCAGAAGGTGCAGACATCACTGCTACTACATTCTCGCTCATCAGAACTTAGTTACATGGCCAACTGGCTGCCTGGGAGGCCGGGACATATATCTTTTTTTTTTTTTAGGATTTTATTTATTTGACAGCGAGAAACACATCGAGAGAGGGAACACAAGCAGAGGGAATGGTAGCGAGAGAAGCAGGCTTCCTGCAGAGCAGGGAGCCCGATGCGGGGCTCGATCCCAGGACCCTGGGGTCATGACCTGAGCCGAAGGCAGACGCTTAACGACTGAGCCACCCAGGCGCCCCCGGGACATATATCTTTATTCTGGAAAGCCATATATTCGATTATGTATGACTATGAAAGAGAAGGGAAAATGAATACTGGGAGTCGTGGGAGTCTCTGCTACAGACGAATTGTAAAAATCTGGGGCAAGCATTCCACCTTCAACTTTTTCAGCTCATACTTCATATCAAATTTTGAGCACTGTGTTTCTCAAAACCTTGCCTTCTTTCTATTTTCACTACTGTGATCCTAGTCCAGGCCTTTAATTCCGGTCTGCTGCAAAAAAATATTTAACTCAGGTGTTCTTATCCAAGGTCCATGGATATCTATGGAAAAATTTCAGAGGGTCTATAGACTTTGCACAACTCTGTGTGTGTCTGTTTTAGGCAAAGAGCCTGTAGCTTTCATTGAATTCTCAAAGAGATGCGTGACTTCAAAAGATAAAACTGCTAAGCCTCACTGGTATTGAAATGTGTAGCCTAGTTCCTGTCTGGCTTAGTCTAATCATTCTCAGACTTTGGTTTCATTGAGTCATTTTCTTAACTCAGATGTCCAAAGGCTCTACTTTGCCTCCCAGAGTAAAATAAATACGGATTCTTTAACTAGATATTCAGTGCCCTTCATGTTTTGTGCCCCTTCTTTCTTACCTCTCTCTAACACAAATTGCCCCATGGTCTAGCCTGTCTTCTATATGCCTTTCCACTTCTTACTCATCTCCAGTCCCATCTCCTCTGTGACATCTGTCCAGACAACTCCAGCCTGTTCTAATCTGAGTTCCTTCAACTCTCAGTATGGGCCCCCTCAAACTCTATTGAACATTTTATGATTGTGTGGTTTTGTGTAGGGACTATCCTCTCACATTGTAAGATCCTGCCTGGTGAAGACCTTGTCTTACCTTGTTTCAGCTCCAGTTAACTGAATACTTATTAAATGATATATTCCTACTAAGAAATGGAAATATGATTCTGTATGTGCAATTTATTTGTAACATTTAATGTATTTGAATTTTGCGTGTACCCCCATAACACCCAAGTATCAAGAAAGGAAGCACTATATACTTTGGGTAATATACTGTGTTACTGTGTTTTAGAAAAAGTAATAATTTCTTTTTTACTAATGAACACAATGAAGACTTGCTGATTTTTTTCTTAAGTTCCATTTAAGTGTGTGCTTATGGTCAGTTCTATTAATTAGAACAGGAGTACGTGGTTTAATTATTGCCTGCTAGTTGTCTTAAAAGGTACCATCTTGGCTGAGAGGAATGATTGAGTTGGTGCTGTGGATCATGTACACAACTTTCTGGTATTGACAAAGTCAATCAAAGGGACAGGCCCTACTGAACTCAAAGGTGACATAGTGAAATGGGAGGAGGTATGATCAAAGTTAGGTTGCCTCCTTCCTCCTCTTTGCTCTTCCTTCATCAGCCTTCTTTCTTCAAATATTTATTCTGGCTGAAAATCCATGCCTGTGTAGGACGACTGCGTCATTTGCTAAGACTTCTATTACATAGAGGCTTTAAGGAGATATTGAATTTGCTCCTAGTAACCTCTTAGATGGCAGTGGTTTCACCAGTTAAAGTTTGACCTATGATGAGTGTTCTTTGTAGCTGACTATTAGTAACAGCTTGTACTTTAACCTCTGTAAACCTCAATTTGAGTAAGCTCGAATTTATTTATCAGCAATCCCAGTTGAAAACGGAAGAGTGCTGATTCATGAGTATAAATTTAATTATGGACAGTTTGGATTACAAAAAATGGCAAAATTTAGGAACCCGCAGAAGATGGGAACCATAGAATTCCAAAGAGCATTGAGTAGTTACTGACTTTGACGTTGAGCTTTAATAGTTGGAGTGAGGTTGTGCGTATGTTGCATATTAGAAATAATGGGAGCCTTTACTGGAGTCATGGGAAAAGCAATTGAAGAAAATCTTATTGCATTAGAGATTTTTAAAAATCTCCATAATTCTGGAGTACAAATGCAGAACAAAAAAGGCTAATGACATTAGCTCTTGTACTTTTTTTTTTTTTATGTCTTAATGATGTCCAGTTCTCTCATCCCTTTTGCTGTAGGCTCTGGACTTACCCTCTCAGTTTTTGTTGTAGTATAATGGATAAGAGACTGGATTGAAGTCAAATATGCTTGAGTTCAAATTCTACTTTCTTCACTACCTGTGTGACACTTTGCAAGTCACTTAACCTCTTTGAGCCTCAGTTTAGTCTTCTGCAGCTAAGGATACCTATTTCAGGGTTGTAAGAGTTAGGTAAGATGCTGTGTGTGAAGGACTGGGCACAAATGTGTAGCAAAAGTTAGTTCTCAGGGTGCCTGGGTGGCTCAGTCAGTTAAGCATCTGTCTTCAGCTCAGGTCATGATGCCAGGGTCCTGGTAGGCAAGGAGTCTCCTCCTCCTCCTCTGCCCTTTCCCCCACTTGGGTACCCCCCACCGTGTGCCTGTGCACTCTCTCTCTTTCTTGTTATCAAACAAATAAATAAAATCTTTTTAAAAAAAATTAGTTCTCACTACCATTTACTGTCAATCTGTAAATGGTAGTGTAGGGACTACCCTATGATTTAGGAAAGGATTGGAAGAAAAACAGGAAGGACCAGAACAAAGGTTTTTTGTTTTGTTTCTTTTAGTCTGTTTTTTTTTTTTTTTTTAAAGAAAGAAATATCTGGGGGCGCCTGGGTGGCTCAGTCGTTGGGCGTCTGCCTTCGGCTCAGGTCATGATCCCAGGGTCCTAGGATCGAGCCCCGCATCAGGCTCCTTGCTCTTCGGGAAGCCTGCTTCTCCCACTACCATTCCCTCTGCTTGTGTTCCTTCTCTCGCTGTGTTTCTCTCTGTCAAATAAATAAAATCTTTAAAAAAAGAAAGAAATATCTGGCAAAATAAATTTATTTAATAAACATTGTGTTTGAGATGGAAAGAGAGGGTATGATATAAAACTAACTCAGTTGCACAACCCGGGTCTGAGTTTGCTGTACAGAATACAGTATTCTGGTACTTATGGTTTTAATGTGGTTATCTACGACCTTCCTAGGCTGAAGCTGGGAGGCAGCCGTCAATTTTACTGGGGTTCAGAGGGACTCCAATTAGGAAATTCTCTTTCTTGGGGTCTTCGGTCATTTTATCCAGCATTCCCACTTGCTATAAGCATATGCTGTCTTGAATGGAAGAAGATTATTGGATCTGATCTAGATATTTTGTGGGGGGAGGCTATTTATGACCAGATGATGAGAAAGAACTCTACTGACTTTAAGTTTAAGGACTAAGTTTAGTTTATCTGCTTATGTACTTCACAATGGTGAATCCGAACCCTCCTGAAAATCAAACTCTTTAGCACCCCCACTGTGCTTGCTTATAGAGAGAGTAAAGTCACTGATGTAGATATCCCATAATTTTTTTTCCCCCACTCCCTTGTTAGCTAAGGTTCTTTTGGTCACAAGCAACAGGAACCAACTGTGACTATCTAATGCAAAGAGGGGACTTCATTTGTAAGATGCAAAGGTATCTCCCAGAACCGAAGGATATGTGCAGCAACCAAGACTTGGGGGGGAGGGGGAGAAAGACCAGAACAAACTCTGGGGATTTTGGCAAAGGCTGTGCGTGGGCCCACAGGGCACAGCCGTTAATGTACTCAGCTCCTGTGCCACCCATAATGTGTGTCAGGGGTCCTCGAGACCACCCCCACGTTTAGAGATTCACCAGAAAGACTCATGGCATTCAGCCTATAGTTCTACTATTGGCTCAGATTTATCACAGTGATGTCATAAGGATTCACAGTGGGATCATAATGGGAAAAAGCACAGGAAAAGGCACTTCTGGAGGCACCTTTGTGAGGCTTTCTGATGTTCTCTCCCCCATGAGGGGTGATAAAGAATGCACTCCTCTTCGAGCAACACCAACACAGTGATAGATGTGTGACATTGCTAACCTGGAAGTCCATCAGAAATTCGGCACCCAAGGTTTTTATCAGCAGATGTTCACGTAAGCATCCTCTGCACGTGCCAAAATTCCAGACTTCCAGAAGGAAAGCAGGTCGTCAGCATAAACCATGTTGTTTGCACAAACAGGAGGCATAGTGAACCCCCCTTATCTCCCAATCCCAAGTCATAAATCCTCAAAAGATTAAATCGGTCCCACCCCAACTCTGGTGTCTTTGGAATCTATTAATTGGGAGGGAGGCAGAAGGTCCTCAGGAACCCACTCCCTGAAATAGGAGGATGCAGTTCTTAGAAAAGAGGGGCTCAAAGTAAGGAAGAAGGATCCACAGCCCAGCAGCTCTAGTACGGCAAGGTTGAGGGCTCTGGAAAACTTTCATCATGTGGGTTCTGAGACTCTTATGATATGCTGACTCTCAGGACTTCAGTTCATAACAAATGCTTTTTGAGCATCTACTGTGTGCCATTCTCTTGAGCCAGAAACCTGCCTTTAATGTTTTCCCTTTCATTTTGAAGAAGAGTTGTGAATATGTGCTGTTGTTTTCCCTATTCTCTTTGACTTTTTAAGGATTTAAACATCAAATTACATTCTTCTGAACTTCTATAGACATCCTGAATAGCAGTTGTTTGGGTGGTATTATGCCTAATATCAAGGTATTTATTTTTCTTTTACAGTAATCTCTTAGTTTATTTATACAGTGCTAGGAAGTTATTTTTATGAGAAATGTATGTAGTCAGTTGCCATGCTCTCATCCTTTTAAATCTTTTTATTTCACTCTTTGCTACAAAAGTAATACAGGTGAAACACTTTTATCCAATGCATTTGAAGCTAGAACCTGCTAATTTCATGTCAGTTAATTTAAAAAAAAAGGTTATTAATGTAAGGAGGATAAAGAAGTGAGAGGTGTTTTAAGTATTTTAACAAGTATGTTTATTTCTGTTTTTGTATTTGCAAATCTTTAAAATTAAGAGCACTTATGGAAGTAATCTGAATACAATGTTTGTCTAGATTTTTATGATTTTTCCCCCCCTAATACTTTACTTTGTCCCACAGAAACAGTGATAGGCACAAATACAAGCTATTATTACAAGCATGAAGTCTACTGGTGGGGACAGGTATGTCAGGTGCACTGGAGAAAACCCACTAATGAAGAGCTTTCAGGGGCACTTGGCTGGCTCAGTCAGTTAAGCGTCTGTCTTCAACTCAGGTCATGGTCTTAGCCCTTAGCCCTGCTTAGTGGGGGAGCCTACCTATCCCTCTTGGTTTGCCTGCTGCTCTCTCCTGTTTGTGCTCTCTCTCTCTCTCTGTCAAAATAAATAAATAAAACCTTAAAAAAAAGCTTTCAGAGTGCAAGAGGTAACAAGTCCGTTAAATGGATACTATTTAAAGAGCTCTATACATATGTGTTCATTATGGAAAACTCAGTAAATATGATAAGCAAAAAACCAAAAATCAGGAATTTTAATATATGATAATCCCTAAATTTATGGTCCATTTCCTTGACATATGTGAAATATATATACACATACACATATATATGAAGTATTCCTGATGCTAATATGCTATATAAACTATGTGATGATATATGCATTATGTACTATGCACATACGTTTTAACAAAGAGCAGGCTCATGCTATATATACTCTTTATGGTCTTTTTTTATCTACATATACTGACACTTTCCCATTAAGCTTCTCCTACAACATTGTTTTGTTATGGCTATTGGCAAATGGAGATTAGTTGACAACACTGTGGGGCGTCTCTCAGAGGACAGGGTTTGCAGAGTTAGAACACTAACAATTTAGGAATGTGAATGAAGATAGGGGATTGTCTGTGAGGAACACAGAGGCTTTGACTCCACTTTCAGTACCTGAAGGGTGAGTGTGGTGGTGATGAGTAGCTTCACCTCCTCCTGTCCTGGGGGTGGGGTGCGGGGGTTGGGGGGTAGCAGGTTCCAGTTAGGACAGGGTATAAGGAATGTTTAAAGGAGAGGGTAAGAATGCAGAGGTTTCCAGAGGTCACAATGGAAAGATCTGGGAGGCAGAGGGAAGGGATACAGGATTGGGTCCCTGAGAAGAAACCAGAACAATGGTAGGAGGGTCTGAGAGAAAACATTTTGCTGGGATGGATGTGGGATATGCATAGAGGTGCAGAGGGGAAGGGACTTTTTTCTCTGGCTCTGCCAGAATCTCAGTGGCCACGTGTTCTTGTGCCAACACCATGCTGCTGCTGTAGACTAGCATGAAGAGCCTGGTGAGCAGTTGGAAATCGGAGCAGTGACCTCCATGAGCTGACATAGGTTCCCTAAGAGAATGTTTTCAATGCAGCTACTAATTTGAGACCGGTGATGATAACCCTACATATTTACAATTGGACTTGTCCCATTAGAGATGTAGTTTTGTACACATTACTAGAAGCCGGGGAAAGGGCAGATCACCCTGCAGGAGAAAACAAATTGAGAGAAAGGCTCTGGGCAGACTTGCAGAGCACTACTATTTTAGAGATGGCCAAAGAAGAGGAGCTCCCCCAAAATGACTGAAGTTGAGTAGCCAGTGAGTTGGGAGGAAAGCTGAGATCTTGCAGTGCCACTGAAACCCAGGGAAGAATATGCTTTTTTGTTGTTGTTGTTGTTCTGTTGTGTTTTGTGGGTTTTTTGTTTTGTTTTTTTTGGTGGGGGGCAGGAAGAATGTGTTTTTAAGGAGTGGCCAATGAGGACAATGCTTTAGACATGGTCTGTCTGGGTTTTAGCCACAAATCTGAAGGTTTCCGACTTCATAATACAGCAATTGAGAACTTCAGTACGGTTCAGAGTAGAGCCCTATAGCAGTGCATATGACTGCCCTCCAGACTGAAATAAATTCATTTACTTGGATCGATTAGTTTATTAGACATAGTATGGAACCTCCTAACAGTTGTGTTAGTGCAAACATGTCTTTTACGTGTTCATCTCTGTGCTTTCCTGTGAGCCTACAGCAAGACGTACAGTTTACAGTCCTCTGACTATAAACCCAAGCACATGTGTAGCTCACTGTATGGCAATAAAGATTCATGAAAAGGTCGTTAGATGTTTCAAAATATGCTAACAATTTTCTCTGGGTTCTAAGAAGAAAAACACAAACTGAAAAAAATGTTCAGAAAATGCGTGTCCTCAAGAGCGGATTTGCTCATCTTTAGGATTTGTGCTCAGTTTGTAAGGCTGCCTTGATGAACTGAAGGTGAATTGAGTGTGGGCATGTAGGATTTTTTTTTCTTCAAATTTTGGAAGAACTTTCATGTGGAAAAGGGAAGAAAAGCAGTTTTTGGCTCAATATAAAATCACCAACTGGATTCATTGAGAGATAATGCCTCTCCTCCAAGCAGAGACTAAGGAACCACTCATTTAGGGCTTTATAAAGGGGATTTTTCTTTTCTTTCTTTCCTTTCCTTTTTTTTTTTTTTTTTTTTGCATTGTGTGAGTGACAGGATAATTTTTAAGATCTTTTAACAATGTAAGCATTCATGAGTCTATGGAATAATTACATACCAGGGGCCTTTAAGAAATAGAGGAGCAAATGTAACATTGATTTTTTAGTTTTACCTATTTCTATTTTTTTATGTAAAATATATATTTTTAAAGATTTTGTTTATTTATTTGCCAGAGAGAGAATGAAAGAGAGAGAGAGCATGAGTGCACAAGCAGGGGGAGCGGCAGGTAGAGGGAGAAGCAGGTTCCCCGCTGATCAGGGAGCTCGATGCTGGACTCATCCCAGGACCCTGAGATCATGATCTGAGCTGAAGGCTGATGCTTAACTGACTGAGCCACCCAGGTGTCCCTTTTTATGTCAAATATTTAAAAATCTCAAATGATAAGTAAGAGAACTGTAATTATCCGGAATCTCAGCATTTTAACAATTTTTTTCAATCTAGGGTGTTTGCTTTTATGATTTATCGACAGACATAGTTGTTTTTACATACGTGCACTCACAGTTCTGTCTCCTTTTTTTTCTCTAGTGGATTTAGCTATCATGAGACAAATTTAAGGAAATAGGTGTGTTTTCCTGGATTCTGAGAAGGAGCAATGCAAGTCTAAGCCTGCAAGGACTTCTTTGCTTCTTTGAAAAAACTGATTTTTTTTTTCCCTTGGTGAGGATTTCCTAAATTGTACTATTTTCTTTCCTCCTTGAATTAGTTGATCATGGTCTTGCCAGATTGGTGACAGTATACTGTGAACATGGTCATAAAGCTGCCAGAATCAACCCCCTCTTCAGTGGACAAGCCTTGCAGGAGAATGTGCCTGAGATCCAAGCTCTTGTACAGACCCTTCAGGGACCCTTTAATACCACAGGTAAAGCCAACTGAAACTAGACTGTCCATGTGACAGCTCACTGCCAACAGGAGGGAGGGCTTCTTTCTTGTTCTTGAAGAATCCACGTGCCCCCTGGAGCTGTGGCTTCCATGGGGTGTGAATTGACAGTGAGGGACACGCTGAAGCACTGTCTACGAGGACCTTTCTTGAGGTTCTAGAATCATCTTTCCATAGGGCCCATTTCCTCTGAGTTTAAAAACATACTTACCAAAGAAGATATACATATAGCCAACAGGTAGATGGAAAGGTATTCAGCATCACTTATCATCGGGGAAATGCAAATCAAAACCCCCATGAGATGGTATCAGCTCACACCTATTAGAATGGCTATTATTAAAAAGACATGTGATAACAAGCGTTGGTAAGGATGTGGAGAGAATGTTGGGTACTGTTGGTGAGAATGCAAGTAGGTACAGCTACTATGAAAAACAATTTAGAGGTTCCTCCAAAAACTAAAAATCGAGTTATTTCTGAGTATTTATCCAAAGAATTGAAATCAGGATCTTGAAGAGTTATCTGTATTCTTATGTTTATTGTGGCATTAGTAGAATAGTCAAAATATGGAAACCACTGAAATGTCCATCAGTCGATGAACGAATAAAGAAATGCAGTGGAGGTGCACTTGTCTGGCTCAGAGCATACAACTCTTGCTCTTGGGACATAAGTTCAAGCCCCATGTTGGGTGTAGAGCCAACTTAGAAAAGAAAGTGCAGTATATGCACAGAATGGAATATTATTCAGCCTTAAAAAAGAAGGAAATCCTGCCATTTGTGGCAACATGGATGAACCTTGAGGGTGTTAGGCTAAATGAAATAAAACCAGTCACCAAAGGACAGCTACTACACGATTCCACTGAGTCAAACTTGTGCTAGCTTCAGCAGCACAGATATTTGAATTGGAATGATTCAGAGAGGATTAGCATGGTCCCTGCACAAGGAGAGCGTGCAAATTCATGAAGCATTCCGATATGTAAGGAAAATAATGAAATAAAATAGTCAAACTCCTAGAACCAGTAGAATGATGGCTCCCAGGGTCTGGGGAGAGGTGGAAAAGGGAAGGTGTGGGTCAAAAGGTACAAAGTTTCAATCATGAAAGATAAATAAGTTCTGGAGAGCTTTTGTACAACATGAGGCCTGTAATTAACAATACCATATTGCATACCTAAAACTTTGGTAAGAAAACAGATCTTATGGTCAGTGCTCTTTCCACAAAAGAAAACAAATTACTTTAAAAGTGAATAAAAAATTGTGAGCCCTGGAATTAAAAAAAAAAAAGATTCCCATTATGTGCCAGACAGTATATCCATTATGTCAATTAATTCTCATACCTACTCCCTAAAGAAGTTACTGCTGTCTTTATTTTATAGATAGGAAAACAGACACTCAGAGAACTTAAGTAGCTCATAATGAAAAAGTGGCAGAGGTAAGGTGACAACCCACGTCACCTTCCATTTCTGTAGCCTGAACTTTTTTTGCCTTTTTTCTTGCCCAGCTGGGGATGGAAAACCTGTTAGGATCCTAGGCTCCTACCTCATATCATATTTTTATTTTATTTTATATTTTAATTTTTATTTATTATTATATATATTTATTGACATATAATGTATTATTTGTTTTGGGGGTGCAAGTCTGTGATTCGTCCATCTTACACAATTCACAGCACTCACCATAGCACATACCCTCCCCAATGTCCATCACCCAGCCACCTCATCCCTCCCACCACCCTCCACTCCAGCAACCTTCAGTTTGTTTCCTGAGATAAAAAGTCTCTTATGGTTTGTTTCCCTCTCTGGCTTTGTCCCATCTCAGGTTTTCCTCTCTTCCCCCATGATCCTCTCCCTTGTTTCTCAAATTCCACGTATCAGTGACATCATATGATAATTGTCTTTCTCTGATTGACTTCTTTTGCTTAGTGTAATACCCTCTAGATCCATCCACGTCGTTGCCATATTTATTATTTTTAAAGATTTTATTTTTAAGTTATCTCTACACCCAACGTGGGGCTCGAACTCCCAACTCTGAGATTGAGAGTCGCACACTCTTACCACTGAACCAGCCAGGTGCCCCTCATGTCATTTTTTAAAGTTAATCTTGGCCAAAGTCAAATTCTGATGTATACATCAATTAGTAACATTCTGGTAATAAACCACTCCAAAATGTAGTGACTTTTAGGGTGCAACAATTTCATTATCATGTAGTTCTAGGATTTGACTAGACTCAGCCAGGTAATTCTCAGTTGGGGGTCTCTGAGACAAAATCCATGCTCCTATTATAATATAAATGGCCCTTCGGGAGTAGAAAAGCTACTGTTCTAGTGTCTTCTTGCTGCGTCTACTTACAGGTCCCTAATATTGTGTCAACTCATATATCCATGACTTTGCATGGAGTTCCCTTAGGTTTCTACCTCATCAACCTAGTACATTCCCGTTCATTTTTAAGCATTCAGCAAGTACTGCCTGCTCTGTGTGTCCAGAGCTTGCCAAAGTAGTGTTCAATATTCCCTCACCTATGCTCTCAATACTGTGGGCAACTCTTAATAATAGCACAATTACCAAAACCAATAAAAAAGCTTTATCTGACTTCAGAATAAAGCTACCCTAAAAAATATCCCTGAGCCCTCCATTCAGCCATAACCAGAAATATGAAGTTACTTAGCAGAAGGTACAGTCTTGTTACTAGGAAAAACCACTTGTTGATATGACATAGTGTTATCATTACTTGTTTAGAAATTTTTCTCTATAAGGCTTAAATTTCATTTGGGAAAAAGACCTTTATTCCCCCCCTAAGTAAGCTCTAGGCCCACTGTGGGGCTTGAACCCACACCCCTGAGATTAAGAGTTGCGCGTTCTCCCACCTAAGCCAGCCAGGCTCCCTGGAAAAGACCATTTCTTAGCCATGTTTGAACACTCAGGGCCAATAAGGCTTCTGGTATATAGTAGGTTCTCTAATCTTGCTCATCGGAAGCAAGTTATCTATAGCCACATATTTTTATACCTCCTCTTTTAGAGGCATGGGTCTGCATATTTGAAATACATGTAGTTAATAAGAAGAGCAGAAAATATGAGAAACCCAAAGCAATTCTTTTAAGCTGCATGCCTTTCTGCATTATCACATTTAATGGTTTTAACTTTTAAAACATTTTTACTGGGGTAAGGTATACATAACGTTTGCCACTTTAACCATTTTTTAAAAATTTGTTTTAAGTAATTTCTACATTCAACATGGGGCTCAAACTTACAACCCCAAGATCAAGAGTCACGCTCTACCAACAGAGCTAGCCAGGTGCCCCACCACTTTAACCATTTTAAGGTATACAATTCAGTGCCACTTGGTACATCCATAGTGTTGTGTAACCATCAAGAGAGTTCCAGAACATTTTTATCACCCCAAAAGGAAATTTTGTGCCTAGTTAGCAGTTACTTCCCATTTTGCCCTCTCCCCAGCCCCTGGCAACCACTAATCTACTTTCTGTTTCTATAGATTTGCCTATTCTTGACATTCTGTATAAATAAAGTCACACTATGTGGCCTTTTGTGTCTGTTTTTTTTTCACTTAGCATAATGTTTCCAGGTTTCATCCATGTAGTAACATAAATTAGTACTTTATTATTCCTTTGTGTGGCTAAATAATATTCCATCATATGGCTACATGACATTTGGTGTATCCCATCAGTGGACATTGTGCTATTTCCTATCTCATTTAATCTTAACAACTCCCCCCTGAGGTGCTTTGACTGGTCCCGTTTTATAGATTAAAATGTGAGGCAGAGAAGCTAAGCAACACACAAAACAATTTCTATAATTTGAATGATCAGTCAGTATCAAAGAGCTGAAGTTTATTTTAAGAAACCATAAGCAATAATAAAGTAAGTGTTGGTCTCTTAAACTCAAGTTGTAGGTTTAGGCAAATGATGGATAATTGATTTGGTTCTGAGCTATTGATATGTTACAAACCTTCCCTTTTTTTCACTGAGATTTGGGTGGATTTCCTTTTACCTTAAAATATTGTTTCGCTATCAATATTAATTCACATTAAGCAGTTCAATGGTAGACACTACTTACAAGTATTAATAAGACTTGAACATTTGGGAAGATATTTTAGGTAAAGGTAGGACATCTGATTTGTAGCTATAAAGCAGATGAATGTCAGGTTTCATATTTTAGTTTGAAGTTACAATAGAATCAAAATTTGGCATAAAGCAAAGATTTATATTCCCTCTCCTAGTATGATTATTTCATGGCCGTTGCTCATATTCTTAGTTTTGCCTTTAGAAAAATCTAGATAGTCATTGATGACCCGAGTTATCCAGAACAGAATACTTTGAATTGAAATATTTTGTATGTTCTGTAATTAATTACATGGTTGATTGCTTTTTAAAATGACCCCTTTGGTTCCATTTTGTAGGATTATTGAACATGGGGAAGGAGGAGGCCTCTCTTGAGGAGGTATTGGCCTATCTTGACCAAATCTACTGTGGGCAAATTTCTATTGAAACCTCCCAACTTCAGAGCCAGGAGGAGAAAGACTGGTTTGCGAAGCGATTTGAAGAACTGAAAAAAGAGACTTTTAGCACAGAAGAGCGAAAACATCTGTCAAAACTAATGCTAGAATCTCAGGTATAAAAGTACCAGTGAATATCATGTTCATTATCTACAAAGATGCATAGATATTGAAGAAAGGGAATTAAAGCATTTATTTACCCCATTAATCCCATTGCCTCAACACAACAAACGATATAACACATCCCACTTTGTTCTAAGTAGAAAAAAGTAGATCGCCAAATACTAGAGCTGTTTGTTCTCCTCAGAGTCAAAATACTTTTTATATATATATTTGCCTATTCACTCTGCAAAAGACTGCAAAATCCTTAAGCTCTTACTTCTCTTTTTATTACCTCAAGTGATCAAAGAAAGTTATGCATGAAAGCTCTTGGTACAAATTAATGAAATTGAATCTGTCAATTGAAGATGACAAGAAAACTGTTCCCAGTAATTTGAATGGTTTGCAGCCTTGAGGAAATAGTACTATGGAGGCCTCTACTAAAACTCAGGGGCTAGGAGGGGCAGAATCGAAGGCCCAGCCCTTGCTTTAGAAGAACACATTCTTTTTTTTTTTTTTTTTTTTTTTCCAGAAGGATACATTCTAAGAGGCTTCCTTTGGGCTAAGTTATTCTACCACTCATGTTATTTTCTCTGCATTCCCCCTGCTGCCTGGTGTCCCTGGCCAGGTGTTCCTGCTGTGCCCTGAACTAGTTACGTCGGTCTCTGGAGTACATCATGAAAGGGCATTGGTGCAGCCACTTGAATTAGTATAGGGTCTCCCCACAACACACAGAAACATGTCTGACTTGGACCTGAGTAGCTGGCTCTCTTCCTGCAACAAATGTGTCTGACGTGGTGTCCCACAGGAGTTTGACCACTTTTTGGCCACCAAGTTTGCCACAGTGAAGCGATATGGGGGCGAAGGAGCCGAAAGCATGATGGGCTTTTTCCACGAGTTGCTGAAAATGGCAGCCTACAGTGGGATCACGGATGTGATTATCGGCATGCCCCACAGAGGGAGGCTTAATTTATTGACAGGCCTTCTGCAGTTCCCTCCAGAGGTAAGATACTTCCTATGGTGCACAGTTGACTATAATGGAATAGGACCGAGAGTAATCATTCCTTTTAGAAAGCCCTAATCATTCCTTTTAGTAAACCTCTGGGCCCTTGGCCCAGGAGATAGCTTAATGAGTTGATGGATAGATCTGGTATTTGAGTTGGTTTTCCGTGCCTTCTTATATGGATTCTTTCTTCTCTCAGGGAAGTTAAAGTTTAGTTTATTTTCTCAAGGATGACATGAATAGATAATTTTTGTTCTTTGAAGCACGCTTTCCTAATAGAAATTGTTCAAACAAACATTAAGATCTGTGTGATTGTGGGGCGCCTGGGTGGCTCAGTCGTAAGGGTCTGCCTTCAGCTCGGATCATGATCTCAGGGTCCTGGGATCGAGCCCCGCATCAAGCTCCTTGCTCAGTTGGGAGTCTGCTTCTTCCTCTCCCACTCCCCCTGCTTGTGTTCCCTCTCTCACTGTGTCTCTCTCTGTCAAATAAATAAAACTTAAAAAATAAAAAAGATCTGTGTGATTGTTTATAATTTTGCCTCCCAAGAAGTCCATTTTACCTTCCATTTATGTGCAGAGTTTATACTTAACATACTCTACGAAAACTAATAATACGTTGTTATCCTGGGATAACAGGAGACGTTTCATAGGTAATTGGCTCTTGGTGTTCCTGTTCCATCAACTCAGTGGCTCTATCAGTCTCTCAAAAGACTGGAGAGTTAGGGCTACAGCTTTTAGGTCTGGGAACATTGGGGTGACTTGTGATTTAACCATATTGTGGCTGCTATGTGTGGATAAACCTCACTACTGATCTTGGCCTGGAGGTTAAAAGTAACCGTAAGTGTTAAAAGGACTGTGAGAGTTAATGGAGTGAATAGAGCCTGAGGAAGGATGCGTTACCCTTATACCACTAGAAGGAACACATGACGTCACATCTGGGGCTGAGCTACTCGTACCTCAGTTTTTCTGATGCTAAGAGATTGAAAATCAGCTCTTAGAAGACATACTTTCGAAAAGGCAGACGATGGCAGAATAAAGTGATTGACAGATAGAGGCATGTGCTGAAACACAGGCAGAAATCCCTAAACCAGAAATTTCATTCCTAAAGTATCACAGACAAAAATATGACTCAAAGGGGCTGAATTATAAAGGATCATATTTGTGAGAAACATGGATGCACCCATACTGTGTAAGTATGTGTGCTCCCGTTTGTCCATAGGTCAGTAAGAAGCTTTGGGGTCATTCAGACCATTTGGGTCAATGAGGATAACATGGGGTTTTTGGTAACTACCTTGGTTTGAAACCTGACGTTCTTACTTACTAGCTAAGGATCTTTAACAATTCAGTTACTTTATCTTGCTTGTGCATTTTTCAAGTGCGTAGTAATGTTTATCTCGAGGTAGACTGAAAATGAAGCGAAGTCCTTTGAGAATTGGACAGCAGAACTTTTTAGGCATGACTTGAGCTAATTGTGGGTGTCATCTTGTGTCTAAATGGGATTAAGTTCTATTCTGTCATTTTCCTATCTATCCCCCTCCTCCCCCCTTTTTTTTAAGATTTTATATATTTAATTGAGAGAGAGAGAAAGAGAGCATGAACGACGGGAGGGGCAGAGGCAGAGGGAGAAGCAGGCTCTCCATTTGAGCAGGGAGCCCCATGAGGGGCTCCATCCCAGGACCCTGGGATCATGACCCGAGCCGAAGGCAGATGCTTAACTGACTGAGGCCCCCAGGCACCCTTTTCCTGTCTACCTTTAACAAGATTCATAAAGAGGGAATATTCTAAGATTCTAATATTCTTAGAATATTCTAAGAGGTGTATTTAAGAAAAATTATTTTGCATACTGCAAGGCAGAGGTAACTAACATTCTACTACCTTACTATCTACATGTCTAACTAGTCATGTTAGACTCTTCTCTAAGTGTTGGTATTTCAGTGGTGAAGATCTCCAAATAATTCTGGGCATTTGAGCAGTTAGAAGTTTGTGCCTTTCTTTTTAAAGAATGCATGGTGATCATAGTTACACAAGCATGGGTGTAAAGTTTTTTCAATTGTCTGATTTAAGCTAACCACCTCTTCTCTGGTCTCCGTTGTGATAAAAGACATTTTTTCTTGTACATTTTTTTCATAACAGCTGATGTTCCGTAAAATGAGAGGCTTAAGTGAATTTCCGGAAAATGTTTCAGCCACCGGAGATGTCCTGTCTCACCTGACTGCCTCAGTAGACCTTGACTTTGGCGCACACCATCCCCTCCACGTGACCATGCTGCCTAACCCCTCGCACCTGGAAGCCGTCAACCCTGTGGCTGTGGGGAAGACTCGGGGAAGGCAGCAGTCTAGACAGGATGGGGACTACTCTCCGGACAGTTCAGCCCAGCCTGGGGACAAAGTCATTTGCTTACAGGTACTTGGAGCTTCAGGAAGTGAGGCGGGAGGCCAGGGAGACCAGGAGGAAGGAAAGGGAGATGGTAGATATTCAAGACGAAATTGAGATGAACTTTTGAGAAAAGAAGATTCCAGGCTTGTTTTTAAAATTAATAGCAGATATGAGGTCCAGTCTCAAGGCAACTGACTTTAGACTGAGCTTTCACTGTGAGTGTATGTGTGTGTGTTTTTGAAGAAACTCTTTAAACATTTTAAAAATTTAAATTCATTTATTTAATATATAATGTATTATTAGTTTCAGAGGTACAGATCTGTGATTCATTAGTCTTATATAACACCCAGTGCGCCGCACATCACGTGCCCGCCTTCATGCCGATCACCCAGTTCCCCCAGTCCCCCAGCAACCCTCAGTTTGTTTCCTATGCTTAAGAGTCTCTTATGGGTTTGTCTTGTGTTTTTCTTTCTTGAGTTGTATGTGTTGTTGAAGGGAATATCAGCTGGTATCCCTGATGCTTATCAGAGGACAGATGTCATTACTTTTAGGAAACTACGTGGTGTCCATATATCTAATAAGGCTTGCTGGCTTGTTTCACAGTAAAGGTCTTGGGGTACCTAGGTGGCTCAGTCAGTTAAGCATCTGAGTCTTGGTCTCGGCTCAGGTCTTGATTTCAGGGTTGTAAGTTCAAGCCCTACGCTGGGCTTCATGCCGGGTGTGGAGCCTGCTTTAAAAAATACTAATGAAATAAAATAAAGGTCTTTGGCACTAAGGTGGCCAGCAGCGATCACTAGTGTGGCTCTTGCTTCCTTTATCCACTCCCACTGCCAGTTTTTTGTAACCTGACAGCCTAGAGGTTTGGATTGTGGGTCACATTTTTTTTTCTATGAGTATTCATTTAAACATGAACTTTTAACTACTAGGCAATAATTAATTCTGGGCATTAGTCACTGAGTCTTTAAACCCCACAGGAATAGCTAAATCTGGGTGCCTGGGTGGCTCAGTTGGTTAAGCAACTGCCTTCGGTTCAGGTCATGATCCTGGAGTTCAGGGATCGAGGCCCATAATGGGCTCCCGGCTCCGTGGGGAGTCTGCTTCTCCCTCTGACCTCTTCTCCTCTCATGCTCTCTCTCACTTTCTTTCTCTCTCTCTCAGGTAAATAAGTAAAATCTTAAAAAAAAAAAAGAAAAAAGGAATAGCTGAATCTATAAGGCCAGAGAATATTTGGCTATGTACACAAATAATAGCTGTATCTTACTATCTCATGTTAATTTTCATGGGCCAGAAACTTCTAGTAAGTAAATTGGGGGTAGTCAGCATTGCATTTGATTACAGTATGGTATTTTGAAATGGAAATGTTACATTGTTAGCCATTCCCTTTACCTGCCCCTTGGCTTAATTCACGCTACTCTGAAATATTTCTGTCATTCACGTTTACCCAGTACGTGAAGAAGGTCTTCGCATGGACTTCGGAAGTAAGAGGTGAAAATGGCATTTTTTTTAAGTGATGAGAAACTGACTGTTCTCTTTTGTCTACTTTGTGTTCCAAAATTATTTTGCCCCACTGGGTCTGTACATGTCTTGCCTTCTTCAAGGACACAGTTCTAATTTCTTTTGAGAACTCTAAATTTGGAGCCTATAAAATCATGGTAGGTGAGATTCTGGATGCTGCTTGGTCCTGAACCTGGTGAAGATAGATTATCCTTTGTGATGGGTGTATGTCTAATCCCCTGGCCGTGTTTGGGTGATCAGCTCCTACCTCACTCAGCATTTGTTTGTGCTTATGGACCCTTACTCCCAAAAAGCTTTATGGGGCATAGTGGAGTGGGTTCTCTTCTGATTTAAGAAGAAAATAAAATTAGCAAATGGCACATGTGTGCTTTAGTGCCAAGAATCCAAAGACCATGATAAAATGATGCAGATTATGAGCAGATGTTATGTTCTTTTTTTGAGAAATTTTTGTTTGAGTGTGGTTGACACCAGATGTTATGTTCTTTTTTGGGGGTGGGGTGGGGTGGGGAGGGACAGAAAGGGAGGCAAGAGAGAGAATCTGAAGCTGGCTCCACCCTCAGCACTGGGCATAGAGCCTGATGCAGGGCTCCATTCCACAACCTTGAGATCATGACCTGAGCTGAAATCAAGAGTCAGATGCTTAACCGACTGGGCCACCTAGGCGCCCCCCAGATGGTATGTTCTTATCAATGCCTCTACTGTAACATTTTTGTAAAGGAGCAAAAGAGGCACACATCCTTCTCTCTTCCTTGCTTTACTGAACTACACTTTCACTGATATCCCCCAGAAATCCCATCATCAAGAAGGAGTGTTCAGATACCCAGAGCCCCTGGACCTGGTGGCTTAAGAGTTGGACTTTACAGTGTAATATGGTACAGAAAAGACAAAGACTGTGGAACCAAGAAGACTTGAGTTCAAATCCTGCCTTTGTTGCTTTCTGGCTTCGTGTCCTTGATTCTGTTACCTGGGTTCGTTGAATTTCATAGCCAAATGGGAGTATATTATAGTCTTCTGAGAATTAAATGAGACCATGTACATAATAAGTTCCTTGATCCAGGAGAAAGGGTCGGAGGGGTACAGAAGTACGTAGAAAAAGACCCAGAGGTAACACAGAAGGCCTAGAACCCAGAGGTAACATAGAAGGCCTAGAGTTTCTTGACTGCAACCCTCCCCCTCAACCTTGAGTGGGTTAATACTGTGGAGATAATGTGAGGGTATGTTATTACTAGCTATAGATACTCCAAAATGGAATTCATCCCTATAGTCCTTAGCCAAGGGAAGGTGTGGCCTGGAAATGTTATTTCTGCAAAGGAGTGCTTCCTTTCTTAGCCAAAATATTCTATTTACATAAAAAAATGACTATTTTAAGGACATTTGCAATGTCCTTTAAAAAAATCTACTTCCAAGTATTCTTTCTTCACTCATATTTAGGTCTTTTATTTCTGTTATTATTAGAGTTGCAATGGTCACGTTGTTAGGCATCAGAGATCATTTTATTCTTTATCCAGCATTTCTGATATTAGCCTTTTATTTATTTTTTACTGCAATATATTTGATAATAACATTACATAAATTTAAGGGATATAACATGTTGATTTGACAGGTAATCTCCTTTTATCCTGAAGTCAGTAGAACTTCTGTCATATCTTCTTCTAAGATCTTCGAAGATCTACAATTGCCTCATTATCTGCGTTCAACTTTTCTAAAAGAGATTTTCCTTTTCCTCTACCACTTTCTGTCCATCAGGTTTTGTGATGATGTTGTGATCTAACAGACTTCAAGTGGTTTGGAAGAATAGCACATTTCAGATGTTGTGTGGTAGTATTTTGTTGGTTCCTCAAAGCACCATTTCACTCACCTGTGAGAGACTCTCTCCCCCGCCTCCTGTCTTTGCAGTCACATCACCCTTCTTCATGTTCACAGGGGTGGCCAACACACCCAGTGGGGACCAGGGGATGCAAGGTGCACATGGACTCTTTTCAGAGGCAGGATGTTTGGGGAAGAGAGAGGGTTCAAAGCTGTGCACCATTCCTCATGTCTTATAGTCTGTTTTCGTGAAAACTGGACTGATTTTCCTTCTATATCTCTGGTAGCCCTTCCTTCTGTGGTGCTGCTGTTGGTTCTAGAATGTTGATGAGTGTATTAAAAGTGATGTGTGTGAGTGATAATGTGGTGGTGGGTAGAATGGATCGGCTGGTGGTAGCCACAAGACAAAAAGGGCCTTGAAACCTACTTGAGATCAGGCAACCCTTCTAGAAAATCCTGTACAGAACCAGCAGAGTTTTGGGAGGGCAGGGGAGCAGTGAGAGCATTGTTTTTTTTATTCCTGTTACTATTTGAAAACAATTTCCAAATTGGAAACATAAATTTCTATACCCCTTATGTTCATTTTCTCGTTTTCTCCTCCATGATTTAGGTTCACGGCGATGCATCTTTCTGTGGTCAGGGGATTGTTCCCGAAACATTTACGCTGTCTAATCTCCCACATTTCAGAATTGGTGGGAGTGTCCATCTGATTGTCAATAACCAGCTGGGTTACACCACTCCTGCAGAAAGAGGAAGGTCTTCCTTATACTGCAGTGATATCGGTATGTGACACAGGGAGGCAGCCCTAGAGAAACAGCTAGTACACTTGGAAGAGTGAGCCTTGCTGGTCATCCCATTTTAAAATTTGGATCAGATAGGCTCAGTAGTCAGCAACAGTGTTACTAATATTCCTTGCAAAGTTTGAGTGTGATCTTTGAATCCAAGGAAGTAAGACAAGAGCAGAACTGAGACGGTGCCACCTTAAATTGCCCAACTATCCAGTTGAATGATCTGGTGAAAACCAGGGATCAACTCAGTTGGCATAATACCAGCATACTTGTCTTTTGGGGATTCAGACCTGGGGGTACCCAAAGGCCTTGTCAAGAAGGGTATGTTCAACCAGTGAATTTGGCTAAGTGGTCTTGGTTAGAAATCAGATGTGAGGAAGCCAAGTTGACTTGTTTTACCCTGGAAACTGGGCAGTATGAAGAGAAAGGGCTTTTTTTTTTTTTAACCCATCATCCAGTTCACAGAATTACAAAAACTGTTGTGGTAGGAACAATTCCGTTTTTGCACCCAGACCCGGGCCTGGATGCCTTTGGGGGCTTTCTATGTGAATTTTCTTTTAAAGATCATTTATTTTTATTTATTTATTTATTTAAAGATTTTTATTTATTTATTTGACAGAGAGAGAGATAACAAGCAGGCAGAGAGGCAGACAGAGAGAGAGAGGGAAGCAGGCTCCCCACTGAGCAGAGAGCCTGATGTGGGGCTTGATCCCAGGACCCTGAGATCACGACCCGAGCCGAAGGCAGAGGCTTTAACCCACTGAGCCACTGAGGCGCCCCAAAGGTCATTTATTTTTAAGTAATCTCTGTACCTGATGTGAAACTTGAACTCATGACCCCAAGATCAGGAGTCCTTTGCTGCTCTGCCTGAGCCAGCCAGAGATCCCTATCAATGTGAATTTTTTGTGATTAGTTTGATAGAGATACTGAAAACACATTCTAGGACTTCTCTTTGTTAACTCACGTAATCTTTCCAACATTACTATGAGGTAGGAGCTATTATCTCAGTTTTATAGGTAGGAAGACTGAGATTCATAACTTTACGGAGGTCACAGAGTAAATCACAGAGCTGGGGCATGACCTCTTTCCTGTCAGCTAGGCTACAAAGTATGGGTTCTTAACCACCCAGCAAAGTCACCTCTGGTGACTGCCTCCCCACACAGGCAACAGGACTTGAAGGTGGGTTAATGTCATTTGGGGAGAGCTGGCTGGTTTCATCTGTCGTCTCTGCCTCAGGGAAGCTTGTGGGCTGCGCCATCATCCATGTCAATGGAGATAGCCCAGAGGAAGTGGTTCGTGCCACACAACTGGCTTTTGAGTACCAGCGCCATTTCCGGAAGGATGTGATTATTGATTTGTTATGCTACAGGCAGTGGGGCCACAACGAGCTGGACGAGCCTTTCTTCACCAACCCAGTCATGTATAAAATCATCAGGTACAATTATGAACCTTGGTTGAAGATCCCCTCGCCCCTATAGTGCTAGCATTATTTTTACTATTTTTATTGGACACTCTGAAGTAGGGTGACCAGCTCTGTGGGTCACACAGAACTTTCAGTGCTAAAACTGGGACAGTCCTGAGCAAGCTGGAGTGGTCATCTGGTGGGTCCCAGGAAAGCTCCCCATATTCTTCAAGCTCTATGCCTTTTCTTGATGAGTAAACAAAGGCAGTTTATCAACATCACTTGGCAGATGGGAAACTGAAATAGGAGCACTTGGGCAGAGCCCATAGTATGCCATCGACAGGACGAGAAACTGATTCACTTGGTGAATTCACTTGGTGCCTCAGCAAGAGGCACCAAGAGGTAACATGATGGTTGTAAGGAATCTTGGGAACCGTGCTGTCCAAAATGGAGGCCACTCTCATATGTGGCTCTTGAACACTAGAAATGTGGCCAGTCTTGTTGGAGAAGGGCTGTAAGTGTAATATACACACCGGGTTCCAAAGACTTCATCTGACAAGAAAAATGTAAACTATCTCAATACTTATTTTTATGTTGATAAAGTATTGAAGTGACCATATTTTGTATATATTGAGTTAGATAAATTTGTTATGAAAATTAATTCAACCTGTTTTTTTTAACCTTTTCTAATGTGACCACTAAGAAATTTTTAATTACATATTGGCTCATGCTACATTTTTTTTTTTTTTTTTTTTTTTTAAAGATTTTATTTATTTGACAGCGAGAAACACAGCGAGAGAGGGAGCACAAGCAGAGGGAATGGTAGCGGGAGAAGCAGGCTTCCCGAGGAGCAGGGAGCCCGATGCGGGGCTCGATCCCAGGACCCTGGGATCTGACCTGGGCCGAAGGCAGACGCTTAACGACTGAGCCACCCAGGCGCCCCCTCATGCTACATTTTAAAACAATTAACATATATAGTATTGTTTCGGGGTACAGCTCTGTGATTCATCAGTCTTACACAATACACAGTGCTTATCACAACACATACCCTCCCTAGTGTCCATCACCCACTTACCCCCTCTCCCTACTCACCTCCCCTCCTGCAACCCTTAGCCTGTTTTCTAAGATTAAGAGTCTCTTAGGGTTTGTCTCCTTCTCTTGTTTGGTCTTGTTTCATTGTTTCCTCTCTTCCTCTATGATCCTCTGCCTTGATTCTTAAATTCCGCATATCAGTGAGATCATATGATAACTATATTTCTCTGATTGACTTATTTCATTTAGCATAATACCCTCTAGTTCCATCCACATCATTGCAAATGGTAAGATTTCATTTTTTTTTTTTTAAGATTTTATTTATTTGACAGAGAGAAACACAGCGAGAGAGGGAACACAAGCAGAGGGAATGGCAGCGGGAGAAGCAGGCTTCCTGCAGAGCAGAGAGCCCGACTCGGGGCTTGATCTCAGGCCCCTGGGATCTGACCTGGGCCGAAGGCAGATGCTTAACGACTGAGCCACCCAGGCGCCCCTAAGATTTCATTTTTAAGGGCTGCATAATATTCCATTGTGTGTATGTGGGTGTGTGTGTGCATATGTGTATCACATCTTCTTTATCCATTCATCTGTCAATGGGTGTCTGGGCTCTTGCCATAGTTTGGCTATTCTGGACATTGCTGCTATAAACATTGGGTTGTAGGTGCCCTTTTGGATTACTACATTGTATCTTTGGGGTAAATACCCAGTAAACATGCTATATTTCTGTTGGACAGTGCCGGGATAGAAGGTTAATGTGACAGAGAGGAACATGTTACTTTGGAATTTCCTTTTTTGATACTAGAAAGTACAACAGAGCCCCTTTCCCACTTTATTTCCTCATAGGTATAAATGGAAGCAGAGGAATAAATTGAGTGACATTTTACAGGTCATTCTGGTCATAGGTAGCAGACTGCTCTTGGAAGAACAAATCTGGGCTCTCTGTTTAGCTTTGAATTTAGCTGCTGAATGGCTTGATGTGGCTCAGGGCTCCTGAGATTAAAAAAAAAATCTATCTGGTCTACCTCTTTTGTCAGGACTAAATACGATAAAATATGTGAGCAAACTTTGTAGTTTAAAGTATTACATGAACATAGAGTGGCATTATTATTTCTGTAAAACCAAGGTATTGATTATTATGGTTACTGGATTATTAAAGCCACCGAAAACAGATGTTGGCAGCTTTGAGTTCAATACTTATTAAAATAAAGGGGTAGACAACGTAGGTTAGTCCTGTAAATAACTGTCCATAATATTCATAGAGAAACTCTTCTAATTATTTCTACCTTAATATAGATAAAAGCTTATAAAGATGGATTTGTTTTTTCTTGCTTACTTGCAAGAGGTTGTTACTCCCCATTGCCTTTAGAAAAAATAAGGTCTAGGAGGGAAAGTTACATATCACAAAATGGATCATTTTAAAGTGAGCAATTCAGAGGCATCTAGTACATTCACAGTGTTGTGCCAGCACCCCCGCTGTCTAGTTCCAGAACGTATCTATCCTGTGTGCCTTCTTACAGTGATGATGCTCTGTGATACCTTTGACAATGACTGTGTCTGTCACTCTTCCACTGTTGCAAATCAGATTGACTTTTCTCCCGTTTCCTGGACAGAGCCCGAAAGAGCATCCCGGACACCTATGCAGAGCACCTGATTGCCACTGGGCTCATGACCCAGGAAGAGGTGTCGGAAATCAAATCCTCCTACTACGCAAAGTTAAATGACCATTTAACCAACATGGCGCACTATAGCCCCCCAGCCACCAACCTGCAGGCGCACTGGGAGGGCTTGGTCCAGCCGCCAGCCTGCATTAGCACCTGGAACACAGGTGTGGCCGTCGACCTCCTACGGTTTATTGGCGGGAAGTCCGTGGAGGTGCCAGAGGAACTCCAGATGCACAGTCACCTCCTGAAGACGTACGTTCAGGTAGGGAGCCTTACAGTTTCCGGTTACTGTTTGTCTCACACCGCAGAGAAATCAGTATGGATCTGGTTTTTTCGAATTAGAGAGTTACTGATGGTGAGTCTCTAGGTTCTGGGAGCCGAACCGAGTGATGGTTTGGTCCTGATCGTCACTGAGCTCTGATGTGTCTGCTTCTCCTTTTTTCTTTCTTCTTCCTTTCTGACACACATACGTGGTTTGGTGCTGAGAGTCAACGCAGATTCGGTCTACTTCTCATTTCCCTCCATTTATTGATGTGTTTGCACGTGGTTAATACGTGCACCTGGGCTCCGTGCCCATTATCACAAGTACAGCGGCCTAGGAATGCCTGCGTTGATTTTTCTGACCCGTGAGCAGAAAACACTTTCATTTTAGGGCGTCGCTTAAATAAAAATGAAGAAAAATCAATACGCATACCCTGAACGCAACCGTTTAGAGCCTTACACACATAGCAGTTTTACCTATTATCTCAAGTTAAGTTTAGTTTTAAATTTTAGTTTTGGTTGGCCTGCACCTTGGGAGTTTCCTAGAATGTGGGACTCCCTGGGCAGAAAGCGAGGAAGCAAGGAGCTAAAGGCCTTCGCCTTCCTTAAACTTGAGCAGAGACGCTGTTCTCTGAATGATTTTGACAACACTAACTTCACCTTTAGGTTTTTATTATATGTAAAGAGACTTTATTTTTTTTAATATTTATTAATTTGAGGTGTGGAGACAGAAGGGGCAGAGGGAGAGAACGTCCAAGCAGACTCCCGCTGAGTGGGGAGTCCCTCAATCTTATGACCCATGAGATCGTGGACCTGAGCCAAAGGTTTATGGTTATGCTTAACCATATTATGCTTATATGCATAATGTTAATTATGCTTAACTGACTGAGCCACCCAGGCGCCCCAGGCATAGAGGCTCTTAAAACAATCTGTGTACTTGCCATCCAGCCGAAGAACTAGAATATTAGAAGGATGGCTCCCCTCACACCCTCCCTGGCTCCATCTCCTGTCCTCTGTGCAGAGATTAACCACTAACCCGAGTGCCTGCTTGTTTTGCCTGTTTGAAAACCTAGAACTGCTATCATCCTGTTCTGTTTCCTTCTGCACTTTCTCTTTTACTTAACAGTATGATTTTGATACTTACTGTTGTTGTGTCACATTTTTTGGACTCAGTGTGAAAAAGGGGTAGACTCTTAAAAGTGTCTTTTTTTCTCCCCCTTCCATTTTTTTGCAGTCCAGACTGGAGAAAGTGATGGATGGAACAAAGTTAGACTGGGCCACAGCAGAAGCTCTTGCCTTGGGCTCATTACTTGCTCAGGGTAAGAAGTTTCTGGTTAGCTGCACAGCTGGTAGGGAGTGCTTTGTATGACATTTGTTGTATGTGACCCCTGAGGTTTTGAATTGGAGCTATGTCCTGTCGTTTTCATTGACTAGAGTGACTCTAAATTTTTCTTACTCAGCAATATTATTTAATCTTAGTATAAGTCATGTTGGTAACCTTCATCAGAGAATAAATGACAGAACATTTCTTGCTGGGAAACAAGGCTCTGTGCTGGATGAATTGGAAAGATATTTTCCTCGAAAGATTGTACAGCAAATGATAACTCTCCATTCTTGTATATTCTCACCTTACCCAGACTTTTGAATATAGGACAGGTATGTTTTAATAAGGATAATCTCTGTACTACGGAAAATTCTCAGGATGAGCTGACGTGTACGAATTCAGGGTCACCATGCCTTGTTAATACTTAAGTTATTCAAGGAAGTCTGGATTTTTCTTTTTTCCCCCACCTGTTTTCTTAAGGTTTCAATGTCCGTCTGAGTGGGCAAGATGTTGGCCGTGGAACTTTTAGTCAGAGGCACGCAATGGTTGTTTGCCAGAAGACCGATGATACTTATATCCCTCTGAACCATATGGACCCTAATCAGAAGGGGTTTCTAGAGGTATGATGTCTTGTTAAGCCACTGTAAAACCCAGGTGCTGCTAATTATAGTTACAGGCTTCTTAAAGCAATTGGAAACAGATGTTAGCAGCTTTGAGTTCAATCTTTTTTAAAAAATTATTTTTAAATTCCAGTATAATTAACACGGTGTTATATTAGTTTCGGATGTACTTTATACATCACCCAGTGCTCATCTAGAGAAGTGTACTCTTAATCCCTTCATTTATTTCACCCATTCCCCCATCCCCCTCCTCCCGTCCCCCTATCCACCTCCCCTTTGGTAATGACCGGTCTGTTCTCTAAGAGTCCAGTGTTTTGGTCTCTTTTTCTTTTTGTTCATTTCACTTGTTTTTTAAATTCCCCATTATGAGTGAAGTCATATGGTATTTGTCTTTCTCTGACTTATTTCATCTAGCATTATACCCTCTAGATATTACTCAGCCTTAAAAATGAAATCTTGCCATTTGCAACAACATGGGTTCAATCCTTTTTAAAATAAAGGGTCCTAAATGGGTGGAGAATGGAGGTCTATACATTTGGGATGGAAACAGCATACTAGTGAGTAGACTAGATCTGTTTTACTCCAGCTATTTAACTGTAGTCTTGTAAATGTCCAATGGTTGTTCATTTTGTCAATCCAAAATTGACATCTTGGGGCTCCTGGGTGGCTCAGTCATTAAGCGTCTGCCTTCCCAGGGTCCTGGGATCGAGCCTTGCATCAGGCTCCCTGCTCAGCAGGAAGCCTTCTTTTCCTCCCCTCCGCCCCCTTGTGTTTCCTCTCTCTTGGTCTCTCTCTCCGTCAAATAAATAAAATCTTAAAACACACACACACACACACACACACACAAAACAAAATTGAGGTCGTAATCTGTGTGTTGCTGAATTCATTAAAGTAAGCCAAAGATATGGATAATAAGCCAACAAAAAAAAGCCCTGGGGCACCTGGTTGGCTCAGTACATACAGCATGAAACTCTTGATCTTCGGGTCATGAGTTCAAGTACCACAGTGGGCATTGAGCTTACTTAAAAAAAAAAGTGCCCAGCTTTCTCAAGGGTACCTTATTTTCTAAGGTTTGGTGGGCTTGACAAATATATCTGTTACCATATATTTCTATGTGCTAGTCACTGAGCTCTGCTCATTAGAGTCAAAGGCAGGGGCTAGGTCTTTCTATTTTTCTCTCTCCAACAGCTAGCATAGTGCCAGCCGCATGATGTTTATTAAAATAAATTCTCCTTCAAGGTCTACTGAGTGGCATGTCATCTTTTTTTTCTTCTAGCATTTCTTTGAGTATAATCTCGAGTTTACTGATACTCAGTATTTAAAAAAATTCATTTGTCAAAAGCAAGATTCCAGAACCATTACTTAAAAGGACACAAAGCTCATCTTTTCTTTACATTACTCTGAAATCTACCCCTGGATCAAGTCAGATTGGGGATCCAGATACTGAAATGTGAAATAGCCCCACACGCCAATATCCTTCATTGAATTGATTTGTAACTTGATATAGTATCAGTTCATTTTGAATATTACTGTTTAGAAAGCCCCAAGTAAATGCCTTGCATCTCTTATGAGGATGCTGTCAAAGATTTCATTAATTATCTAATACCATGTCCTTTATGTGAAGACCCTGGGAGGAACTCCTGCTCGCTTGTCGTACCGGGAGTGGTTGCAGCTCACTGAGCAGTGGTTTGTCTTTATTGTGTATGCACTGTGAGTTCTGCAATAGTGTGGCATTCCCTGGTCAGCAAGGGCTCCCGGGAAGGGGTGGAGGCCAGGGGACCCTGGGTGACCGTAGGCCCCCAAGGCTGTCTGTCCCCTCTGTTCTGTGTCTCAATCTTTACCTTTTTTCTCTCTACTTACATTTACACTGTCACATTGTGTATTATGTATCCACCTCAAATGCTTTTGGGAATAAATAAAAGCATTAATAAATCCAAGACATGAAGGTAGATATGTGCATACAAGTGTATAAAGTACACTGAATGCATAGGTGAAGGTATAGTGAGTCTATTGGGGAAGTCAGGAGAGCTTGGGGGAGGAAGCCAGATTTGAGCTGGGGCTGGATGGACACGGGGAGTTGCCTAGCCTAATGCACGTAGGGAGAACATTCCACATGGGCACAACCGTACACACAAAACCTGTGAAATGAGAGGACAGGGACTCCAAATAGCTTCATGTGACTGGAGGTTCAGCTGCAACGTGGGTACAGGGGCAAGGAACAGGAGATTGGCCAGACTCCCAATATTGTGAAAGACTTGGAACGTTATAGAAGCTGGAAACCTTGGAGGAATTTTGAACAGGTGATCAGGTTTTTGTATCAGAAAGAGCCCTCCTGATGGTACTTTGGAAGCTGAAGGTGGATGAGAATTTCGATTGGTTTTTTAGTCCCAGCTTTATTTATTTATTTATTTATTTATTTATAAATTTAAAAAAGATTTTTATTTATTTATTTGACAGAGAGGAGAGATCACAAGTAGGCAGAGAGGCAGGCAGAGAGAAAGGGGGAAGCAGGCTCCCTGATGAGCAGAGAGCCCGATGTGGGGCTCGATCCCAGGACTCCCAGATCATGACCTGAGCTGAAGGCAGAGGCTTTAACTCACTGAGCCACCCAGGCACCCCCTGTCCCAGCTTTATTGAGGTAAGGGCAGTTTCTCAGGAGGCTTCTCAACCGTCTTGGCAGGAAATCGCGGGGACCTGAATTAGAGCAGTAGTGGTGCCAGCAGAATATGGGGCCAGATTTGAGAACGGCTATAGGACTTAGTTGTAGATGTAGGGAGTGGGGAAGAAAGACTGGTCTTGCTTATCGCTTTGTTTCCTGACTCGGACATTTGCTATACGACGGCGGCATTCACCCAGATACAGAGTAAAAAGGGGGAACCGGTTTGGTAAGGAAAGATGATGGATTCGGTTTTGGACATTTGCCTTTGAGGTGGCTGAAGAAGGTAGAAGTTGATGTCCATTACAGAAAGGCAATTAGATGTGTATGTCTGGAGTTAGTGAAGGAATCTAGTTTTGAGATACACATTTGGATATCATCAGGGTGTAGAAATGTTTGAAATCACAGGGGTGGGCAGGGGTGGGATTATCTCCCTGGGAGAGAGCAGAACAGGAAGAGGGCCAGGGGATAGGGTCCTGGGAAAAACAGCTTTTAAGGCGCTGGCAGAGGGAAAAGTATTTCCCAAAAGAGCACCCAGAAAGGCAGGAGGACAAGTGGGAGTCTCTGTCATGAACTGAAGGAGGGAGAAGTCAGATACGAGGAAGAACAACATGGCCACTGGATTTAGCCACTGGAAGGTCAAGGGTCGACCTCGAATAGATCTGTTTTCTGGGAGCGGTGAGAACAGAACCTCGATTGTACTAGCTTGAGGGGTAAATGAGTTACAGAGCTGGAGACAAGTGGATTAGATTCTTCTAGAAGCTTGACAGTGAAAGGAAGCTACAGCTGTAGAGCCCTAGTCGGGGAAATGTTTCTTGTTGCATTTTTAAGTATTGATTTCTTTCTGCTGTGAAGGGAAAGACAGTGAGGAGAGAGGTTCAGAAAACAGGTATTAGGTGATGAAGCCAGTGAAGAAGCAGAAAGGAAGAATGGATTTAGAACATTGATGGGTATGTCAGCGTTGGCTAGGAAGACAGATGAGAAGGTGAGGAGAGACAGAAGGTACGGGTGTGGTGGTCAGTCTAAACTCCATTTACAATGTACTCATAAATGTGAGAAATGTAGCTGTCTTTTACAATTACTGGAACATACAGACTATAACTGAAATCAAAAGAGAAATCAGAAAAGACAAGATTATTATACATAGAATTATATATAATCGTACATGCTTATAAATCATCTATTTTTATTTTTCTGTGTTGTCACTGAGCACTTAAACATATAAATCACAGAGTTTTATACTTGTAGTCATAGTGGAGATGTAATTTTTTTCCCAGAGTTTTTTGTTTGTTTGTTTGTTTTGTTTTTGTTTTTATGAGAGAGAGAAAGAGAGTGTTCCCTCTCAGGGTGAGGGGCAGAGGGAGAGGGAGAGAGAGAATCTTAAGTGGATTCCCTGTTGAGCAGGGAGTCCAACATAGGGCTTGATCTCATGACCCCGAGATCATGACCTGAGCCAAAATCAAGAGTTGGACACTTAACTGACTTAGCCTCCTAGGCATCTCCAGAGGGTTGTTTTTTTTTTTTAATTTTATTTATCTGTTTATTTACTTATTTATTATTTTTAAAAAAGATTTTATATATTTATCTGACAGAGAGAGAGAGAGATCACAAGTAGGCAGAGAGGCAGGCAGAGAGAGAGGAAAGCAGGCTCCTTGTTGAGCAGAGAGCCCAACTCGGGGCTCGATCCCAGGATCCTGAGATCATGACCTGAGCCGAAGGCAGAGGCTTTAACCCACTGAGCCACCCAGGCACCCTTGTTTGTTTTGTTTTGAATAAAAGATTTATTGAGATACAACTTTTTGAATTCAGTCTTTCAATGTATACAATTCAGTGGTTTTTAGTATATTCACAGAATTGTGCAAACACCACCACTATCTAATTTCATAACATTTTCATCACCCCCAGAAAGAAACCCTAAACCCAGTAGGAGTCTCCCCATTCCTTCCTCCACTCTGCTGCTTACAGTCATTAATCTACTTTCAGTTTTTATTGATTTGCCTATTTTCAACTTTTCATATGAGTAGAATCATACAATAAAGTGGCCTTTTGTGACTGGTTTCTTTCTCTTAGCGTCATGTTTTCAGGGTTCATCCATGTGGTAGCCTGTGCCAATACCTCATTCCTTTTTATTGCCAACTAGTATTCTATAAATACATGACTCCTATAAATATCTTTGCAAAACATTTGAAACAAAGACAAAAATTACAAAAATGTTCGATGTACAATACAAAAGGAACTTTTTCTCCTTCTGAAACATTTGAGACCTCAAGTTGGAAAAATACCAGGTTGCTCACCTCCTGCCGTGAATGTGTGTTTCCTAGACTTGATCTTAGCCAAAAGGCCGAGAAGTGATTGAATGTGTGTTTCCTGCAAACAAAGAGCTTTGCCACCGCCACGGCAGTATGACCATCCACATTGGGAAATGAACATTAAAACGTGACTACCACCATCTCATCCTCCAACCCTGTTGAGAATCCTGTTGTGTTTATTTCTATTTATTTTTTATTTTTTAATATTTTTAGTTGAAGTAGAGTTGACACACAATGTTGTATTAGTTTGAGTGTACAACATGGTGATGCAACAAGTCTATATGTTATGCTGTGCTCACAAGAGTAGCTGCCGTCTATCTCCTTACGCTATTCCAATACCATTGACAATATTCCCTGTGCTGTACCTTTCACCCGGTGACTATTCATTCCTTCCCTGGAAGCCTGGACTTCCCACTCTCTTCCACCCATTTTGCCCATTCCCCCGCTCCCCTCAAGCAATTACCAATTCATTCTCTTGTGTTTATGAGTCTGTTTCTGCTTTTGTTTTCTAGTTTCTCCTGTTTTTAGATTCCACATATAAGCGAAATTATTAGGTATTTATCTTACTCTGTGTGACTTATTTCGCTTAACATTGTACCCTCTAGATCCACCCATGTTATCTTGTGACTGAGTAGAATCATGTTGCATTTAGTTGTCCTTTTTTGCCTCTTCAGAGATCTAATTTTATATTCTGTTTTTCTTTTTTATCTTAACATGTTGTGATGGTTCTTTTGCTTTATTGTGCAGATAGGATGTTAGAATAATGGATTCTAACCAAAGATAGGCCTTCTTTTGATAACTTCACCCCCTTTGTTTTGTGATATCTTTTTTTTTTTAAAAAGATTTTATTTATTTATTTGACAGAGAGATCACACAGAGGCAGAGAGGCAAGCAGAGAGAGAGAGGGGGAAGCAGGTTCCCCGCCAAGCAGAGAGCCCAACTCGGGGCTCAATCTCAGGACCCCGAGATTGTGACCTGAGCTGAAGGCAGAGGCTTTAACCCACTGAGCCACCCAGGCACCCCTTGTGATCTTTTTAAGCTTGTGTGACACAGTTTTACTTTCAGTAATAAAGATAGGTTATCTGAGAAGTTAATTTTGCTTATCCTTTAAAAATTTTTTTCAATTGTTTTTTAATTTTTTATTTTTTTAAATAAAATAACTCGAACTCGAACTAAAATAAAAAAACTCGAGGGGCGCCTGGGTGGCTCAGTCGTTAAGCGTCTGCCTTCGGCCCAGGTCAGATCCCAGGGTCCTCGGATCGAGCCCCGCATCGGGCTCTCTGCGCGGCAGGGAGCCTGCTTCTCCCGCTGCCATTCCCTCTGCTTGTGTTCCCTCTCTCGCTGTGTTTCTCTCTGTCAAATAAATAAAATCTTTAAAAAAAAAAAAACCTCGAACTCATGACCCTGAACTAAAGACCTGAGCTGAAATCAAGAGTTGGATGCTTAACTAACTGAACTACCCAGGTGCCCCAAATTTTGCTTATCCTTAAAGAAACTCTTTAATGCCCATATTTCCTTCTTTCCCCTCCTCTCTTCATGCCAACTTTCCCCAGATGCATCATTCACAGAGAGCCGTAGATCTCCTTTCTCAAAGAAATGTGGAGATGACTGGAAAAAAAGTTCCCCTCTGGGCTCCTCCTCCTTTTTGAGAAGTTTGTGAGGCTTTCCTGATTCTTGTCTCGCCATTCCTGGCATGACACTGTTTCTGTTCTCTTCCTTTGCGTTAGGTTAGCAACAGCCCGTTGTCAGAAGAGGCTGTCCTGGGATTTGAATATGGAATGAGCATCGAAAGCCCCAAGTTACTGCCCCTCTGGGAGGCTCAGTTTGGTGATTTCTTCAACGGTGCTCAGATCATTTTTGACACGTTCATCTCTGGAGGTTGGTGTTGGCATATGTGTGTGGCACGGCCTCAGCCTCTTGGGGACAAATGAATGGAAAGGGCCATAGCTGCTTATGAGATGCTGTAGCACACCCCCTCAGGAGAGTTGTGGGGAGCTGCCCTCCCATCTACTGGGGCCTGGCAGCTATCGGATAGTTATGAAACCTGCCAGAAGGCTGGGGGCCACTCTGACCGTAGGCAGCACCTTCTCCAGGGGAGGGTGCTTGGCTATAGGGAGCAGGCCATGAACCTGCCAGGCAGTGGACTTTTGGGTCTGTGCCTGGGGCACGTTGAGCAGCTGTGGCATGAATACCAAGCAGGCAATGGTGACACAGTGAGGATTTGTGCTCAGAGTAAATGGCAGCCTTGAATATCCACTTCCCTTAACCCAGGGATGTTCAGTATCTGAAAGCTGATAGTTGTGCATCTTTATTGTTTTTAATCGTCATTTACAAAAGCAGGACCTGCTTATTGTAAAATTCAAAGGTACGTAGTAAAGTATGAGTGTGAGTCCCTGTCACCCCATTTTCAGGGGGGAACCATTCTTGGAATTTGCACACTTCAGGCCTCCCTTTGCTGTGTTTCTCTGTAACCTTGGAGTTGTAAGGAAGAAAAGTGCCGGGACCCCTGGGTGGCTCAGTCATGATCCCAGGGTCCTGGAATCAAGACCCACATGCTTTTCCTTCTACCTGCTGCTCCCCCTGCTTGTGTGCTCGCTCGCTCTCGCTCTCTCTCTCCCAAAAGACAAATAAATAAATAAAGTCTTAAAAAAAAAAAAAAGGAAGAAAAGTGCCTTGAGGAGACTGGACTTTGACATGTCCAGAGGCCGTCCTGGCGTGTCTGCTATTGGAAGTGGTACCGTTAGGAAAGGCAAGATCCAGAGATTCATGCTGTCCTTGAACCTGGGACATCCCCCTTTTAATTTTTTTTTTTTTTAAGATTTTATTAATTTATTTGAGAGAGAGAGAGAATGAGAGAGAGAACATGAGAAGAAGAGGGAGGGGCAGAGGGAGAAGCAGACTCCCGACTGAGCAGGGAGCCCGACGCGGGCCTTGATCTCAGGACTCCAGGATCGTGATCTGAGCTGAAGGCAGTTGCTTAACCAACTGAGCCACCCAGGCACCCCTCCCCTTTTCATTTGTCTTCCATCTGCTAGAGCGCATTCAGTGAACATGTCATGTAGGGTTTCAGCCAGCAGGATGGATATTTTCCTTCGAAGCCTGGAACGCTGCTGGAAAGTGCATAGAATGGAAACGATTTTAGGGGATCAGACAGCAGACTAAATTTGTTGCACTAACCAGGTCACCTCAGGCCGTTCTGTTCCTGTCTCAGAGAGTTCTTACTCCCTGTCACGTGCTTTTCCAGGGGAGGCCAAGTGGCTCCTACAGAGTGGTATTGTTATTCTCCTTCCCCACGGGTACGACGGGGCTGGACCTGACCACTCCTCTTGCCGCATAGAGCGTTTCCTGCAGGTAGGTCCCATGCCTTCTGGATTCCAAGAAATGCTTCCTGCTTCCCAGGTGCTTTGAAATAGAGCTACCTCCCGTAGATACTTCGTGCACCCCTCAAACGGTGAGGCCTTGGAGGATTTGAATGACACAGACTTAATGCAATGTCCATAGTGATGTCTGGGTACACCAGCATCGTGCTTTTGTGGCCATTAAAGTGGTTCTCTTTTTTTTTTTTTAAAGATTTTATTTATTTGACAGAGAGAAATACAGCGAGAGAGGGAATATAAGCAGAGGGAATGGTAGCGGGAGAAGCAGGCTCCCCGCCAAGCAGAGAGCCCGATGCGGGGCTCAATCCCAGGACCCTGGGATCATGACCTGAGCTGAAGGCAGACACTTAACGACTGTGAGCCACCCAGGTGCCCCCATTAAAGTGGTTCTTGTCTGGCAGAGGTCAGGGGCTCCAAACCAGGCTGATCGTCAGAATCACTTATGCAGCTTTTTGTAAATAGAGACACAGGGACCAACACCAGATCAGATTCTTTGGCGTGGGGCCTAGGAATCTGTATTTTTACTTAAAAATTTTATTTCAAGTAATGATAGTATTTTTATAAAATGATTCATGATTGCTTACAAAATTTTAAATAACCACCCGGAAATAACCACTGTTATTCATTGGTAAGGATCATTATCCAAGTCTTTTTCTGCATATGGCTTCCTAATATTTTATTACAAAAATTTTCAAATATATAGAAGTTATAAGATTTTCCAGTGAACGGGGGCACCTAGGTGGCTCAGTAGGTTAAGCCTCTGCCTTCAGCACAGTCATGATTTCAGGGTCCTGGGATCGAGTCCCCATTGGGCTCTCTGCCGAGTGGGGAACTTGCTTCCCCCTCTTTCTTTGCCTGCTTCTCTGCCTACTTGTGATTTCTCTTTTTGTCAAATAAATAAAATAAAATCTTTAAAAAAAAAAGATTTTCCAGTGAACGTTCATAGGCTGACCCCTTAGAGTCTACCATTAATATTTTATTAGATGGTACTTGTTTTATCACATCTACTCATTATCATCCTTTTATCTCTAAACCTGTATTAACTTCTGATGCATGTCAGAGTAAATGGAGACACCTGTGCACATCACATTAGCATGGGAATATCATTAGTCATTTTGGGATGTGTGCAGATAAAATATACAGCTTGATGACAGATCAGTAGAAAGGTAGATAGAACAGTAGATAGATGCATAGTTATTATTGGTAGATGAAAATACAGAAAAATGATTTTATAAAAATTAGGATACAGAAATAAGTTGAAGGTAAATTAAAGATGGCCCGTGATGCAAACACAAAAGTACATTTTGGGGAAGAAATACAGGATATATACATACCTATTGCAGAAGAAACGATTCGGGAGTCATCAGATATAGATGTGTTTCCCTTAGGACAGCCCGGGTCATTGTGATTGAATGAGATGATCTGAACATTTGCTCCTTTCTACTGTTTCTCCGTCAGATGTGTGACAGCGTCGAAGAAGGCGTAGATGGAGACACGGTGAACATGTTTGTGACGCACCCGACTACCCCGGCACAGTATTTCCACTTGCTCAGGAGACAGATGGTCCGGAACTTCCGAAAGCCCCTCATCGTTGCTTCTCCGAAGATGTTACTCAGGTTCCCTGTAAGTAGAAAAATTAGGAAGCTTTTTCCCTTTTGTCATTTTTTAAAAAATTATTTAAAGTCAAGCTCATTATTAGTTTCAAAGGTATTATTAGTTTCAAGGGTAGAATTCAGTGACTCTTCAGTTGCATACAACACCCAATGCTCATCATGTCATGGGCCCTCCTTACTGCCCATCACCCATTTACCCCATTCCCTCACCCACCTCTTCTCCAGCAGCCTCAGTTTGTTTCCTATAGTTAAGAGTCTCTTATGGTTGGCCTTCCTCTCTTGTTTTCATCTTATTTTTCCTTCCCTTCCCCTACGTTCACCCCAATGTTCATCTGTTTTGTTTCTTAAATTCCACATATGAGTGAAACTATATGTTATTTTTCTTTCTCTGACTGACTTATTTCACTTAGCAGAATACACTCTAGTTTTGTCCACGTTGTTGCAAATGGCAAGATTTCATTCTTTTTGATGGCTGGGTAACATTCTGTTGTGTATAAATATACCACATCTTTATCCATTCATCTGTTGATGGGCATCTAGGGTCTTTCCACAGTTTGGCTATTGTGGACATTGCTGCTAGGAACATTGGGGTGTATGTGCCTCTTCGAATCACTATTTTTGTATCCTTTGGATGAATACCTAGTAGTGATGGGTTGTGGGGTAGTTCTTAAAAGTTAAAAAGTTTTGGGGGCGCCTGGGTGGCTCAGTTGTTGAGCGTCTGCCTTCACCCTAGGTCAGATCCCAGGGTCCTGGGATCGAGCCCCGCATCGGGATCCCTGCTCGGCAGGAAGCCTGCTTCTCTTGCTACCATTCCCTCTGCTTGTGTTCCCTCTCTCACTGTGTTTCTTGCTGTCAAATAAATAAAATCTAAAAAAAAAAAAAAAAGTTAAAAATTTTTTAACTTTTTGAGGAAACTGTTTTCCACAGTGGCTGCACCATTTTGTATTCCCACCAACAGTTGAAGAAGGTTCTCCTTTTTTCACATCCTCACCAACATCTCGTTTCTTGAGTGGTTAATTTTAGCCATTCCGGCAAGTATGAGGTAGTATCTCATTGTGGTTTTGATTTGTGTTTCCCTGATAATGAGTGACATCGAGCACTTTTTCATGTGTCTGTTGGTCATTTGTATGTCTTCTGTGAGGAAATATCTGTTCATGTCTTCTGCCCATTTCTTGACTGGATTTTTTGTTTTTTGGCTATTGTGTTTGATGAGTTCTTTATAGATTTTGGATACTAGCCCTCTGTATGATAATCTACTCCCATTCCGTAGGTTGCCTTTTAGTTTTGTTGATTGTTTCCTTTGCTGTGTGGAAGCTTTTTATCTTGATGAAGTCCTAATAATTATTTTTGTTTTTGTTCCCCTTGCCTCTGGAGACATGTGTAGTAAGAATTTGTCGCAGCTGAGGTCAAAGGATTGTGATGGATTTCTGCTTCACATTTAGGTCTTTCATCTATTTTTATTTTAAGATTTTATTTATTTATTTGACAGAGAGAGAGAGATCACAAGTAGGCAGAGAGGCAGGCAGAGAGAAAGGGGGAACCAGGCTCCCCTCTGAGAAGAGAGCCCGATACGGGGCTCCATCTCAGGACCCTGAGATCATGACTGAGCCGAAGGCAGAGGCTTTAACCCACTGAGCCACCCAGGTGCCCCCACAATATATTTTTTAAATCACAAAAATAAGCATAGTTCAAGACAGTAAATATCGCTAAGTATCTATCCCATCTGTGAGAATTTTTTCTGGTTTTATATGAGAGTCTTAATTAGGGTTAACATTCAAAAAACCTTGGCACTTACTCGGATGCTAGGCAAAGGAGGTGAAAGAAGTCATTTAGAATTTGGCTCTTCAAGACTACCCTGTGCTTCTCATGAAGGTTTGAGAATGGATATTTGGAACTGAGAGGTGTTGAGGAAAGCGGTGAGTGATTTGCCTCCAGTGGTGGTCAGCACCCACATGAGCCCAGAGTGGGTGCCGCCTCAAATTTCGCCCTCCGTGCCCCTCCACTGCCTCTCCCTGGTGCGGACCCTGGAGGTCAGTACTGCGGAAATACATTTCCCGTTCTTACACTGATGGCGTGGTTCGTGTTTTTGATCCCCTCATTCTCACTTGCTCCCCTGACTGTGCCTTGAACAACCTTGCACATTATGAGACAGCTTCCTCAGTCTCACAGCGTCATAGGACATTCAGGAAAAATGAATGCAATCCCTTGAACACAGTGTTTCTGATGGGGCTCTTTGGACACATGTTTTGAAACAGCAGTGTTAAAGGGGCTGAGTCATAATGCAGATTACTATAATTTATTTCTAAGAAATATGTATGGCTGGGAATCTTGACCCAATTTTCATTGTACCCCTAAGGATGTCACCTGCTCCCTCAATCATTACTACAAAGGCATGTAATCGTATTAAATATAATATGTGTATATTATTAAGTATTGAGTGAACAATTAGAAATCTTGTTGAGAATTTTTTTGCTGTTTGTAATGAGAAAGAGTGTTCACATTCTGGCCCCAATAGTCCACTTCTCTCTCTATGTCTAAATACATAACTCACCAAATAAGTGAGGCCTTGCTCTAGAATCTTGAAAATATGAACAGCTGGGGCACCTGGGTGGTTGTGACGGGTAAGTGTCCGACTCTTGATTTTGGCTCAGGTCAAGATCTCAGGGTCATGAGATGAATTCCCGCATCAGGCTCCTTGCTGAGGGTGGAGCTTAAGATTCTCTCTTTCTCCCTCTGTCCCTCTGCTCATATACTCTTTCTCTCTCAAAACACACACACACACACACACACACACACACACACAGAGTTATCCTATAGATTTTCAAGTGAAAAACTACTCTTATTAAGTAGCTAAATATCTTCATTAAACATGTAAGGCCTTTTATTAACTGAAAGTGAGTATCGCCATTACTGAAGTCTGATTTCTTCCTGAAAACTAGGTTATTGGTACAAGTGATCTAGCAGAACAGAAATCCACCCTTTCTTTCCATGGTGTATTCAGAGATGGCTTGCCATGTGATAGATAGGACTCAGGGCAATGAGGAGTTTGCCTGACAAATGGTACCTAAATTCTGCCCTAATTTCCCACCCGGCTCTGAACTCCAGTTCCTTTTTTTTTTTCTTAGTGAGCTCCATGCCCCCATGTGGGGCTTGAACTCATGACCCTAAGTTCAAGAGTCACTTGCTCCACTGACTGAGCTAGCTAGGCGCTCCCCTAGCTCCTTTGGATTCCTACCCTAGGAAGTGGGAGCTGACCAAGGGTTCAGGATGGAGGAAGATGGCTTCCATCACACATTATTTAGCAATAAGAAGAAATAAAAAATAAGAATAAATATATATTGTATATGATAAAATAAATATATATCTATATATAATAGATAATATATATTATGTAGATGTATAGATAATATATAATATATCAAGTATATATTTTTATTTCATTCTCTTAGCTAATATTAATTTTTTAGGTTATATCACAGTATCCTACATCAGCATGGCTGCCTGTCAGTGGACCAGTCAAAATGTATTCCCATTTGAGAGGAGATTATATGGAAATGAACTAGACTTGTCTATGCTAAGTTCCTTGCAACAAGAACTTATTTAAATTGAGCTCGTTAATAAAATTTCCTTTCATCACAAAAATATTCATGTATTGTTCCTGCTTGTTCTGACTCATTCATTAGGTTTCACGTATAAATTATAGTCAAAAATCCTAAAGACAGAAATCCTTGTCCTAGTTTAGCTGTTTTTTGTTCACAAATGTCATTTATGACTCCAACAAATGAAAGTGTATTTTTATTGAGACTAAAATGAGATCAAACTGAAATTTTGATTTTTTTTTTTTTTTTTTTAAGATTTCATTATTTGACAGAGAGAGGCACAGCGAGAGAGGGAACGCAAGCAGGGGGAGTGGGAGAGGGAGAAGCAGGCTTCCTGCTGAGCAGGAGCCTGATATGGGGCTCGATCCCAGGATCCTGGGATCATGACCTGAGCTGAAGGCAGACGCTTAACGGCTGAGCCACCAAGGCGCCCCTGAAATTGTAATTCTTAAAATCTTGTTCTAGCATCAGACAAAAGGCAATCTTATGTGACCTTAAAAAAATAATTTTATTCTGAAATATACACAATTGGTATTTTTTTAAGAATATACTGTGTTTATTAATGCATATGTCTACTTAGAGTCCTAGGATGAAAGTTTGATGTTATTTCTTGGTAAAGATCCCTCGAGAGTGAAGGCATCTTCAGCTCCTTTCTTTGGTTGATAGATGTGTGGCTTTCTCCCCTCTTAGGCAGCTGTGTCAACTCTTCAAGAAATGGGGCCAGGAACAACATTCAAGCCGGTCATTGGCGATTCATCTGTGGATCCCAAAAAGTAATTTGATGTGCATCTCTGTTTTCATACTCAGCAGTAGAATTTTAATTAATGGGAAAACTAGTTCACATTAAGGAACCCAAAGTGACCCAGATCGCCTCTAGCCTGATAGAAGTCCTCTGCGTCCATGGGGCGGGAGTTAGAGTGTGGGTGGAAGGTGGAGCTTTGGAGGCATGTGTTGCTGATGAAGGCCACAGGGCCCAGTGTGTCACTGAACCCAACTACAGAGCCCCCCACTGTTTTCATAACGAAGCATTTTCTTTTTTTTTTTTTTTTAAGGTTTTTATTTATTTGACAGAGAGAAACTTAGTGAGAGAGGGAACACAAGCAGAGGGAATGGTAGCCTGAGAAGCAGGCTTCCTGCCGAGCAGGGAGCCCGATGGGGGGCTCGATCCCAGGACACTGGGATCATGACCCGAGCCGAAGGCAGACGCTTAACGCCTGAGCCACTCAGGTGCCCCTCATAACGAAGCATTTTCATCAAGCAGTCTCCTCTTTCTTTTGATACAATTCTTTCAGCTATTTCTCTTCCATCCCATACTTCCCAACAGGGTCAAGAGTCTAGTGTTCTGCTGTGGCAAACATTTCTATGCCCTGCTGAAGCAAAGAGAATCCTTAGAGGCCAAGAAGCATGACTTTGCCATCATCCGATTAGAGGAACTCTGCCCTTTCCCGCTGGATTCGTTACAGCAAGAGATGAGCAAATACAAACATGTTAAAGGTACAGCGTTGCTCTTGGTGGGGTTCTTTAGGTTTTAGACACCTGAAACCTATTCCAACGTCTCCTATGGAAAAGTTCCGGGGTCAGTGAGAGTCCTTAGGAGATTCAATCTTTTAGAATATGGAAATATGGGGGGAAAAATTACTGCTAGAGTCAACGTTTCCTTATCTTTTCTGGTGTCTTTTTCAGTCTCCCCCTTCTCTCACTTTAAGATATGTCATTTCTTGAGAGATTGGAGGTAATCAGTGCTATACTATTGCTTAGGATAAATCAGTGTAACTGTAAAAGTCAAGCCTTTTCAACAAGTGGGGCTTCAATAATTGGACATCTCTATGCACTGGGTACAGACATTAACTCAGGATCACAGACCTAAATGTAAAACATAAAACTCTAAAACTTCTAGGAGAAAATCTTCATGACCTTTCATTAGGCAAAAGATCCGAACCAAACAATGGGATGACAAATAGCTATATGAAGATGCTCAACATAATTAGTGGTAAGGGAAATGCAACTGAAACCCAAATGAGATATGGCTACACCCCTATTAGAATGGCTAAAATGAAAACAAAACAGTAAGTTGGTGATATCAAGAGCTGGTGAGGAATGGAAAGTGGTACAGCCACTCTGGAAAATAGTTGTTCGTTTCAACATGGGGTTGCCAGTCTACTCCGAGGTATTTGCTCAAGAGAAATGACAATGTGTTCACAGAAAAATGTCTACTGTAGCTTCATTCATAATTGCCCCAAACTGGAAACCACCAGGATGTCCTTGAACCCACGGGTGAATAAACAAGGATGTAAGGTACATCCTTACAATAACCTACTCCTCAACAATAAAAGAGAGTGAACTATGGCTTTGGGATCCCCTTTGGGATTTTGCTAGTTCAAGGGAGCCAGATCAAAGCCTCCATATCGTATAATACCATTTATCTGACGTTCTGGAAAAGGCAAAACTACAGGGAGAGAGAGAACATCAGTGGTTGCCAGAGGCTGGGGCCAGAGGAGGAGTTGCCCTGAAAGGCCAGGACGAGGGCATTTTGGGGGTTGATAGAATTGTTCTGTATCATGAGGTGCTGGATACATGAGTATCATTTGTCAACAAAACAAAACAAAACAAAAACCCAACACCATGCCATTTTGGAAAGGCATCTGTTTATTAGAAGAGAGCTATACATACATACACACTATATATGTACATATGTGTATACGTATGGCTATAATGTGTCTATGGGTGTACATATGTACTGTATATTGTGTGTGTGTGTGTGTGTGTGTGTGTACTATAGATTTACCTGGAGTATTGAAATGACCTTTCTTCTACCATAGATTTTATTTGGAGTCAGGAGGAGCCTCAGAACATGGGTCCATGGTGCTTTGTTTCTCCAAGGTTTGAAAAGCAGCTGGCCTGCAAGGTAATAGCTTTCTCTCTTACAGTGTTTTATGTATGTGTGTTATTTGTCCTGGAGTACCAGTAAACAGGTTTATCCCCCATTAGCAGTCCAGTTACTTTAAAGAGAAACTAAACTATGAAATCTAACTTAGGCTATTATTTTCGGAATGAAATGCTGAATGTTTACAAGAGATATATATGGGGGCACCTGGGTGTCTCAGTGGGTTAAGCCTCTGCCTTCAGTTCAGGTCATGATCTCAGGGTTCTGGGATCGAGCTCCACATCGGGCTCTCTGCTCGGCGGGGAGCCTGCTTCCTCCTCTCTGTCTGCCTGCCTCACTGCCTATTTGTGATCTCTTTCTCTCTGTCAAATAAGTACATAAAATCTTTAAAAAAAAAGAGAGATATATATGTTTACGTGCTAGTATCATATAAGAAAAAGTGATTATACTTAAAGTAAAAGCCCTTATCTGTCAGCTACCTTTTCCACTAGTCTTATCTTAAAGGTCACAGTCCAAGCCCTGGGGGAGCAGGGTGATGAGCTGAGCGGGCTTGTGTTACAGTATGGGAGAAGAGATGCCCACTAACTCTTGTTCTAGGCTCTAACACAGAGCTGGCGTCCATCAAAGGCCAAGTTCTTCCTGATTAGACTGTCCGGGAGGGAGGGAGGAACAATGAGAAGAGCAAATGGGCTTCTGTTTCTCTTCCTGTTCTGCTTCAAATAGAACTCACTTCACACATTTGTTACTAGTTTACTGGGTCAAATCATTGTCATTTGTTCTAATTTAGGAAACCCTACCGCTAAAACCAACTAACAGTTACTGAAGAATAGGACACATTCAAGAATTGATCTCCCCTGATGGTGCCTGGGATTTAGTTTTTAGTTGTGATCAATAATTTCCTTCCAGTCTATTCTAGGTAACCCATTATTTTTCCAAAAAGGTGATTTGTGGTTAAACAAGCTAAGAGAAGCGCACGCCCTGCCTCGGGAGAATAAAGCCGGGCTCCACTCAGGTCAACGGGTCATTTTCTTTTCTGCTCTACTCATAGCTCCGTCTTGTGAGTCGACCCCCTTTGCCAGCCCCCGCTGTAGGAATTGGCACTCTTCACCTGCAGCAGCATGAAGATGTCCTCACCAAGACCTTTGTTTGATGGTGTCCCTTGAACGAGTGTTACTTCCTTTTAAGAAAACAGCCATGAAAAGAAAAGCCGGCTCCTCTGCTCTCTTCTTCTGTTAGGCAACATGAAAAGTCTGTGTTCCTCTAAGACGTTGGGATTGATGAGGAAAGTTTAATCGGAACACGAAGAGTAACCAAGGGAATTATCCATCAATCCATGAAATCTGACAAGTCACTTTAATCCTTAAAGGTACAACAGTGTTCTGTTTTGGTTGGATCTGAGTGAGTTGTAGAGCTAGTGCATTACCCAGACTTTTTCAGATCACAGTTTCTCATTAACTGTATATACCCAGGGCTCTTTAGTTTGAATTTACAGGATTTACATGCAGATCACCTGGACATGACTTCTCAATTTGCTTGGTGCACATCACTTTTATTAATTTTGCCGTTCTTTATTCAAAGTCCTGTGACTACCAGTATTTTCATTTTATGTGATCTCAGGGGCCGCTTTCCAGCCACTGTGAAAAGTGTTTCACCGAACACTGGAGAAAAGCTATGCTAGTCCTGATGGAGGTTCTTCAGGAGAGCTGTTTTCACCCACTGTCCTTAAATATCTATCCCATTACATACGACTCAGGATATATCGTCTTTTTGCAAAGTATTATTAAGGAGTTTTAGCTACAATGAAATTGATTTGTGGTCTAGTTTGTCATCGGATCTTTTTTTCCCCCTAAATTGTTATTGCAGTGATATCTTAATATTTTTGATTGACTTTTGGTGTCTGATATGGGGATTTCAGCTCCTGGTTAGTCAGTCTTGCTGCTAAAAGGCTGTGATGAAGTGATGTTCATTCGTGGTGTTTAAGGAGCATTTTAACTTCGACACTGGAAACTCCTGAGCATCGGGTTCTTGGGGATTTATGGAGATCACCAGCCCACTGCATTACTTCTGAAACTTCATGGAAGCATAACTATACAGCGGCAAGCTGTGTAGCCTGATGTGACTTGGTGCTGCAGGGGCTGTGCCATCTTCCATTCTGGTGAAATGACAGATTTTCTTAGAAATAATGGAGGAAGTGCTGGGGCACTGGAACGGCCTCTCCCTTTTGCTGGTGACTGGTAATGTCTTTTACAATCAACGTGTAAGTTGTTCGGGCCACAGGAGTAGATTCATGATTCATATCTTCAATGTATGCATTAGTGTATTGATTTAATATTTCTGTAATATTCACAGCCCTTTTATTCCTATGCACCTTAACGCTTCCTTCCTGTGTCAAGCCTTATAAATCATGTAACTTGGTGCTGTGCATGTAAATTGGTCCAATTACAAAGTCTATTTAATGAAAATAGTTATCAATGTTGTATACTGAACTAGAAAAACATGAAAGCCTTGTCATTTTTTTCCTCAGATCTCTTTGTTTCTTGAGTTAAAAATTTCAAAGTTGAAGGGCGCCTGGGTGGCTCAGTGGGTTAAAGCCCCTGCCTTTGGCTCAGGTCATGATCTCAGGGTCCTGGGATCGAGCCCCACATCCAGCTCTCTGCTCAGCAGGGAACCTGCTCCCTGCCGCACCCCACCCCCCGACCCCCGCCTTCCTCTCTGCCTACTTGTGATCTCTCTCTTTCTCTCGCTCTGTCAAATAAATAAATAAATCTAAAAAAAATTTTCAAAGTCAAAGCACAAAATGAGATGGAAAACTGGGGTTTTTGGGTTTTTTTTTAAAGTTTAGATTTCTCTGAAGTTCTCTGGTATCTTATTATATCTTTTCCACCATGAGCCATGAAATGTGTCTTCTAAAAAAAATGTGTCTTCTGTATCTTAACCTTCTTACTCTCAATCACTGTTGCAACATGGGTCAGCATTTTGAATCACTTTGTAGGAAAGGACCAAATCAAATACTCCCATAATAAAGTATGGGATAAAAATATCATAGCAAAGTAAAATAAAAATACTTTACTGTATTCCTCTGAGAAATTTGATGATGTAATATTTGTATCCAACCTATATCTATGTTAATTTCATATTTAATGAAGAATAGAGCTCAAATTGGGTATTCATTGAAGTATTAACAACCATGGAAAAAGTGTTGATTTTTGTCTAAAGTGACATATTCTTAATAAAATAAAATTTTCTTCCTTAAAAAATTTTTTTCTTCTGGGGCGCCTGGGTGGCTCGGTCGTTGGGCATCTGCCTTCGGCTCAGGTCATGATCCCAGAGTCCTGGGATCGAGCCCCGCATCGGGCTCCCTGCTCGGCAGGAAGCCTGCTTCTCCAGCTACCATTCCCTCTGCTTGTGTTCTCTCTCTCGATGTGTTTCTCTCTGTCAAATAAATTTTTAAAAAAAATTAAAAAAATTTTTTTTTCTTCTTTAGGAACCATTTTGCTCCGTTTTCTATATGCATACTATTTAGAAAATATTCTAAAGCATAACTTCTTTTAGCCTGAGTGTAATACCTCTGAAGTTTTTTGTTTTAATTCCTTGAGTGACAATAGAAATAATGTCCATTTTACAAAAGTGAGGAAATGTGGTTTAATGAAATTAGAGGTTCCACAGGACAGAAGTCACAGATAAGAATCAAGACTTGGATCTTGAGGTTCCAAAAGCTTCACTACCATTTCCCTTGGATGTACTTGGATATTTGCTTTTCACCTTCAGCTTCTAAGTTTCATGCTAGAACCATCACATTTGGGGGAAATTTGGACAAAATGTTTTTAAATCCTCAATATTTACGACCTACTGTTATCCAAATAAACAACTCCTAAATTACTCAGTGGGGGTGGTAACTCATTGCCATGTTTGTATTTAAATCTGATAAGGCAGTCAGTCTAAAGCAGACTGTAATTTCCCCATTGCCATTTGCAAAATCAGTTAATCTTAGAAAACTTTTAATAAAAAAAAGAAAACTTTTAATAAAAGTATGTTACTTTAGCGTTGTTTCCCTGTGTCTTCTCTGAGTCATGTGGAGAATCAACTATAATTGAACAAAAGTGAGAAATGACCCTTTAAGAGTAAGATGGTATTTCCTCAATAGTTTATTGGACACTTACTGCATATATGGCATTGTTTGGGACATTAGAAATATATGGGAGTAAGATAGAAAATGGGTTGCTATTTATCCTCAGTGAGCTAACCATCTATTTGAGATGACAAAGTATTTTACACGTAGAGAGAAACATTCTTGTTGGATGTGCTAAAACAATGTGGGAGGTCAACGTAGAGTGATACTCCTGATGTAGATTAATTGGCATATTGTAGTCACACAAGGACAAGTCCTGAGTAGCATGTAGTAATAGAAAGACTGACGAACGTTGTTAGGATAATTCACAGCAGTTATCTAACGTGTCAGAGCTTATTCCCAGGCTCTTTTACTTGAAACATGGAGCTGTCCCAGAAATAGGAAGTAAAGAGAAGTGGAGGCAACTCTTCTGTCGATTAGGCTTTCATTTTAGTGCATCTTTATTGAAAGGATATTATATGCATGAAACTAGCTCACAGTCTAGGGCCAAAACTGTATAAGCCAACCATTTGCCAGTCACCGTAGATGATACAAAATTTACATTTCTGCCATCTAGAAGTTTATGGATAGTAGGAGAGCTTAGACAAGTATAAGAATGACTAATACAGAATAGAGTGAGGTAAGAATGAAGTCATGGGATGGGAGGTTATAACTATGGTCAACTGTGCAGTATTTTGCTTCACTTGCCCTTCCAGAACTTTGCCACAACTTCACTTAGAGGCAGAGTCTGTTTTCCTTCTCTCTTGAGATTGAGCAGGCATTTGTGGCTGCCTCTATCAATATAATGCACTGAAAGTGATGCTGGGTCACTAACAAGGGCATTCCCTTGGCACCTGGTGGCCATGTTTTGAGGAAGCTCAGGCAACAAGATGCCCTGTGGAGATGTTGAAGCTGATAGGCACCCGCAGATACTGGACTTGGGAGACAGCCCTCTGCTCATTCAAGTCTCCAGTCTTGGAGCTGTCCCAGATGACCCCATGTGGAGCAGAGATCTGTGCATGCCCAGCCTGTGCTTGCCATGGTATGTGTGTGTGTGCGTGTGCATGTGTGCGTGTGCGTGTTTTCAAAGATCGACAATGCCCCACACCAGGTAAAGTGGTCAGGACGAATCTTAATCAGCAGTATATTATGGCAGTAGAAAACAGTCCAGCGTGAACTGAACTCAACTTTGATTTGTACGGAGGGGACTGGAGTTCTAAAGTGAGAATGACGAAACAGGGAGCGGGTGGGTGGGGCTCAGAGCGAGGAAGTGAAAAATGACAAAAAGCTCGAAAGAAGAGGGATTGGTCCATGTGACACTCATCTGGGTTTGTTAATTGGCGCTTATGGAAGTTAGGCTCCTACCCTCCACAGAGGCTGGAAGACAGAAACCCTATCTTCAGGGGTTGGAACAAATGGTAAATTCTTTGGGCAGTTTCGAGTTTTTGCAAGCAGATTCTTCAAGGGAGAGCTAGAGTCACCCTAGGGATGGCGCTGTTAATCCCTGCTTAAGGCTTTATAGGCCAGGGTGAAGTTTAATGAAGAAAGAGCTCACAGAAGCCTGGCTGGAGTTTGGTCAAGGAGAAAATCAACCTCTCTCTCTCACACACACATACACACACATGAATCATTGGTTTCTTTTATGGATGCAGATGGAAGCATTAGAACAGATCATTGGATTTTGTGATTATGGGTCATTAGTGACCTTTGAAATAGCTTGTTTCATTAGAAGTTAGAGCAGAAGTTACACTGCAGGGGTTTAACATTGAGTTAGGAGAATACACTTGAGGGCCTTCTGCCTGTCAATCTCGTTATTTAATTTTCACACCTGTAGGACGTGGCTATTATCCTTATCTTACTGATGTAGCTCAGAAAGGTTAATTGCCCAAAGCCATTAAGGAGAGGAGGGCTTAGTGGGTTAAAGCCTCTGCCTTTGGCTCAAGTCATGGTCTCAGGGTCCTGGGATTGAGCCCCGCATGGGTCTCTCTGCTCAGGGGGTAGCCTGCTTCTCTCTCTCTCTGTGTCAAATAAATAAATAAAATCTTAAAAAAAAAATGCAGGCTGATTTTTAAAAATTAACATATAATGTATTATTTGCTTCAGGGGTACAGGTTGCAGGCTGATTTCTAAGACTGATTTCCCTTATGCCACGCTGTCCAAGAAGGGATAACGGGGATCTCTATCAGAGAAGCTGAAGAAGGAGGACATGTAATAGATAGTGGGGAGTTTATAAGCTATTAACTATAGACAGAGTATCACAGATTTTTGACAACTTCCACGAAGTTCCGATAAGGAGGGAGCGAGATAAAATGGCTGTTAGGGTCACACTCAGGGATGTAACCCTGGCCCGCGACCCTCGGGCGGCCGCTTTGGCCCGGTCTTGACCCGGGAGGCCTGGGCTGGACCAGGAGGTCTAGGAAATGGGTATTGCTTGACAGTGAGCTCGGAGAAGAGCTCAGGCAGGAATGAGCCTGCCTGGCCGCTGCAATGCTGGCGAGGCTCCCGAACTCCGCCGCAGAGCTGGAGCTTGCCCACTGGAGCGCCGGCGGTGACCATAGCAACGCGCGGACGTCCGACGCTTCTGCTGCCAACGGCTGGGCCCTCGTTGGGGGGCGGGGCCGGGCGGGGCGGACGCGCGGGTCACGTGCTTCGGGGCGGAGCCTGCGCGGGGCCGGCCAGGAGCGCGTCGGCAGCGGGCTGCGAGACCCGAGCCGTGGGACCCGAGCGAAGGCAACGCCGAGGCCGCCGTGCCCCGCCGGGCCGCCCCAGCCGCCGCCATGGGCAGTGAGTAGCGGCGGCGCGGCTCTCGCTGGGCTGCGGGCCTCGACGGGCTGCGGGCGGTGGGGCGGGCGCCCGGCCGGGGTCGCCCAGCCCGGGGGCCGGAGGGAGAGGCGCGGGCCGCGCCGGGCGCTGCGGAGGGCGCGGGCCGGGGGCCTCCGCCGAGGCTGCTTCAGCGGTGCGGCCTTGCCCTGGCCGGCTGTGGGGACCCGGGCCCGGAGGCCTGGGGTTTGCGCTCGCTAGGTGGCGGGGAGCGGAGGACAGCGAGGGGAAGCCATTGGTTTTGGGGGCGGGGAGTTAGGGAACCGAGCGAAACCTGGACCACTTCTAATTTTTAAGGAGCTTAGGAAGCTCATATTTTTATTCCCAAGTCACCCTTCCTTGGCATGTTAGTGTGATGAATAAAGCTCTCTGACTTTTTTGATTTTTTTAATAAAGTGATGCATAGCATGTATTTTAGGGGAGGAAAGAAGTGCGATTGGCAGCATAGCGTTTTCCCTAACATTTTCATTTCGGTTATTTTGTAGCGTTGACTGAAAACTCACTGTGTATGAGGCTGTATAAGCCTTAGGGACAAGGCCTTGAATTATGGGGATCTTTGAGGGCCATTTCCTGAACACTCAATACCCCGTGCATTCACGTATATGCTTACATAGCTGTTCCGATGTTTGATGTTTGTTGGATGAATGGTTAAGTGCAAACCTGAGCGGTGCACCCACTGGCCAGCTAGTGGGCATTTAGAAAGGAAATAGAGGAGACCCCTGACCTTGAATTTACGGTATAATCGGTGACTTTCTGTAACACAAGAACAGACATGTGGCCGGCAGAAGCATTGCTTGAACAGGAGCTCTCCAACACCAATGATCGGGAAATGCCAAGAAATCTCGGAGGATGGTTTGGATTGAGGTGGGACAGAAAAGGGATAAAGGAGTCTAGGAAGTTTCCTGATGTGGCTGATAATTTGTGTTGCATTAGAGAAGAATGCTTCTATAATTCAGATTTATTTTCCAAATAGTCCAAAATGGTACTTGGGCAATGAGTATCTGCCTATGGGAATTTCTGAATTCTTCTGTGAAACATCAGTGACTGCTATCATTTTGAGAGGTTTCATGAGAAGATTATATAGTCAGCCTTTGGCTCACTATGAAAGTGTAATTAGGTCAGTTTTAAAACTATTTCATGATGTTAGGATACAGAATAGCCTCTGTAGGGGAAGATGATCATAACTAATAGTGCGTTCCTGTGTTTCTGCACATTACAGACGCTGGCAAAGACTGAGAGAATATCATCTTCATTCTCCAGTTCTTTGGCAGGAATTGACTTAAGCTATGCCAGAATATAGTGTCTATCCTTAAAGAACCTTGGTTTGTCTTACTTTGATATATTATGAGTTATCTGGAAAAGCAATACTTTCTCGTGAAATGTCATGGTCATTTTCTGGGCTGAATATCATCCATACACAAGTACTTTGAGATCATTATGTGGGAGAGCAACCAAGCAATGAAGGTTGATGTAAGTGAAATGAAGTAGAGATTGTATACTTTAAACACAAACAAACCAATTCTATGTAAAAGGTGATTCCATGATCTTTCTCACTTTTGCATTTCAGTGTCTTTCAATCTAAATTAAGTCAGTTCTGCAGTTTCAGCACATTTCCTCTTGTATTTCTTCTCTGATCTTATTTTCTTCTCTAGTGCATTGTTGTGTGGGTAATATCGTAGACTGCATTTGCTCACTCTTTCTTTTTTGATGTAGTGATGCTCATTAAATTGTTCCTTTTCTGTGTGTATAAAAGGGTGGGATACCAGCGTGAGGAAGCAAAATCAAGGTAGAGGGCTATTTGTATTTGCTTCTACTGACTAAACCCTTAAACCTTTTGGATTCTTTTGTCCCTTGATTATTTCTCTTCCCTGATATATTTGAAATGGAGAGCACTGTAATTACTTTGGAGGTGGGAATAGGATGAATCCTCATTAAAAGTTAGTGGATGTTTGTATTTGTTTCTATAAAAAGGTACATCTCTTCTTAAAAACTTTATAACAGAGATGTTCTTTTTTTTTTTTAACAGTCAAATTTTTAGAAGTTATCAAACCTTTCTGTGCAGTTCTACCAGAAATTCAGAAACCTGAAAGGAAAGTAAGTATAACATTTTGGTAATATAGAGGGTAGCTAAATGACTTACTCTACTGAACTAGCAAGATTGATTTACTATCCCTAACCCTTTTCTGGTATATTTGGAGAAATAGTACCCGTTCTTCCTTGCCAGAGGCACAAAGTGGGTAACACTAGTTTCAACCAGTTTAGATAGGTTATCCTCTGGTTTATCATCCTTTAAGTTGGGACATTTTCAAACCAAGTGTTTCTTTGGCCTATGTGTTAGATAAGATACTCTCCTATCTCTAGTGACCCACTGCACTATGAATGACTCAGTCTGCTGGGTCACTTGATGAGTACAGTTGTTTCACATAAATGAATTACAATTGTGCAAGTATATACCTCCCATTTTTTGATCATTCAATACACAGAAAAATCACAGAAATGCATTCAGATAGTAATATGACTGCATCAAATTATTCTTCAATCATTGTGCACTTTTGGAGTTCAGGTATTTAAATTCAGTAATACCGTTAATCCCAAACTGGCCAATTCCCCAACAGTCCTCTTCTGTGGTTTTGATATGTCACAAAACTAATAGAACTAGGTGCGTAGAAAGAGATAAGTGAAACTTTTAAACTTTTTTATTTAGAAGTGTATTTCTTTTTTTTTTTTCTTGCTTTGTAGTTTGAAAAATAGTTGTTTCAGTTACATGTTAGGCATCCCAAGAAGCTCTAGCTTTTCATGTTCCATGAGATAGTCATATAATACTATCACGGGCAGTCCCCGCTTCACACAATGCTGTGTTAACTGAAGTGCATGCATATTGGATCTGTGTCTTACTTTTTTTCCTTGTTGGTTTCAGTTAATATAGTGTGTTGAGACCTGCCTGTATTTAATTTGCTTATTTCTTGGAAAAGTAAAGAAGGTTACATTTGAAAAGTTGAGCTATTTCCTTTAGCTGATACTAACTAGGTGAGAGTATCTTAACAGTAAATAATAGGAGCCTGTCATGATGCAGAATGTTATGCTTTAATGTGGAATTTTGCTTTGTATTTGCTGTTTCTTGGTTTTGATTGATCATCCTTACTTTGCCGTAGATCCAGTTTAGAGAGAAGGTACTATGGACTGCCATAACTCTCTTCATTTTCTTAGTATGTTGTCAGGTATGTAACCAAAATATTAATTGTCTATGCTGTTGTTGGAGGGTTTTGATTGGTTATAATTTGAGAAAGTATATTTTAGTTAAAATAATATCCTGAATTATTTTGAGCATTGTTATTTTTAATCTGAGTTGATGGTGAAAATGGTTCTTTTGTCCTACTGTGTATTTTTTTTTTAATTAGTGGGTTTGAACTTTTTTTCTTTTAGTGTGCAGTTAATGATATTTATCCATTTTTCTTGAGTTTTTTGTATAAAGATAGATTTTTAAATATAAAAGCATTAAAGCTTTGACATATGCATTGCAAATATTATTTTGTTGACCTTTAATCATGTTGTAAATAGCATGTATTAATTTAAAAATCCCAAAAAGTCAAATTCTGGAGCCCCAGTGATATACTGTATTTATAAATTGATAAAATTCATTGATGCTTTTTATTAATATTTTGCAGAGATTAAGTTCACAGAATGAGGGTAAAATGTGACCTATCTCTGTCACAAGATTGTTGTGAGGATTAAACTAGATGATTTCGGTGCAAGCTTTTTGAGGATTTTGAGCTATTGAAATATATTAAGAAAGTATAAAAAAAAATATGTTAGGAAGCAGTAGAGCAGATTAAGTCCATAGTCTGGGGAAAAGCCAAATGTATTTTTTTTTGAAGAGTGAAATGATTTGGTCATTAAGATATTTTACTGCTGTACTTAGTTTAAAATTGTTTTGGGTGGTCAGGGAGAGAGAACTTCTTTTTTTTAAGATTTTTTTATTTATTTGAGAGAGAGGGAGAGTGAGATAGCATGAAAGGAGGGACGGTCAGAGGAAGAAGCAGACTCTCTTCTGAGTCTGGGAGCAGGGAGCCCCATGCGGGACCTGACTCTATCCCCCAGACTCGGACCATGACCTGAGCCCAAGGCAGTGGCTTAACCAACTGAGCCACCCAGGTGCCTGATAACTTTTTTTAAATACAGAAAAGTAGAGAGAAAAAAAGAATAATCATCTATATTTTTACCACCTACTTTTAACATCTTAGAAATTCTCCTCCCCTCCGTAAAAAAAAATATTTATGAAGGTATAATTTATGTATGGTAAAATACACTTATTTTTTAAGTGTACATTTTGAAGAGTTTTGACAAATGTAGACACCCACATACCTACTACCTCAGTGGATACAGAACATTCTGTCACTCTAGAAAGTTCTGTGTAATCTCTTAGTCAGTCTCCACCTCACCCCCAGTGTCAGGCAAGCACTGATCTGCTTTCTGTTCCTATAATTTGATTTGGTTTTTTTTTTTAGAATTTCATCTAAGTGGGATCATGCAGTATCATTCCTTAGCTCTGGCTTTTGTGAGCATTTTGAGATTTGTCCCTGTGTTTGGTAGAGCAGTAATTCATCCGTTCTTATTTCTGAGGAGTGTTCTACTGGATGACTGTACACAATTTGTTCATCTGTTCACTTGTTGGGACATTTGGGTTGTTTCCAAATTTTGGCTGTAATAGAGTTGCTGTGACCATTCCTGGGCAAGACTTTCTGTAAATATTTGTTTTCATTTCTCTTGGTTGAATACTTAGGAGTAGAATTGGTGGGTTCTATGGTAATTACTCGTTCAGCTTTATGAGAAATTGTCAAACTTCTTTCTAAGTGGTTGCCTCATTTTTTATTTTCACCAGTCAAGTATAGGACTTCCAGTTACTCCCCTTCCTTGCCTACCCTTCTTATTGTTGAGCATTTTAGTATTAGTCGTTCTAATGGGTGTGGTTTTTAATTTGTATTTCCCTAGTAAATGATATGGAGCAATTTTTTCATGTACTCAAGGACATTTGTTTATCTTCTGTGAAGTGTCTTTTTTCAAATCTTTTGCCCATTAAAAAAATATATTGTCTCATTGAATTATATGCATTTTTAAAAGACTTAAAAGTTTATTAGAGAGCGAGCGAGAGAGAGAGAGAGAGAGAGCGCGCACAAGCAGGGGCTGGGGAGAAGGAACAGAGGGAGGAGGAGAAGCAGCCTCCCTGCTGAGCAGAGAGCCTGATGTGGAGCTTGATACCAGCACCCTGAGATCATGACCTGAGTTGAAGATAGATGCTTAGCCAAACTGAGCCACACAGGTGCCCCGAATTATATGCCTTTTAAAATATTTTCTGGGTGCAGGTCCTTTGTCAGGTAAATGTACTGTGCCTATGTTTTCCTAGTCTATGGCTTGCCTTTTCATTTTCTTAATATCTTGTGAAGAGCAAAAATCCTTCATTTTGAAGTTCAGTGTGTCTTTTTCTTTGATGGTTCGTGGTTTTTGTTTCCTATCTTCTCTAAGGTTGTGAAGATTTTCTCCTATTTTCTTCCAAATATTTTATAGTCTTGGCTTGTATGTTTTGGTCTGTGATCTAGTCCAAGTTAATTTTTGTGTATGGTGTAACGTTGGGGTTCATTTTTTTTGTTTGTTTGGATTGTCAGAAAAGGCTATTCTTTTCTCCATTGAATTACCTTGGCATCTTTGTTGAAATTCAATTAACTGTACAAGCGTGGATATATTTTTGTACTCTTCTGTTCCATTCATGTATATTCCATTGTTATGGTCACACTGTTTGATTACCGTAGCTTTATATTAAGTCCTATAATCAGGTCGTAAAAATCTTTCAACTTTGTTTTTCCTTTTCGAAATGGTTTTTAGTTCTAGGTTTTTCATATTTCTGTATAGATTTTAGAATCAGCTTGTCAGTTGCTATAAAAAAGCTTGCTGGGATTATGATTTGTATTGCTTTGAATTTATAGATAAATTTAGAAAAAAATTATCTTCTTGACAATATTGAATGTTCTAATCCAAGGGTCAGCAAACATTGTTCTGTGAAGGGCTAGGTAGTAAATGTTTTAAGCTGGGCTTCTAGAACCCAAGAACCATAGGAACTGTGTTGTTCAAAGTGTGGTATTTCTCATGACTGTTTCATGCAATAAGTTAATTTATGCATTTTATGTTACTTTATTATTTTTTTTTCTGCAGTATAATTGCATAGTTGCCAAGCTGTGTTTTATGTCTTTCTCATGTTGAGGCAGTTCTGCTCAGTGATGGTAATTTCTTGATTCTCTTTCCACTTAATTTCAGACGGGTTTATTTTCCCTTCCCAGCCACAGCTAACGGGTTTGGGGTCTCTTGTTTCACCCAATTTTCTTTAGTTTGAGGGAATGGTGGGAGGTGAGATAAGCTGTAATAAGTGCAATAATTGCTACCTGGGCTTGGCTGTCTCTTCTTGGGAGGTGGTTCTCATCAGGTGATTGAAGAGGGCTGTTCAATTCCAGACCCTCATTCCCAACACATGGCGGCCCTGTAACTGTCACTAGAAGAGAGCCCCATTGCTCACTTCTCTCATCTGTTTTTCTAGTTGCTGTTTCTAGTCTGTTTTAACCAAAGGGGACAAAAAGATAAGGCTGTCTATGCAGCCTGCTCTTCTCCAGGTTTGGGATGTTGTGGGAATTGTGAGGATTCTGTTGCCTTCCCATTGTGATGGCTGGAGCAGCTTCCTGCTGGGCTCTCTACTTCTCAGCTGTCTGCAGTTTTCTTACCCCCACGACCACCGGGGCTTCAAGCTCATGATCCCTTTTCTTCTTAGGCTGCTTTATGGATTTTTTTTACTCTTTTTCCTTAGGTTTTTTTATTTTTATTTTAATTTTCTTAAGTAGTCTCCATATCCAGCATGGAACCCAATGTGGGGCTTGATTTCACGACCCTGAGTTGATCTCAAGACCTGAGCTGAGATCGAGTCAGATGCTCAACCGACTGAGCTACCCAGGCACCCCTTTTTTCCTTAGCTTTTTTTCATTCTTGTTAGCTTCTACTATTTTACATGTTTAAAAAAGTGTGTTTTCTTATGCATGGGGGAGTTGCTGCTCAACTCTTATTGTACATAAACCTATAGCTGTAGATTTTACTAAGAGGAATAAAATCAAACACTGAATTTAATAATCCAGTTGTTTCAGGAAAAGGAGGGAATACCATTACTTAAGGGGAGGTTGGCTGACTTTTTCTTGTTCATTGCCCCACAAATCATCTAATTGTGGAGGTAAAGGCCATCTCTACCAGGTGCAATTAAGAAAAGTGATTTGACTGATTGACCTCTCTCCCACTTAGGGGATATTGTGATGTGGACTGTCCTGTAGTGTTAATTGGTTTTTATACAATAACTTCCTCCCTGTCTCTCACATTACCTGAAGAGTGTCTGCAGCATTAGGGTACATATTCATGTTTCTTGCTTCACCAGTTTTGCTACCCAGCTAATAAATCCAGATGCCCAGAAAGGGTGAGATTGACCAGATGGATTGTTCAAAATTGTTGGCAGCATCTCTTGCCACTTTAAAAGAAAATGAGCTTTGTATAAAGAAGGTTTTTGAAATTGAAAATGTATTTTTCTTTGTGTCTGATCCCCGCATGGTGAAGGAAGAGGTATGTATGACCAGGTGCTGTGTCCTGAACATCGGTCATATAATAGCAAACATTTTGAAGTGAAGAGTTTCTCTTTTTTTTTTTTCTGATGAAAAAGTAATACGTGCTTATTACAGAAAATTTGATAAATGCTGAGAAGAATAAAGAAAAAGTCAGCCAGAATCCTACCACCTACAGATACTCACTTTTCAGGATTTTAAATATTTACACTTAGTTTTATCTTTTACACCTATTTTTACAGTATTGAACTTTCATTTATGCAATTCCGTACCTTTCTTTTTATAGCAGGGTTCCTCAACAATGGCACTGAATTTTAGGCAGGTTAATTCTTTGTTGTGGAGTCACCGTCAGACGTTCAGCAGCATCCTTGACCTCTACCCACGAGATGCCAGTAGCATTTCCCTTCAAGTTGTGACAACCGAAAATGTCTTTGGATATTGCTGGATGTCCCCGGGGAGGGGGGGGCAGAATTGCCCCAGGTTGAGAAGCACAGAAGTGCTTATGTTTTACTACCAACATAAGCACTTCTTTATGCTATTACAATCTTCTTCAAGCTTCTTTTTAGTGCCTGCATAATATTCACACACACACACACAAAATCTTCAGTCTTACATTGGCGTGTGACTGTGGCTGTCGTTAGGACCCATAGCTTAGCAAAATTATTCTGTGACTGGGTGGATATGTCCTGCAATTTATTGATAGGGATATTTTTTTATTTTTTATTTTTTTAACTGTAAAAAGAATAACATAAAATTTACCATCTTAGCCATTTTTAAGCATACAGCTCAATAGTGTTAAGGGTATTCACATTGTTATGCAACAAATCTTCATCCTGATAGATGTGTTTACTAGATTTGTGTAAGTAGTGATTTCTGTTGTTGTTTTTGTTAAAAAAAACTTTCCTTTTAGGGAGCCTGAGTGGCTTAAGCCATTGCCTTTGGTTAAACCATTGCCTTCAGCTCAGGTCATGATTCCCAGGGTCCCGGGATCGAGCCCTATGTCGGGCTCTCTGCTCAGCAGGGAGCCTGCTTCTCCCTCTCCCCCTACCTGCTGCTCTGCCCACTTGTGCTCTCTATCTCTCTGTCAAAATAAATAAAAAAATCTTAAAAAAAAAAATACCAAACAGCTTTCCTTTTAGGGTACGCTTGTTTTATTACAGAACATGAGAAGTAGTGTTTTTTTTTCTTTTAGGTATTACAAATATTAAGTGATTGAGTTGTGACTTAAGTTCCAACTCAATTTATGTAATGCATTTTTTATAAACTTTTATGTAATATTATAGATACCACTATTTGGAATCATGTCATCAGATTCTGCAGATCCTTTTTACTGGATGAGAGTTATTCTTGCATCCAACAGAGGTATGTACTTTTTGGTTTTTTTGTTGTTGTTTGCCTCCATACTGGGCATTAGTACTGACATCAAGTAGATGTGGAAATGTGGAAACAATTATTTTGATGTCTTCCGGGGTTGTGGAGCATATGGTAAAAGAAACCCGTTGCCTAGGAGAAGGGACCAACACGTAAATACTTAAAAAACTATGTATTTTAATAATAGAAACATGTACAGAGTATAGATGTACAACAGAGAATTCAATATAATATTGAATTCAATATTCAATATATTCAGTATTGAATTCAGTACTTACGATTCAGTAATTACGATTCAGTAATTCAATATAATAATTCAATGACTCATTAATTAAATATAACTCTTTTAAATTTATGTATACTCTCCCAAGAAAAATTCATATATACTCACATGCACAGATTTTGCATAAAACCTTTGGAGCTTCATGAACCCTTTGAAGTCTGGTCCTTGGGTTTTGCATGGGCCCGAAAGACCCTGATCTGCAGTGTCAGAGGAGACAATACTGGTAGCATCTGAATTGGGAGTTCAGTATGTGGAGCGATGGGAGAGGGAAGGCTGAACTAAAAGCCCTTGTTCGTAAAGCACTGGCTAAAGAGATAGGTAGGGACTGGATCATGAGGGATTTTGGTAATTTTTTTAGATTAAAATAGAAATAATGGTTAATCATTAAAAAATGTACCAAAATTTGTATGCAGTTTTATATAAAGCTGAAAATGAAAGTCTTGCATCTCAGGGGTAACTCCTTGGAAGATAATAGATTGGTGAATATTTCTCCAGACTTTTTCTCTGCATATACGTTCACATATATAAATTTAAATTTACTTGACCCTTGAACAACACAAGTTTGAACTGTGTGGGTCCACTTATATGTGGATTTTTTTTTTAGTAAATACAGTGCAGTGCTATAAATGTATTTTCTCTTCCTTAGGACATTTTTCATAACATTTGCTTTTCTAGCTTACTTAATTACAAGAATATAGTATATTATACATAACATACAAAATATGTGTTAATTGACTGTTGAGGTTATTGGTAAGTCTTCCAGTCAACAGTAAGCTATTAGTAATTAAGGTTTTGGTTTGGGGAAGTCAGAAGTTGGGGTGCCTGGGTGGTTCAGTCGTTAAGTGTCTGCCTTCGGCTCAAGTCATGATCCCAGGGTCCTGGGATCAAGCCCCATATGGGGCTCCCTGCCCAGTGGGAAGCCTGCTTCTACCTCTCCCTCTCTCCTGGCTCGTGTTCCCTCTCTCGCTGTGTCTCTCTGTCAAATAAATAAATAAAATCTTAAAAAAAAAGGTTGGGGGAGGCAAAAGTTATATGTGGATTTTTGCTTGTATGGTGGGGGGTCAGTGTCTCTAACTCCTCCACTGTTCAAGGGTCAACTGTGCTTATTTTTTTTAAACTAAAAAATAGGATAAATTATGTAACTATTCTACTTAGTGTGTTTACTCAATTTCTTGGATGAGTTATTTCAGTGAAGGGCCATATGCTGTTCCATTATATGGCTCTGCTATGAATTATTTAATCATTCATGTCTTTTTTTGAGTTCTTACTGTGTGGCAAGCTTTGTGCTAGGTGCTGAGATTAGAGCGGTGATCAAGACAGTATCCTCATTGTCATGGAGTGTATATTATTTTTTGGGGGGAGGTATCCTCTACATGAAGTACATTTTGGATGAGGGGAGGGACATTTGAGCAGAGACCTACGGGACACGAGAGGAAGGCATTTTCACGTGAAGATCTGGGGAAGGAACACCGAAGGGAATAGTGTGTGCCCAGGCCCTGAGATGGGAGTGTGCTTAGTGTGCTCAGGGAAGGATGCGGAGTCAGTGTGGCTAGAAGAAAATAAGGAAAGGAGTAATGAGTTAGGACATGATGTTGCAGATCAGTCCAAGAGCCAGATCATGAAGGGCTGAGAGATGAAGCAGGGAGGGTCCGTCAAGTGTGATTGAAGTGTGAAGATCCAGGCCATTAGTGTCCTCTTCTGTTACACATTTAAGTTTTTTCCCCAGTTTTGTATCATTTTAACCAGTGCTACCATGAATGCATCACTATAATGCTATCTCCTGTCATTTTTTAATAGAATTAATTTCTGGAAGTTTAACTCTGCAAGATAAATACACCTAAATTTTCGATTAAAAATGCTAAATCATCTTCCAAATGATTTGTATTATTTTATACCTCAGCAGTTGTATATGAGAATGACATTTTTCTTCCAACAGTGGATATTATTAGTCGTTTAGTCTTTGGAAGTTGGACAGGTAAAAATTGGTACCTGTTGTTTAATTTGTATTTCTTTATATGTTGGTGAGCTTAAACATCATCTTATATTTTTATTGAATATTTGAATTTTTTCTGAGTGGACTTGTTTTAAGTAATAGAAAATTACTGACCAGTTTAAACACAAAAATGGTATTTATTAGAAAGATACTGATCATTTTTTGGAATCCATAGAGGTGGGTAGAACAACTGAGCCTGGGCTGGGGGAGAAAACCAGAGCAGCTTTAGATCAGCAGCAGGGATTGAGAACCTTTTCTTTGGGATTTAGCTCCCCAAATTCCTAGGTTCTTTGGTTCTTAGCTCAAAATTCCAAACTGCAGGACTTACACCGGGCTCAGTCAGCTTCGGTTAGAGTTTCAGGGTTACATAGTTCAGATTTGGGTGTGGGGGTCCCCTCCTGTACTGTCAGTATTTCCTGAGAAAGAGCATCATCGGGGGCAGCTGTACTGTGTTCTCTCTTTTTCCTTTTTAAATTGTGTTTTCTACTGGTTTCTTCATTTTTAATTGATTTGTAAGAACTCTTTGAATACTGGAGATATGAACTCTGTCATTTGTGCTCAGATATTTTTCTTTTAACTTTTATGCTGCTTTTTTTTTTTTTTAAACTTTTATGCAGTGTTTTATTGCATGGAATTTTTGTAGTTGTATCTAACCATAGCATCTGTCTTTTACGTTGTGGGTTCTAGAGGTTTTTTTTGTCATGCTTAGAAAGGCTTTTTCTTTTCCAAGATGACAAGCATGCTCACTTGCAGTATTTTTGTTGTCTCTTAATGGTTAAATTTTCTATACATCAGGCCTTTATTTCAATGTAAGTCATGAGGTAAGAAATAGAGGTGTGATTTTTTATAAATGGCCAGGCGTTTGGTAAGGTCCGTTTATCTTTTCCCTACTGATTCGAGGTGCCATATTTCCTATATGAAATTGTCATTAAAATTTGACTGTATTTATTCTCAGACTAGATCCATTTGAAAGTTACATATTTTTATGCTTTTATTTAATAAAAATGTTTACCTTCCTATTTTTCTACCTACTGGTTTTAACAATAAGAAATGTTACCTTTTACTGTTGAAGAAATATTTGAGAAGACATGAAGAATCCTCCTAGAATGGAATCTTTTCTCATATTAAGGGACCTTTTCAACATTTATAAAAGCCAGGATTTAAAGTTATGATATGACAGAATGACCAGTGGAAATGTATTCTTAGTGATGTAGAATTAATCATTTTACGTGTTAACTTATACACTTGGCATATTTGGTTTTCTTATTTTTCACTATAAGTACAGTATGTGTTTTCTGTAAAGAAAAATCTTAAGAAATCAAGAGGGGCAAAAAGAAGAAAATAATCTCATTGGGTAAAAATAACCACATCTTGACAACCAGACTAAAATATCAGGAAACTATTTTTCCACCTAAGTATTAACTGGAATCAAACTACTAGGTTCCAAATTTTTTATTTTTCTGTCCACTATGTCATGAACATTTTTCATGCCACTAAATGTTCTATAACATGGATTTAGATAACTCTCCATGTGATTTTAGAATTTGATTTAGAAGAGTCACAGATAGTCTTAAATGTCATTTTTTATGAACTTGGTATTTAATTTTCAAGCTTGGTATGTATTTCTTGTTTGCAAAACAAGAAATAAAATAAAATGTTCAGTGTAAGTTTTAAAAATAATGATTTGGGCTGATATTTTATTTTGGAAGATGTCTTTCAAAGGATTTCTTTAACATTTTAAGTTTAGAATTTACAGAAATTTGCCTTTTTTGGGAATAGTAATTTTGATTCAATGAGTTATTGCAAGGTTGTGTTAATAAATGAAGTAAATAAATGTGTTAATAAATCAATGTTTAAGGATTGAAAATCTGCCTGTTAACATTTGAGCATGTGTTTTAATAGACATAATTAAGGATTGTAACACTTGTAATCTACATTGGGTATAGGAAAGATTATTTACTTTCTTCCTTCTCCTTCACAGGAACTTTAATGGAATTGGGTATCTCCCCAATTGTAACATCTGGTTTGATTATGCAGTTGTTAGCTGGAGCCAAAATCATTGAAGTTGGAGATACACCCAAAGATAGAGCTCTATTCAATGGAGCCCAGAAACGTGAGCTATTAATACAATTAAAGAGTCTTTTCCAAATTTGAGAATTTTGCGGGAAAGATACTTTTCTAGTCTTTTTTGTCTTTGGTTGTAAGCATGTACTCCTTTTCCCTCAATTTTTGTCAGTATTTGGTATGATCATTACCATTGGGCAAGCCATTGTGTATGTCATGACGGGCATGTATGGGGATCCTGCTGAAATGGGTGCTGGCATCTGTCTCCTTATCATTATTCAGGTAAGAAACCCAATTTTTCATCTGCAAATAAAACAGTTTGATCCCTTTTTTCTTTTCTAACAGTTCTTTAAGTGGTTGATAAATTAATTTTCTTACTTTGAATTATTTAATTAGAAGATTTTGGTTATTGAAGTGACATGTATAAATTTTGTTGACATAAAAAATTAAAGTTTAATAGCCTCATAGCTGCATAGTATAAGGAACTATGGATCAACTGTATTTCACTGATTCTTTGATGCACATTTTTTACTTTTTGATGTCTTTGAAATCAAGATTTTTTTTTAAGATTTTTATTTTTTTGAGGGTGAGAGAGAAAAGGAGCAGGGGGGAGGGGCAGAGGAAGAGGGAGAAGCAGAAGCAGACTCCCCGCTGAGCAGGGAGCTGAGGCAGGGCTCGATCCCAGGACCTCAGGATCATGACCTGACCTGAAGTCGGATGCTTAAACGACTTAAGCCACGCAGGCGCCCCCCAGGATGTTTTTTCTTACAGCTGATGGTGCCCCACATTGCTGTGAGCCAGGCAGCAGTCATGATCGTGGTCATTGTGTGCATATGTGTGTCAGCTGGTTGGAGTTAGTCACATGTTCATCGCATCGACTGGTTGTGTGCATTGTTGGTGTAGCATGTTTTTGAGATTAGTTGCTGTTTAAAGGGTCTGCAAGAGTCTCTGGTTTGTTATGGAACGGTCACTGTGTGTACGCTGAAGCACAGAACAGGTTAGATGATAAAATCTGTGTTTAGGTCTAAAATAGCTTTTCTTATAAGTAGAAAATAAAAATTCTTTGTGATAAGTTATTGTGTCATAGTTTAATTGATGATATTTTTTTTCTTTCTTAGTGGTATACAAAATAATGGCATTACAAATAATATCTTACAGCCAGTAAAATACATGAACCTGTATACATATATTCTATGGATTTTTAAAGTAGACCCTTTGGAATTGAACTTTTAAAGGGCAACATAATTATCCATGTAGTAAGTATCTCAAAGTTGTTAAAGATAGAAGATACTTCTCTAATGTTCACTCCTTAAAAGTCATTTAGAGAAGCTGCCCAAGAATGGATTGTATTTAAGTTATGTAATAATTATTTAAGGGATTTTGAAAAGAAGTTTGATAAACACAGCATCTAGAGTCCTGGTTATTTTGAAAATGCCTCTTCTTGCTCAGTCTATGGAATTAGGATTCACATAGGAACTTTTTTTTAATGGTCAGAGCATTAATTTCAGAAAAGTATTTTTAAATAAAACTAAAATACCAACTTATTAATATGTACATTGAGAAATAGGACCATTTCATATTGGCATGGTTAATCATTCTTTTTTAATGAGAAACCTTATATAGGAAGCAAATCAAAATAAAATCTTGTAGTGAGTATGATTAGAACAAGGAGAATTAGGTTATTCAAGTAGCTATTGGTGTCATTAACAACAGGAAGGGCTCTTCTAGCTAGATGGAAATATTTTGTCTTTTGACCAGGTGAGGAATTTTTAATGGATTATCAGTCTTTGGTAGGTTTCAGAGCCCTAGTGTGTTCCTATAGTGTCCTTATTTCTCCATTTAAAAAAAATCTGATTGGCAAATTTATAACCTTTGAGAATTAGAGGAAGAAAAGTTGCGGTGGCTTGGGAGAGAGGATCCTCTGAAAACTGATTTGGATGTCTTTCAGTGCTTAGGATCTCTCCACGTGCTTTTGCCATTGTTGAGGATACTGATGCATCAATTGTTGTCTTACTTTGTTTCTTTATAGCCTTTACTTTATACAATTTGTAGTTCAGAATAGCTCCAATTTATATTTTTACTTTTTTTAAAGATTTTATTTATTTGAGCGAGAGGGAGGGAGAGAGAGCGAGCACGAGCAGGGCAGGGGCAGAGGGAGAGGGAGAAGCAGACACCCGCCAAGCAGGGAGCTCGACCCCAGAACTCTGGGATCATGACCCAAGCCAGAGGCAGATGCTTAACTAACTGAGCCACCCAGGCACCCTCAGAATAATCCCGATTGTTAAAAGACACTCGGAATTGGCACCTAGCTCTTAGAACATTATGCTCCAGTACAATTTTTCTAGTATTTTAGTGAAGATATTTTTGGATTCTTGAAGAACCTCATCTGACCAGTTCTGGGTTAAAGCATTGACTTCTGTGCAGTCGTTACAAATTTGAATTTGAGATAAAACAGAGTTAAGCTATTTTAATTTTTATCCTCCAGTATCAGAAGTCAGGGAATAGTTATATTCCAGGAGTGAAATAAATGGTAGATACTTTTTTTAAAAATAGAAATTCTGTCATACAAATACTTGTGGTTAATTCTTTCAGTGTTAATGTATAGAGAAATGTGTTTGATCATAGGTGGGTAGTGTGTCTTTTAAGGCATTGCTAACATTGAAAATGTGTAGATATACTGAAGAGAGATAATTGGATCAGTGTGTTTCACCCAGAAACATAGATTGTAAAAAATGTTTGCATGTTGTTAGGTAAGGTATTTTTCACCTTAATTATTCTTGTTTCCTTCATGTGTTCATGTCTAGTGAGATTTGAAATCTAAATAGTGGGTCTTGATTAAAATAACAATAGAAAATATTAGTGTGCATGGCACACAGGAAAGGTAAGTATTGTTTTGTACAATTGTGTGTGTGTATACACAAGCAGAGTTGAAATGTGAAAAAGAGTTATTTTTATCCCTAATTTAGAGATTTCCAACTGTGGCACATTGTACAAGCGTGTGGAGGTAGCATTCGTTCTCTGTCACTGTTGTAGTCAATGAGATGCTGTAGCTTCTTGGTTCCTCAGCATCTCCCACCTCAGAGGCATAGCTCACATGCTTTTTACTGTCTTTTATCGTATTCTTTAGATTATAGAAACCACTTCTCATTTAGACTTCTCTATAACTCCTTTCTCCGGTTAGAAAAATGTGAGTTTGATTTTCACAAGACATACATGAATCACTCTATAGTCTGATGGTTATTGGTCTGAACAGGGGGTTTGGAGAATTACAGGTATTTTGGAGTGACTTTATGACTCTGGACAGGTCATTTAATCAGAAGCCCATGATCATACCTTTTGATGGACTGGTAATTTGAGGACAGCTGTTAGTCCCTGCATAAGGTTGGTTTTCTGATTGGGAGTATTTGTTTACTTATTACATAATTATGGCCAAAATAAAATCTCAGTAGTAAGTCCTAACTTCTCTTTTATCTTGTCAAAGTGTTAAACTTGGTTTTCAAACAGTAAAGGATTCATGAACACTCTTAGAAGTTTGAAGAATTGTACCCTTTTTCCAATCCTTTGAAAGTCAAACTAAAAGACTGTAATAGACAATTTAGGCTCTGTACAACCACTGAAAGGACAGTTAAGGAAAAAAAAACTACTGAAGGTAAGCATGCTTAAAATGGTGTACTGTAGTTTGTTTGCTCTCTTTTGTAATGGGGGATGTCAGGTAAACTGAGTAAGTAACAGGGTGGGAGGCTGCAGAGCTGGGCAGAATGGAAGTGGCATTTCCTCACTCGTGAAGGATAGGGTTTTTGAAATGGGGACAGGTGTAAGGTTGGAAGCGTAGAAACATCTTTTCTTTCCCTCTTGATTAAGTTACTGCAGTACAGGGAAGACATGACTGTGGAGCTCACTTGTGAGGCTATGGATTATTTTAATTGGTGCATGCTTTTACAGAAATGTCTTCTCCGAGAGGAAAATTAAAAATTTTCAGTTTCACATAAATCAGAGTTAGTATGCTTTTATTTTTAAAAAAGGATGAGCTTAAGAACCCAGCAAATCCTTGTCTTCAAACTTACATTCAGTCTTTGTCACCGTATGTATGGAGTACATTTTTGACATTGTTGTAATCTATATACATATTAATTTGTGCTCTTTTTGACTTATTCTCTCTGGATATTATAGGTGACCCTTGAACAACACAGTGGTTGGGGCACTGACCCCGTCCATGCAGTTGTAGAACCACATATAACTTTTGACTCCCTCAAAACTTAAATACTAACAGCCCGGGGCACCTGGGTGGCTCAGTGGGTTAAAGCCTCTGCCTTCAGCTCAGGTCATGATCTCAGAGTCCTGGGATCAAGCCCCACATAGGGCTCTCTGCTCAGCAGGGAGTCTGCTTCCCCCTCTCCCTCTGCCTGTCTCTCTGCCTGCTTGTGATTCCTGTCTCTGTCAAATAAATAAATAAAATCTTTAAAAAAAAACAAACAAAAAACTAACAGCCCACTATTTACCTGTAGCCTTATCGAAAGCATAGATGGTCGATGAACACACATTTTTTATGTTATATACCATTATTTATATGATATAGTAAGCTAGGTTAAAAGATGTTATTAAGAAAATTGGAAGGAAGAGAAAATACATTTATAGTACTGGGGTGCATTTATAAAAAAAACTGTGTTCGTGGACTTGTGTAGTTCAAACCTGTGTTGTTCAATGGTAACTGCATATGTAATATAATATACTCAAGTATTACGCATAATACCTTAAAAATGTACCAGCACGGTTTACATACTTTCCCTTTAGTGGCGGTGTACAATGGTGTCGTCACTATGCCATATTTCATTTGGTCTTTCACTTCCTTGGAACTACTTGGCATGTTTTCAGTTTTTTGCTGTCCTAAATTGAACAAGTTTGACCATTTGTGTTTTAGAGTGCCTTTCAATAGGCCCTACTTAAACATTGTAAGAGGAACTATTCAGATGGTTTATAAAAATGCTTTAAAGTTTGAAGTATCTGCTTTATAATGTAACGATATTTCCACCCATCTGATTTGCAGAACTGACTTGTGACCAAAGTAGGGTTTAAAAAGATGCAGGGGGTCATAACAGTGTTATCGCCACGATTAGGTCTTAACATTAAAAATGCCCGTACTTTGAAAATAGTCAATGGTGTTCACCTTCTCCTTTCTTGAGTTTATTCTTGCTTCAGCTTACTTGCATTTCTTTCCCCACAGTTGTTTGTTGCTGGTTTGATTGTGCTGCTGTTAGATGAGCTGCTACAGAAGGGTTACGGCTTGGGGTCTGGTATTTCCCTCTTTATTGCCACCAACATCTGTGAAACCATTGTCTGGAAGGCCTTTAGTCCCACTACTATTAACACTGGCCGAGGTACATTGCACAGTGACTGCAACTGCACGAGTTTTGCTGGATGTGTGCTGGAGAGTAACCCGTCACGGAGCAGGACGTGCCTGTAAACATCCCGGTTTGCTGTCCCAGGGGACATCGGGTGCTAAGTGCTCAAGAGTTGAGCCGCAGAGTTTGGAGTATGAACGATTACTTCAGAAAGAATAATATCTAAATTTTAGCCTCTGCCCGTTGAAAATTTCAGTGGTTGCAAACAAGCTTTTAAAATGTTACTTGCTTAAGCCATTGCCGCAGAAGTCATTGACTTGACCGATTTCCGCATTCCCAGGGGGAGGAAAAGGTAGTGGATTAAGATTTTTCAAATGCAAACACTATTATTTACTGTATCATCAGGGAGCACTAATACTTTTGCTGCTACTGTCCTTGGCTTTGTAATAGCAACTAAATTTTTGAAATCCTTCATTCTGTCTTTTTCCTCACCCATCTCCATTGGTCTCAGATGCCATCCAAGCTTCATGACAGTTAATGTCTAAACTGATCCCAGCCTTAAGAAAAAGCAATGATGGCTTATTAGTATTCTTGTTAAAATAAAATTAAAAGCCAGCTCAGTAAAGTGATATAGATCTTTGGATTCTGACATCTTTATTCTGCTTTGCTGCTCCTTTCCCTTCCCTAAAGTAAAGGAGAGACAAATCATTGTGACCTGAATATTTGCCTAGGTTTTTTCTACTTTGGCTGTTTTCATCAAGAATAGTCTCTTGAGAAAACTCGAGATTTGTGCTGAAAAAGATAATTTGCCTCCATGATGTAAAGATTTTTGGAAGCCCCACGCATGGCTGATTTATAGAGTAAACCTTGATGAATGATTTTGACTCCTATTTTCTGCCATGTACTGGAGTTTCAAGGTTATTTGTTTGATCTTCGGGAGAGCTCTGGAGAAAGAGTCTACAGTGACTTTCTCTCTCGATTTATCAGGTACCGAGTTTGAGGGTGCAGTCATAGCGCTCTTTCATTTACTGGCCACCAGGACAGACAAGGTGCGAGCTTTAAGGGAGGCTTTCTATCGTCAGAACTTACCCAATCTCATGAACCTCATTGCTACAGTCTTTGTGTTTGCCGTTGTTATATATTTTCAGGTACGTATACTTTCCTCGCCGGAGTCAGTGGGAGGTGGATTTTCATTTTGCTTTTAAAGAAGAGAATGCTATTTGAAATGTCAGTATCTGACAGGTCAGTGTTGCAGAATCTAGTCAAGCAAATAATTGTGTTCTTTCAACTCTGAGGTGCAAAACACTGGTGGTGATGGCATAGAACAGGGGTTACGTTTCACTGTGTGTATGTGTGTGGCAGGGAGAATGTTAGCGTTGCTTCTCACATTCCCCCCACTGTATTGTTGTGCCTGTCATCCGTGTTCTGTAGTTGAGATGTGCAGTTACTCTTACTTCCTCTTCATTTTCATTTTTTAGGGATTTCGTGTTGACTTGCCCATCAAGTCGGCCCGGTATCGAGGACAGTACAGTAGCTACCCCATCAAGCTCTTCTACACCTCGAACATTCCCATTATTCTCCAGTCGGCCTTAGTGTCAAACCTGTATGTTATTTCCCAGATGCTGTCTGTTCGATTCAGTGGCAACTTTTTAGTAAATTTACTAGGACAGTGGGCTGTGAGTATTTTGTTATCTATTCTGAGCATTCATATTTATTGTAATTTGCATTCGCGGTTATATTTTTAACTTGAGAGATGAGCCATAATTGAAGCAGTTGCTATAACATTTGCAGATTTACTTACCTGTCGCAGAGTTTATCATCTCTTTGAAAAGATGTTTTACCCCCATTTTTCATGGCCCGAGTGGCAGTAAACTAGATGTGATTAACTGGGCTAGAGATAGGCATGTGATTACTAGACCGAAGAGAGCACAGAGTTACCAGAAATAGAATCCAGCACTTTCTGACTTCCTTTTATAGATCCTGTCATAGCTTCTTCCAAAGCAGTCAGCCCCGTTGTTACTGAAGTGTGAGTTATTGTCGGATCGAATTTTAATTGGTTTAAATTCTGTCATAGGACCAAGGAGTATTTTTACCCCTTACAACTATAGAATTAAAAGAGACCATGATCTATTATTCTTCTACAGAATACGTAACTGTACAATTTGTATTTCATCAGCTGTTACTTTTTATAGTCACTGTTTCTGAAATGTGCTTATTTTATGCATTTATCTTCATATATTCCCTATTACATTGTAAGTTACAGTGACAGATCTTTCTGCTTCTACTAAAGGTCATTTTTTTTTTTTTTTTTAAGTTTAACAGGGTAAGACAGTAACTCTTGAGTGTTAGTTGAAGGAAGTAGGATTCCCTTTATCCACAGTACTCTTTCTCCACTCATGTAACGGAAATGTGATTATCTGTGATGAGGGAAGATGTGGTCCTTCCCCTTGCGAGCTAATAATTCATCAGTAATTTTTACTGTAATAATTTAATAGCAGTAAATGTATTGAGTGGTTTGTGTATAGATTGTGCTGTGATCTTAACTAAGTTCCTTTTTAATGAGAGGATTACTGGGAAATTGAATTATGTCTATAAACAGTGCTTTTGATTGGGGGTTAGTGCTTCAAGGGGCTCAGTAAAGAAATCATCTTGAAATGTATATTCGGGAACCAGACATTTTAATCATTGCAGCCAGAAATTGCTTTCCAACCCCAGAACTTACACTGTTCCCAGTTCTGTTTGTATAAAAATTCTTAAATATTGGTCTGGATTAAAATCCTACTATAAATATTAAAGACTATTTCTTAAAATGTACAAAACATAAAGTTTAGGCAGTGAGTCGTTAGTCATCTGTCAATATTATTGATCACTTGATTGTATTCATAGAATACTTTGAAGTGAAAGGATATGTTCCATACTCTTGTATAGTGCAGAAAGTTTCAGAGTCTAAATGTAATCAGAGATTGTAAATGTAATCATATTCCTGTCTTTAGGAAAAGAAGGAAGTTTTTTGGTAAATGTATTATAATGTTGGTTTTTAAAAGATAACTCTTCTATTAATAATATATTCACAATGTCTTTCCTATAATAGATCCTCACTATGTAATTTTGAAAGAGTGACGATATTAGACACAAAAGTAAATCCTTAAGTTACATAGAATCGTTAGCTCTAGGTGCTTTGAGCTGAAGGCATTGTCATAATTTTTGAGGAGTTTGAAAAGTCATAAAAATGTATTTTGACCAGTTGGGTTCACCATCTGTCCTTTTTATTCTTGTTCTGTAGGATGTCAGTGGGGGAGGACCTGCTCGTTCTTACCCAGTAGGAGGCCTTTGTTACTATCTTTCTCCTCCTGAGTCCATGGGCGCCATATTTGAGGATCCTGTCCATGTGGTTGTTTATATCATCTTCATGTTGGGATCATGTGCATTCTTTTCTAAGACATGGATAGAGGTGTCTGGTTCCTCAGCCAAAGATGTAAGTATTGTATTTGAAAATAAACGTTTTTAATTTGAAAATGGTAATTGAAACACTCTTACTTTTGTAATTTAAACTTCTAAGTCCTACAATCTTAGTAATGAGGTGATATCATCCCTAGAGGGTTAAAAACTGGTTTCTGGAAGGTGGAAAATTCTTAGATTTTTATAGTGGTTTGTGACTCTCCAAATCTGAACCCTTCCCAACAAATTCTTATTCCTTAGTATTTACTTTGTGTTAGGAAGATGATAAATAAAAAATTGAGAAACACTGGTTTAATGTGTGGGTAATAGGTGGCGTGCAACATGGAGCCTCAGGTGTAATGGGAATGATACAACAGTGCCTACTTAAGGGTCTTATATTTGACTTACTAGTGTGTGTAAAGCATTTCACACCTGGTAGGTAGTAAACAGCAAAATATTTATAGTTCGATTTTTTTTTTTTACCTTTTTTTTTTTCTTTTTACAGTTCGATTTTAAAAGTTGTTTTTCTCTTGGCAGGTAGCTAAGCAGCTTAAAGAACAGCAAATGGTAATGAGGGGCCACAGAGATACCTCTATGGTTCATGAGCTTAATAGGTAAGGTCATGAGTTTTAATCCTTGATGTGTGTGTACGCATGTATTTGGTTTTTCAATCTTTTATTTATTGTCAGATGTTATCCTGTTTGCCTATGAAGTATTTTTCTTCTATTTCACACAGAAGAACCAAAATTTAACGTAATACTGAGTTGTTCTCTAAAATTGTTCCCCATCAAAATTGACATCTAAATTATTTTTTAAAATTGTGTTCCCTTCACTGCTCAGCCCAGTATTAAAATGTTCTTGATTGGAGGTCCTCATTTTCTGGCTGCACATAAAATCCCCTGAGAGCTTTTAAAAAGTGCTGATTGGTCTAGGGTGGATCCCATGCATTAGTTTATTTTTTGATAACAGCTTTATTGAGCTGTAATTCACATACCATGTATTCATTCATTTGAAGTATATGGCTTAGTGTTTTTGTTTTTAGTATATTCAGAGTGTGTAATCATTACAATGTAATTTAAAAAACATGTTTGTCACCGGAGTGCCTGGCCCTCTCAGAAGAGTGTGTGACTCTTGATCTCAGGGTCATGAGTTTGAGCCCCACATAGGGTGTAGAGATTACTAAAATAAAAACCCAAAAACCAAAAAACCCCACAAACTTAAAAAACAAGCCAAAAACATTTTCATTACCTAGAAAGAAACCTTATATCTGTTGGTTATTCCCTATTCCTAGCTCACCTCCCACCCCTGAGCCAACTTTTTACTTTTGATCTCTACAGATTTACCTATTCTGGACATTTCATATAAATGGGCTTGTGGTCTTTAGTGAAGAACTTTTTTTCACGTAGCATAAAGTTTTCAGAGTTCATGCATCATTTGTGAGCAATATTCCATTATATGGATGTCCTGTACCACATTTGTTTATCCATTCATCAGTTGATGGAGATTTTGGTTGTTTCTAGTTTTTGACTGTCATGAAAAAGGCTCTTAAGAACGTATTTGAACACGTTTTGTGTGGACATGTTTTCATTCCTATAGGAATGGAATTGTTGGGTCATCTGGTAACTCTGTTTAACATGTTGAAGAACTGGCAGGCTATTTTCCAGGGTGGCCGTACAGGTCTCCATGCCCACTCGCAGTGGATGAAGCTTCCAGTTGTTGACGTCCTTGCGAGCACAACTTCTTGCTTTTTGATTATAGCCACCTAGTGGGTATGAAGTGGTGGCTTATTGTGGTTTTGATATACATTTCCCCGATGAGTAACAACATTGAACATCTTTTCATGTGTTTAATTAGCTATTTGTGTATCTTCTTTGGAGAAATGTTTTTTCAGATCTTTTGCTCATTTTAAATTGTGTTATCTTTTTGTTACCGAGTTGTAAGATTATTAAAAAAAATATTTTGGATATGCCTCTTCTCAGGTTTATGATTTATAAATATTTTGTTGCTATCTTTGGGTTGTCTTTCCACTTTCTTGGTGTCCTTTGATGCATAAGTTATTAATTTTGATGAAGGTCAGTTTCTCTTGGCTGCTTTGTGCTGCTCTTAGTGTTTATCTAAGAAACCGTCACCTAACCCAACGTCACAAAGATTTACTCTTGCTTTCCATTAGGAGTCTAGGCTCTTACATTAAGGTACTTGAATCCCCTTGAGCTAATTTTTTTTGTGTTTAGTGTGAGATAGGGATCCAGATTTCTTTTTGTGCATGTGGATATCCAGTTGTTCCAGAACCATTAGTTGTGAAAAGCACTTGTATTTTTTATGTAAACTTTTTATTTGGAACATAGGTTGCGGAGAGTAGTAGAATGAACTCCAGGTGCCTAGCTTGTGTCCAGCCTCAGCAGTTAGCCTCAGTCTGCCATTCCTGTTGATCTATTATCTCCCTCGGTCTTTTCCCCACTTCTTTCTAGAGTATTTTAAGCACAGTCCGTTTGTTTTTAAGTGTTCTTCAGGCGATTCTAATGTGCAGCCAAGATTCAGTTACTGTAAAGAGGATCTTGTCACGTAAATGTGATACTTAGAAAGCATTTTGAAATTTACTCTTCTTCTACAGGAGTGAGCTAGAAACAGCCTATTTAAAATAGTGAATATTTTAATAACTTAAATCAACGTTGAGGATTCCAACCCTCTGCCTTAAAAATCTTGTATTGCTTTTCTTGGCTATTGACTGATTTCGGGAAATCTGGGTCCCGTCCTTCCCTGAGTCACAAAGTCTCCTTCAGTATGTCAGCAGCGTGTGGGACACGCGCGTCATCCCCGCAGGCGGCCCAGTGTCCCGTGTCCTGTAGCGTGACGATGATGCCCCAGCGTCCTGTGTCCCCGCGCAGGCTGACTGAGCGTTCTGTCTTGCAGGTACATCCCCACGGCGGCCGCGTTTGGTGGCCTGTGCATCGGCGCCCTGTCGGTGTTGGCTGACTTCCTCGGGGCCATCGGCTCTGGCACTGGCATCCTGCTTGCCGTCACTATTATTTATCAGTATTTTGAAATTTTTGTCAAGGAACAGGCTGAAGTCGGTGGGATGGGTGCTTTGTTTTTCTAAGTGTTCCAAGCTTTCTTCCTGTGTGTGTGAAAGGGAAAATAATTTTGACACGTTGTTTTTGTCAAATAATGCTGGTTCCCCTCTTCTTCCCTCACAGTTCGTTTTCAAGCGCTCACCGGCCCGTTTGCGAGATGGGCGCCGAGCTCAGCCTGTGCGCAGCATTAGTACCAGCTGCCTTAAAACCGAAGTTTACATTATTTGTTCAAAAATGTACTTGTAGTGTTGCCTGTGATGCTGGAAACCAATGTACCCGCCTTGCCCTGTTCACTTGTGACGGTGAGATGGTGACGTGGATCAGGTTTGCACACAACATTCAGAACACTCACTCTTCCCCCCACTTGTTTAAAAATAAATGTAGTTCAAATCGCCACTTTCCAGTATTTTTGAGCTTATTTAATGAGTTCTGGAACATTTATATCTAATCTGTATTTTAGATATAATTAACTTTTTATACTTTTTTAACTCCTAGTATCCACGTTCCCACCCTCCCCCTCCGTCCCCCTCCCCCGACTCTGCCCCTCTCACAGCTGCCACTCAGCCCAGACGGGCGACGCAGAGCTTCAGTCCCAGCTGTTCCTAGAAACAACTGCGTGTAATCGCTCCTCCT
>CM053611.1:19339723-19359319 GCA_028646535.1 Procyon lotor | reverse complement strand
GGAATAAGACATTTTCTGCCTTCAAGGATCTTAGAAGGAGATAGAAGATGAAAGGATATATAAGCAGGATTCCATTTCCAGCAAGAGCAAGAAAAAAAGCGTAAAGGCAGAAGATCACACATTCGAGATGATTTTATGTGTTAAAACAACATTCTAAGTCTGTAGATAATTGTTTATCTATAGCTCGTTCTAGGGCTCAGTAGTGATTCTTCAGTCCCTCATGGAGGGGTCCATCAGTTTTCTCCCCCTCTAGGGAATACATATTTTCTATACGTAAATTAAGCTGTGTGCATGACAGGATTGGAATTCTAGCAAGAATGAGGTCTCAGAGGCACCTGGGTGGCTCAGGTCATGATCCTGGGGTCCTAGGATCAAGCCCCGCATCTGGCTCCCTGCTCTATGGGGAGTCTGCTTCTCCCTCTCCCTTCCCCCAGTGGTGCTTACCTTCCCTCTCCCTCTCTCAAATAAATTACTTTTTTTCTTAAAAGAATGAAGTCTCAGAATCTTATGCTGTACAATGGGCTTTAAGGAGAACTTCTGTGTCGCTCAGGCGGAGGTGATCAGACTTGGGATCTGTCACTTGTTTTCCTAGCCACTAGTTTAGGAATGTGCTCGGAGACATGTTGATCCTGGAAGGCAGGGTTATACCCTCCTCCTCTGTGCATGGTGGGTGCTTGGTAAGTGCTGAAAGCTATTCCTTACAGCAAACTGAACTCAAAATACCTCCCCAAATGTTACTTGTTGAATAAAGGGTTTGATTACTGTATTCCAATTCTAATAAAGCTAGGAAAAAGGTCCTCCTCCCCCTTCCTCTTTCTACAGATCTGTCCCTCTTTACCTTCCTTCCCCGACTCTCCGTCTCCCCCTCTTCTAAGGCGAGAAGGAGGTTGAGTTGAATGGGAGGGAGAAGGAAGGAAGTTCTTGGAGAGAATATTGCTCTAAGACGTAAGCCTCCAACATTTAAGCCCTCCGGTGTGAACATGATCTTGTTTAATTTTACTGCTGCTGCTTTGGGGACAAGGGCTACCTCTCGTTCCTGTTTGAGGAGAAAAGCCAGGAGAGGCTGGGGAACGTGTTGCAGTTTGTGACTAAGGCACGGCTGGCTGAGCCTCAGATCCAGGCAGACCCGACAGACTCCGAGTTGTGCTGTCCGCTCCTGGTAGCCAGTGCTTTCTCTGGGTAAACCACGGCTTGCATTGGTGCGAGCGTTTCTAACTCTGAAGTTAGTTAGTAAAAAGCTTGGTGCTTTTTACCTCAGGTCTAGTTTTTAAAAAGGTAAAGTAGGAAGGGATGCTTTCTGGGAATTCTGAAATCACAGTCGTTTTTGGAAGTTCATACTATACTTACTTTTTTAAAGTAACACAGACACCAGAAAAAAAATTGTGAGCCATGGGTTCTTATGGAAGGGGAGGAAGAGAGCCCTCCAAGCCTCAGGTCAAAAAATGCTTCAAGTTACTTTACGAAGTAAAAATTTTAAAACATTCAGATTAGGAAGATTATCTGTTTCTTTACAAATGAGTGAATGGGGCCCTCCCAGCTGGGCCTCCGTCTCTCTCCAGTACAGTACATCCTATTGTCACTTATTCAGAGGGCATTTGTCCACATAACCTTATTAAATTTTTTATCAAATCCCTATGAGATGGGCTGACCAGGAATGACATGATGTAATTACATGACCAGTGATTTACTAGGGGTCACACTGATAGCCTGGCTCATTATATCAGCATATTGCTCCTCATATACCTAGTCTTTGTGTAAGGAATATTGTTAAATTCTCCTTTAACGTCTACCCTGCACGGAGAACCATCCAGCAGGCTAGAAGAATCAGCTAAGAGATACCTACTTAGGCCTCTGCATTGCCATAGATTAGAAATTTGAGGGATGCCTGGGTGGCTCAGTGGGTTAAAGCCTTTGGCTCAGGTCATGATCTCAGGGTCCTGGGATCGAGCCCCGCATCGGGCTCTCAGCAGGGAGCCTGCTTCCCCATCTTTCTCTGCCTGCCTCTCTGCTTGCTTGTGATCTCTCTCTTTCTGTCAAATAAATAAACTATTAAAAAAAAATTTGAGGTATAGAAGTTTTGGCAGATCTGCAGGAATATATCTTGACTCTTCCATAGGAAAACAACAACCACCCTACTCAAAGCTTTCACTTGAGGTAGAATGTTTTGCTCACATTTTCAAACTCTATGCCACCCACAAAGGAAAATTACTGTTGGTGAGCTGCAGCTGTACAACAGTTTCTTAGATATTTGACTTCAATGAGGAAGAATATAATTACAGAAATGGAATTCTATTTAGTGCCCCACTGGATGGGGCCGGGGATGGGGAAAAATTGAGGAAGTTGGGGAATAGTCTTAAGAATGCTTACCATCAAGTCTCTTGAGCAGGTCATTCTTTGGTAAGGAAATTACTTCGACAAATTCTAAACAAACAAAGTGCAAGTGAAAACAAAGCTGAAGAATAAGAGGGCCTACCAGAACACCACAAAATGCCTGCGGCCATTTCCACTGCGCTAAGCCATACACACGGTCAGCCACTGCCAGCTGGGTAACATACCTCCATCTCCTGAAAACAAACAGAAGGATGACATTGTAGCAAGGCCCGCTGTGGTCAAACACTGGAAGGCCTTTGTGCAAGACACACCAAGAAGGGCGTAAGAATTCAACAGAAACCTGGGTCTCGCTAATCTCATCTGCGTCCATGGTAAAGAGCATCCCGACAGTACAAAAGCATTACCGTTCTCCAAATATGTTATAGCAACATTTAAAGCACATTCTAGGAGACACCTGTATGTATTTTTAAGTTGTTAAAATACACAAAAGTCCCCATTTTAACCACTTTTAAAGGTACAGTTCAGTGGCATTAAATTCATTCACGCTGCTGTGCAGTTACCAGCATCTCCAGAACTTTCTCATCCTCACAAAGAGAAGCTTGGTAGCCACTAAGTAGTACGTCCCCATTCATACTGACCTCCAGTCTACCTTCTGTCTCTATGAATACATGGATTTTAGGTAACCTCATATGAGTGGAGTCACAAGATTTATGCTTAAAAAAATTTCCCCCCCTTTTTTTAAGTGAGTTCTATGCCCAAAATGGGAACTGAACTCATGACCCGGAGATGAAGAGTCACACTCTCTACTGGCTGTGCCAGCCCGGAGCCCCTGTGGACGCTTTCTCGTTGGGCTGCACGAAGCGCTCAGCACGGTGTCCAGGATTGCTCACTTTACAGCCCGCACCGGCGTCTGCTTACGGGCGTGCCCACGCCCCCGCGCTGTTCCTCCGCACATCTGCCAGAGGCCAGCGTCCGGGTACCTTCCGGGTACCGTCCGGGTACCCTGAGGGCCTCGACGGACAGAGGCGTCAAAGAGCCAGGAATTTCCCGGACGCTTCTCTAAGTACAGAACCCTGAGTACAGTCAGTCGCTGTCTGCTCACAATTATTTATTTATCCCTTGCTTACAATACACACAAAATCAGAAACGAGTCATTTTGAAGATTTTTCACTGTTTTACTACTCAGACCTGTGGCTCCTATTACGAAGTGGGAATAAACGCCGCACAGAAAATACATCAATGCTGTAACTTAACATTTCATAAAGAAAGCATAAAGATCAGTAAGCGTTGAAAGAAAAATGCCACAGGCCCCAAGGTCAGGAAGTGAGCCTGGAGCACTGATGAAGGACCTACAAGCCTGTCACTCTTCTGACAAGTCAGAAGCCGGATCAGCAGCAAGTTAAATGACACTTAATGCAACAGAACCACCTTAAACGGGCCCAGCGCGCGCTCACCTGGCTTTGGCTTAGGTCTCACGTTTTCGGCATCATCTCCGTTAATGGTTACCGTCACGATGTGTGTGGTACAGTTTGTCAAACCCGGATCCATACACACGGCTGTGGAGGGAAGCGACAGGTCACCTTGACCGACCCCAGTCCCACGCCATTTGTTTCCTTACTTAAATGTCTTCGGAAGAAAACGGGGCTCACGACTCCTGGTTCACACAGAACTTGGGAGGAAAGCGACGGCCGGCCCGGTTCGCCGAGCACACGCGGGGCCAGCACTCGTGTCTCCCCCCGAGTTCCTCAGTGTGGGGAGTCTGAGCAAAGTCAGCCACAACGGCCATGCTGTCAACTCCTTTCACATCCAGAAAAAAATTCTAGTGAGGCGCTTAGCATAAGAAGGAGGTAAGAAATAAAGCTTAGGACGTGGGAAACTTGGGGACATAACGAATTTCCCGGTTCTGCTCCAGCTCCAGGGCCTTCTTGTTCAGACCGGCTCCCCAGCAGAGGGGGGCTCTCGTGCAGGGGTGACCAAATCCTCCTAGGATTTCTCTTCAGTGAACTAGCCAAGTCAAAAGCCCCCTGAATCCCGAGCGTAGAGAACACCTCCGCTATCTTTTACACACCCAAGAATCTACGGCTGGACGAATTTTCAAAGAGTTTGTCCCCAAGTGCACACCTGGACAGCCATACACACCTGGAGAACATTCTGCAACATCACCTTTATAGCCAGTTTCTTCCTCAAGCTCCCGAAGAGCGGCTGCTTCTGGGCTCTCATTGTCATCGATGAGACCTGGAAGTTCGAATCATTTGTGATTTGAGGGGGGCTCAGGAAATCCAGTTTTTTCCGAGCCTCTCCTTCTAGGGTAACTGCGGTCGAGCTACCTGAGAAGAATCAGAGGACTGTGGAACGTGGCTGTACAAGTAAAACTGACTGAGGTTTGGAACTTTTCTAAGAAAAAAGGGCGAAAGAAGAAAGCCCTAGGCAGATCACATAGGTTCCGACAGCTCCCTCTGTTCGTCTTATTTAGACCTCAACTGTTGGCATGAGTGTCTCGGCACTCGGGTTCTGCAGTCTGGACAGCAAGGATTCCTGTGAGAAGTGGCTTCGTGGTGTTGGCCCACTGGTCTCGGTGACGGACCCAGCTATGCGTCCCAGCCTGGGAAACCTGGCACTCTTTTCACTTTCCTCACGCCACAGTGTCACCTACGTGCTTTCCTCCCTCGCACAGTGATCCGGGGCCTGGAGAGAAAGGCTGGATGAGCATCACGTGCGAGGTAGAAGCCTGGGAGGCTGGTGAACCCGAGGCAGCTGACAGGGAGGCCAAGTGGGGAGGACCGTGAACTTGGATTATTTCACTCAAAACGAAATAATGCAATGAAAAAGTAAAATAAAGCCTATTCTGTTGCTTTTAAAGTTATTATTTCTTCCGTGAAATAGCCGGTAAATGAAAGTAGGTCTGCCTTCTCATGGGCTGGAATTTGAATGTACAAAACCTCTACTGCTAATGATAAATAAATGAGCTCTAATCTCTTCAGATGGGAACAGCCCCACTAAGTCCTGTAATGGCATACAGCCTCAAATTCTGGATAGCTCTACTTAACTGTGCAACTCAAGAGAATATTCTCATGGAAATGGCCTGTGTACCTACAGGAAGATCAAAATGTCTTTTCCATTCACAGAGTTAAGAGTCTGACCCAGTTACCACTGTGAATTTCTGGTGGGAGACAGATCGCTAGTGACAGAAAATGAACTCAGCTGACAAATTAGGGAAACGCAATTCCTGAACGAGAAACTAGAGAGAATGCTGCCGAGAGGTGGTTTGGAAAGGTAGGCTGGGAGACCACCCTTGCCTTGCTCTGGGGCTTAGCGCACCTCTAGAATGCGACAGGGGGCAGCTCACTGCAGGGATGCTTCTGTCTTACTTAAAACCACAGGCACAGATAAAAGGGTGTTCAGGGTCCATGCGCTGCAGTTCTCGGTGCTGGGCCCGGCAGTCCCTCGGTTCAGAGGCTTACCTGCGGGGAACTCTAGGCAGTAGCCTCCCATCGGTGGTCGGAACTGCTTCACCAGAACGATGCACTCGTAGTGAAGGGTCCGCTGTAGCACCGGGATGACGGCCACACCTGTGGCCAGGAAATAAAACCAAGGAAGATGCCTAATGAAACATCCGTGAACATGTAGCCCAGGGTTAAGGACACATTCTCGCCCTACGCTAACCTCTGTAGAGGCCCGTTTCTCACCCTGATGCAGGCCGGACGGGGGGTGGTGAAGGGACATTCATCTCCGGGCGCTTGTATTTCCTTTAAGCAATGAATCAAGTCAGTCTTGCTGTTTGTAGTGAACACTAGCTACACTGGATTTCACGGTTTTAGGATCAAGGACCTTTTCTCCCAAGAAGGAAACGTTTTATGTGGCTTTAGAACAAAACATAGGAAAAAACCCCACTGCGTTCAGGAAAACACAAATTGCCTACGGGGAGCTCTTGGCTATCCCTTTGCCCCCAACTAACCCGGCAGGCAAAAACAGCAGCTGAGGCAGCTACTGTTTACTTCCAGTAAAAACAGACAACAAAATGAAAGGGAAAAACAAAGATCTATTGCTCAACTTCCCCTAGACCAGAGGGGATTTTCAGGATCTTAGCAGTCAAAGCATTTATTTATGCCTGGAAGGGACAGTGAAATGAATGAATAGAACAGTCTTCTCCTAATTCCATTTCCTCATCAATTTATAAAGCAACTGGCCCATTACAAAGTAGGGCCAGATATTTTTCCAAATTAAAGGTTTTCACCTAGGTCCTCTGAACAGAATACAAAGGATTTCTAAATGTCGTATCTAGACCCAGTATGTGGCTTCAAATTACACTGACTTATATTTGGCTATAAATATTAGTATATCTTTCCCTCAAAACACCGTACTGAGCCGAAATAACAGGAGCCAAAAGTTATTTATAAAGAAAGCCTGATTGGGGGGGCGCCTGGGTGGCTCAGCGGGTTAAAGCCTCTGCCTCGGGCTCAGGTCGTGATCTCAGGGTCCTGGGATCGAGCCCCGAATCGGGCTCTCTGCTCAGCAGGAAGCCTGCTTCCCCCCCTCTTTCTGCCTGCCTCCCTATCTACTTGTATCTTGATCTCTCTCTGTGTCAAATAAATAAATAAATAAATAAATAAAATCTTTTAAAAAAAAAGAAAGAAAGAAAGTCTGATTGGGATGCCTGGGCGGTGCATTTGGTTAAGCGTCCAACTCTTGGTTTTGGCTCAGGTCGTGATCTCAGGGTTGTGAGATCAAGCCCCAGCTGGCACAGAGTCTGCTTAAACCCTCTCTCCCTCTGTCCCCATACCCCCACCCGCCCCCTGCCATTCTCTCTCTCTAATAAATGAATAAATCTGTAAATTAAAAAAAAAAAAAACTGTTTTAGTCATGTACCACTGCAAAAAGAAAAGGTATTTTAAAGATAAAAGGTCAGAATCGAAGAGAACTGCTCTGAGGTCTTGGGTAAAGTAAAAAGAACCCCGCCTCCTGCAATAATGCACGGTGACCTCCTTCATGACGAGCTGTAACGGGTTTGCACTCCTACCGTCAGCAGACTGTCCTTTCCTGGTTGTACGTTTCACGGTTTCCCAAGTTCTGTTCAGGCAGAGAAGGAAAAAAACAAGATCATTGGTATTACAGAGGGGAACGTCCTTGGGTTTTCCGTCCACAACCAGAACTTCCAAATGCAAAGCATGCAAGTGGGCCAACGACAATGGTCAAGAAGACCACAGCCATACACATCTGTATAGGAAACAACTGTGCTTTCCCGTTGCTTCCAAAAATTCTTCCAAAGAAAACATGCCACCCTACACCTAACCGAGTGCTATCTAAAGAGAAGGCCTGTTGCTCGCTTGAGCTGCCTTTCAGATCTTTCACTGGAAATATTTCAGGCTGGGTCATAAACCCACAGGTGAGCAGTCCAGGAAGCTACGAAGCTACCGAGCAGCGTGCAGATTATGCCCCTATGAAAAGTCCAGCCTTTGTGCTAAGAAGAGGGGGTATTCAGCACAATATGAACGACGGAGCTGCTATTTACATGGGACCTAAAAATAGAAACTGAAGCAAGCAGGACCATTCCAATTATTTACTGAGGAATTATTAAATTTAGGTCAGTGCTGTCTTTTGCATGTATGAGATCTATCTTACCTTACGGGAAAATGGTCCACAGGGGAAAAAGGGAGATGAGTATGGGCAGGTTCCTGCTCCCTTTCCCTGAGTAGCTGTTTCTTTCTGGGGAATGCTGTCCTGAAAATCTAGTTATTGCTACCATTGTGTCTGAAGGGGAGGGCATGTGAGGGAAATGCCCCTTCACTCTCTTATCCCTTCACCAGAAAGCAGCAGCAGATGGGAGTGAAGAAACAGATCACCTTTGGATCTAGGGGAAGTCATTTGAGTGGCGCTGAAGACTAGGGTAAGAAAGGCATCAACGTCTGCCTCCCCACAGGAGAGTAGGTTTGAGGAGATGAGATGCCCAGAGGGGCCCTCGCACTTTTGACCTGCTTGTCCTCAAAGGTCAGACTGTGCCACATTTCTATGGAAAAAAACCCAAATGTTTCCTCTAGTAAAAAAAAAAACAAAACAAAAACCACCATCCTTCTGGGGGTGCTAGGTGGCTCAGTTGGTTAAGCCTCTGCCTTTGGCTTAGGTTGTGATCTCAGGGGTCTGCAACTGAGTCCCACATCGGGCTCCTTGCTCAGCGAGGAGTCTGCTTCTCCCTCTGCCCCTCCCCTTAGCTTGTGTGCTCTCTCTCTTAATCTTAAATAGATAAGATCTTAAAAAAAACCCCAAAAACCTTTCTTACTGTAAACTGTAGACCTTGCAGTGTTATACCCAAATTCTAGTGGCAAACGTGTCAAAATGAACCTACGAAAACCAAATGCTATTATGACAACTCAAAACTGCCCGGCATTCTGGTTAGTAACAAGAAGCCAACCAACAGGCAATTCTGATCAGTAAATAATACAGATTGCAGGAGACAGAACACCTTTTGGCATAGGTCTCTCTGTTGTCTCTTAAGGTTAGTTGTAAAGACTGAAGAAGACAGTGCTGAGGAACACTGAGGGTACTACCCCAAAAACACTAGGAATAAGGGAAACAGAAAGAATACCATCATTATAGGGGTTAAGATCAAGTAAAATAACCAGTAATGAGCCGCAAATCATAGGCAAGGAAATATAAATGCATTTATAAGGAATCCCCATGAGAGCTCCAATCATCTTCAAGGGACTCAGAGACAGACATGTGATTGAGTCAGAAAGTCTTAGTCTCTATCTGCCTACCAGCTAACCCCATAGCCACAAACTCCTTGAAACTGTTCTCAGTTGTAAAACTAGGGAATTAAGAGTAAGTTATCTCAAAAGCCTCTTACAGCTTTAGAATTCTGATTCTAGCTAAGTCACTCCATTTTTTTGAGTCTTTGTTATAGGAAAGCCTCTTTTCCCACCACATGTTGTTAGCCTAGTCAACAGACCCAAAACATAGGAACGGCAACAAGGATGACTTTGGCTCTGTCCCAAATGTCCAGGAAGGGGCACGCTGCCAGCAGTTTTTACACAACTACAATCAATTCCGTATCTTAATCCACAAATAACATGGTGGAACAAAGGATTTCGAGTTGCTGTTTCATCCTTACCGACATGCTTATGTATCGCGTAACAGAGAAAACATTTGATAAGTTTATACATCATGAGCTATGGGAAAATCCAGAGATTGACTCCTCAAAGCCCGACATTCTGGTACGATATGTCAATGTGTTTTGCAAAAGTTCCCTGGAAGACACAGGGAAGACATCTCCATGCAAGAACACAGGTGAATGTGCGATAGGGGGGTCTTGTGAGCTTTCAAGTGCGCGTCTCAACTACTCAGACAGGAGTCCTGGAGGTGAGGCCTGGACGTGAGTATGGTGATCAAAAGCCTCCAAATGATTCTGATGCACATCCCTGATTCAGAACTGCTGACGGAGGAAGAGGAGTCAGGTGAATAGATAAGCTGGTGCAAACCAACACATACTCTTTAGATCGCTTAGTGTTAAGGGTTTTTATCTGTTATAAACTTAAACAGTTTTATGGGGAAAAGAAAGCCAAATCATATCACTACAAATTGGGTTCTTATCTGTCCACCTTTTCACAAATACAAGGCCATTTGAGCATACTGTGTTCCTGAAGACTTGGACCTGGCCACATTTCTGCACTGTGTTCCTGTACCCACTAGTAATTTCCTACTTAGTTCTGCACATCAAACTCACGTCAGAGAAGTGTTCTGTACGCATCCCCTGTGTTGATGGACTGCAGTGTGCTGAGTTTTCTTACTGTGAGGTTTTCATTTAATAGTGCTACGGAGAGTTTAATGTTTCCTGCAGCTCTCTAACACTGGCACTTAGTAATACTTTTGCTAGTTTCGTAAATGTCACGTACTTTCACACGGATGACAGATGTATTTCCTCACGAAGAAACTCTGTGTTCTTATCTGATCACTTAGCAAATGGACTTTTTATATTAATGCATTTGTATCATGTGCTGTGGATACTAAATTTAGTTTTATTTTTGTATTTTCCCGTTCCACTTCATTCCTTTTTATATTTCACGAGGGAAATGCTTAATCTGTTTTTCAACATTTTTTTCTGGTAGTCAATTATAAGATCAAAAAATTTCTAAACAGGACATTTGGAAAACAGAAAAGGTTTACCACACAGCTGCCTTTAATATTTTGCCAGTTTTCCTTCTAGCCTTAGAGATACATATGTATATATATACATATATATACACAGACACACACACACATATATATATTATTTGGAAAGAATTTAAAAAGCATATGTACCTTTCCTATGCTGTTATCAACTTAACCACTTTTCTTCTATTGCTAGATTGTCCTCAGAATCTGCTTTGTAGATGACTGCAGAGATTTTACCAAATGATCGCTTCTGGCACTTTTGGCTACGATCACGTGGAGATTTTACCAAATGAATACACTACAAAATTATTTCCCCACTTTAGATTGAAGAATTTATTTATTTATTTATTTTTAGACTGAAGAATTTAGACTGAAGAATTGACACACAATATTGTACCTGACGGGTGCAACACGGTGACTCAATAATTATATACAGTACAAAGTGGTCACCACAGCTCGGGCAATCACCAAAGTTGTTACGGTATCACTGACTATATCCCCTCATACTCCCTTATTAGGGTGCACCATTGCAATCATTTCCCCATTTTACAAATGGTTAGGGTGCTTTCAATTTATTATCTTTTGAAAATTTGATGAGCATTTTTCAGGCACAGATGTGCCTCCAAACAGTCTCAGGAGTGGCATTACTTAGGTCGAAGGGTGTCTTGTCTTTATGGGAACCAGGAGATACTGTGAAATGCTTTGCAACACTTTTTCCCCCCAGTTCACATTTCCAGTGTAAAGTGTATCAAGGATATAAGTTTTACCTCAAACCCAGCACTACTCTCTCCTTAATCCTTCTAGTTCACAAATTAAAAATCAGTATGACTGGAAGGAGGCAGCCTGGATGGTTCATTATTCTGCTGCTTTATCAGCTTAAGTGAGGCTTGGCCCCAAATTTCAGGTTTATATGAACCTCCTCAGGGAGAATGCTGTTAAAAATCAATTCCTGATTAGTTGTTATAACCAACTGACAATGTAATTTTATTCAGAGATTATAAGTGATCCAGACATTCCGACAACGGGAAAGCACTGAATTAGATTTTTCATTTAAGATCAAGTTTACGATGAGGACAGTATCAGAGTTTATGCCAAATATGAAACAGAGCCCCAACCGAGAACCCAAACACCCGCGCATTTTACAAGAGGGAAAAAAATCCTTTACCTTATTTTACCAGTAGGATCCATGTACGTTGTTTTTTCAAGCTTGACCCATTTTCCTTCTGAAATTAACTAAAAGGAGACATTAAATTGGGAGACTTTCAAACTGAGGATTTTATTTAGAAGGTTTGTTTTCTTTCAGATTTTCTCCGCCTGGCCCTCCCGGCAATCACCTCTCCCTCCCAGTAGCTGCGTAAAGGTTTTCGGTTCAAAGTACGGAAAGTTTTTTTTCTGAAGGGTGGTTTGGCTTCTTTCTGGAGTTTTGGAAGTGATAGTGAGAGGTGAAAAGAGGTGACAGTTGAAAAACTGTTGGGGTGTGCAGGGGAGTGGAGAGGGAGGATCGGGAGTGAGGGGTTTTCGGCGACCTAGTGTCCTACCCTCTGGGCTGGGCGCTCGTCACACTGGTATGGTTAGTGGGTAGTGACTCATCAATGTGGTTTACAGTCGGTGACCGCACCGGGAGGCTGACTGAGGGAACCATGTCCAACAACCAAATTTCCAGGGACACGTGGATTTCCCACCCCATCTGAGACAGGTGGCCCAGCATCGTTCTGCCTAAACAATGAGTTGCGGTTACCTGGACTAACTTACCTATGGCACTATACTGAACTGACAGGAGAGATTCACTGTGGACATAAAGCAGTAGCCTTTTTCTTACTATCCTATCTCTCACTTCTGGCCAGCAGCAACCTGATAATTATCATCAGATCTATTCACAGACAACATGGAAAGATTTTTTAAATCGTAAACAACTGCAGGAAGATGTCAAGATCAGAGTTCCAAGATGAAGGATTTAAAACTTATCCATTGCAACGGTTCCTGCAGAAAGAGACTTGTTAAAAGCTAAATCAAATAACATATGACACATACATTAGTTCTGGAATTCAGACTACAACCAACAACTTAAGATTCTTATTGTTTTTAAACATAGATACTGAGACTGTAAACAGCTAATGAAGACATGATGTGGTACTTAAGTACGAAATGTCTAAACCCTGAAACTCGCATATGACTTATTCTTCTACCCAGGGAAACTTGTAATAAAATTTTGAGAATTTTTGTATTAACAGCCATTCACTAGGGCATATTAAGAGACACACTGTTGCTCCCACACAAGAGCAAAATGTCCCTGAGTCCTAAAAAGGGAGTAGGAACAGTGTTTAGGAAACTGTCTTTAAGAATTAAATACACAGGGCGCCTGGGTGGCTCAGTGGGTTTAGCCTCTGCCTTCGGCTCAGGTCATGATCTCAGGGTCCTGGGATCGAGCCCCGCATCGGGCTCCCTGCTCAGCAGGGAGCCTGCTTCCCTCTCTCTCTCTCTGCCTGCCTCTCTACCTACTTGTGATCTCTCACTGTCAAATAAATAAACAAAATCTTAAAAATTAAACACACACACAAAAGAATTAAATACAAGCATCTGAAACACAGTTCCTACACTTCATTTAAATTCAGGCTCTGTGGAGGGTGGGGAAAGGAAGTGAAAAACAATTTATACCTCCTCTGAAATAACAGACTGTTTGGTATTTTGAGGAGGATCCGCTGGTTCTTGGTTCTCCATCTTCAAACTACTTCGTCTTTATAGTCCTCAGGCGGGAAGTTCACGCTGGAAGATAAATTTTTTTTGTTTAGGCTACATTCATTTTTCTGAATTAGACATTTGTCCAGAGGCCACTGGTCAAAGTACTTAAATGGTGAAAAACTTATCTGATGTCGTCCAAGTCGCTTTTCTCACATGAACCCGAGAGGACCGGCCCAGATGGAACGTAAATGCCAAGGCCCCAGGAAACCCCCAGGGAAGAGCTGTCCCAGTCAGATTCAGCGCACGTTAGCTAAGCTCTTACTGGGTGGGCGCTAGGCACTTACACACACGTTCTTGGATTTTTTTCTGACTCTTAAATTTAAAAACTATCCAAGGGGGAAACAGTACAAAGCTTGTATACCACTCCCCATTCCCTCCACTGCTGTCCCTTATCTACCCGACAGCTCAACCGTAAGACTTGTGCAAGCTGCCTGTTTTTATCTCCCACAGATTTTTTTTTTTAAACTCATGGTAAATGGATATACCGTTTTAATAATGTTAAAATGTGCAACTCGGTGGAATTAAACACATTCACGTTGTTGTGGCCTGTTCACTTTAAAGTCTCAGCATGTGTCGAGGTCACAGCTGTGCATGAGTTGACCAGTAGCCCCGGCTCGGTTGCGGAAGGAGCGGGCCCCGTCCCGCCCCATGCCTTGTACCCTCCTCCAGCCTCCATTCTTGGCTTATTCTCCTGGTTTTTCTACCCGGAGTGTCTGAAAATCTTTTTCTGCCCTCAAAGTGGACTGAATAACCTGGCTGCATATAGAAGTAGGGGCTGAAAACCACTTTCTACCAGAAATACGGAGGCCTTGCTCAGTTGTCTTGCGTTGGCTGCTGACATCTGAAGCCATTCTGATTCCTGATTCTTTTTCTACATGGTCTATTTTCCTTCTCTGGAAACCTGTAGTTATTCACGTCTTTGCGTTGATGTTGTTGCACTGGGAATTCAAATGGGTCCTCCCTTATTTTTATGGAGGTGTAAGTGACATACAACATTATATTAGTTTCAGGGGTACAACATAGTGGTTCAACGTTTACATATATTATGAAGTCATCCCCAGGAAAATCTCGCTACCATCTGTCACCATATAAACTTGTGACAATACTATTAACTCTATGCTGTACGTTGCATTCCCATGTCTCATTTATCTTTTGTTTTTTTGAAGATTTATTTTTGAGAGAGAGAGAGAGAGAGTGCTCATGACTGTGTGTGAGTAGGGGAGGGGCAGAGGGAGAGAGAGAGTCTCAAGCAGATTTCCCCCAGCTGAGCTCCGAGACTGTCGAGCGTTTGATCTCTCAACCCTGAGATTGTGACCGGAGCCGGAATCAAGAGTCGGACGCTTAACAGTCTGAGCCACCCAGGCGCCCCTGTAAGTTTGTACCTTTAATCCCCTTCCCCTGTTTTGTCAATGGGTCCTTTCAATCTGGGAACCATACTGTGCTTCTTTATGGGGAATTTTTCTTGAAATATTTCACTGATAATCTCCTTCCTTCTATTTTCTCTGTTCTTTCTTTTAGGAACTGATATTTAGCTGTTAGACTTCCTGAACTGATCCTCTATTTCCTTGTTATTCTATCTACAGTTCTCAGTGGCTACTCCAATGCTTTACTCCCCTTAAGATCTGTAGTTCCCTCGCCTACTGCACCTCCTAATGTTTGCTACATTTGCTCCAGGGAAGATACAGACCATCAACATCAAGTATCCTAACAAATGTCTTGGAGGAAAGAGGGTCTTTCCTTCCCCCCCCTTCCTTCCTTCCTTCCAAGATTTTATTTATTTGACAGGGAGAGAGAGAACAAGTAGGGCAAAAAGCAGGCAGAGAGAGGAGGCACAGGGAGAAGCAGGCTCCCCGGAGAGCAAGGAGCCCGATGCAGGGCTCAATCCTAGAACCCTGGGATTATGACCCGAGCTAAGGCAGATGCTTAACTGACTGAGCCCCAGGTCCCCTGCTCTGATTCTTCTGAAACCTAAAGTAACAATGAAACCTTACCCATCACGTTTTCAATTTTTATCTCAGATGGCAAGTATCATCGATCCTAAAACACACCGAACAAACAAACACATTTAACCTTCTCACAATCGTATTCTCTCCCTTCCGCCATGCTGGACTTCTTAAAGTTCTTTCCTCCAAGAACAGATGATACCACTGTGTGCATTTATTCAGCGCAGCACAGTCTACTCCCTTACCATCTGCCCATTTACTCCATCTCCCCATCACCCCCAAGCTAGAAATAGAGATAGCTCCAATCCCTTATTCTCCATTGTAAGTCCTAAAAATTCTACCTCTAACATTTCTTAAAAGTGTCCTATCTTTACCATCACTACTCTGGCTGAACACCTCCCACCTGGGATGAAATTTCCAAAGCCATCTCCTCGACATTAGATTTTTCTTTGTGTTGTCCAGTGTTCAACACTGCTCACAGTTGTGTTGGTATAGAAACTCCCTAAAATCATTGCTGAATAAAGGAAGAAATAAATAAATATAAATAAATAAATGCTGGGTGGCTTGGTTGGTTAAGCCTCTGCCTTCGGCTCACATCATGACCCCAGGGTTCTGCGATGGAGCCTCCATCAGGTTCCTTGCTCAGCGGGGGGTCTGCTTCTCCCCTTGCTTGTGTGCTCTCTCTCTGACAAATAAAGAAATAAAATCTTAAAAAATAAATAGAGGAAGGAAGGAGTAAAATGAATCTAGCTGGGTAAGTCTAGACAGCCATTCTGTTCCTAAGTAAATTAGGTTAGTTTGGGGCCCGCTTAGACTTATTTTGAAGAATAGCTCTCTGTCTACTTGTTTTTCTTGGCACATAGTCAAAGAGAGTCACACTTCCTGATTTCAAAAGTTACTATAAAAGCCAGTAATCAATAAGGTGTGGGTACCGGCATAAGGACAGACATATCAACTGATGGAACAGAGAGTCCAGAATTCAACCCACAGATTTATGGTCCACTGATTTTCAACAAGAATGCCACCACTCGGAGTGCCTGAGTGGCTCAGTTGTTAAGCATCTGCCTTTGACTCAGGTCATGATCCTTGGGTCCTGGGATCAAGCACCGCATCAGGGTCCCTGCTCAGCAGAAGGCCTGCTTCTCCCTTTCCCACTCCCCCACTTGTGTTCCCTCTCTTGCTGTCTGTCAATTAAATAAATTTAAAAAAGAAAAAAAAAAAAAGAATGCCACCATTCAAGGGGGTAAAGGATAGCTTTTTCAAGACATTGTTCTGGGCTTAAATATATACATTCACAAGAATGAAAAAGAACCTCCTGGATGCCTTGGTGGCTCAGTTAGTTGAGGATCTGACTCTTGATTTCAGCTCAGGTAATGATCTTGGGGTCATGGGCCCTGTGTTGGGCTCCACGCACAGTGCAGAGTCTGCTGGTGATTCTTTCTCACTCTGTTCTGACCCCCTACTTGTGCTCATGTGGTTTCTAAGTAGATGGAATCTTCAGGAAAAAAAAAAAGAAACCTCTACCTAACACTGTATATAAATATTAACTCAAAATGGATTAAAGATCTAATGAAAGAGCCAAACTTACAAAACTCTTAGAAGAAAGCATAAGTGTAAATCTTCATGACCTTGCATTAGGCAATTATCTCTTAGATGTGACACATAAAGCACAAGCAACCAAAGAAGATAAAGATCAACCAGACTTCCTCAAAATTAAAAATTAAAAAATTGTGTGCTTCAAAGGATAGGAAAAAAAAACTACCCGCAAAATGGGAAGAAAGTCTACAAATCTGATAGGAGAACTGTACCTGAAATATGCAAACAATCTCACAATGCAGTAATTAAAAGACATATAACCTAATTAAAATAGACAAAGCACCTGAATAGACATTTTTCCAAAGATATACAAATGGCCAATAAGCCCATGAAAATATGTTTGGTATTTTTAGACATCAGGGGAAGGCAAATCTACTATGATGATTATAATAAAAGATGGAGAATAACAAGTGGCAGTGAGGATGTAGAGAAACTGAGACCCTCATTTGCAGCTGGAAGGAATGCAAGACGGTGCAGCCATTTTGAAAACAATCTTCAAAAGGTTAACCAGAGTTCCCATATGACCCAGCAATTTCACTCCTAGTATAAACCCAAGAGAAATGAAACATATGCTCTCATAAAAACTTGTACATAAATGTTTATTGCAGTATAATTTGTAAGAGTCCCAGAGTGGAAACCACCTAAATGTCTATCAATTGATGAGTAAATAAAATGTGGTATATCCATTCAATGGAATACTATTCACCCATAAAAAGGAGGGAAGTACTGATGCATGCTACAAGATGGATGAATCTTGAAAACATTATGCTAAGTGAGACAAGCCAGATACAAAAGGTAAAATATTGTAAGATTCCACGTATATGTAATACCCAGAGGAGTAAATCTAGAGATACAGAAAGCAGATTAGTGGTTGCCAAGGGCCTGGAGGGAAGGAGAGAATAGGGAGTGACTACTTATGGGTATGAGGTTTCTTTTTGATTCTAGAAAATTCTAGAAAAATGTTCTAGAATTGAGTGGTGACGGTGGCACCATCTTGCGAATACACTAAAAACCATGGAATTTTACAGTTTAAGGTGAATTTTATGGTATGTGAATTATTGGTATGTGGTTATCAGTTAACCACCACCTTTGCAGTTTTGAAATCACCAAGAGACAAACAGCTGGGTTGTTGAAAGCCACCGTAGCTCCAAAGGTTGACCAAGCCAAGTAGACTAGTTCAAGGAACTTTGCTTTGGACTCAACAGGCTAATAATACATACATGGCATTACTGTACCCAAGCAATCATTTTACTGTACTCTGGGTGTATATTTTGCCTGATACTCAACACGTATTTCTGTTGTAAAATTAAATGTAGTTATGTTGTATCATGCAGATGTAATCGACATTGTTGCATGCAGATTATTTTGTGGGCAAACTGAGGAATTCAATTTCCAGCAAGGACTTTGGTAAAAAAGCAAAACTTGAGGCCTTAGGGAAGAAAAAAAATGACTTTATGCTAAAGAAATAAAAACCACTAGGGGTGCCTGGGTGGCTCAGTGGGTTAAAGCCTCTGCTTTTGGCTCAGGTCATGATTTCAGGGTCCAGGGATCGAGCCCCGCATCAGGCTCTCCACTCAGCGGGAAGCCTGCTTCCCCCGCTCTCTCTCTGCCTGCCTCTCTGTCTACTTGTGATCTCTCTCTGTCAAATAAATAAATAAAATCTTAAAAAAAAAAAAGAAATAAAAACCACTTGATGAAGATGAGAGAAAGAAATGTGTATACATTTTCACACTCATTTAAACCATGAAGAAGTATGCACCAATGTTATTAATGTTTGTAAAAAACCAAACATCGACTATACCTTAGGTAACTTGGCTAGAGCACCCTGTGGAGAGGGGCCAGGAGTGAGGTTGTGTCCTTGGTGATCGGAATGAAGTAGCACACTGCACAAAGGCCTGCCCACTAGGAGCTTACTTTCAGGGAGGAAGGGGAGAAAACTGAGGAACAATATACAAAATTTATGTTAGAGACTCATAAGTTTTACAGAGGAGTAGAGAAGGCACGGGGGGGGGTGGTATCTTCATGACATGATCAGGAAAGCCTCTTTTGATTTTTATTTGAAAGTAATGAACAGTAATGATATTTATACTTGAAAGTAATCAACAGTAAGCTATGTGGGCATTTGGAGACAGTCATTTAGCATAGTGACTATATTCCTATAGTGTAACAAAAGAAGCAGTTATTCCTGGTAAACTTTTAACTAGCATTAACTTACGCATGTAAATTTACGCATGTAAAAATAACTTACATTGTTAGGGAATCAAAGTAGTCTGCTGATCCAGATGAAATCTAATCATAGGCTAAATCAAAGGTTGGCTACTGGTCACTGCCTGAGTGGTCTCTACAACCAGATAAAATAACTTTCTCTACCTAGATTTTCATTTTCCAGGTTTCTATTTCCTCTATTAGGAACATACACATCACAGAAAGAATATTTTCTCTGCTTTTAATTCTGTCACTTAAGAGAAAATTTTTAGAAACCAAGGGACCCCATTTAGTGCATGATGTAATCTGTCTAAAATTTAGGTGCAAGATGCTTGGGTTAAGTTTTGATCTCCTTTTGAAAAGTTATATTTTGACCCCAAAAAACTTTTCTGATGCCTACCCAAACTTCTTAAAAACAGAGAACTGCAGGCCTCAAAAGGATGAGTACCACCAGAAGTTTGTAAAAGAAGACTTAGATCATCTGTAACTTTTTCTGTTAAATTTAATGCAATCCCTATCAAAATACCATCAATTTATTTCAAAGAAATGGAACAAATAATCCTAAAATTTATATGGAACCAGAAAAGACCACGGATAGCCAGAGGAATGTTGAAAAAGAAAACCAAAGTCGGCGGCA
>CM053611.1:19320297-19339223 GCA_028646535.1 Procyon lotor | reverse complement strand
ATCCCCAGGTGAGTATCCTTAGGGGCAAAGGGGCCACTAGCTCCTTCAGATTTACACATAACTTTAAGGCACTTAAATTATCTGCTAAGCCCCCTTATCTTTATCTCTTTATAGCTTCCTTCAGAGTGTGAAAGGGATTGTTGATGTCCAAAAGGTGGAAAAGTACTACTCTGAAGGATGATCCCTCATTTAATCAAGTCAAACTCTATTACAACAGTGTCAGCAATCAAAAGATGGATTTTTGGTCAGCAAATGTTAAGCTATAAACAGTTGTTTTAAACAGATTCTATTAAAAAAATATTTAAGCTAGAATGTTAGAGAGCTAGGAAGACAACAAACTACAGACATAAATTACAAAAAAGGAAAAAAAAAAGTGGGAAGCAGGACTGGGCCTCTTCAGGGTAATTGGAATGCAATCAGCCCCAAGAGGCAACAGTGTTTTGAAGCAATCTGCTGACAGTGTAAATAACCAAAAAATGTGGTTAAAGGGTGATTTCAAAATATATTCTTTATTCTGTGATTCTCAAAATGTTCGGGATTATAAAAGCATCTCAAAAATACTACTGAAACAGGAAAAGTATATTATTTTTAGCACCATTTCAAAACTGGAAGCTAAATGGTGCCAAGCGGGGACCTGTCCCTACAAGTAAGGCAATGCAGAAAGAAACGAGGCTCCATTGTGTGAGCAACACTCCTGTCTCAGTGACTGTGATAGAGCTTTCCTGAGCTGACTCCATGCTATTTTCAGATTTAAAAGTAAAGTGTAATGTAAATTTTATCCACTTCCTTAGCTAGAATTTCAAGTCATCTACATTTTGCTGCTAAGCTGCTAATATGCACATGTTATACTTAAAATAATACCCGTGTACATAATGTCATGGTCTACCGTTTTAACTCACATAATCTGTTTTATGTGGTTTTAGTTTGGTCTGAACACTGAAGGTCTGTGATGCGTTAGCTATATTTTTTCAGGGCACCAAAAACTCTCATGAGGGAAAACATCACAGGATTCTTAGAACTGCCATACAGTAGTAGGCAGGAGGTTAACTGGCTTTATGAGAGGGGCAGTTCAAATGATTAGAAAACACACACACACACACACACACACACGCGCGCGCAAGCATACACACGCATAAAGTGCAAACTGACTCATAATCCTGACCTTGGGGACCTCATAGTTTGACTTGCAACGAATCAAAAGAGTAAATGCTTATTATAGAGATAATGCAATACCAGGGTGTATTAAGTGAGCAACAAATCACATCCACGTGGGAGGCAGGGAAAGTACTAGATGTTGAAAAGGCTACTACTAAGAGGTCGTTTGGTATTAAGATATGATTTAGATACCAAGAAGACAGGGAAAGCATTTCAAGAAGGAACCACATGAAAACCAGAAACACTAATTAGGGGAAGGGTTGAGAAATTATAGTATGGCAAGCTCTGTGGTTCTCAACCTTTCCCCCCAAGTCCCGCAAACAAATCCCCACATGATGGATGATGTTAACATATGCAAACACATTTCTAAGGGCCTACACAGATTTGGCTTGATGCCTGCCCCTTCCCCCAAGTTTGCGGGCAAATAAAGCGCCCCAAAACTCTGGCATGCCACAAACTCTTCTTACTATGTAAGCGCCTCTGGGGGATAGCACTTAAAATGCTCCACGGAAGGGAGGAAGAAAAAGGATTACTTTTTCACAGTCTTGGGTATTTAGTTACAACAGCTGGATTCAGGTTAAGGGGGGGCAGAGTTTGCACTCTGGCTTCTCATTATTCAGTTATTATCATATTGGAATACCTACAGTTTGCTGAGGTTGCAAAGTGAAGCAAAAAACCCCACAAGAAATAACACGTTGGCGACTCTCCCCCAGACTGTAAACATCGTTTATGCTCAACCAAATAAAAGGTGTAGAAGCTCAAATCATAAGGAAAGCTTCTGATTGCCCAAGGTCAGGCAGTTGGAATAGCTTAATAATTGGATAGAGAAATTTCCAATGAGGCATTTTGAAAGAAATTAAGTGGGAGAGGATTAATTTTTGCAAAAATAACTTTATGACTGTGTAAGTCAAGCATCAAATTCTTAGGCCTATCCAAGATGTCATTCCACATTCTTTCAGAATAATTACACAAAAAAGTCACTTGATTTATAATAAACAAGTAATCAATTGGGATAGTTACATTTAATAGTCTTGTTATAATCATAAAACTTGTAAAAAACTTAATTTTGTAAAAGATATTTTGATCATTTCTTTTGTATCACTTATGGCAAAATTTTGGTATCTACATCGAATGGATCCACTTTAAATGAACTTTCCTTTGCTGACAACAATTATCCTCAGATATGAAGACTTCCCGTAATTTGTTAATTATGGAAAGCCACTGAGTTTCTTTTCTTTTCTGGCAGATGTGGGGGTTGGATGGGCAGAGAGGTAACATTTTCCTGAAATTACGCTACTTGGTGATTTATAATCATTACTTTTAGTTTTGGCTGTGAACTTATTACCCTTGGGAAGGTTAATTGGTTACAGCCGTACAATAGTGAGACCAGTAAAGAACCTCTTGCAATAGCTCAAGCAAGAGATACCGTAGGTTTGGTCTAAGGTGGTAGCAGTGACAAGGAAACAGACCTAATTCCTTGCATATGAAACTTTATTACTTGTCCTAAACCAGCATCTGGGGAAGAGGTTTTCAAAGCTAATTCCAAGAAGGAGAAGTTCTTAAAGGACTTTAGGACATCAGGAGAAAGGGGTAGTACAGTGTTCAAATATGGGACACACTGAGTTTGAGATGTTGGCATGATATCCAAGTGGATAAAACCAGCAGGTAGATGGAAGTATTAATTTAGAAGGATTACTCATGTGGGTTCAGAGCAGGAAATGTTTTCCATTATTTAATTTAAAATTACACAATAAACCCCCTCCCCCACAATCATTTAGCTACTGATACTTTTAGGCATGCATGAGAAAAAGCAACTATTTCCATTGTTGTAAAGGTTTTATTGAAGAAACTTGAGAATAAACACTTCATGGCTAAGTGAAGGAAAGACAAACATGGTGGCTAAAAAATAATCAAAGGGAATTTAACTGTATCCATTCACAATACCGGAGCATCTGTTTGTAATGTTGATTTTTTTGAGGCTAGTTAAATGTGTAACCAGTTAACTTAAAATTAACTGTAATACTAAAAAGTCACCAAACTCACTTCTAAAGTATATAGTCCCAATAAAAGACATCTGTAACAAATTCCGTCCCTGCAGTGTTTATATTTAAGTTTACAAACTTGGCTGCTTCTCTACAAATAACCAGTTTGCAGCTGCCTCTACCTCTACACTCAAGTTTCCTGGGCTGTTAATATATTACTCCTCCCAGAAGGACTATATTCCCAGTTTCTATTTTCTTCTATACATCTATGAGTTCCTATCTTCAACATAAAATACTTTATCCTAATTCATCTCATCAGTGCCAACAAGTCCTTCGGCAGCAACCTATTTATTTCTAGGTCAAATCAAAATGAACATCTGGAGTGACTGCTCCATTCAGCTTTAGGTCTCTCTTAGATCTGGCAGTCTGGCACGATTCTCTCGCATTTATGGAATATTGCTTCATTTCCCCCTCAAAACAGAAAGAACTACATAATCCTGGATCTCAGAAGTCCTTAGGAAAAACTACTGCCGCCCCTCCCTCAGCATCATCCGTAAATTACAGTGTTGTAATTTACAACACTGCTTTGAAAAATGTATCTTTAAAAACGGTGCTCCCAACTAAACCACTTAGCCAGTAACATTTTTGAGAAAACAAAACATGAAACTCTTTGGGGGAGGAGTTTCTAACTCCAAATAGGCAGAGGATCCTGTAATTATCCCAATGAGTACTTTTCTAAAGAGGCCTGTAGACGGTGGGGGTCCCCCCTCTTTCTAATCTAAAACTGCTTAGACGGACCAGAGAGAGTGTGCAGTTTTAACGAGATACCTAAAATGTGTGCCCTTAGACAGACGTGACCGGGACAAGCCCAAGTCAAGTTACTCAGCAGTTAGAATCTGATTCGTCTGCAGAAACAAACAAAAGTGAACTTCTAAGATATTCTATTGTCTGGTCGCCATCTGATACATCATCACGGAAGGAATAAGAAAAATAACAGTGATCGAGAAAAGAAGAGGGGAAAAGCATGATACTGCAAATTTCACTAGAGTAGAATTCTTCCAGTCTTACGAATCCAGCATGGCCCGGCTACTGATACAATCTGGCTGTATTTTTCCAGGCTGCTACTTTGGCAGGGCTGGGATAAATGAATTTCACGCTCAAAGGAGTCACCTCTCCCCTTTTCGTCGGTGTCCCCCCAATTTCTCTCTCCTCTTCTACCTTCAAAGTCGAACTCCCCCGGAGCGGATGGACAGAGTTCTCTCTCTCTCTACAAAATCCTCCACGAACGAAGAGGTGCCATTCCCCCCGTTGAAAATGCTTCTGAACCACTGCACTCACAAGAACAGGTAACTGCGGTGTTTCCTACTTTCTCTACTCCGAAGAGCCCAAGCTCTTCTACCCCAACCTCCGGTTTTCTCTAAGCTGGCCCTCCTATCCGCGCCTTCGCGGCGGCCGCCCCCTCGCTTTCCGGGACACGAGCCCAGTCCGCAGACGGGGACACGCGCGCGCGCGGCTGCCCGCACGCACCAGATGTACTCCCTCCCTCGTCCCCAAAGAAGGGACTGTACAGGATTGGCCCGCGCCCAGTTACCTACTCCAAGGTGTGGGGTGGAGGGGAGGGTACTCCTTTGGGGAGGGGGACGAGAGAAGAAAGCACGATCCCGAAGCAGCAATCTCAGAAGACCCGATGCTACTGTTTGAGGCACAGCCGCGCCTCGCGGTGATAAGATGATGTGCCCTCGGCCCCTCCCGGCACCCGTAGAGTCCCCGCCCATAACCTTGCCGGAGACAATTACCTTCCGGGGCGGTGCGCGTCCTAGAATCCCGATCTTAACAGTTCCGGAATTCCTTTTCCGGGACGCGAACGCTTTGTGATTGTGTATGCGTGTGCGCGTGTGTGAGTGAATACTAAAAGGACGCCCCGCGACTCTCCTCGCTCTCTTTTAGGCTCCCACCTCCTTACTTTATGGACCGGAAGAGTCCTTGAGCCAAAATAGCTCGGCGGGTACTTCCGGGACGGGAGACCTGGGTTCCGGGAGGGTGCTGGAAGGAGAGGGAGAGGCGGCGGCGGCGGCGGCGGCGGCAGCTGGAGGATGAAGAAGGAGCATGTGCTGCACTGTCAGTTCTCCGCTTGGTATCCACTGTTCCGAAGCCTTACCATCAAGAGGTAAGACGGGAAGGCTTACGTTGGGGCGATGGGCAAAAGGGAACTGCGACATTTTGGGCGAGTCCTGGCTCCATTAAAAAAAAAAAAAAAATGCAGGCCTTATTGAGATCGGACGGGAGCGTCAGTGCCGAGATTTCGACTTCCTAGTGATATTTCAGTGGGGGATTAATGAAGTCGATCCTTGTTTTCTGTGCCTCGTGTTGCGTTCAGGGGGTGTGCTACGGAATGCAGGAAGGCAGAAGGGCATGTCGTGGTTTAGTGAAGGTCAGAGGCGGGGTGACTGGTGGATTAGGCTAGTTGAAGGCTTGGGAGTTCATCACTGCTTTTAGAATTGTTAGAGCGGGGACGTGAGCAGAACTGGGTAGTCTGGACTTTGCCACTGATCAACCCGCCGGTGGACTTAGTTGCTTTCAGTCGCTGTAAAAGGAGAACAGTGATACAGACTCTACCTGAAAATTCTGTTGCCAAGCTGCCGTAAGATAGTATGCATGGAAAGCATTAGTGTAGTTATATATCGTTGGGCTTGGTAGTGTACAGTGGGAGGAAGCGATCCCTGGAAAAGGAATAGAACAGTATTTTCTATTTCTCTGGTCTACAACAGAATTCGCCCTTGGTTTGCAGGTCAAACAGGAGTAACTGTTTTATCTTCACGGGGTCATTCAAGGTAGTAGAGGCAAGGCAGCAGAGAGGATATCCCCAAATGTTCAAAAGCAATCATAACACCCAGAGAATGATGAAGGAGTAGGCTTATCACTAAGAAGGATAGACAAAGAAAAAAAAAAAAAAAGGATAGACAAAGAACTGCACATTCATGGACAGGATTTTCTGTATTTTGCCCAGTCGCCCTTTAGGCCTAGATTATCATGTATTTAGGTATCAACTGTCCTTTTCTCATTTTGTCCTCTTGGTGCAGAGTGTGAATGCAGAGAGGGAAATGGTTTTGAAATCCTGAGGGATTGGAAGAGCCTAAGGAGATTATTAAGGGACAGTTCTCTTCCATCCTGTTAGTCACACATAGAATCTGCGTCTAGTTGGAGGTTAGAGCAGCTCAAAGGAAGATAGGTCACCCTTGCATTTGAAGGTGGTTGAAAGTCACACCAAGACGAAAGGAAGAGCTTCAACAGCAGCAGTGGACAGGACATCCTGAGAAGTTATCTTCCCTTAGGATATTCTGGTCTTCGTTACCTTGTGTAATTGAAATGGGCTTTGGGTCTGAGATGACGCTGGAGTTATTTGTGTTGGTGTGAGAGAAGGTATATTTGTGAACCTCTCAGACACAGAGTTCACTTGAGCTGACCTGCATTCTGTTCAGGTGCCTTTTGCAACCATAGTGTTCCTTTGCCTTCAGCAGTCACAATGGTTAAGAATTGGATTCTGGAGTCAGGGCCATCTGCCTGGCTTTGTATTTTGGTTCCACCAGCATCTTGAGCAAATTGCTTAATCTCTCTAAGCCCCATCTGGAATTTGAGAAAATAATAGGATTGTCATGGGAATTAAATGAGATAAAATATTTAAAATGCTTGTCACAGTTTCTGGCAGGTAGTAAACACACAGAAATGCTGCTTATTGTTACAGTTTGGATTTAATCAAAGCTCCATTGAAGCAAAGTAGTTTTAGGATGTGTACCAATCATAGGAAGCTGAGAATGAAGAATAAAACAGGAGGTGGGATTTTATGAACAGTTCAGAACTAAACTTTGTGGCCTGAAACTGTTCTTTAATCTGTCTTTAAACTCTTTCTTCAGTCTGTTTAGTTCTGTGGTGATATAGTCTGTTTAGTTCTGTGGTGATATCACTGGAACCTCACATATGACAGGATATCCCTCCACAGCCTGGACGAATCCTGTGGAGCTCTGTTAGCTTTGCGTTGTCATTGTCAGCCTTCATGCTGAGATCATATTCTTGTTACTGCCTCAGCATTATTTTTCAGTGTTTATTAATCACGTTCAAAGATGATTACATGGGTAAGAATACAAATTTATTTTTTGACAAGTTCTGGAATTCTGACTCTGGCTGAAGAGTCATGAGCTATATGACTTTGGGCTTCTTTACCTTATAAATCGGTTACTTTCCTCAAACATAAAGGCTATGATAAATAATTGTTTAAAGCCCGTTTTACCTCTAAAATTATATTTTACTAACTTTTCTGTATGTGCATAATTATATTCACTTGAATAGGATGTAGAATAGGATGTTGAATATATGATATCGAATAGGGTATAGAATGGGATAGATACTTTGTCATTTAATTCTTTTACATGTGTGAGACCTGCACTTGGATTTCATTGACCAACTTGAGCTCTTCTCTGACGGCCTCGTTAGCTTTGTGAAAAGCTTGTCTGGCAATGACTTGTTTGTGGCCTCAGCCTTTCAGGCCTGGTTCCTTCTTCTGAATATTGGTAGCACTTGGTACATCTTCACCTGGGACAGCACTTAACATGTTGTACTGTGATTTTCTTTTTATTTTGTATTTTTCCTCCATCGGAGGCTTTGGGCTCTCAGTGGAATCATTTTGGTATCCTCCTTGACTTACGTAATGCAACACATTACGTATCCCCATTAGGATGACTTCAGAACTGGGACTCTAGAACTCAGTGACCCATGAGACGTAAGCGGGATCTAGACATCAGCTAATATCTTTAAGAGTTGAAGATCCTCCAGTAGGAAGAATATGCAGAGAATTCAGACGAGAATCCAGCAGTAAACAGATTGTTTGAATCTGGTCAAGGGGTGATGCAACCTGGAGGGAAAGTCCAGATTCAGAATCAGACTTGAGAATTAGTGTGACTCAAAAACAAGGGGTGTGGACTTGGAAATCATTGATTTGGGGGCTTAGAGACATGACCAGCAGGAGAGAGGGCTCTGTGTGCTCTCATCGTGGTCAGGAAATCCACCCTAGATGTCTAGGGACTGGCTTCCGTGCCAGCATTTCTCAGGCTTGGCCCCCCGAGAAGATAAACTTTGAAAATTCTCTTGGAAAATGGGTAAGAAAAATTTTCAAGTTTTTAGGTAGTATTGGAATGTGCACAAGAACCTTAGATTGACTGCATGTGTGGTTTGGTTTGCTGGCTTCATTGGAGATAAATATTTGGGAAGGCTTGTTTGTGATTAGATAGTTGACATATTTAAAAATAAAATTGAATAGATTCTTTTGATAATAGCATTAAAAATTTTAGAGCAACTTTTAAGTTTCAAAGACTCACTGGAAATTGGTTAAAATTTAGCAGATTTGGGGCGCCTGGGTGGCTCAGTGAGTGAAGCCTCTGCCTTTGACTCAGGTCATGATCTCAGGGTCCTGGGATCAAGTCCAGCATCCGGCTCTCTGCTCAGCAGGGAGCCTGCTTCCTCCTCTCTCTCTGCCTGCCTCTCAGCCTACTTGTGATCTCTTTCTCTCTGTCAAATAAATAAATAAAATCTTTGAAAATTTAGCAGATTTACAAATAGAATAGTAAGATCTGGTGGTTGACCTTAACATCCTGAAGGACTAGGCTTTTGAATATAAAACTGTGAATTTGATAGATCCGCTGTTCGTCTTTAAAACTGAAATAGCCCATGAATAATGTTTTCTGTGCACAAAAATCTTATTTATTTATTTATTTTTAAAGATTTTATTTATTTATTTGACAGAGACAGAGAGAGATCACAGGCAGGCAGAGAGGCAGGCAGAGAGAGAGAGAGAAGGGGAAGCAGGCTTCTTGCTGAGCAGAGAGCCTGATGTGGGGCTTGATCCCAGGACCCTGAGATCATGACCTGAGCCGAAGGCAGAGGCTTTAACCCACTGAGCCACCCAGGCGCCCCATAAAACCCATTTCTAATTTGCCAGAAAATAAGTGGATGATGCATAAGTCAGTGATGTCCTCTTGATTCTATGAAAGCAGGCCATCATTTCTTTTCACTTTTTAAAGAATATATACCTCAAAATAATAGCATTCCTTTTATGTACTTACGGCAGAATTGCTTGATGATTTATTATTATGGAGTGAAAAACAAATGATCCCATGAAATTTTGAAACGACTTCCAGTTTTGGCTTTGCCATCCCTTACTTATCTGAAACAGAGTAGACCGGTGCAGCGTTACAGCTCTGGTGGGCCACCAGAACACACCCAGACACATCACGAATTCTTAGCCCTTCATGCTTATTGCCAACCAAAGAATGGTTTCTAGATCCTAGGTCTGCCCCTGCCCGCTATCTTAGAAGATGGTCAGGGGGCGCCTGAGTGGCTCAGTGGGCTAAAGCCTCTGCCTTCGGCTCAGGTCATGATCTCAGGGTCCTGGGATCAAGGCCCCACATCGACCTGTCTGCTCAGCAGGGAGCCTGCTTCCCCCCCTTCCCCCCCCCCACACCTGCCTCTCTACCTATTTGTGATCTCTGTCTCTGTCAAATAAATAAAATCTTTAAAAAAAAAAAAAAGATGGTCAGATGCTGTTTCTGCTTTGTTTGCTATATTTCCTGCGTTGCTGCAAATACCTGCTGGTTTCTGATTTCTTAAAGACGTAGGTACTCACTCTAAATTCTCTTGAGCTTATGCCTTTCATACTGTAATTTCATTGTGATTCTTTGCATTTGGCTGGTTTTGTTTTACTATGATTGCGGTAGTACATGAGCTGAAGTTAGTTTACCACAGGATTTATTCATAGTAGTCTAATTTTTAATGTGCTGCTGCTAATGTACCTCATTAACATTTCCTACTTTATATTAAAAATAAAGGGAACAAGTAATTAAAAAATTGAGTTTAGATTTTTTTTTCTCTCTGCTTATGGTTGGTCTTTTAAAATGATGCCTTTTTGGTGAATGCCTTTTTTTTCTCTTTTTTTTAAAGCGTCATTCTTCCACTTCCGCAGAATGTGAAGGATTATTTGCTCGATGATGGAACTCTGGTGGTTTCAGGAAGGTAAAGTATACAAGAAAGAATTCTTGGAGATTTATCATGAAGAAATGTTGTGATGATTGAATCTTAATGATTACCATGTAGAATAGATATATTAACTTTGGGACCATTCTCTTTTTTTTCTAGCTAAAATTATGTCCTTATCTTTGTCCTGTGTTTCTTGTCAATGCTCAATTAATAAGACTCAGAATTGAGTACTTCCTCCTCTACTAGTCACCAGTTATGAAATTCGGCAGTTCCTTTCATCTCATTACTTGAGAAAATGAGTGTGATAACTCTTCCTTCTGGAGGTAGGGAGAGAGGGTGCAGGGAGAAATGGCATGCTATGATCCTCTGAGATCCTTTACCTTTTTTTTGAAAGTTTATTTATTTTTTTAAGTAATCACTACACCCAGTGTGGGGGCTTGAACTCATGAGCCAGCCAGGTGCCCCATGATACTTCAGCTCTTTTTTTTTTTTTTAAAGATTTTTATTTTTTTTATTTGACACTGAAAGAGAGATCACAAGTAGAGAGGCAGGCAGAGAGAGGGAGAAGCAGGCTCCCTGCTGAGCAGAGAGCCCGATGTCGGGCTTGATCCCAGGACCCTGAGATCATGACCTGAGTCAAGGGCAGAGGCTTAACCCACTGAGCCACCCAGGTGCCCCGATACTTCCAACTCTTAAGATAAAAAATTGTCTGTTTCAAACAGACAGCTTCACCAGGTGTATCATGTAATTCCTTAACTTTTTCTTCTCCATAGTTAACCCAACCCCATCTCTACCTCCATGTTGTTCCTCTCTTCGTGAACGTAAACATACTGCCATGCTTCAGTCTTTTTAGTGCAAACTTGAAGAAGTTTAAGAATGATAGAATTTAATGAAGTTCCTATTTTTTCATTCAGGTTTCTGCTCAGAGGTCATGTTACCTAATTGCTTATCTCTCATCTGCCTTTCTAAAACAGCTTAACCGGAAGGAACCCTTGCTGTACTGTATTCCTTTTTTTTTTTTTTTTTAAGATTTTATTTATTTGTCAGAGAGAGCGTGCACACACAAGCAGGGGAAGCGGCAGGCAGAGGGAGAAGCAGGCTTCCCACTGAGCGAGGAGCCCAATTCCCGAATCAATTCCAGGACCCTGGGATCATGACCTGAGCTGAAGGAGGATGCTTCAACGGCTGAGCCACCAGGCAGCCCTGTACTCCTTTTTTGTAGGATTCTAGGTTGGAAATCATTTTCCCTTGGAATTATTACAAAAATTTTTTATTATGGTGAAATTTACATAGCTAAAGATTTACTCTCTTACTTATCTCTAAGTGTACAGCTCAGTGGTACTAAGTACGTTTACAGTGTTGTGCAAGCATCACCGCCACCCACCTCCAGATCTCTGTTCATCTTGTAAAGCCGAAATACGGTCCCCATGGAAACACTGACTCCCCCCCTCCTCCTGCTAGCCCCTGGCCCCCACCGTTCTACTTCCCGTGCCTGTGTCTTGGAGTACTCTCAGTACGTCACCTGAGTGGAATCGTGCAGTGTTTGTTCTTTTGTGACCAGCATGATGTCATCGGGGTTTGTCTACGTTCCGGTGTGGTTGAGTTTCCTTCCCTGTAAGGCCAAACGCTGCTCCGTGGCGCGAGTGGGCACATTTTGGTGCCTTACTCTTCACCCCCTTGCCTCACTTTATTTTTCTGCATAATACTTCTCTCCTGCACTGGGTGTTACACTTAACTAATAAATCACTGAACGCTGCATCAAGGACTGATTATGTACTACACAGTGGCTAACTGAACATAATAATAATAAAAAAAAACTTCTTTCCATCAGATATCATTCCCATGAATGTCTTGGTATTAGAATGCTGGCTTCCCGAGAACGGGGACTTGGGCAATTCTGTTCGCAGCCCTTGGAGCAGTATCCGACACATAAGAGGTGCCTGATAGACATTTGCTGAAGGAAGGAACTTAGAAATAGAATTGTATATGTTTTCAATAACACTAATTTTTTAAGAGATGTATTTATTTAGAGAGAGAGAATGCATGTGTTCGAGTTGGGGGAGCAGAAGGAGAGGGAGAGAAAGTCTTAAACAGACTTCACGCTGAGTGCGGAGTCCGAGGTGGGGCTTGACCTCATGACCCTGAAAATTATAACCCGAGCTAAAATCAGGAGTTGAACGCTTAACCAACTGAACCAGCCAGGCACGCCACAGTAACGCTAGTTTTTGACCTTTCCTCCTCCCCTTTCCTTGTCATGAATTTTCTGTGTGGCTTTCTGGATTATATTTCTTTTTTTGGTATTCTCAGCCTCATAGTAATTTGAAAATTATTAATTGAGACTTAGAATAATTGCAGGATAAGGAAGCAGGATAGTCAGGCAAGATTCAACTTTGGGATACTTGAAGACATAATTTTATTCTCAAATCTAGAACAGTAGTGAGGTCATATAAATGAGGCTATAAAGAAAATAATTTCTTTTTTTATTTTTAATTTTTTTATTAATTTATTATTTTTTTAACATATAATGTATTATTTGCCTCAGGGTGCAAGAAAATAATTTCTAACATGAGAAAGTACTGGATAGATTTCCATACTGTGAGCATATTGAAGAGCCCCTGTGTTGTTTTTCACTGGCCAGGTCTTTGTGGGAGCTTGTGGCAGGCCCTGTTAAATCCTGTTAAATGGCTCTGTGGGGCACTCTGCTTCACAGTAATGCACAAATCAGAGAGGGAACCCCCCCCCTTTGGAGTTGACTGTCGAGCTTCTTATTTTGTGGGAGTTGATACAGCATAATGGGTGTCCTCCAGTCCCACTGCCTGCTGTCAAATCGTATCTTTGTAATTTCTCACCCTCTGTGCCTCATTTTCCCTGTCTGTCTATAAATGGGGTGACTGATCTAGAACTTACCCTGGGTTGTTACACAGATAAAAAGAGATCATGTGTAAAATGTATCACCCAATACTAGAATATTGTATGCTCTTAAGATACATTAACAACACTCACCATCATCATGGACCTCAGTCTGAACATTAAGCAAACGTACCAGTAAAGGTGTAAGTGAAATTTGTGATGAGACATTAACTCACTGGGGGTGGGCTGGCTAAGGATTGTGGGGAATCCCCGGAAGAAGCAACTTAAGAGCCTCTGAGGCGGGAAGTTCGGATGGAAAGTAGTCAGCTGATGAGTGGAGGGCGGAATCTTCAGGCTGAGGGAACAGCATCAAGGAGGGCTCAGGCATGGAAGGTGTTGACCTGCAGGACACTACAAGGGGGTCGTGTGGCTGGAGTGTGGAGGGCCGAATGGTGCGAGAGTTGGTAGCCGCTGTGGGGGAGGCGATAAGAGGGTGTGTGGGAGTCCTGTTAAAGATGCTCAGATTTATTCAGAGGTCAGTGGGAATGCATTGAAGAGCTCTGACCAAGAGAGTGACCCTGGCAGATTTCTAGTTTTGAACTAGGACCAGTTGCCATGTGGAAGTTGAAGACCAGTTAGGAGGGTACTGCGTTGGATCCAGTGCAAACGGACAGTGGCTTGAACTACGGTGGTGACCCTGGAGGGGGAGAAGTGAATGGATTTGAGATGTCTTGGAGCTGTGCCTTCAGCACTTGGTGACAGAGAAGGGGGTGGCAAGAATCACCCTCTCCTTTCTGGCTGAACAGCTAGATGAATGAAGATGTCATGTGCTCAGGCTGAGAAAAACCTTTGATTTGAAAAGGGTAGTAATTTTAGATTGGATTCCTTTTCTAAGCAAAAACTTGAAAATTATAGGTATAATTTAAATGACTATCCTATTACAGGTATAATTGTAAATGTCCATTTACAGTAAAGTGCACAGATCCTGAGTGTAACGTTTGGTGAGTTTAGATAAATACATACACCTGTTTCATCACCTCTTTGATGAAAAATACCGAACATTTCTCCTCCCCAGGGAAGTCCCCGCTGCTTCTTTTTGGTCAATGCTGCCTAGCTCCCCCATGCCCACCCCAGACAAACACTGATCTGATTTACATCTCCATCCCTTAGTTCTGCCAGTTCTAAGACTTCATGTAAGTGAAATATAGTGTGTATTCTTCTGTGTCTGACTGCTTTAGCTCCGCCCAGTGCTTTTGGGATTCATCTGTGTTGCTGCGTTTCATTGCTAAGTAGCTTTTTAACACGTGTCTTCTTTTTTTCTTTCAAAGATTTTATGTTTGAGTAATCTCTACATCTAGTGTGGGCCTTGAACTTACAACTCTGAGATCAAGAGTCCTATGCTCCACTGACTGAGCCAGCCGGGTGCCCTAGAAGTGTCTTTTTAAAGCTCAGTGTTTGTGTTTTGTGTGTGGGCTTGGTTGTATATCTCTCTTAGTATATTCCTTGCTATCCTAATTTCCCCCCTTAGAGTCAGTGATACTTTATTTTATATTATTATTATTTTTTTTATCTATGAACATTTTTTTTTTTAAAGTTTTTATTCAAATTCCGATTAGTTAACATACAGTGTAGTATTAGTTTTAGGTAGGTAGTATAGTGATTCAACACTTTCATACATCACCCGGTGCCCATCATGACAAGTGCACTCCTTAATCTCCAACACCGAATTCACCCATCCTGCACCCACCTCTCCTCTGGTAACCATCAGTTTGTTCTCTATCGTTAAGAGTCTGTTTCTTGAAAAATGATGGTTAGGTGCCTCAAGGTAGGTGGCAGTGCCTTTACCATATATGTGCTTGTTAGGCCTGAGAGTCTCGTCCATCCTTGTAAAGGGGAATGCCAACCTGCTCTTAGTTCATGTAACACTTGCTATCCTAATCTGTTTGACCTTCCAGTGAAGAGTGGGGAATAAAAAAATAAGATGAGAAGAATGTATAGAGCTTTAATTTACCCAAAAATAACTTAATTTAACCTAACCTTAATGGATATTAAAATTTTAAATGGGCTAACAATTTTGGTTGGGGTGACCTTGGAGAACGAAACAACTTCTGTGGGGCACCTGGGTGGCTCAGTGGGTTAAAGCCTCTGCCTTCGTCTCAGGTCATGATCTCAGGGTCCTGGGATCGAGCCCCGCATCGGGCTCTCTGCTCGGTGGGGAGCCTGCTTCCCCCTCTTTCTCTGCCTGCCTCTCTGCCTACTTGTGATCTCTCTGTCTCTGTCAAATAAATAAATAAAATCTTGAAAAAAAACCAACAACAACTTCCAAGTGATTAAAATCTAGACTCACTAGTCACAATATCAGTTATCACTTATTGATCCAAGGTGTTGATCAACAGACCAAGTTACCCTACAGATAAACAGCACAGTCCTATTATAGAGTTTATCTCAGCAGTAGGATTCGTGGCCTTCAATCAAGACATCCTAATGGTTTTCTTTTGTTCAACAATTAAAGTCCTACATGATCTGAGTTCAGGCGAGAGTAATCCGGATTGGTTTCTATCAGTAATTTCATCCCAAGTTCAGATAGTAACAGGTGAATAAGCGTGTATTTAAAGTATTATTTATAGAGTACCCTAACTGCATCTGTTATTATGTTTTAGCTCCTTTGTATGGAATATTGCCCTGCATCAAAGAATGCAGTATTATAGTTACAGATAAATAGAGTAGAGTTAATGAACTGGGCTCACCGAGTATTCTTTTATTGTGAGTAGGTCAGTAGTGAACTACTACTTGTATTTCCAGACCATGGAATACATATGACTTGGTTTTGTTTGGTAAGATAAATTCTGAAATAGTAGGGAGTGGGAGCAACATGAATGCTTAGAAATTCCATCATGTGTAAAATTGCCCCCATTTCATTTTTAATTATCCAGGTGTAATACTGGCTCATTATATGAAACTTGAAAAATACAGAAAATATAAAGAAGCAGAAAAAAAATCACTTATAATTCCACCACCTTAAGAGCAAATGCTGTTCAAATATTGGCATACCTTCTGTAGTCTTTTTAAATACTTCTTTAGCCCAAGTTATGAGCATACTACATAGTTTTATATTCTTTTATCATTGAACCCATAGCACAATTTTTCCATGTTTTTAAAATGGCATAAAATTATTTTTAATAGCTGCACAATTTTCGTGTATATGCACTTGTTATTACTAATCTAATTTCATACTTGTTGGACATTTAGGTCATTTACAACTTTACTGAAAAATAATTCTTCACTGGACATATTGTTTCGTGGAACAGTATTTGCATGTAGGATTATTTCTGTGCAATAAGAATCCCAGGCTCTAGTCACATGACAAAGGTTATAAAAATTTTTAAGACTCTTGACCAAGGGATGCCTGAGTGGCTGTTGGTTAAGTGTCTGCCTTCGGTTCAGGTCATGATCCCAGGGTCCTGGTCCAGCCCCATATCAGGCTCCCTGCTCAGCAGGAGTCTGCTTCTGCCTCTCCCTCTGCCCTTTCCCCTGCTCGTGTGTGCACTCTTTCCCTCTATCTCAAGCAAATAAATAAAATCTTAAAAAAAAAAAAAAAAGGTCTCTTGACCAGTATTGCCAAATAGCTTTCATAACCATTGTACCAGTTTATGCTCTTAACACTAGTGTGTTAGGGTACCTATCGCAGAAAGTGAAATTCTTAATTAAATGCTTTCCTCTAGGTTTCCAAGTTAGTTGTTACAACAAAGAAATTAAAAGGCAGACCCAAGTCTCTGAATATAATTTTAGTTTCATCTCCCATGAAGTGAATGTGGCCTTTTATCTCCTTAACCTGCCATCCAGCGCTCTCTGTGTTTACTTCCTGGGTCAAATCGGATAATTTTGGTTTCAAGTAGTAGAATATCTGCTGTGGTTCAAGGCTTCGTGTGGCCAAATTCGTATGTTGAAATCCTAACCCCTGAAGAAATTTGGTATTAGAAGGTGGGACTTTTGGGAGGTAATAAAGTCACGAGGGTGGAGGCTTCATGAATGGCCTTTATGCCCTAATGGAAGGTACCCCAGAGAGCAGCCTTGCCCCTTCTGCCATTTAAGGACATAGCAAGAGGGTGGCCATCTGTAGCCCGGAAGAGGGGCTGACCCTGTTGGCACCCTGATCTTGGACTTCTCGCCTCCAGAACTATGAGACATAAATTCCTGTTCATACCCGGTGTATATTATGTTGTTACAGTAGCCCAGACAGACTAAGACAATATCCAGTTGTAAACATGGCTTAAATAAGGAGGCACATAACCTATTTTATAAGAAACCCGAAGGCATGGCAGTTATTGGAAAGTATGGTAGTTCTCAGTGATGCTAGGACTCAAAATCAGCCGCTCTGGGAATTTCCTGGTTTTTCTCTCCAGAGTACAGGTTCTCCATAGTTGGTTCAAGGGTCATATCCTCACATATCATATCCGGAGATGCTGTCTTATGTCCCTCTCTTTTTTCTTTAACGTCCCTCTTTAAGAGCAGGACAAACTTTCTCAGGAGTTCTCTGGCCCTTGTCGGTTGGGGGTGGGTCCCTCACTGGTAAGGGGGATGGAATAGTGGTAGATTAGTCTGTACATACTGTTGTGGCTGGGGAGAAATCCATAAGGTACTTAGCTTCTGGACACGTTGGAGGTTTTATTAACAGAGAAATGGGCAAGTGGCTGTTGGGGTCTGCCCTAAGTCTCGATTCTTCATGCCTAATCTGCCATTACCTCCACATAGAGGATAGTTTTTTCACTCTAGACTTTCGGCTCTATAGGGTGTCTTGTTTATACTTACAACTTAAAACAGAGTGTGGGCTCCTGAGTATTTGCTGAATGAGCGAATAAATGAACATGATTACTTCGCTCTTCGCCGTGGTGGCCTAAATGCAGTCAGACGAACAGTACACACCGAGGATGGTAACTGGGTTTATCTTGTTTGCCATTTCAGATCTACTGGTAACGGTTTCCAGAACTTGGAAAGGGGTTCTGAGGCCGTATCCAGGGTTCAGTGAGAAAGAATGCTTGATTCGATTATTATTGCCTGCAAAGGGTATGGGAAAGGAAGCTGGTAATGTGCCTTTCTGATATAGACGGTGATTCATTTAATTGTACATTATTGGGGCGCCTGGGTGGCTCAGTCGTTAAGCGTCTGCCTTCGGCTCAGGTCAGATCCCAGGGTCCTGGGATCGAGCCCCGCATCGGGCTCTCTGCTCGGCAGGAAGCCTGCTTCTCCCGCTACCATTCCCTCTGCTTGTGTTCCCTCTCTCACTGTGTTTCTCTCTGTCAAATAAAAAAAAAAAATCTTTAATTGTACATTATTGGCTGTGTCCCACCCTCCTGAGATGGGTGCTGAGTGCGCTACAGAAATAACAAGCCCGGTGGGATACCCTGCTGGGCAGTCCCTGTTTAGCAGCCAGGTCAAAGAGGTAAATAAGTAGAAGTCTGTTTTCTTGGAATCAGCACATCTGTTATTCTAATAAGAACGTTGTTGAAGTTTAAATAACCAGTGGGGTGGTTGAGGAGGTTTTTATGGTAGGTGATACTGGAACTGGGCTCGCAGGTTGGATCTGACTCAGGCGGGCTGACTCACTGCTTCCAGGAACTCCTCTTTACTTGTCCCTTTCTGATCCCAAGTTCCTTCCTCTCCTGTCTCTCTTAAGGCAGAAAATTAAAGATGCCAGTTTTAAGACCCGTGTTAGGTATGTTCGTGATTTGAATCTTCACAACTCTGGGGATAGCTGCTGCTATCCTGACCTTATAGATGGGATGAGGGCGCAAAGCTCTTGACTGACACAACTCAAGCTCTGTCTGCCTCCAGAGCCAGTGCTCCATAGGTTTCCTTCCCGTTGCTCTTATTATGTTCCATCTCTGTGCTAGATGTGATACAGGAAATATAGAATAC
>CM053611.1:19256156-19319797 GCA_028646535.1 Procyon lotor | reverse complement strand
TTTCTTTCTTTCTTTTTTTTTTTTTAAGATTTTATTTATTTATTTGACATAGAGAGATCACAAGTAGGCAGGGAGGCAGGCAGAGAGAGATGGGGGAAGCAGGCTCCCCGCTGAGCAGAGAGCCTGATGCAGGGCTCGATCCCAGGACCCTGAGACCATGACCTGAGCCAAAGGCAGAGGCTTTAACCCACTGAGCCACTCATGCGCCTCAGTAGCTTTGCATTTCTTAACAATATACTTGCACTAATTATTTCTTAATATTATATCCACCTTAGATATTATTTCTTGGCTTTGTGTTATGGTGTTCAAAAATTTAGTTTTATTATGCCTTCTTTACCTTCATTAGTTTTTGGTTAAGTCAGAGTCATTAGTTATAACATTATCACATTATTGTGGCTGCCGAGCCACACTGTGTGCTATGATTACCTTTTCTTTACTAATAACCATGTTTAAATTTGCTTTGTTTTCCATGTGTCTGTCACTAATACCTAGTAACTGTTCCAATAGACAGGTCATAACCTGTTAGCTATTTCTCTAAATACTCCTGGGCACTTCCAAATGGATCAGTTCAATTTTCGTTTCCCGGAGATTTCACTGGCAATCCCCCATCTTCTTGTTCCAGCCTGGTAGCTCTTCAGGTCTGGTATACAGTTGTCATCTTGATAGTTTGCTATTTGTGTTGGATTTTCTGCCCCTTGGATGTCTCATTTTCGGGTCTCTTGATTTACTCATTTTATTGACTCTCATGTCATACAGTCCATAGGAGGAAACACTTTTGAGTCTTTTCATACCTGAAAAAATTTTTTATTCTACTACAGATTTTTCGGGGGAGAGGGGGCGTGAATAGGCTAGAAGTCTACTGTCTTCTAGAATGCTGTGAGGTCCCTTGTCATTTTGATTTGTCTTTGTTTATTGTGACCTAGTTTTCTTTATGAATGTTTTTGAAAATTCCTCTTTCATGTTCTTATATTTCATGATGGTTCTCTGAATTGCCCAGACATATTGACTTAGAACAATAAACGTTTTGTTTGTTAGTGTTTGCTCAGGTGGATGTTGAGAGACAGTTCTTGGGTCTCATTCATTGCTTATCTTGCATGCGGAGGCACTGACAGCTTTTGTTCTTGATTATCTTTTCAGGGATGTTTGTATAGCAAACAGCCTTGGAAGGCAGAGGTAGTGGCTCCCTCCCTAGCAGAAAGCAGGTTTATTTACTGTCTAGTACGGGTAAGGACAAGTGTCTGCCCATGGGTCCGAGACCGAGCAGGTTCACCTGCTGCCCCTTATAAAAGGTGAGGTTCCCTAAATTCTGGGTTCCTCAGCTGTGACACAAACCTGGGCCGCTCCTTGACCTCCCCTGGGACAGAGGGACCAGCGGGAACTGATGGACAGAGGAAGCTCATGCTTCATGCTGTGCTGTCAGGCAGAGAGTCCTTTGTTTCTGACCTAGGAGCCTTAGGCCTTCTGCCAGAGTCCACAGAACTGTGACCAGCTAGCCTGGGAGCTTGCAGGTAGGGTCAGATCTCAGAATCCCGACACTTCCTGACACTGGGCAAGTGTTCTGTTGGTCTTGCTAAGAAGATTGTGTTGTCGTCGTCATTTGGTGGTTCTGCTGAACACTGGGTGCTTTTAGGGTGGTCTTGTTCCCGTGTCTGGGCGTTGATGCTGGGCCTCTCTTTCCATTCGGTCTCTCATCTCAGAAGACTACCCTTAGCGTCTTTACGTGGTGGTGGCAGCGTTCCAAACATGAGAGTGGAGGCCATAAAGGCTTCTGACACCTAGAATTACATGGTGTCACTTGTGCTACACTTTGTTGGTCACGATGAGTCTTGAAGCCAGTTTAAATGAAAGGAATGGGGGACATAAATGCCATTTTTTTTTATGTTAAGAGTGGCAAAGTCGCCCCGCAGAGGAGCCTGTCAGACTAGACGGGAAGAATTACGGTGGCCGCCTTTGCACGTCGCCTAAGTCCTCCCGCACCACCCCCACTGTTCACTGTGCCGTGTACTTGGTGAGCCCTTCCATTCTAGAGACGCATTTTTCAGTTTGGGAACATTCAAAAATACTTTATCTTTGGTAATTTTCTCTTATTTTCTGGTTTCTCTTTCTTGAACTCCTGTTATTTAGATACTGATTCTTGTTGGAATCTCTGAATTTTATCGTTCCTTCTGTTGTCTGTCTGTCTTCTTAGTTCTTTCTGGGAAATTTCCTTCATTTTGCCATTCATTCTATTGAATTAAAAAAAAAAAACAAACTCTACTTGACAGAGAGCACAGGCAGGGGGAGCAGCAGGCAGAGGGAGAGGGAGAAGTAGGCTCCCTGCCAAACAGGGAGCCTGACGCAGGGCTCGATCCCAGGACCCTGAGCTGAAGGTAGATGCATAACCAACTGAGCCACCCAGGTGCCCCCATTTTATTGAATTTTTAAATTTTTTAATGTTTTTTAAAAGATTTTATTGACAGAGCATGAGTGAACATGAGCAGGGGGAATGGAGAGGGAGAAGCAGGCCCCTCACTAAGCAGGGAGCCTGACATGGGGCTTGATCCAAGGACCCTGGGATCGTGACCTGAGCTAAAGTCAGATGCTTAACCTACTGAGCCCCCTAGGCACCCCTCTATTGAATTTTTAAATAGCAGCTACCATGTTTTCATTTCTTCAGGTTTAACACTGTCCTCTGTTCCTTTTTTCCTATTAAAAAAAAAAATTTTTTTTTTAAGTAGGCTCCCTACCCAGCATGGAGCCCAAGTTGAGGCTTGAACTCACAGCCCTGAGATGGAGACCTGAGCTGAGATCAAGAGTCAGTTGCTTACGGTGCCTGCGTGGCTCAGATGGTTAAGCCTCTGCTTTTGGCTCAGGTCATGATCCCAGAGTCCTGGGATCGAGTCCTGCATTGGCTCCCTGCTGAGTAGGGAGCCCCCTTCTCCCTCTGCCTTTGCCTCTCTCTGTCTCTCATGAATGAATAAATGAAATCTTAAAAAAAAAAAAAGAGAGAGAGAGAGAAAGAGTCAGATGCTTAACTGACTAAGCCACCCAGGCGCCTCTCCTCTGTTTCTTTCTTACAGCTTCCTGTTTTTCTCTCACAGATGCAATACTTCTTTTATGTTATCTTTTATCTTCTTTAACTTTTATTTTTATATTAATCTTTATATTAATGATTTTAAAAAATACTTTTCATCTGGTTCCCTTATTGTGTATTTCTTAGAAATTACCTTTTTTCTCTCCTTTTAAAAAAACTATTTTTTTTTTTTTCATCTTGGAGCCTTTCTTTAGTTCTCTATGATTCTAGGCCTTTATTCATGTTTAAGAGTGGGGACTCACACTCACACTCATTCACTCTGTACCCAGGGGGGCTTGCTGACTAAGAGTGCCAGCAATCAGCAGAGACTGTTAGAAGTTTTCCAGATGACGCTTACCTGTAGGTCTGTCCTCTGAGGTGGTTCAGTTTCTACCGAGAAGATTCTTGTAATCTGTGTGTGTTCTGGGGGCAGGAGAAGGGGACTGGTGGCCTCTGTTAGTGTGACTTTCACATGGCTTCTCATCATACTCTAGCATTTCACCCTCATTTTCCTCTGGAGCTTTAGGGACCCGAGTCCTTAGCCTCCTTGGTTCATGGCGAAGGATTAGTTGTTAGGGTGTGGAGGGTGACTTCCCCAGGGTGAGGAGGGCCGTGTGTGTCTTACTGCCCCTTCCGTGGACACCGGTCACTGTTGGTAGCCCAGAGCTTCGTTCTCATCATCTGTGGTAGGTCTAGGTCTGCCTATTACTCACTGGGTTATCGTCCTCATTGGCTTTCCGTTTTCCAGACTTTTGTTGCTGTCTCTGTTCTGCAGTTGTCTCCTTTTTGGTCCTTTTTTCCCTTGGGATTTTCCCCACCATCTTAGTGGAGTTTCAAGAGGGAGCATAGGGATAGATAACTGCCCGTGGTCAATCAGAAGCCTCCCTTTCCCTTCCTGATGTTTCTTGGTACAGATCCTGTGCTGGTTCCTGTTCTGATTATTATTGTTTTCATTGATGTGGTGAGTTCTTCATAGACCATTTTTTTGTGGTTTAGTGTTTAGAGAGGAAATACTCTGTTTTCAGCCTTTGCTTCCTCTCTAGGCAATGAAGATTGGCTGCTAGCTGGTCCTTTTCAACATGTGCTTCGCTCACAGGCTTCTTCAAAGATAGCATGTTTGAGTCTTTCTTTCCCTGTCTCCCCCACACCTTTCTGTTGTGCCTGTCCCGGTCCGCGGTAATTCTCGACACCAACCCACACGCTGTGTTTTCACTATATAAGCAGAAGATTCTTGATTTTGCCTCTTGGGGGTATTCCAGCCCTTCTGTAGAACAGCTCTTTGGATGATTCCTTTTGGCTCCTTCATCTCCCTTGATCTTCCTTGTCTGGCAACACTTCCTCATGTATCGGAATTCAGAGTTGTAGATGACTGCTTGTGTCCTCAGAGCTGGAGTTTGAGGTTTTTCTTTTCCTTGGTTCTAGTGATTTCTAAGAGGGCAGAAGTGTTTCTTCTGTCTCGTATTGGAAGTGTACTTGTTAATTTTATATCAACTTTTATTAGTTTCTGTCTCAAAAAATGAACTTTTTTATAAAGATTGTATTTATTTATTTGAGAGAGAGCGTGAGTGGAGTATAGGGGCAGAGGGAGAGGGAGAAGCAGACTCCCTGTTGAGCAGGGAGCCTGACGTGGGCCTCTGTCCCAGGAACCTGATGCGGAGCTGGATCCCAGGACCCTGAGATCATGACCTGAGCTAAAGGCAGACACTTAACAGACAGAGCCACCCAGGTGCTCCTAAAAAATGAACTTTTCCTAACATCCTCCAATTCTGAGGCTATCTTTCTTTCTTTCTTCATGTGTAGTCAGTACACCTGAAATGATGACTATATACATGGTACCGAAGCATTTTTCTTGCTTAATTTTTGTTTTATGTTCTTTTAGGGAAGATCCACCAACACATTCTCAACCAGACAGTGATGATGAGGCAGAAGAAATACAGGTTTGTTAAAAAAAAAAAAAATCCATTCCATAGACTCTTGTAATTTAAATGAACCCTGAAATGGTTCTGATATTTATGTCTTAGCATACGTTTGGTAAAGTGAGAAATTACACAGAAACCTCACTTTGACATGTTTGTCTTCAGAAAGAGGTGTCTTAAATTTATGTATCATTGTTAGATGGAACATTGCTTTTTGGAAGCGCAGTACACTATCCACATTTAATATTTTGTTTCTGTCCTCTTCGTGCAGTGGTCGGATGATGAGAACACGGCTACGCTTACGGTAAGAGCAGAGCCATGCCAGTGTGGGGACAGCCTCACACTGTCACTTAGGATGCTTCAGGGTTTCAGTACACATCTCTCTCAATCTCTCAATCCCCTTTTACTCACTATTTCAAATGTATATTTCTCTGTTGGTTTTGATTTATTTTGAAAAGTAACTTGAATCGTTGTTTATAGGCAAACATGGCCTTCCCCTCTTTCCCTTTGATTTCAAAGGAAATATTTTAAGTGCATAGTTGGTGCTTCGACTTCTCTCTGTTGAGCTCTGAAAGAAGTAATCAAGCCTAACATTGACCTTTGAGGTTCCCAGATCTGCGGACCTGAATTAAAGGAAAATCTATAGTCACTTATTTAAGTATATTTAAATGGTGTAAAAATCACAGTTTCTTTCAAAGGAGAGTAGAGAAGAGTGTGGCTTTAACCAATATCATAAAAATGTAGAAGTTGATTGAGTATATTTTAGTCTTTGAGGATAAGAATGCTGTTGTCTAATTCAACTTGAAATATATATATATATATTTTTTTTTTTTTTTTTTTAAAGATTTTATTTATTTGACAGCGAGAAACACAGTGAGAGAGGGAACACAAGCAGAGGGAATGGTAGCGGGAGAAGCAGGCTCCCTGCCGCACAGAGAGCCCGATGCGGGGCTCGATCCCAGGACCCTGGGATCTGACCTGGGCCGAAGGCAGACGCTTAACGACTGAGCCACCCAGGCGCCCCTTGAAATATATTTTTAATAGAAATATTTTTTAAAAGAACGAGTGTGGTAAAACACTCGTTTTACCACAATCGTTAAACAATCGTTAACCAAGGGCATAAGGACAAATGTATATAGTTAGTTTTCTTAATATTTGTGCAGAGTAAAATAAACTGTACTAAACGTATAGTAGATAAATGAAACTTCTTATACCTTGAGATAAAAGAGAAAGGTTTATACAATTCCCTGCAAATATATGTACCGGCACAAGGGAAACTAGTTTTAGGGAAGATTGTATTCTAATGCAATTCTAAATAAGATACTTCTGTTTATTTGAATGTAAGAAACCTGGTATCCACAGTACAAGAAAAGTAAGTGGAGATGCCTCAACCAGTATATTCCCTTAGGTATAAAAAGCATCCAACATAGGCAGAAAGAGAAACTTTCAATGTTTTATTTTCCTCTGGATATCATGCAAGTCAGTCACTCTCCGTTTCTGAAAATCCTATTCAGTTAAACATGCATGTTAGTTATCTCCAGTATTTAGGGCACTCCAGTGGGTTTTGAGCAAAGATGACTTTGGTTTGATTCCTGCCATTAGCAAGTTTATAGACCAGCAGGGAGAGATGCCTCAGATTGGGAGTAGATGACAAAGTGCTGTGTGAACAGAGATAGTAGTTGGAACTGAGGTCATCTAGAAATGGGGAAAGGGAGACATGATATTTGACCTGGACCCTAAAAGTGGTGGGGATTATCAATGCCAACTCATGCTTTCTAATAGATGGCTAGATAGGGAAATTAATAATTTATGTGTGTGTATGTACCAAACTCCATTCACTAAGGACTGGAAGCAGTGATACGGTGACATCATGGTGGCAGTGAGCATACCTAGTGCCCTGATCTTGGTTTCCAGATACCTTCTCCATTAAAAGAAATTGAAGCCCCTTGGAGAAAGTTAAGACTGGGGGTAGGAGAGAGAAGATGAACTTGTGACTGTGTTAGAAAGTAAGAGTGAGGAAGACATGACAGAAAGGACACAGGGCCTAGCTTGAGTGGGTTCCTACTAGCCAAATAGCTGAGTGTCAAAACAGGGATATTGGTGCAGTATAACCATTTGCTCAGTTCAGTGATCTGTGATCCCATACTGACGAATGAATGATTATATTAAATAAATGGGAGCAGAAGGGAAAGCCCTTTATAGTAGAAAGATACCAACTCACAAATGTAGAAGGAATTACAGAATCAGAAATCACCATTTGGCAACCATCACAGTAATAATTGATGGGCGTAGATGTTAAAACTAGAGGGCGAATATTTGATGAGAAAAAGAAAAAGGATGAGGAAAAGATATTTCCACCAAAATGACTTATTAATTATAAAGAAGAAAATAGTGACTTTACGGTGGGAAGACCTGGTAGCTGAATGATCAAAGTTAACCTTGTCAGTGATGGGTAGGCCTACATTGTGTACCTCCTGATATGATGCGCTGAGAAGGACACGTCACCTGCCAAACATGGATAACCTAAATCTAATCATGAGGAAACCTCCGGCAAATGCAGCTTTTTGGAAATTATATAGAATAACTGCCAGTACTCTTCAAAAATGTCAAGGCCATCAAAGATAAAGGACAACAGAAAGAAGGACTATTACAGATTAAAGATTGAGCAGACATGATAGCTAAATGCAGTGGTGTGATTCTAGAGTGGATCCTTGGAAATATTTTTCTTTTTTTTTTCTTAAGATTTTATTTATTTATTTGACAGAGAGGATAGAAATCACAAGTAGGCAGAGAGGCAGGCAGAGAGAGAGGGAGAAGCAGGCTCCCCGCTGAGCAGAGAGCCCGATGCGGGGCTCGATCCCAGGACCCTGAGATCATGACCTGAGCCGAAGGCAGAGGCTTTAACCCAATGAGCCACTCAGGCGCCCCCGGAAATATTTTTCTTTTGCTATAAAAGACATTATTGGGAAAATGGGGGCACATTTCAAATAAGATCTATAAGTGAGAGAATTCTACTCTAGATAGATACTATAGATAAATATATCTAGATAGATATTATTCTATCAGTGTTAGCTCCCTGATTTTGATAATTTTGGTAAAAGAATGTTACTGCTTTTTTAGGAAACATACCGAAGTATTTGGGGGTGAAAGGGCATGAAGACTTGTACTTACTTTAAGAAAAAAAAATTTGTTTTACATGTGTGTATATATAAATAAATGCACACATCTGTGTAGACCTGTAAGAGAGAGAGGTTTGGGTGGGGAAGGATAAAACAAATGTGGTAAATGCCTGGCTGAAGAGTATATGGAAATTCTTGTCACTCTTCTTTTCATGCTTTCTGAAGTTATTTCAAAATCAAAAGTTACTGAAGTGATTTGGGTTTCGCTGGGTGGAACTAGATGTTGTTGAGCAGGAGAACATTCATGGCAGAGCACTCTTAGTAGAGGAATCTGGCCCACACCCAAGGAGGGAAATATAAGGTATCGATGAATAGTAATAGTCCATTAAACCAGATACAGAAACACGGAATTGAAAATGGGAAAACTCCATTGAGGTGGGTAAATCTCAAAAGCGAGAACAGTTTGCTGAAAGGATACATATCAATGACAGCGGTTGTATTTAATTTTTAAAATGCTGTAATTTATGGACAGGCATATATTAACGTTTAGTATAAGTCATGACTCTAGAAGAATATGCCCAAATCCGTAATGCTGGTTGCCTGTGGCAGGAGAAGGGTGAGGATTAGGGAGGGGAGTGAGGAGGTAAGGAGCTTTGTATTTGTCTTGTAACCTTGTTCATTTGTATTGTAACCTTGTTCCCTTAAGAAATTTAAAGGTCTGGGTTAAGTATACCAAATTGTCGAATGTGTGGATCCAGGAACACAGGTATATATATTTTTGGATATTTTAAACATTCCATGATTTAAAAAGAAGAAGAAGAAATACCCTTTCTGAATGGGTATGTATGGTAGGCGTAGTTGGAAAGATGGAGTTTGGATCACAGAAAAGTCCCCAGATATGATAATAATAATAAAAAAAAAGTGTGGATTCTATCAATCACAACAGGAACCTTTTCCTGGAAAACTAAGGTGTAGTGCATGTTTAAAATCAACTCATTGAGCTATGAGCTGTTAGTTAAATCTGTTGAAAGATAATTTTCAGAAAAAGGTAGAATCATGACTCCCATACCAATATAAAAATTTTTAACACATGTCGAAGGTTTTATTTAACTCATGAGGGATATAGGCAGATGTTTTAACTGGTTCCAAGGAGAAATCCAAATGGACAGGCACATTTATAGATAGAAAATACTGAAATGAATATGTAGATGAGGCAGAGTTGGTTTTGCCTCTCAAGGGTCGTGGGGATGTGGGGGGAGACAGCTGGCTCTCTCTCAAGCAGCATAGAATTTTTATGTCCATAGAAATAATACTTTTCACTGTTATATCACTTACATACAATGTGCTAAGTTGTAAAATAGCTCATAGACCTGACTAGAATCAGATAATCCAGAGGGTGTGCTGTAGGTAGATAATACATAGGTCTTCCACTGAAGCACATGTTTTTCTCCACAATACGTAAACTTTATAATTTAAGTTTTTTTTAGGATTTCCTGAAGTTGAGTAATTTGAGGATTTGAGGGAATCTATCACCTCTCATAATACACAAATATAAAGCATCGGGACATTTTGTGGGTTAGGAAAATTGTTTTTTTCTTTGAAAGTTGAATCCCTTCAAGTTGTAAAACTTCTATAACTACACTGTTCATTGAAAATATTGCTAATGCAGATTTTAGATAAGTGTTTTTATGGATAGAACCCTAGTAGCTGAGCCACATCAGCAACTTCAGCCGGTCATAAGGCAATTATCAGCTCAACATAGATCATAATTCCTTCTCATGGGGAGAGGCCAATGGTAGATAAAGGACTCAGGCTGTTACTCATTTTGAAAGCCTCTCTGAATGGCTGCTCTTTGATTTCCTGTGTCTAAGCTGAAGATGTCACATGGAAGACGACACGGTTGCAGATACTAAAGATGCTGTGCCAGCCTGTCTGGAGAGCATCGACTCTATAGGAGAGAGGAAGGGGGTCCAGTCTGCTTTCCTCACTAGCTGACTGCTTAAAGCTGGTTTCTAGTTTGGGGGATAGATTACCTTTCGTTTTAAACTGACGTGTTTTGGTATGTTTCCCAGACTCTTAACACAGTTTTCTCTCCGTCGTAACTGGATTAGATCATGGGGGTCAACAGAAGCAGTGTGTATTTATTTTTGCATTGTGTACATTGGCTCGTTCTAGACCTAGTCTAACTTTTTTTGCCTCTAAGGAAGAACTCATTACTGGACTTTTTCAGAATTTGCAGTTGTCCAATAGGGGGCGGCAGATATAAAGGGATAATGTGACTGTAGCAAACCTGTTAATAATATTTTTGTATTCTGTCCCCTGCAGGCTCCACTTCCACGTCCCTTAGTCCCCCTTTCTCTGCTGATGTTCGTGTGCTCCTTAGCTAGGGACATAAGGCTCACAGAAGAGTTTCTTCACACTATTTCTCTGGACTTCCTGGTTGAAATGACACTCTTAGGACGTTTTGGTTACTTGCTTATATAAACTGTGCATTTTAAAATCAACCAAAAAGGAAAGAACATTTTAACTGCACCACGGTCCTATTTTTGAGTTTTGTTTATATTAAAACTTGTCTGGAAATAGCAGTGTTTAAATACAGTTAAGCACATCATTTATTTCTCATTCTCATGAAGGCTTTTGGGGATATGCCCAAGAATCTTTTCCTCTAGATGGAAAGGCTTCTGGCCCTTTAAATGTGAGGTGTTATTTCGGAGCGTTGGAGTATGGGTACAGGTGACATTCCATCTGTCCCTCTTCACTTAATAACTGTTGGTTCTGTAGATGTTAAGAGAACCATTCAGTCCTTCCTCACATCCCCAGATGCCTTGTGACATCTGTCCTTTAAGCTTACTGGGTTTTGTTTTTGGAAAGTACCATTTGGGTACTTGTTATTTTTTTTCCCTCTCTGGTAAATTTTTGATCATTGATTTTATTTAGCTCAGTTCAGAAATTCTGGTAGTAATTTGTAGTCTAACTTATTTTTAACATGCTTAATTGTTTAACCTTGAGATTTTGATCTTGTTTTCTGTATTTATTGTGCTGTTATCAACCTGCCCAAATGATTTCTCCTTTCTCTCTGTAGGCACCGGAATTTCCCGAGTTTACCACGAAAGTCCAAGAAGCTATCAATTCCCTGGGGGGCAGTGTATTTCCTAAGCTTAACTGGAGTGCCCCAAGGGTAGGAACACTCAGTAAATCTCTCAGCTGTTTGCATATTCTTTGTTTTGCTATTCATTTCTTTTTATATCCCCACAGAGGGTCTAATTTTATTCCTAATTCTAGGGAAAACACTGTGGTATTTATTTTTATTTTCCCTCTCCTACTTTCCTAATTTTGCACTTTCCAGAGTCTGTAAAATACTATATATTTTGCCAGAAGACAGTTGCAACCTCTTTGTTGCTGATCGTGCTAGAACCCGAGGAAGGCCATTCTCTGCCCCTTTCAAAGCTTCAGCTGTTTAGTGTAACAGAGAAATTTTTCTCTATTGAAAAATAATGAAAATTAAAATGTCACAGGACTTAGAGCTATTTGGGCAATCAGCTGACATTTTCTTAAATTGCATTTTATTGTCATGACATGCATTGACGAAATTTTTTTTACGTCAAGGTCTGTGGAAAAATTCACTTTTTTCTAATCCAGTAGAAAACAACTACGGCAGCAGAGTTCATTTAAGGACTCAAAGATTTACCTGCATTTTCAAAAACCATCCCATGTGCCTTTCTTTTCTTATTTTGAAATGAATGACAAATTGTACCTAATCTAGCCTTTATTTTTACTGGTTAAAATTAGTTACGCGTGCACATCATTTAAATTTTTAAAAGATCTGAGCTCTTACTCCCCAAACCAGCAGGTCCTGACACTTCTCTGCTTTGCCATTTCCCACTCCTCAGAGGCAACTGCTGTCGCTGTTCCAGTGCTTTCTTACATTATTTCCCTTTACTACTTTATCCATCCGCTGTCGGTTGTCATTGTTGCTGCCCACTCAGGAACGAGAAGATTCCGTTCTCTCATCTCCCATTCTCACTGCTTTATGGTCCACTCCCCTCAGTCAAGTACTCTCATGTTTCGATTAGGTCAGGATGCAGTGTTTCTGATGTCCGGGTAACGCAGACTCTGTGCACATCTGATACATAGGATAACTCGGTGTTCTCGTTCTGTGCGCACCCGTATAGGATGACTTCGTGTTCTTGGTCACCCTTCTGTTTTCCCTGGAGTTCATAGGTTCCTATGCATCCACTATTGTTTCAGTGGAATGAACTCTCCGGTCAGTGTACTGTTCTCAACCAGAAGTTCATCATCTTTTTCACTGGGAGAAATCGTAAAAAAAAGTTATTATGAAGAAGTTGTTAAAACTCATGTTTAGTTTTATATGAGCAGTGATTCGAATCATCTCTTACTGCTGACCTGGGCTGAGGCTTTCCACTTAAGAGTGGTAGATTATTTGTGGTTTGAAGTTGTTGGTGTATTCATTTATATTTTTTGTGTGTGTGTGTGTGCCTGCTTTGTGCCACTGCTGTCTTTCGTGTGTGGAAATTAGATAATTTTTTTTGCAGTCATTTGTTTTCTCAAAATTAGATACTGCCCTGTGTCTGATCTATGGGAGAAGTATGTTTAATAAATGACTTAACTATTCTGTCTTTTTGAGGCATGTTTTGCTAAGCCTTGTCCCTAGTGTGCCTGCTGTTCTTACCTTTTTTGGGGTTCATATGTATGAGACATTCACCATCGAAAGCTGCGATGGCACAGAATATCTCCTCACCTCTCTCCCTGGTTTGGTAGACATGGGTCTGAACTGCTCTAGTCCTCACACTTGAGGTGTCCCAGCTGTCACTGCCCAGGAGCAAGAAGAGAGAAGAGATCTCCTTTTTCTTAGAGAGTAGCCTGTCGGGCTCTTCCTTTACACCATGATCTTTTAGCTGAAGTCTTAGCGCTTCCGATACGTCTTTACCCCTTTCATCATCAGTAAGACAAACACAGGGAAGTGCTTGGGCCTGAGTGGGAAGGTGAGGACCTTACCAGCTCAACGTTCCTAACCCTGCTCTCGGCCGTTCAGAAGTATGATTCGACATTGGACAGTATAGCTAAAATGTCTCACCTGAACTTTTTTTTTTAAATGTAGTGTGCATTATCAGTTTTGTGTATAAGCCCGAACCTCATTCATAGCACCTGACTTGGAAAATGTGCTAAGTTGCATGTGCTTTATCATTATTATTTAGGATGCATACTGGATAGCAATGAACAGTTCTCTGAAATGTAAAACCCTCAGCGACATCTTTCTGTTGTTCAAGAGTTCTGACTTCATCACTCGTGACTTCACTCAGCCGTAAGTATGTCTCTTGACCTCACATGTCACTTGTTTCTGTACTTGAGAGTTTTGCTGAAGGCAAAATCCCATTCTGGTATTATTAAAAACCACAGTTCCAGGGCGCCTGGGTGGCTTAGTCGGTTAAAGCGTCTGACTTTGGCTCAGGTCGTGGTCTTAGGGTCCTGGGATCGAGCCCCGCATCGGGCTCTCTGCTCAGCGGGGAGCCTGCTTCACCCTCCCCCTCTCCCTCTACCCCTCCACTCTGCTCTCACTCTGTCTGTCTGTCTCTCTCAAATAAATAAAATCTTTAAAAAACAGCAACACAATAACAGTTCCATATAACAAGACCTATTAAATCTTTCTTTTCCTTTGATAGTAAATACTCTACAATGAGTATTCGTAAATATCAAGGGCTTTCTTTGTATTTGTCCATTAAATATTTTGTCAAATTTTTTCTCATAAAAATCAGTATATGCTTGTCATAGAAAAACAAAATTAAAAATTCAAGCTAAACAAAAAAAAGGAAATGTAGAAGGACCCGTGATCTCACCACAGTTGGTTTTATGTACTTCCAGAATTCTTTCTGTGCATATGTATAATGTAGGTGTACCAGTCTCTACCCATATTCTGGTATTTTAACACAAAAATGGGATCATGTAGTTCATATTGCTTAGTAGCTTTTGGTATATAGCTAACATCTTTATGTGTCATTAATACTCCTGTGCATCACTGTTTAAAATTACTTAAATGGTATTCCACTGGATAGCTACAACATGATCTGTTTGATCAGCCTTCTGTTTTTATACAGTCCTATAGTGACTATCCCTGAGCTAAGTTTTTGTGCATGTTCCTAATTTTTTTCTTAGAATAAATTTCTGGAAGTGGAATTGCTATTTGCCTTCCTTTGCCGGTTACTCTTTAGCTAAAGAACTCAGAGGCAGGTAACCCACTGGCACTGTTCACCTGCTGGTGAACTCTTTAGGCTCTCTTGGCCTGTCATCAAGTAGGTATTCTTCTAGATTTCCCATCTTACCTATTATCTACAAACCAGTTATTACATTTAAATTAATATTTAAACTGATCTCTGAAATAAAGCATATCACAAAATCCAGCAACTAAGCAGGTCAATAGGGCTGCAAATATTGTATATATGTGTCACTTCTTCCCCATCTGTCCATGTGATCTGTCCTGCCCATTCACCCCATTTCAGCCTCAGATCCTTTTTCGAGGAGAAGCCTGGCAGACAGAAAAAATTCACTGCATGTCAGTTGTGTGCACCTAGTCTTTTGCCTCTGCGTTATGCAGCTTGGGCATTGGTTTTAGTATTATAATAATGAAAGGAATGAAGTTCAGTGAAAATAAATGAGTCTGGTTAAATTGTAAGTTTATTGTCAAGGGGGTTTACCTGTGTTGATATTTCTGGTTCATTTAGAGAGAAAAGCTTTATATTGTCTTGACATCTCATTGTCTGCCTTTTGTGGTCACGTTGGCACAGATGTTACTAGGTGTAGGGGGGCCCTTGTTTTAGTAATAATGCTGTGGCATTTCCCTTCTAGGGGAGTCCCTTTGATTCGAGGAAGTTGTCGTTATCTTCTTTGTCCATTATAAAGCTTTTAAATACCTAATGCTTTAAGTGAAGTGGTCTTAAAATACATTACATTAAAAATGCTCTGTACCTGTTAGTACATCATCAGATAGGGGTTTCCCGTTCCTTTTCCTGTGCCTTCAAAAGATGAGGACATCTTTTCCTTTCCAAAAATTACTGTAAGTTGCTTTTAATTCTCTGTGGCTAATGATTTTTTAAATCACCTTTGCCGCTTGGTGAACTACTGCTGCTCCCTAGCCCTCCTCTTCCTCTTTGTCATGCACGAACCTAGCTGGAGTCCAGTAGAAGGTAGAAATACCAGTCAGTTGTCTGGCCTTCCGTACTGTGGCTTTTGCAGGGGACGGCAGTTAAGTCAGCAAGGGAATTTGAGGCCTTGGATTAAGGGTGTTTACCCACAGAATACCATGCTTCTCCTAGTCTAAAGAATTGAGAGTTGGCAGGAACAAACCCCAAGCACCAAGCTTGCAGCCTTGCAGCTGGGCGGCTCTAATTAGTCACCCTCTTCTGGAAGAGTTGTTGGTTGCAGAGCTGTAAGTCTTGTCACCATAAAAATCTGTATTGATAAGATCTTTAGCGGAACTTCTGTCATGTAGGCCTTTCAGGACCCAAAGAGGTAAATTTGGAGGATCCAAAGAGTAAATTTGGAGTGTAATTCTTTAAATTAGACATGATTGTGTCGATGATTTAATCTCTTTCCTTCTCTTGGCCAGAAAATTGAGGCTTAAATCTGCTTGGTCACTTGTTCCCACAAACTAGTTAGTAGACCCAAAACCAGAATATAATCTCAGTAATGCCATTCAAAATGGTTTCTGTATTTTCACTTAGTAAAGTCATAAACTCCTCCCTTTAAAAATGCTTCAAATTAAAACAGAGTATCATAAAGAATTTTATTTTGTAAGAATTTATTATGTAATAAAAATAAAAACAAGTATAAACGTAGAATATAAAAAGACATTATGGCAACATTATATAATTATCTGTGATTGTATGAGGTTATATAAAAGTGACATCATATTGTTTATACTATTTTGGGGCTTACCTCAAAAAAAGAAAAGCTATTCCAGTTAGGACTGCAGGCTAACAGAAGGCCAACTAAAAGTATTTTACACATACAGAGTTTTAAAAAAATATATTCTTTAACAGGGACTCTGGAATGTGGGTATTTCTGGGGTTAATTGAGCTGCTCCCCAAGGTCTCCAAGGAGCCAGGCGCTTCAACTTTTCTCCTACGCTCATGCTTGGCTTACTGGTGTGGAATTTGGGATTATCACCTACTGGTTACAAGATTGCTGCTGCAGTTCTGCGCATCATGTGAAGACACGACAGTATCTGAACCCAAAATAGAAGGGGTGGTTTGTTTCCTCTCACTCCTCTCTGTATGTGAGCGAGTAAAGCATTCTGGAGGCTTCCCGGGAGACTTCTTTCAGGCTCATTGGTCACACAGCGACCCGGCCTGATCCAGCAGTTGGCAGAGGGAACAGAAATGCAACGAGTGGGTTAGCCCAGGGCTGTCCGACGTCCCCCTGCACCGGGAGCACCTGAAGGGTTTGATGAAACACAGCTTGCCCGTCCCCTCCCCGGGGTTCAGTAAGCTGTGAGTGGGGCCCGAGAATATAATTTCCAAGAAGTTCCCAGCTTTCCTGATGATGCTTGTGCAGGCCAGCCCTTGAGGACTGCTTAGATTCAGCAACACATGCACCCTCCCTGGGATTCTGGGCGTGCAGAGTACCAGGGCTCCCTGATCCGGCAACCACAGCTGGGTTAGCAAGGACGGGGGTTGGGGTAGCTCAAGGGAGACTAGCAGTACTGTCCGTCACGGTTGTAAGCTGCTACAGAATATTAAGTACTCTTATTTTTTCCTGTTCCTCAGCTGGTTATTGTACACAGGAAGCTTTTAAAGCTTTACAGAGTGGAAGTTGAAGTCTGACCCATTAACACAATGTGTCTGCGCTAGACTCACTGAGCCAACTATTTGCCCAGACACAAACATTTTATGTGGTTGGACTTGTTGAGTCTCAAGGCTGCTTTCAGTAATTATTTTATTGATTAGGCGTCACTTCAGCAGGCCAAGGCGAGAAAATGATATCCGGTATTCATTTGGCATTTGGAAGAAAAGGGCTGAGCGAGTGAAAAGGTAAATCCAATAAGTGTTTCTCTGAGGGATTTGTCACCCACAAGATAGATTTGATTAGAGGTCAGGAAATTTCACTAGTCTTAGTAATTTAACTCAGCTCTGCTTGACGTAATTTGTATGCATTCTCAAGATGACCACAAAACTGGTTATTAATCCTAAAATTCAGCAAGTAGTCTCAGGAGCACAATTTTGTGTGTAAGTTGGACCTGATAAAACCTTTACCGTGTGATTTTTAGGGCCCATTTAATGAGGTGACACTTTTTCTGCTGTAAATTGTTTTAATTTTAGATAGTATATTTTCTCTCTTTTTGAAGAAGAATTCTACGAGAATTCGGGTGAACGTACCCAGTGATCCTTAGTTTAGTATCGTTTTACTTCTGTCTTTGTTTTTCCACCCCCAGTGAAATCTGGAATGGAATCTGTGCACCAGTACTCAGCATGTCTACAACCAGAACTTTGACGCTTAAGGTTCCATGGCTCTGCATTGTGTGTGTGTGTGTGTGTGTGTGTGTGTGTGTGTGCGCGCGCCCATAATTTATACTTTTTCTTAAACTTAGCAAGTGTTTACAGTGAGGTATAATATAACCTTTGATAACTTTTGAGAAAAATAATATAACTTTCAGTAAAAGCTTATCCATGAAACTTGTGCCCTAGTAAATATCTAGGATGGTATGCTACTTTAAAACATTAGTGATTGTGTTTACTGCCAGTTTTCTCACTGCTTATAAAAATGGTCAAGTTGTGATCTCAGCCAATGGACTTAGGTAATTAAGTTGCCTAGAGTAAATGTACATAGATATTATTCTCAAAGTATATCAACAGTGTAATTCTCCTTTGCCCACTCCTGCCATGTGTGTGGTCCAAATTATAGGCCCAAATCATACGCTTTGAGTAGGTAATATTGTAAATCTGTATGTCCAGTACCAGAATCTCACCCCTTAGCCCCAACACATAGGATTCATTTTCTTTTTTTTTTTTTAATTTTATTTATTTATTTGACAGAGAGAGAGGGATCACAAGTGGGCAGAGAGGCAGGCAGAGAGGGGGGGGGGCAAGCAGACCCCCTGCTGAGCAGAGAGCCCAATGCGGGGCTCGATCCCAGGGCCCTGAGATCATGACCTGGGCTGAAGGCAGAGGCTTCAACCCACTGAGCCACCCAGGTGCCCCAGGATTCATTTTCAACTTAAATGTTTTCCACTAGCATTGTCTGTTTTCTTCTCCATCTAGCTCTTTCTTGTACAGTCTGTTTCTGAATTGTAGCACAACTCAGCACAGTGCAAGCACATGCATCCTTTTCTGGTCCTCTCCTCCTTTCCTTGTAACAAAGCATGGAACACATTCTGCCTCCTCTGTAGACTGGAGTACTTCATATTTTCCTGATTGTGCTCCCCTCTGCTCCACACACCCACGTCCTTGTCATTGAATGTATTACATTTGTTCTCTTTCAGTGTGTGAAATCTTTCGAACAGCATGATAAAAACTTGTTGATCACAGTTACGAAGTTCATAGAAAAAAGTATGTCAATATTAAGACATGTTTAGGGCATAATGAAAAGGTCTATTTATGCTAAGCCCTTGGGGCTGACAGGTAATGCAGTCTTCTTGAAGTTGAGAGAATGATTTGGGCAGGACCTTGAGTGGACATGAAAGAAATAAGATGGCCCTTCTTCCTGCCAGTGATCAGTGGTGGCCGAACATAGTCCTCAAAGTTTTGGGCTAATACTTTTTTTCCCCCTTTCTTCTCTTTTTAAAAATTTGGATCTGGAACATTGCTCTCAAAAATTCCTATTAACTGGCTAATTTCAAAATGTTTTAAAAACACACTGGTATAATTTCATAGTTGCTTTTGTCCAAATAGACTTTTGGATTTTGTTGTTTTTTTCCGAAATAAAGTCGTTACTATTTTTGTACCTGAGAATTTTTTTTAGTTTGTGATTCCCACTGTGGATAATACAACATTCATCATTTAATAACATTTGTGTTTTTGGAGTTTTAATGGGTAGCTAGAGGAACTGTAATTATAATTCAATATAGGAGCCTCCTTTCTATCCAGGTTGTAAAGACTGACTTTGATTTAATACTCCTTTCTGTTGTTACCTTGTTGAAATTTTCAAAGAAATCTTCCAAATTATAATAAAATACTTATCTAGGAAAAAAAATTAAGTGGGATTTAAACACACACACACACACACACACACACACACACACACACACACACACACACACACACATACAGTTAGCTCCTAAGAGTATATGAAAATGGTTAGTAAATAATTATAGCTAGACTGTTCAGGTTGGTAGAGATGTTTAAATGAGATTCAAAATGTTCTTTTTATAATTGTAAAAGAACTTCAGGAAACTGATCATTAATTTCTGGTTTGAGCTAAGTAGCAGGCAAGATAACCTGAAAAATCTTTTGGTACAAATTACCTAGAGATGCTGGGTAAAATATTAACTATAACAAAACTTTAAATGCGTAGCTGAATTCACAAGGAACAAAAGGCAAATCCCAGTTGCAAGAAAGGTAAAGAGGATGAAAAATCAGAGAGTTAGGTAGGGAAGTCTTTTAGGGGTCAATATCGAAGTCGATAAGGGACATAACTTTTAATCCCCTTATGGGACTAGAGGCTAAGCATTAACCCCAAAAAAAGTGAAGATTTGGAAAAGAGACTGTTTTACACCTTCAGTAAAGGATGAACAAGAAAAAAATTCATCCATTGGCACAGAGACAGGGAAGCAGGACTGAAACTTCTTGGACTTTGGGTTTTTTGTTTTAAAAGATTGAAACCTCAGGCCTGTGTCTCATCATGAACTTTGGAAAACAGAATTTGAACCATCTGCCTGTTGGAGATCTCCCATTAACTAAGCAATTAATCTAAATATCAGTCCTCCAGCCATTTTTACCCCTGAGGCACCTAGAAGATGCAAATACAAAGTGCTGTGGGAAGACTGCACTACCCAGGCCTCGAGGGACCCTCAGAGAAATGAGCTACACCAAATAGGTGCTCATGTAGAAATAATAAGATCCATGAGAAAACAGTACATCATGCCTCAAGGTGAGACAGCAGACTAGAGGAGGAAGTAGAGCTGTACGAATTTAAAATAACAGAAGTCTCAAAGATAATATAAAGGAAATATTTTAATTAATTAAACTCAAAAAGAATTGAGACTCTGAGAACAAATTTTAGGTCCATTAATTTATATTTAAGGATTGTGAAAATTTCAGTGCTGTTAGTACCCTAATTATCTTATTCATTTTTGCTTTTTAAACCTCCCTCTTCCAGAATGTAAATGGAATCTAAATATTCACACACAGTGTTCTTTGCAGTATTTCGGCTGAGCTCTTGAAAATGCTATTATTGACCTTTACATTCAGGCTTAACTAGCTGGCTCTGTACTCTTCTCTTGCAAGATCTGTACTGGGCCATCTGGTTAATCATCTTAATATGAAAAAGCCTTATACAATAATCTCACATACCACAGACATTCTCACTTCTGCTTTCTGAAACTAACCCGGCTTTTAAAATAACATTAAATGTTAAACCAATCAACACTTAAAAAATAAATGTTATAGGATGGGAGAATGCAAATATGCATTAAAATGTATATTTGTTTTAAAGTAGCAATATGAGGATTAATCAAGGGCTGAAGTTAGTATTTTTAGGAATATTAAAGTATTAAAAACATTAGATAAAGAAGACCTGTGTTTTGGAATTGTGCCTTTTGGGTTTCCTATAGTATTTTAAAAATAGGTAAATATAGAATCTTAATCCATCTTGCTCTTTGTAGAATAGTAACAATATTCTATCCTCTTATTATCAGATTTCCAAAAACTATGGCACTCACATGATTAAATCACATTTCAAGAATGAGAATGGTACTACACTAACCACTAAGATAATGCTGTTATTTTCTTTAATCAAATTCCTTTGTCATTTCCCTACTTCCATCTCCATGTATGTTTCAGATACATTTAAATTAAGAAAAGATTGTTCAGTTTTATCATTGATAATGAACTGTTAGTCGGAAGCCAAAAAGCCAAAATATCTTTTTTTTCTATTGAGGTATAATTGACATAATGTTATATTAGTTTCAGGTGTACAACATAGTAATTCCATATTTGTATATCTTATAAAATGTAAAATATTAACTTTTAAAGAAAACTTGAGTTGGCTTCCTACAGAAGCAATACATGTGCACTTTGTACTTTTATGTATTTTTTAATTCCTCAAAATTAAAAGTCAGAATAAAGGTGTCTATATATCTTTTAAGGATAGAAATTTTTATAATAGAATTCATAAAATAGCTTTTTTTTTTTACTAATTAAAAGGTTTAGACTGTTAAACTAGGAAAAAAGGCATAGAATCTTTTGAAATGAAAAATGTATTATGTGGAACTATTAAAGATGATCAAGGACTTTTTTTTAGATGCATCTGGTATTTATGGTGTCTTGGTTCTTTTAGCTGAAATTCGAGAGCTTTAACAGCAGCTTTTTTTTTTTTTTTTGAGAGAGAGAGCTCTCACGTGTGCACAGGTGGGATGGGGCAGGGGGCAAGAGAGACCAGCAGACTCCACGCTGGATGTGGGGCTCGATCTCACATCCCTGAGATCATGACCTGAACTGAAATCAAGAGTTGGATGCTTAACCTACAGACTGAGCCACCCAGGCGCCCCTAACAGCAACTCTAGAACCTTCATCCTTGCGGGTTTAGTGCCCTCCCTACCACTTACTTGATCTCTCACCTTTCAGAGCCTTGATATCCTCATGTGATAAACATTGATATTAATAGCACTTTCTCATAGGATTATTGGTGCCTGTTCATTAATACAGAGAAAAACCCATTGCTTTTCAACAAAGCACATTTGGTGTACTTTGTAATTCAGATTATATTTGCCCATGCCTAGTTGTTAGTGGAAATAAAGGTTTTTTTTCTGAGAATCTCAGCCAACCAACTAAATTGGAATTGTTATTGTTTGTAGTATAAATTACAAATGATTACAGAGAATTCTGACTTAATCAAATATTCAGGGGAATTGAAAAGCTTTTCAAACTCAGTTTTACTTGTAAATTGCTTAAGCGATCGTTAGAAGTATTTTTATTTTCTTTATGTGGGTTTGTCTTTTTAATAAAAATGTCTCTTGACTGCAAGAATTGCTTACTCTTTAGTTGTTGGTGTTCTTGAAGGTTCTGTCATCTGCCTGAGGTGATCACTTCTATTTGCTTTCTGGACTTTAGCTCTTATACCTATGTGATTACCTCCAGATAATTACCTACAACTCCTCCCTCTCTTTGAGTTTCCGTTTTTTTCTGGTTGCTTCCTACACATCTCTGTGCGGTTCTCTCAGCATGTTTCCGGTTCTCCGCATACAAACATAATTCTCTCCCGTCTTCCCTTATCCCTATCACCTGCTTTTCTCTCAGTCTCAGCGAATGGCATTCCCATCCCTGTCTAGCTAGCCATCGAAACCAGACCTCGGTCATCCCGACCTCTTTCTCCCTCACCTCTCACTCTCAGCAGGGTGCCAGGCAATACTGACTCTGCCTCCTGAATATCTTTATATTTCCTCCTCCCCCACTCCCACTGCAGCAGCTAGAACATTATCTCTGCCCAGGGCTATTGGACCGAGCCTTCTAACTTGGTCTTTCCAAAGCCTCCCTACTTGCCACTCCCTCAGCCCAGCTACCCAGTACCCTTGCCGCAGAGGTAGTCCCGAAGCCCTCACATGTTTAGAGTCTTAGCTCCCCATTGTCTATATAATAAAGTACAGCCTCCCTAGAGAGACAAACAAGACCCTCCACAATCTGGAGACCCCTCTTTATCCAAAATTTCTCTCCAACGTCATCTTTTTTTTTTAAATCGGATTATAGTCGATACAATGTTATATTAGTTTTGGATGTAAAACATAGTGATTTAACAAGTCTGTATTTTATGGTATGCTCACCACAGGTTAGCTCTGCGTCAGCAGTCTGCTTGCATACAACACTCTTCCAGTGCCACTGACTAGATTGCCCATAGCTGTGTCTTCTCCCCATGACTTACTCATTCGGTAACTGGAAACCTGTATCTCCCACCCCGCTCCACTGTTTTTTGCCCATCTCCCCCCCCACTCTCCTTCCCTCTGGCAGCCACCTGTTAGTTTTCTGTGTTTATGAGTCTGTTTCTTATAAATATGAATCTGTTTCTGCTTTTTGTTTAACATACCCCATATCTTTTTTTTTTTTAATATTTTATTTATTTTTTTGACACAGAGATCACAAGCAGGCAGAGAGGCAGGCAGAGAGAGAGGGGGAAGCAGGCTCCCCACTGAGCAGAGAGCCTCTTGCGGGGCTCGATCCCAGGACCCCGGGACCGTGACCTGAGCTGAAGGCAGAGGCTTTAACCCACTGAGCCACCCAGGCGCCCCCCCCCCATGTCTTCTTTATCCATTCATCTATGGGTGGACGCTTAGGCTGCTTCCATATCTTGGCTGTTATACATAATGCTACACTACACATAGGGGTGCATAAATCTTTTTGAATTAGTGTTTTTGTTTTCTTTGGGCAAATACCCAGTCGTGGAATTACTGGATCCTAGGGTAGTTCTACTTTTACTGTTTTGAGGAAATTTCATACCGTTTTCCACAGCGCCCGCACCAGCTTACATTCCCCCCGACGGTGCACGAGGTCTAACCTCATCTTTCGGCGGCTCTTGCGCTCTCCACTGTGGCAGCGCAAATCCGCGGTAGTTCTCTGCGTACAGCGTGGCAGTTCTCATTTCCCTTCCTGCTCTAGTGCATGCTTCCCTTCGCCTGCCTTAATGTGGACTCTTCCCTTCCCATTGAACGAGGCCTTCTTGACTACTGCCTCCCCCCTCCCCCCACCCCCACCCAGCAGAGAGCCCATCAGTTTTTCCTTTGGGCTATCAGAGTATTTTTATTTTTGCTTTCGGTGTTTTGCATTTCTTTGTCTGCTTGTTAGGCTTTGCCCACCAGACTAACCTTCTTGGAAAGAACAAGGGGCTCAGGTCACTTTAGCATTTCTGGTGCCCTAGCCAGTCCTTAGCATGGTAGGGAGGCATTTAACAAAGGCATTTAGAAAATATGTGAAAAATTGTTCATGAAATGGAGGATTTTTAGAGGGGGAAATAGTATGCCTGGTGAAGGGATGAGTAGTTCTGTCAAATATTTTTTTAAACGGCACGCAGGGTAAAGATTGGATTAATTTTGTGTGGCTTTGGATGGTAGAGGTCAGGTCAGCAGAGAAGTAGACTTCTGGTTTAGCCATGAAGAAGGCGATGAGAATTGTAGAACAGCAGCGCCATCCTGCCTTCATTTGGAATTTAGTCTGAGTTTTCGTCCTGGCCTGGTCCCTAAATTTGGTCATTTCTGGGTCTAAGTTTCTTTATTTTTTGACAGAAAAATGAAGATAAGAGTAGCTTATGTGCTGGTCTGCAGGACTAGTGAAATACTATCTCGGGTCCCTTGCCTAACATCTGGTGTTGAATAGTGCTTAGTAAATGTCCATCGGATTTGAATTCGCCTCCTGCTCCTGGATTCTTTCAGCGAAACATTACATGTATTGCATTGAATATAAGTAATGTGTGTACTTAAACTGACACCCCCCGCAAAAATATTCAATTGCCTTTTTTTCTCTTAAAGATTTATTCATTGTACTGATGATTCTCCAGATCCTTGTATAGAATATGAGGTAAGGATTTATTTTTTAAATCTTGAAATTGATAATCCTAGATGAAGATGTGTGGGAAATTGCTATCCTTAAGCAGAATGAATAAAATTTTATTGAATCAGTCTCTCCGTTTAGACTCAGTGGACCTTTAATTTTTTACATTATTATTTTACAAATTACATGCAGAAGCTAGATTGAAAGGATAGTGGAAAACATTTTTAGAAATGGCAATAACAATCCAAACATTGCAAACCCAAATTTGTATTCTACGTTTTCCGAGTTTGAAGGTTACAACTCCCCCCTTCCAAATACCTCTCCCTGAAATGAGCAATGTTCTCGGACTCAAGTAACTACTCATCAATTGGTATGAGTGAATCCGAAACATACTTTTCTTTTAAATCTTGATTCCAGGTTTCAGCTACATCCCTGATAGGCTCTTCCTTATCGTTACTCCTGGTTCTTCTTGCGCTTATTGTCAAAATGTAATACTTTTGAAAACTTTGAGACCTCATAATTTGTTGAAGAGAGTGGTCATCTTGCTTCATAATTGCAAACCACTTGCATTTTTGGATTTGTAACACTAATTAGAATTAGTCCAGTGAGTGGTCTTTTGAATTAGTGTTTTTGTTTTCTTTGGGCAAATACCCAGTTTTTAAAGATTGTATTTATTTATTTGAAAGAGAGAGCACGAGAGGAGAAAGGGAGAAGCAGATTCCCCACTGAGCAGGGAGCCCGATGCGGGACTCGATCCCAGGACTCCGGGATCATGACCTGAGCCGAAGGCAGACACCTAACCGCCAGAGACAGCCAGACATCCCAAAAAAATTCTTCATTAAAAAAAAAATTCATTGTCTGTTTGCTTCATCCCCTTTGTATACACACACTTTCAAAACTTGCGCACTGACTCACTATATTCAAGAAATTTTTAGTGTGCTGAATGTATATGGGTATATCTTCCGTGATTATACCACGTTTGTAGAACAGTTAATTTACTATTTACCAGGCCACCAAACCGGATCTTTTAACACTTATTATTGAGCTTTTTACGTACCAGTTTTGAAGGTTTTTTTTTTACTTAACAATATATACTTAGTATGAGTATATTCCTACTCATTAAACATTTTTATAATTCTTTATATGTATAATATTCATATCTATTATTTCACTGAACAAACTTCTATCAAATACCTGCTGTGTCTTGTCATTTGGTGCTGGAAAACACAAAATGACAAAGATGATTTCTGGAGTCTTGCGCTGAGGCATAATCTGTGTTTGAGATGTCATCTTCTATCCCCAAGATTGATTTCCCTCGCAGTTTGCTCTTTTATTGCTTTTCTGGGAATGTGCCATCATCATGTTAGTACATAGGGTTTAAAACTCAGTTTTAAAAGCTCAGGAAAGTGATAGAATAATTAAAATGCAAAAAGTTGCGAGCAGAATCCTGTATATGGTGCATTCCTTTTGTGTGCATTTAAAAAGATATATACAGGTACTCCGTGCTCCCTTATTTGTAGATTACTTCTGGAAAGCTATGTGAGCAATTGACAGCACTGGCTGCCTCTGAGCAGGAGGACAGAGGGACTAAATGGGTTCGGGGGAGAATTCACATTTTAGTCTTACGTGTTTTTTCAGTCAACTACCCAAGGTATGCGTTACCTGTCGAAAACATTATTTCAGTAAAGACTATGCAGGTTTTCCAAAAAATTAATGTTAGTTTACAGCAATGTTTATTTCTTCGTTGCTTAAATAAGAATTACTCTAGCCCTAAAGAACTGCGTCTGTCAGTATCAGCTTTTAGTAGACGACAGCTGTGTATGTACATTTTTGGTTTTTCAGTTCTTCATTTAATAATGAGGTTCTTTTTAGAAAATATAGCACATATAAATCTTGACTAAGAGCTTACAGTAACGAGAATTGGAATCAATGCATTTAAAATCTTAGGCATATTTTAAGAATGTAAGTTTGGTTTTTTTTAAGAAAAGCAATCTACTATCAAAAATTTAAGTATAAGAAAATGTGAGGAACTTACCGCCTGGATATATCCTCAGTATTACCATTTTGGCATATGACTTCCCTTTACTGAGCTAAGTGTATATATATGTGTGTGTGTGTATATACATATATATATATAATACTTTGCATACCTTTTTTTTTCACTTACAGTGTATTTTTCCAGTTCATTAACTATTTTTTATATCAGGATTTTTAGTGGCTGTGTATCTAATATATTTACAATTTTACTTAGTAACATTTTTAAGCATCTGATAGGATTACATACTTGTCCTGGGAACATAAAGATGAATTAAGACTTAGTTCCTTGCCCTTTCCCGGTTTTTAGTTAGGAGGGGAGGGAGACTTGTTCAGGTTATCATCATATAACTTGGTATGTATGTGCCTACTATAGAATGTTAGATGCGGGAAACTGGGAGCACAGGTTAGGGGAAGGGAGGATACTGAGCCCACGGGAGGTTATTCCAGGAGTGGGGCTTAGTGTAATTTAAGTCCCATCCCTTAGGTCTTAAAGGGCAAAGAAGTGTATGCCAGCATGAGGGAGGCTGGAGGCACTGGCCACGTATTACAATTAATACTTTTAAAGAGTTGGACTAGTTTTCTCCAAAGAACATTTTAAAAACAGACTCAGAAGCATACATTTGTCACCTATAGTATTTATAAAATTGTAGCAATTCAGTAGTATATGAGAATTTGTACGTAATTATAGTAGTAGAACTCATTTATGACTTGGGCCAGTGATAGAATTGTTTTACTTTAAAGTAGAGGCAAAAACATTGAGGGTTATAATGATTTTTAGTGATAAATTATAATATTATCCGAGTGTTACACAATGGTGCAACACTTTTAAGGTGAGATAACCAGGATATCCTTTTTTTTTATACTTAAAGGGGTGAAGAACAAACACTTACAGGGCAGCTGTACACAATGATGATAGGATTTGACTTCATCATCCTTGGATTTGTATATTATGTCAGCTCTCAAAGTGACAAATAAATGACAGAAGTGCTTTTTGTCATAAAGAATTTTCACAGTGTTTCTGTCACTTACTGGAATAATAAATCTCTTGCCTACATCTCATGATAAGAATGGTTTACTGTGGTTTTGCTTCCAAACTATTTGGTAATAGCAATTATTAAAATATACTCTTGGCATAAAATGATCTGTTTGGCCAGTAAGCATTCCTTTGTTACATGGTTGTGTTACATTTTTTCCTCTCTCTACAGCTTGTTCTTCGAAAATGGTGTGAATTAATTCCTGGGGCTGAGTTCCGTTGCTTTGTCAAGGAAAACAAACTTATTGGTGAGTTTTTTTTCTTTACCCATTAAAAGAAGACAAGATTTTTTTTCTTTTTAAGTTTATATGTTTTACTTTTTTTTTTTAAGTAAACTCTACACCACATAGGGGGCTTGAAGTTACAACCTGAGATCAAGAGTCATGTGCTCCAACAACTGAGCCAGCTAGGCATCCCTAAAGTTTATGTATTTTTAGTAATCTCTACACCCAACATGGGGTTCAGACTCAAGGACCCTGAGATCAAGAGTCACATGCTCCTGCGACTGAGCCAGCCAGGTGTCCCAAGAAGACAAGCTTTTGATGGAAGTGAATTTCTAATAATTAGGAGAGGGTAGTAATCAGTTTTTATCTCAGATGCTACTTCTAGCCAATTGCTAGTGACTCTCTGAAATTCCCTTTTGACAGTGCTCCTGAGGCCATATTCAATTTCCACAGAGAAGTGTCTTGTCCATTAATCATGTCTGTGTGGATTCTAGAGATGAAAGTGATGGTCTTGGCCATTCCCACTTTAGGCTATGTATCATGTTACCTGCTTTCTTTTTGGGACTTTCCTAAGTATTACTAGCCACACACCACTTATTTTAAGCATCATAAAAAGCCAAGTTTTGGGATCTTTGTTTCTATTATTAGAGCAGTGTTTATTATTCTAGCAAGAAAAAATATGTGGACAAATAAGTGCATTACTTAAAAAGCCACCCATTTTCTTCCTCTCAGATTATTTTGTTTGCTGTGATGTACTCAAGTATTGAAAATAATCTGCTCTTTTTTTGTCTTTGCATGTTTTCCATGCAGTAAAGCTTACCTTCGACCAAGAAAAGTGTGATTTGGGGGCGCCTGGGTGGCTCAGTGGGTTAAAGCCTCTGCCTTCGGCTCAGGTCTCCGTCCCGGGGTCCTGGGATTGAGCCCTGCATCAGGCTCTCTGCTCAGTGGGGAGCCTGCTTCCCCCTCTCTCTGCCTGCCTCTCTGCCTGTGATCTCTCTCTCTCTCAATGTCAAATAAATAAATAAATAAAATCTTGGGGAAAAAAAAAGAAAAGTGTGATTTGAATAGAATCACATTGGCACTGGTTTTAAAAATTTTTTTAAAATTTATTATTTAAACATTTAAAAAATTTTTTAATTATTATTATTTTTTTAGAGAGAGAAAGAAAGAGAATCTTAAGTAGGCTTCACACAGCTCAGCCTCACAACCCTGAGATCATGACCTGAGCTGAAACCAGGAGTTGGGAACTTAACTGACTGAGCCACCCAGGTGCCCCACGTCAGCACTATTTAGTGAATGTGACGTTGACATCTGTTAATTTACCTGAAAGAAACTTGGGGTGTTTGAATTTGTCATATTGTTAGATATTTCTGGAGAAAGTGCAACACGAGTAGAGCTAGAGAAGGGAGTCATATTGGCATTGATTAAGAAGTTGGGTGGAAACCCTTCTTTCAGAGTAGAAAACTTTCCTGGGCCTCAAGCAAATTGAGGGAGTTTTCACAATAATCCCTTTAGTGTATTTGGAATAAAATCAGCAAGTCACTCTGAAGAAAGGAATGTTTACTTTTCCATGGCTTGAAACATCAGGCTTGTGAAGGCAGTGTAGCATCTGTGAACAGGAAAAATAGCCTATTTCTGTGAAATACAATATGAATTGGAAGACACTGGGAATACTTTAAGTTTCCCAAAGCAAAGTGGAAAAGAACACCAAGTTGTAGGAAGTTTGTTGGAAAAAAAGCAATTGACTACGTGTGTAGGTTTAAAATTGCTTCTTTCATTTTTTACATTGTAAACGTATTTATGACTGAGTTCTTCATTGTACTAAATAAAAACTATTTCTAAAGTAAGAATGCATGACAGTATGGAACTTGGGATATATCTATCCATATGAATGGATAACTTTTTACTAAATTTTTTACCTGTATATAATGCTGAATCGTGTATTATGCATTATTCATCTGATTGGTCTTCTGATCTACTTTAATGGTTCTCTAAAAAGATGTTTAAATTACATTTTGGTGTTTTTGAAAAGAATGTTACATAATGATATAAAATATTTTCTTGTCAGGTATTTCTCAAAGGGACTATACACAGTACTATGATCATATTTCTAAACAAAAGGAAGAGATTTGCAGATGCATACAAGACTTTTTCAAGAAACACATACAGTACAAATTCTTGGATGAAGACTGTGAGTATTTTTTATTGACTCAGTGAAATGAAGTACATAATGTTACTGAATCTTATATCATGGTGGTACAGATTTTTTTTTTTTAAGAATTTATTTAAGAGAGAGCACACCAGCAAGGAGAGGGGCAGAGGGAGCAACAGACTCCCCGCTGAGCAGGGAGCCAGATGTGGGGCTCAGTCCTAGGACCCCGAGATCATGACCTGAGCCAAAGGCAAATGCTTAACCAACTGAGCCACCCAGGCACCCTTATGGTGCAGATTTTAAAACTGGATTCGAAACACTGTATTGTAACCGTTTTGCTGTATTACTCTCTGGTATTACTGATGGTTGGCATGTTAATTTTGTCTTATTTTAATCAGCCACTTTTTAATACCAAGGCAGTTATTTCTCTTATCATTTTAGTTATTTTATTATTCATTTTAGAGGGTCTATCTACAGAGAACAAAATGCTTGTGTTATTTAGACTAAATTAGCTAGTTGACTGATCTACCTTTCTACATTTTTTTATTTGAATGATCAGATAGTACTAGTTACAAGGTAAACATTTGTGACTTGCTTTTAGGAAAGTATATTGTATGTGAAAGAGTTTTCATGTATCCTAAGATCTGCTCTGATTTCTACTTGCCAAACCTGGGTTCGACGGCAGATTTGATTTTTAAAAAGATTAATCATGCCATAGCCGCTAGATTTTATACTTTCCTACTACAGATTTTACTGAAATCATTCCACATCAAATAAGTTAAGTGATTGATGTTTTTTTCATTAGTACATATAATTTGTTTATGATGGTGAATTCGTTGAGATGATGTGTTCGGTTTGAAGTTTTAAATACAATTAACCTTTGAATAACCCAGGTTTGAACTGCATGGGTCCACTTGTATGTGGATTTTTTTCCTGATACATGCAGTATGGGATTGTAAATATATTTTCCTCATTATTTTACTAAGATTTTCTTTTCTCTACCTTTATTGTAAGAATACAGTATATAACACACAAAATATGTGTTGATTGTTTGTGTCATTGGTAAGGATTCGGATCAACAGTGGGCTGTCAGTAGTTAAGTAAGTTTCAGGGAAGTAAAAACTTAAACATGAATTGTCCAGTTCTGCAGGGAAGTCAGCACCTCAACCCCTGCATTGTTTAAGGATCAACTGTATAAAGGATTATGGCCGAGGGTAGAGTTAAGGAAAACAAAATCATATAAATAAAACATCAGAGGCTACCTTATCATGTTTAAAAATTTTGAGATTTAGAAGCATGAATTCTCAAGATACTTATATTCTGCTATTTGAGTAATGGGTAATAAGATTCATTTTAACTTTCAAAAGGAGGCTTAGATCATGAAAATAGTAGTTCGTTGTTAACTTTGAATTTTTTTCTCCTTTACAGTTGTGTTCGATATATATAGAGACAGTAGGGTAAGTAACAATTATTTGATATGCTTTAAAATCAGGGCTGGTCTCCCAGAATGCATAGGCACTATATAGGGGCCCGCTGCCCAAAAAATACTTTCTCAAACCAGCTAAGGTGTATGAAAGTCACAGTGGTCAAAGAATCTCTCTTAACATATACTTAACATTGGGAGACATGATATCTTCAATAGTTTTGTGGATTAGGGTTTGTTAATTTAACAGATGGCTAAAGGGCTACTTTATGTCCTGCTTTCTACTTTTTTTTTTTTTTTTTTTTTTGCTTTCTACTTTTGTCAGGGTTCTGGGCCTGCTTAAAATAGTTCAGTTTGCACATTTAAGTGTGGCCAGGAGTTTGTCTTTTGATATTTAGATAATTATTTTTAATCAACTAAAAAATCCTTAGCATGATTGGAATCACTTTTATCTTTAGACTGAGGATGAGGATTCGCTTATTCTTTAAATCTCCCAAGTGATGGAAACCTGTGTAATGAAAAAGAGAACAAAAACTTGACTTCATTTAATCCTATAGCAGAGGTTTCATTACCAAGACACGCAGTCTTTAAAAAAAAAATCTGGGTCACTAAATGTCCTGTGATTAGTGCTTAGTGACTTAGCTGTTGGGGAGACAGCAGGTGTGTTTTCCGAGTATGTGACCATATGTTTTCCAAATGTTACCCACATATTTCTTATTCGCTCTCCAGGCTCATATCAGCCTCACTGTTGTGATGCTTACGATACATTTGAATCATTTTTTGGACAAAAGGATCTGGCCCATATGGTCATGTCCCAAAATAACTGTTAACTGTTGACTTGCCTCTTTTTAGCCAGAGGACATCACTTACTCTGTTTTCACCTCTCTGTCTTCAAGGGTGAGAGTGTCTGTTAAAAGTTGGAAAGAGGAGTTATAAATTGAGAGGTGGTAAGGAAGAGGGATGTTACTTTGCACTTTCAATGTAGTGGAAATAAAGGTTAAAGAACAGAGGGGAAGCTGGTGTGACGGAATGGCTAGAAACTGGAGCTGATCAACAGGAGCCCAGGCCCTAGTCCTGGGTCTGCTTCCGACTGAAACATTGGCCACCTCAGTCACTCAAACAGCCAGCATTTATAGAGAGCCTGTACTGTCAGATGCCATGCTTCTAACAAAAAGCCTCCAACAAGGTGATCTCCTGACCTACAAGGAGCTTACCTTCGAGACTTGAACATTCCAGGGAATTGGCCTGGTCATAAGTGGGATCAAATCAACCAATTAATGAGTGAGCTTATTACCCTAATGTGCAGCTCAGAGGAACTTTATCTGTATTTAACTCAGGTTCCTCATATAACCCTGTGAGGTATGTGTTACTCTCATTTTATGGATATTAAAACTGAAGCAATTATATTTTAATGCAGTTACATTTAATGGCATTTAAAGATTTGGAATTTGCCAAGGTCTCTCAGTATTTCCCTGGAAAATGTCCAGATCTGCTTTGATTCACTATTGCTGGCAGGTCAGTGCAAATGTATAATTTGGTGAGAGAGTTATTGAAACGTCCTAAGTGAAATTGGACATGTACAGAAGTAATTACTGCTGTGATCTAACAGAACTGAAAGAAGTTGTATGTTTTTAAAGTGAGAAACATGCCAGTATAAACATGTTGACAGTTTCTGAGATGAGATTTAAACCATGATGTAAAACACATTTGCATATACTCAGTGGCACTCGTATCGCTGTTTGTTAGGCACTTTGTGGGTATTTGGTTTTATGACTGTTGTAGAAAACTAACTCTTTATAGTGGTCTCTCATATGCATGGAACTGAAGTATGTTTGAGTTTGGCAATATTTTGATGTGTCTACTTTCTTACTGCAGCTGGGCAAGTTGACTCAGTGTTGATAGATTCTAACAATCATATATGTCAGAGACAGCCCACACATTTAGTAGGTCTGGATGAGGCCTTGGTGTATGTATTTTAAGGAGCTCCTTAAGTGATGATAACACATAACTAGAATTTAGAATAACTACTTTAGAGACTTGAAAAATTATTGCGGTCTCCTTATGTATTCTTCTAGTGATGGCTGTTGTTTTGTTACTGATTTCATTGCTATAAGGACTAAAAATGTCTGATCCTGAGTCTTTGATATTGAGATTGGCTTTGTAACTTGGTCACTTTTTTTGTGACTGTTCTGTGTTTAAAAAATTACAACTAATGTATGAAGTATTCTGTAGATATTTGTTAGATTAAGCTTGGTTATAATAATTGTGAAAATCTTTTTATATCTTATGAGTGAAATGTCTGAGGAGAACTTCAGAACAATACAGATTTGGGGGAATGGATGGGATAGAGATGTAATAAGATCGTCTGTGGGGTTCAACAAGAGAATCGTTGAAACTGAGTGATAGGTATTTGGGGTTCTTTATATTTTGTCTATATGTTTAAACTTTTACATATAATTTTTTTTAACTGTAAAAACCATGAAAAAAATCTGTATCTTCTCTAATTTTTGGTCTACTTAATTTATCAATTACTTAACAGGGTATGTAAAAATGTAAAATCTCTTGCTTTCGAATTCCGTCAGTCTTTGTGTTACATACTTTGAGGTTTTTGTCTTAGACAAGAACATATGTTCATAACGGTTTTGTTTTCCTACTGAAATCTCATCATTAGGCAGTGACTGTCTCCATCTCTAAGAATGCTTTTGTGGTTTTTGCATTAAAGTATGTTTTGTCTGGTATTAGTGGTATTACTACAGTTTTCTTTTGGTCTTAGAATTTACCTTTTTCATTCCTTTTATTTTTAGCTGTTAGATTTTAGGTGTGTGCATGTATCTTGTAAGTGGCATATTGCTGGGTTTTGTTTTTTTAATCACTGACAATTTCTGGTTTTAACAGGTGAGTATAGTTTGCATATATGTATTTGATATCTGACTGTTTTACACCATCTTGAGTTTTCACTTTGCTTTTCTGTATTTTGGTTTCTCCTTTCATTTATAGTACTGGTTTTTCTTTATTCTTTCCACTCTACCCTTCCCCTCCAAAATTTTGAAGTTTTATTTTTTATTTGTTATTTTGTTATCATTATATCTTTTTTTTTTTTAATCTTTAAATCTTAACGTGCCTATTTAATAAGTTCAAAAGTTAATCTCACTTCCTGTTGCCCTCATGATACAAGGACCTTGGAACAAATTCCCGGAGCCTACTTACATCTTACCTGTGATTTCTGAGTTTAGTTCTACTTTGTATTTAATATCCCTAGATTAGTCATGACTGTTGCTTTTCACTTTCTTTGCTTACCAGTGCTTCTTACCATTGCTTTTTTGATCCAATTTCTCTTTAGTAGTATATCCTTTAGTAGAAATTCCCTCAGCCATTGGCTGGAAAAGTTGTTTAACCTTCAGGCTTAGCTGGGTATAGAATTTTTGGTTGACCGGTTCTGTTGTCTCAGCATATTGAAGACATTGCTCCATTTTATTGGCAGGTTTTTTTTTTTTCCTTTTCTTTTGTCTTTTTTGAATACTTCCTAAGTCTACAAATTCATTTCATATGTCATTTGTGAAGAACTCTCAGCTATCTTTTCAAATGTTACCTCTTTCTTTCTGACTTCTGTCCTTTGGAAATCCGTTTAGAAGAATGTTAGCGAATCTCTTTTTATCTTCATGTGTCTCAGCGTCTTGTTTCCACCTCCTTTCTTTCCTGTACTGTGTTGTGTAATTTTCTCAGATACATCTTCTGGTTCACTAGTTCTCTTTCAGTGGTATCTGATTGGATACATTTAACCTTTTACTAAATTTAAGTTGTATTAGCTGTATTTTTTATATCTGTAGGTTCCATTTGGTAACTTCAGTTCTGTATATTCCTTTTTTTCATAGTATCTTATAGCTTAGGGTTTTAATTTCTTTTATTTTCAATCATTTTTTTAAAAATATTTATTTATTTATTTTAGAGCATGCGTGTGTGCTTGTGAGTGGGGGAAGGGACAGGAGAGGGAGAGAGAGAATCCCAAGCACACTCCCTGCTGAGTGCAGAGCCAGATGCGGGGGCCAATCCCATGACCCTGAGATCACAACATGAGTCTGAAATCAAGAGCCAGATACCCAACTGACTGAGCTACCCAGGCGTCCCTATATTTTCAGTCATTTAAAACTACTAAATTTTTTGGTTGGAGTTTTTGAGAAATAATTTGCACATCAAAATTAATCCTTTTTAAGGTACAGTTCTGTGAGTTTTGACAAATACATACAGTTGTATAACCATGATTAAATGAACATGTAGAACTCCATCACTCCCCTAAATTTCCTTATGACCCTCCCTGCACCCTAGTCCCTGGCAAACACTACTCTGTAAAACCTACTGAGTTTTAAACTTTTTAGTTGAGAATATCTTCACATTGCTCAAAAATTAAATCAATGTGAAAATACATGTAGAGTATTTTCATGTGGGTTGGGCCTCTGCCCAGTGGCTCAGTGGGTTGAGCCTCTGCCTTTGGCTTGGGTCATGGTCTCAGGGTCCTGGGATCGAGCTCAGTGGGTTGGGCCTCTGCCTTTGGCTTAGGTCATGGTCTCAGGGTCCTCGGATCGAGCCCCACATGGGGCTCTCTGCTCAGAGGGGAGTCTGCTTCCTCCTCTCTCTCTGCCTGCCTCTCTGCCTGCTGTGATCTCTATCAGGTAATGGCTAAAGTCTTTAATATGTATATGTGTATATATATATATATATAAAATAAGACTATATATACATGGTCTTGCTCTTCTTATCTCTGTTCCCCTGTACTCCTACAAGTACACTTTTATTAGTGTTTTTTATATGCTTCCAGTATTTCTTGGTGCAGAAACAAGCAATATACTTATCTTTTTCCATCTTTCCTACACAGGAGTTAACATATGATATATACTCTGCACCTTGCTTTATATACATTTATTTAAGACATTGTATTTTTGGAGAACTTTCTAGTTTCTTATAATGGTGTAGTATTTTATTTTGTGGATATACTATATAGTTTGTTTAGCTATTTTCCTATGGATGAACACACAGCTTATTTCTAGTCTTTTACAAATCGTGCTGTGAACAGTTTTGTATACATTGGGTGTGTGTTTGTGTGTGTGTGTGTGTGTGTGTGTGTCCTGGCCTGAGCTCTTTGAAGGAATAGCTTTTGTGTTACTGGTCTTTATGCTTTAATGCCTTGTTAATGTTTGGTGCATAGAGATTTCTTTTGGCAGGTAGTGAGGTGGTTAGTTGGTAAATATCAGGAAGGTCATTGTGACCACTCTTACCTGATGGATTGCCTAAAAACAGACTTTCTCAGGATGTCTTGTGCCTGAGATGTTACATAAAAAACATGTTAGAGCTATAAAATCCTCATCTTGATAGTTTCATGCCTGATTGCAGCTGGTTTCTTTTTCCTTTGTAAACTAGAGGATGCCTTCAGAACTACAGAACAAACTCTGCCAGCTGATCTGTTTTAGTTTTGCTTGTTTTTTATAGTATGACATATTTTTAGTTTATAGAGCTCAATATTCCTCTACTAACAAGTGTGATAGGGTCCCCCGCTTTTAATAAAGAGGTGGTTTTATTGGTTATGAAAACTCAAGTAGAAAGGGTTTGGAGGTTAGAAAATACCCATTTTGTTAAAGTAATATACAATATGTTAAAGACACCTTACTAATCACCCCAAAACAAATGAATGTCACACAAAGAAGTTTATAAATGACTAACATTATTTCACATGAACACTGCATAAGTGGTTGTGGAATCTGTATGAGAAAACAGCTCAGGTGGCAAGAAAGATTTACAGGCTTTCTCCTGGGTGGGGGGCTGGGGGGTGGGTAGTATATAATAGGAGACTTACCAAAAAGTATGTGGTCCAACCTTCCTATAATGGTTTTTGACTATTTACTAGACGCTTCTGATGTTTGAAGCTAGTCCTAATAAGATGCTTCATCTTTCTTAAAATTTTCTTTGAACCCAGATGAGGAACAGTGCTAGAGATTAATAATTCAGGCTCAGCAGTCTGGTTCCTTAGGTGGATGTAATTTTATACACGCACATCTGATCAAGACATAATTACATATTTACCAAAAAAATTATCAACAGCAAAATGGTGCAGTTGTATGAATGTTTCGGTGAAAAAAATCAAGAGGAGCAAAGATAAAAGTTTCAAGGAAACATTTATCAAATGTCAGATGTATCTCTGTGATCAAATGTGGCTCTAATGTCTTGGCACAATTACACACATTCCCCAGGTCTGTTATATCAGTGCTCTGCTGCTTTATATACTAAGATGAACCTGATTCTAATCAAACTCAGTATACCTGGGTCTGAAGTATTCTTCCCTGCATCTGGAGCCTTTCAGATTGCCCACCAGTACTCAGAACAGAAGATAGAAATTGCTTTTAAAGATTGATATTTTTCATCTCCCCTTCATGCGCCGCAAGCTCTATCAGACAAAGCGAATATTACATGAAGATTGAAGAAAACTGAGAATTTCCCTACACTGTGTGTGTGTGTGTGTGTGTGTGTGTGTGTGTGTGTGTGTGTGTTTTAAATGCCCCCTTTGCAGCAGCCTCTCAAGGGTAAGGAAGGTGTTCTCCCTGCCTCTGCCTGGCTTCCTCAGGCCAGATAATTGCAGACACCCTTGAAAGCATGCCAGTCATGCTGTTTTGGTGGAACCATTCTGGGAGACTGTCCTTTCTCCTGCTTGGATTTTTGACTTAGAATTCTTGTGTGATTTTAGGCAGGAGTTGGCCTATCTGCCTTTGTCAGGGCTTTTCTTTCCTCGGCCCCTTCTGTGCATTCCCTGGCAACCTTCCCTCCCGATCTGGCCCTCCTTTCTTTAGACAAGTGATCCTTTCTCAGCTGGGACCTGGAGGAACTGTCTTTTGAAATAAATTACAGGATTTTTAAGATTATTGTTTGGGCAAGATAATGTGAAGACGGATCTTTTGGAGAAGACAGATGACAACCTTGTGTTTGTTTTTACTCCGTGCTTACTGATTTTTCTGTCTGTACTCTAGGGGAAGGTGTGGCTGATTGATTTTAATCCGTTTGGTGAAGTAACCGATTCACTGCTGTTTACTTGGGAAGAACTGATATCTGGAAGAAACTTAAAAGGTGATTTTAGTGAAGGAGATGCTCTAGAGCAGGTAAGAGGATAAAAAAGGATTACAGGAAACCTTGTGATCCATTAACCTTGTGATCTCCTATACCTAGGACAAGGTCATGCTTGTTCGTCAGGCGTTAACACAGATTTACTAATAGATACTTGATCATGGAGGTGACCAAAGGGTGTGTGGATTGTGATTCACGCCTGGGTCAGTTCATAGGTTGGCTCTGATCCTAGCCCCAGGCTCCTGACCCCTGAGAGAGGAAAACTGTACAGGTGCCCAGCCTGCGGTCGTGTCATAGTCACAGTCATGACCCCACCAGGGGGCCCCACCGCAGTGTTTCCCTCACCAGCTTTCTCTCGCACACACGGTGGCCTTCCACACCCCTGTGCAGCCCTTCACACCTCCTTGCCCATCCTCCCTTTTCCTCCCCTCAGCAGATGATTCCACATCCTTCTTCGCAGGAAGAGAAGCCGCTGGTGCAAACTGACTTCGTATAATTGTCCTCAAACCCAGGAGCGTCCCTCTGTCCCTCCTCCTCAGTCTAACAGTTGCACCTGCTCAGCATGCTGCTCCTCACCGTCTCCCCTGATACCCGTGCTGCCTGCCACTCACTCCGTCCTGTTTCCCGTTCTCTTCTTGTCCACCCGCCCCGTCTTCCGTCCAAGGAGACAAACCTCCTTCAACCTCATGTCTTCTGCCAGCAACTCTTGTCTCCTCACCTTCGCAGCCAGGCTTTCTTTGAACAGCACCTTTGTGTTGCCCTTTTCTGCCCATAAAAGTACACATGCCCACTTTTGAATTACCCGCAGTCCTACCACATTGAGAACCACGGTTTATATTTTCTATATCACATTTGGTATACGTTTGGTATGTACAACATGCCTGTGTACATAGACGTAAACTTCTTAAAATAAGTGAGATTGTACTACATAATGCTTTATCTTCGTTTTTTTAATGTATTTTAAAGAGTAGTTTTATTTTTACACAGTCACTTTACAAAACAGGGAATTAGAAAGATGCAAGACTTGAAATCGTGCCACCTGGAAATTGCCATTCTTACCCCTGCAGTTTATATTTTCCAGGCGTGCTTCTGTAATCAGATACACACGTCTTTTCCCACTAGTAGGGTCACACTGGCTTCCTTTACGCTCGCAGGTGACCTGCGGTTTTCTAACTGCTCACAGCCGGCCTCCTCACACGGCCGCCTCTCCTGCCTGCTGCCCCTCACTGGTGCGCCCCTCCTCCCGCACAGTCCCCCTCCAGCCCTGCCACTGCCTGGACCCTGCTCCTGGCGGGGGCTTTCGCTGCGAGTGCCAGGGAACGATGCACGGCCACATTCGAACGTGTTACCTTCTTCCGTGTTTTCACTGCACATCTTCCCTTGGCTTCGTGTTACACGCTCCCCTCCTGGGTTTCTTCCTGCTTTTCTGGCTGCTGCCTTGCTTTCAGTGTGAGGATCGTTTCTTTTAGCTTAGCTTTGAAATACTTCTTTTCATCATTACTCTGTTTGGGCCCTCTGTGGCCCGGTTTTTCTAGATCTGGCCCAGATGGCTATTCTCCCTGTCATGGCCCTTGCCCTGTTGTGTTGTACTTGCCCCAGACTGTAAGTGGGGGGGTTGGAGTATCTCTCATGTTCTCCACAGATCCGTGTGGCTTCGCGCAATTCAGGCACAGTTGATTTTTGTTAAATTCATGGCTGAAAGAATTTTCTTTGTGCTGGCATCTTAGAGTTGGGGGCCATTAAATCTGAGTGTCAAGGAAAGAGAGTGTAAATTATTCAGCACAGGGTTATTTTTAAATACAAGGGACACGGTGGATAGAAACAGTTTGTACAAAACTCACTCTATGATCCAAATCCTTTCTTTCTTTTTAAATTAAACAACATGATATTGGAGGTCATGGGCTGACAGGGAAACAGGAGCAGGCTCCTGCCTTTTCCCCAGACTCATGTCCTGCCCGTCTCGTCGTCCTTATTCCATAGAGACCTGGCTTTTCTTCTGGCTCTCACAGCTACAAAGCTCTGCCTCAGGATCTTTGCCCTGGTTGTACCCACTGCTTTGCAAGTCGTGCCCGGTCCCTATCTGAGTTTCCAGACCTCACGGGGCTGCTTTCATCATACTTCTCAGTCCTTGGCAAGGTGTTCCCTGACCACCCCTGTGAAGGGGCCTTTTTTCTCCTCTTATCATAGCACCCTGCCATTGTGTTCTTATAATACCTCTTACTATCTGAAATGATCTTGCTGTTGTATTTATTTGCTTACTTATTGGCTGTCTGCCAGTCTGGTTTACCAGTTGATCTTCTATACCTAGGACAAGGTCAGCGCAAAGTGGGTGTTTCCTAAGTATTTGTCAGATGTTTGGTCTGTCATAAGATATGGCCTGCTTTTTAGGGCTCTGCGGTCCTGTTCCACTCAAGTTCCTGGCCTGTCTCCATCTGCCGGACACCATCCATCCCTCACCTAGATACCTGCCACCCATGAAGTCCAAACCCAAGGCCTTCTGTCTTTGAAATCCTTGTTGGCACAAGGCAACATGTAAATATTAAATGCAAGACTCTAAGCAAGTACACTGAAGAATATGAAGATTTGTTAAATATGATACTCAAATTTGTAGTTTTCCCTAGGTGCTGAGAGAGATACACAAATATGTTAAGTTAAATGACTAAGAGGAGCACAAAAGTTAGGAATTCATAGCACTTGCCTGGCCCTCACTATTCAGTTTATTCCCCAGGGCAGTACTTCCCCACTGTGCACCTGCAGAAAATGATAATGCTGATAAAGCACTCTGACCTGCATGAGATTGCTCAAGGCCAGAGAGAATTAGCCATAGGCCTCAGGTCCATTCAGGGACTAAGGAACCCATAACCCATTCGCAGTGAGTAGCGGCTGGTGGCATTTAGAGACTCACCAAAGCTCTCCACGAGGACACTGTTTTCAGATACTGAACATGTGGAAATAGTCTTAAAATTTTGGTTTTTACTTCAGAATCTTAATGACTTCCTTAACTAGTACAGAAGGGAACACGAAGTTGAAATTGTTATACTAGTATCTTTTTCACTTTGAAGAATAGACTTTATTAAAAAGATAATTTCTCACAGACTTTGCCTTTTTTTCTTGGTACAGGATTCTCCAGCTTTCCGTTGCACAAACAGTGAAGTGACAGTTCAACCCAGTCCCTATCTGAGTTACCGACTTCCTAAGGACTTTGTAGACCTGTCTACTGGGGAGGATGCTCACAAACTCATAGATTTTCTTAAATTGGTAAAGTATATGTGTACTGAGTACACATAGGTGTACGCTTTTGTTTTCAAATCGACTTTGTACAATTTCATTGTACTCATATTATACCTATATACCTAGATTTTATTTGGTTAGGTCATTTTATAAGGAAATATATAAAGTAAGCTGAAGGAATAATTTATTGCTTAGAATGATAGAAAATGTGTTTTATAAAAAAAATGTGTTTTATGATATTTATGCTTTTTGAATAATTTTCACAATACTTGCGCTTTTGAAGAAAGTCTATATACTGTTACAGAGCTAAGAGAAGATCTAGCTCTATTATTATAATATAACAATAATATAATATAGTAATAGAGCTGTAATAGAGTAATATAGTGATAGATCTTATATCTATTTATATATTGTATTATATTATTACAATAATATGTATGTCTTATTCAAGGAGAGTGTGTGTATTTGTACTCGTGTGTGTGTTGCTATGTGGGAATGTTTGCACAAATGAAAGAAAGAGAAGTATTCAAGTACCTGAGGATAATGTGCCTAGAAGCCAAAGTGATAAACTCGTCTGATGAATTAGTTAAGACGTGTTTCTCTGTGATGATTTTCGACCGGATCTGTTGCCAAAGCCTCTAGAAAATTATACTTGCTGACGGAAAAGGGATCTTGGCTGAACAAATGTCCCAACTAGCATGTGCTATTTTAATGTATCTTGGTTTCCTTTGACAGAAAAGAAATCAGCAAGAGGATGACTGATGAGAGTGCCAGAGTTAAGTCCGAGGTAAAGAGGAAACCACGTTGGCATCAGGAGGCTGCTCTGAGCTCACCACTTCCTGTTTTCCCACTCGGGCTGGGGTGGGAGGCAGAGTGAAATCAGTAGCTTTTTATATCCATGTATATTAAGCTGGAAAAAAATGGAGGGACTTTGCTACTTGTAAAAATAAATAATAAATAGATCTTGAATATAGGAAACCATACTGTTCTGATGATAAATACCTCCTCTGAAAGACCTCACTCTTTTGGCTCAGTCTGTGAGATTTATCTTTGTTTTCTTGCGCTATTTATAGATGTTTCTTGTGCTAGCTATTGGGTAGATGGGCACATTTATATTTGTTATACAGAAATGGGTTCTTTTTTAATCACTGCTTTTTCATGGAAAAAATAGAACCTTATATTACTATGGAAAATATTTTTCCAACTTTGAGAGGATTTTCTTACAATTTTTCTATTGGTTTATCTTTGGTTTGCATATAACTAAAATAATACAGAATTCTGAAGCTATCAAATAACCAGAAAATGTCAGTATATGATAGTTAGCTTAATGTTTAATACGTATTAGTAAAACTATCACAGATTTATTTAGAATTTGGTCTTTTTAAAAAATACCAGAATTTTGGGGAGGTAGATTCACTTTCCTTAGGCCGCCATTTGCGTAATTACTCTTCAGTGCCCTAATTGGTGATGAGGATATCAATAATATCTAGGTTACGCAATACTTATTCTATGCCGAGACACTCTGCTACGTGCTCTTTGTTTATTGTTTTATATCCTGGAACAATTTTAAAGAAATTGACATTACATTTTTCCAGGGCATCTATCTAATGTGGTATCATAGAATATTTTACTAGCTGGAGGTATGTTTTTCACCTTAGGAGTGCACATTTGAATGCTCTTATGGGAAGATAGAAAAATGGAATAGAATTTCCCCTTTCTGTGTGGTTATGGCAGATTATACATAATGATGAAAGATACTTCTTTTTTGGTTATCTCAGACTGTAGCTTTTTGTGTGGTGATAATCACTTGGATGTATATTAGTATTTTAAAAACAAAACACAAAGATCAAATTGTGATCTTTGTACTCATTAGATCATATGCCGTTTCTTAGGCCAGTTGTTTGAAGTTGAGGTGCTTCAAAATATTTTGTTTTTTTTAAGCTGCAGTTGAGGGACTTGACTATTAACCCATGATAGAGGGATTTATTATCATGAGTTGACTTAACCTTAGCTTTGGAAGCTGGCATCATCAGGGTGGTACTTCACTAGTCCAAAAGAAAAAAAAAATAATGTATTTAATACCAACTAAAAAAATGAACTATAAATAATAAAAAGACAAGTAAAATTTGGCAAATATTTTATAAAAAGTACAATTCTTGGTATAAAACTCATTAAATTTTTGCATTAATTTTCCTGAGGCATTATTGAGTTCAACTCTCACTTTTAAAAATGTGATTTTTTATACATTATTTTCCTAGTATATTTAATTTTTGTTGATTAGCTTGATGTTAATAGTAAATATAGGACAATGTGCAGGAAATGTTTTTCTATATTCAGATGATCATTTATGCCTGCCTAAAGATTAGTTTTGAATTATCCTTCTATTTTATTGGCATGATCTGTCCTTTTTTTTTTTTTTTTTTTTTTTTTTGAGGTACTTCAGGTTTATGCTTGAATTTAGAAAGGGAATTAGCTTGGTTCTGAAATCCTACCTTTGGAAGAGAAGACGTTGTAGCTGTTGGTTTAGTCAGGTTGGGACAAACATATTTACTTTGTCCTGCAGAACAGTAGCATGTTATCATGGGCCTCCGATACAGCAGAGTTTGCCAAAAAGTTCTGGTTTTGAGTCTCATTTTGATATGTTTTTTCATAAATTTTTCCCATGTACTCAGCCATTTCCCCCATTGAGGATTGTGTGTGCTGTTAAAAAACCCAACAGAGGGGGGCCTGGGTGGCTTAGTCGTTAAGCGTCTGCCTTCGGCCCAGGTCAGATCCCAGGGGCCTGGGATCGAGCCCCACATCGGGCTTTGCGCTCTGCGGGAAGCCTGTTTCTCCCACTACAATTCCCTCTGCTTGTGTTCCCTCTCTCGCTGTGTTTCTCTCTGTCAAATAAAAAAAGGACAAAAAAAACAAACCCAACAGAAATGTTACACGACTGAGTTTTTTTGGCTTAAGTTTGTTTTCTTACCTATAAATTAGAGTAATAATCAAAAATTCATTTGTTAAATGAGAGCCCTTGTAACTTTTCATATAGTGTATCAGTACATACATACTAAACTCCCAACGCATGGTAGCTATCATTATTGTTCTGCTTTGCAGACCTCTGTTATGTATTGAAAGCAAATTCTTTTTTTAATAGAATCAAGAAAATTTTGAATGGCAAAGGACTTCTGAGCTGATTCGGCCCAGTTTCTTTTCCTTTTTTCCTCCTTTCCTCCTCCCTGTCTTTTCTTCCTTTTTTTTTTAAGATTTCATTTATTTATTTATTTGACAGAGGGAGAGAGATCGCAAGTAGGTAGAGAGGCAGCCAGAGAGAGAAGGGAAAGCAGGCTCCCTGCTGAGCAGAGAGCCTGACAAGGGGCTTGATCCCAGGACCCTGAGATCATGACCCCAGCCACAGGCAGAGGCTTTAACCCACTGAGCCACCCAGGCACCCCTTTTCTTCCTTTTTTTTAACACAGCAGAAAACTGCAGCCCAGAGAAGTTAAGATTTGTCCAAAATTGCAGCGGAATCAAGACCACAAAAGAACTTCTGTTCTAATGCTGTTCTCTAAGGGCTTTTAGCCTAATATTTTTTATAGGTAAGTCTCAACCAGGACAGATTAGGATTTTAATAATAGAATTTTCAAAAAAAAAGTTTTTTCTTGAGTATGGTTGACTAGTTGACGCACAACATCACATTAGTTTATGGTGTACAACATAGTGATTCCATAAGTTTATACATGATGCTGTGTTTACAAGCATAGCTAGGGATTTTTTTTTTTTTTTTTTTTTTAAAGATTTTATCTATTTGACAGAGAGAAACACAGCGAGAGAGGGAACACAAGCAGAGGGAATGGTAGTGGGAGAAGCAGGCCTCCCGCTGAGCAGAGAGCCCGATGCGGGGCTCGATCCCAGGGTCCTGGGATCAGGACCTGGGCCGAAGGCAGCCGCTTAACGACTGAGCCACCCAGGCGCCCCTTTTTTTTTTTTTAATAAAGGTAAGTACAAATTTACATTTGTGTGGAAGAAGTAGATGAGAAGAGATTAAATACCGAAATTAAATGAAGTAACTGTCTTTGAAAAATTAATTCAGTTTCATGTTTATATTCACCAGGCTCATCCTGAGAGGTGACTTAACCATTTTTAGACATTTTAAAGACAAAATTCCTATTTAATTCATTGTTATTGTTATGTTTACCTGTGCTGGCTCACGGAAAACAGCTTCAGTAAGTAATCTAAGAAAATAAGTAATGATCAGCGCACCACTCACAGCACAGGTGTTTCGTGTATACACGTGGAGAGGCTTGCGGGAAAGGAAACGTAGGACCTAATAAAGCAGTTGGGCAAGGAGTCCGGCATCATCTGAAGAGAGCCTGCAATCAAATGCGTCTTTTTTCAGTCAAGGGAAACCAAACCAAAACAGCGCCCGCCTGTAAGGACAGATAGACCGGGAGCGGTGGGGCGACAGTGCTGCCGCAGGGACCCGTTCCTGGGGCAGAGCCTCGGGGGCCGGGCCGGTGTTCGGCGCTGTGCGCGCGCATCCGGGCGGTCCTGCCTCGCAGAGCGCGCGAGGGGGCACCGCGCGGGAACTGGGAGCCGCGGAGGTGGGCGCCCTCCTGGGACACAGACACCTGCTCGGGTGGGAAGGGATGTCCGAGGTGTCCACAGGGAAGCGGGACCAGAGGTTGAGGAGAAGCCAGCCACGGGGAGGGCAGCGGGGCCGGAGGTGGGAGAGGCGGCCGGGGTGAAGGCCGGGGTGAAAGCCGGGGCGAGGGCTGTGGTGCTGCCCGCGGCTGACGCGTTGGGATTTCATTCTTGCGGGACGTGGGAAGCCAGTGCGGAGGTTGCAGCAAGGGGGAGAAATGGTCCAGGTTAGGTTTTCGAAGTGGTTTTCTGGTTTGTGGGGAAAGCGGATGAGCTGGGAGGAGGCGGCCTCTTGGCGATCACGTGGGTGGCCTTGGAGGGCGCCGGGGGCCGGACCGCGGGGGCGCCGCTGAGCGCGAGCACGCGCAGCATGCAGCGCGGGACGGAGGAGCGGGAAGCCCACCCAGGCCGAGGCCTCTGGTTGGAGCGGCCAGGCGCAAGATGACCGCCGTGTGTCCAATGGGCGAGACGAACAGAGGAGGGAACTCGCGAATGTGGTCTTGGACACGGAGAACTGGAGATGCCAGTGACTCCCCCGAAGACGTGCGGTCATCGTTGGATTCAGCCGTCAGAAGTTGCGTGGAAGGAGGAGTGGGAGTGGGTGGGGAAGGCCTGCGTGGCGCACGGGGAGGAAATCAGGGCATGGCTCTCTGTTCCGCTCTGTGGGATGCAGCAGAGAAGTTGAGCGATAAATAATAAAACAATTGTTCTTACATAATATGAGTCGTAATCTGTCAATTTGTTAAAAGACTTAATGTAGGGGGCTCCTGGGGGGCTCAGTTGGTTAAGCATCCCACTCTTGGTTTCTGCTCAGGTCATAATCTCAGGGTCTGAGATCCAGGATCTAGCTGGGCTCCAGGGCCGTCTGCTCAAGGTTCTCTCCCTCTCCTGCTCCCGCCCCCCCCCCTCCCAATTCTCTCTCTCTCTCTCAGAATCTTAAAAGACAACGTGGGCATTTAATGTGAATTTAGAATTATTCTTTTTTTTTCTTTGAAAAAAGAAAAATTTTTCTTTTATATATGAAGTATAAATCTGTCTTCACACAATAGAAATGGGCATTATATAGCAGTATAATTATTTTGAGATGCTCTTATTTTATTAAAAGTCTCAGTGTGAACCAAATATGATTTTAACTGTATTTTCTGCATCACTGATTTTATTGACTCTTTGAGGCTCGGGTTGAATATGTAGAGTTCTTAGGTGGATCATCTCACCATGGGTTTATGGACTTTTAGTCAGGTAAAGACTTAAAGTGAATTTTTTCTCCAAATACAAGTGCCCTGCCTTCCCCAACCCCCCAAATCTGTAAAATGTCAACACTAATTTTGGAAACAAGGCAAGCAGCTGGGGAGTCAACTACCCTTTCATAGTTGTATATAAAAGCAATCATTGGGAAATTGAGTATAAATAACCTTATAACCTTCAAAATAAACTAAGCAATTCTTAATAATCTGGGGAGAAATTAATTTCTCTGAGAATCTGGTGAAAGCTGTGGGCCCTCCTGAGAGGGTCCTATATCCCTGGCTGGAAGCCATGTAGAACCAGATTGGAAGCCAAGGATTCTATAGTTGTAAGAATGGAGCCATTTCATAATGTATGTTGTACCGCACTTTTAATAGCTTCTAACTTTGATAGTTTTCTTTTTCAATTAATTATTTTAAAGATTATGTTTGTCAGAGAGAGAACGCACAAGCATAAGCAGGAGGAGAGGCAGGCAGAGGGAGAAGCCATCTCCCCGCTGAGCGAGGAGCCTGTTGGCAGGACTCGATCGGAAGGCAGATGCTTAACCAACTGAACACTCAGGCATCCCTAACTTTGATAGTTTCTAACAATGGTATTTTTGTAATTCATTTATAATGCATCTGTTTCAGATTGTCAGCTCTCACAAAGTAAACTGTGTGTTAGAATTCAACCTGAGAAGCAGAACCAGTATGAGATACCTATGTACATGTGTACAGATGTATATATAAAATCTCCTTACTACATGTGTGTTTATATATAGACATTATATACACACATATATGTAAATACATACATTTGTGTGTATAAATAAAATAAGGGTTTATTATGAGAGATTGATTTCTGCAGTTGAGATGGGTTGGCCATGCAAGTGTGCAGTCTGTAGACCAGGCTGGAACTTGGGGGTCATGGGCCAAAGCTCTTGCCCACTGGTTGATTTTCGTCTCTTAATTTCAGGAAAGCTTCACCCCTGCTTTTAATGCCCTCCAGCTGGTTAAGTCAGGCTCACCATGGTAGTCCTCCTTATTTAAAGTTAACTGATAAGGACTTTAATTACGTCTGCAAAAATTTCTTGGCAGCAGAACCTAGTCTTAGTTAGTGTTTGTGTAACTGCAGGAAGCCATCGCAGACTGGATAAGGTCACACTGTATGTTAGAAGCTAATTCTGTGATGGATCATAATCTATTTAAAAGGTATACAGTGTAACTTAAATAATTCTGGTTGTGTTAAAGGAGCAACTGATTATTCACTGGGAAAGGTGTTATCTTTGGAAGCAGGTGCTTTAGAGAAGACTATGAACTTATTTTGTGATGCTTCTGCCACTCCAAAACCTTTGAGGTTTTTTTTTGTTGTTTTTTTTTTTTAGGTTCCATCAGGTTTATTTATGTCACAGAAGAAAATCTATCTTATTATTTCATTCAATGCCATGTGTGTGTATGTGTGTTTTACCAAAAGTGATATACAGTTCTGTATCACTTTTCTTATTCATCAGACTTGGTTTAGAATTTTTCCAAAATTTAGATGTCAGCCTCAAGAAGCCTTAATCCATTTTATGCACCGCTAGGACATTAATCTTCCTGAGGCACAATTCTAGTCATTCTAATGCTTACAGCCTCCCAGCTTCCTATTGCTTCCAAGTTAAAGTAGACTTCGGTGGGCATCCAAAGCTTTGTGCAGTGTTGCCTCAATCTGTCTTTATAGGATAATTTCATCCTAGCACTACATACTGTTCGCCAGCCAACCAAGATTACTTGAGAAAGCCGAGGATCTCTTTATCTTTCTCATCTGCTCCCTTTGCTGTGCCTACCCCACTTACCCCTACTCACCCCCTACCCCAGTCTTGTGGGTATTCAAAGCCAGGTTTCACAGCCTGGCTCAAGTGATATGTTCCTCATGAGATTATCTAAAGATTTTCTTTTGTGCTGGAATTTTCTTTCTTTTTTTTAACGATTATTTATTTGAGACAGGGAAAGAGAATGAGCAGGGGGAGGGACAGAGGGAGAGGGAGAAGCAGGCTCCCCACTGAGCAGGCCCAAAGAGGGACTCGATCCTAGGACCCTAGGATCATAACCTGAGCCAAAGGCAGACACTTAACCAACTGAGCCACCCAGGTGCCCCTTGTGCTGGAATTTGCATAGCACTCTGATATTACTGCTCTTACATTTAGAATCCTATGCGGTATTTGTCGGATGTAGCTGTCATGATCTTTCTACTAATCGTAAACCTAGGGCAAAAATGGTATACTTGTTGGGTGCCTGGGTGGCCCAGTCAGGTCCAAATCTTGATTTGGGCTCAGGTCATGGTCTCAAGGTCCTGGGATTGAGCCCCGTGTTGGTCTTCACCCTCAGCTCGGAATCCCCTTGCCTCTCTCCCTCCCACCCCTCCCCTTGCTCATGCTCTCTCTCTTTCAAATAAATAAATCTTAAAAACAAAACAAAAACTTGAGGGAAAAAAAGAATGATGTACTGGCATTGTTTTCTCATAGTGGTTTGGTGCTTTATCTTGGCCAAATGAAATGTGATTTAGCATCATTGAAGGTATTCTGATTTAGAAGCAGTTCAAAATGAGTTCCCAAAAGGTTTTCCACAACAGGAGCATCTCCCAAACTAATCATCGCTCTTAAGGTTGACAATTTGAAAAATGCAACACTGAATTATATATGTTAATCTTTTCCATTCACATGATAGAGTGACTACTCCTGAAGGTTATTAGAGTTCATATCTTCCCTTAACTAAACCAGATCATCAAGACCTATTGCTGATCTCTCAACCCACAGCATTTGTGACAGAGCACACTGTCCCTTAAACTGTGAATAACCCCCAACCGAGTAGTTATTTCTGCCTATTCTAAAAAATGCTGTAGAACTTCAGTATATCTACGTTTGCTTGCCTTTCATCTTCCAGACATTTACACCCCTTCCGCTTCCCCATGCTAACAAGCACTGTCTCCATATGAGGCAGGCCCAGACAGAGCTGTAGCCACTGCCTAGGGAGCTATGCCTTCCATGTGTTTAAAGAGTCATTCAGAATGATAACCTCTTAGGATGTAGTGTCCTGTTTTTGTTTTGTTGGTTTTACATTTAAGTGAAAAATCATGCTTATGAGTTATTGAAAGTCAGCACAGTCCTAGGAACCCAACTGCCTGGGTTAGAATTGGCTTTGTCACCTGCTGCTAGCATGATCCAGGGCCAGGTACCGAATCTCCCTGGCCCTGTTTCCTAGTCTACAAAACAGAAATGGTGATAGCGCCTAGCTCTTTGGGTTGTTGCCAGAAGTCAATGTAGGACAGTTCCTGGCATCGGAGTCAATGCTCAGTATATATGAGCTGTTACTTGCTCTACTTTATCACTGTCATCATGTGATTTCAGTGAGCTGTTAACATCTATATTCTAATAATCCAATAATAATGTTCTGCTTTCTGCCTTCCTGTGTTTGGGGGAAGGGAACCAACACTCAGCTAGCTTCCCAAGACCCTGATTTCCTGAGTGTCAGTGTGTGCATTTCCAGAGCCACTCCACTTGGCCTGGGACAGGAGGGAGCCGCAGGGGATAAACAGTTGAGAATAGAACAGATGTATCAGGGGCTGCCTGGGTGGCTCAGTCCCTTAAGCAGCTGCCTTCAGCTCAGGTCATGATCCCAGAGTCCCTAGAACGAGTTCCGAATGGACTCCCAGCTCAGCAAGGAGTCTGCTTTGCCCCTCAGCCTTTGCCCCTCACCCTCTGCCCTTTGCCCCTCACCCTGCTCATGCTTGCTCTCTCTCTCAAAGAAATAAATAAAATCTTAAAAAAAAAAAAAAGAACAGACATACGTATCAGGAATGCTTTAAATGCAATTATATTAAAGCAACAGAGGGGCGCCTGGGTGGCTCAGTGGGTTCAAGTCTCTGCCTTCGGCTCAGGTCATGATCTCAGGGTCCTGGGATCGAGCCCCACATCAGGCTCTCTGCTCAGCGCGGGGGAGCCTGCTTCCCCCTCTCTCTGCCTGCCTCTCTGCCTGCTTGTGATCTCTCTGTCAGATAAATAAATTTTTTTAAAAATCTAAAAAAAAAATATTAAAGCAACAGAGTAAGGACTAAAACAAATGCATCCATTCAAGAGACATAAGAAATGACCAACCTGATAGTACAAAATTCTAGGATGAGGGAATGCCAAATGTCTTGTGGACATTACCTAATTTTTAACTCTGTAGCTATATGAATTAAATAATTATTTCCATTTTGCAGGAAATGACTCTGTTGCTCAGATAATTTGCTCTAGATAATAAGCAGTAAGTGATAGACCTGTGATTCAAACCCATATTCGCCCAAGTTTTACTCCTTCAAAAATCACAGGAGAATAATCTAAGTCTGTACAGGTTTATCCAGACTGTCTTTAATTAATCTGTGGCCCTTTTGATTTTTTCCTACAAGGAAAATATATACAGCATTCTCAAAATATCCTAGGGGAGGCCACTGATCCAAGGGGCTCCTACTTTCACGAACTGGATTCCAAGGAAAGGAACGAATGTGAAAACACAGACATGAGACTTGGAATCTCCGTAGTATTTCTAGGACAGATTTCATTGTCCTGTTTCAAGAGTTCATGATTCTCTCACCATACCAGTCATCGCTCACTTAAATCAGTCGAGCTGCTTTATTGTAGTTGCACAATGAAATTACAAGAGGCTAGCCATTCTTCTCGGTGGCCAGGAAGACAGCCCTGCTGGGGAGTGTGTGTGCCATGCTCTGGACTTGATGGCCGCTCTCTGCTTTGTCTTGGTTCTGTAGTTCAGGGTCAGTACTCATGGCTCCATGTGGATATTTTTATTGTGTGCCCTCAATTAAGTTTTGGCTTCACAGGATCCCTTCTACTAAAGCAGTAGTGACACTGTGTGGCTGGTCCTTGTACCCTTGTATTCTTGTTTTAAGCAGATTGTGATTGAATAGATTACTCAACTTTCATTACATTTTAAGGAAAAAACAACAAACCTAAAAAACTGAAAGCTAATGTGTTCACATTGGGCACTTTTTTCTCAACTTTCTCCACTTCAGAGTCTAAGTATAATGCATCTGTGGTTGCTGGGAGTCAGCATCAGGACCAGTGTGATATTTTAGAATGTTCGCTTGCTTCTGAATCTTAGGATACTCTATTCATTTTCTCTGATTTCCTTTTTTTTTTCTTTTTTTTAAAAATTTTATTTATTTATTTGACACAGAGAGAGAGATCACAAGTAGGCAGAGAGGCAGGCAGACACAGAGGGGGAAGCAGGCTCCCTGCTGAGCAGAGAGCCCGATGCCCGCTTGATCCCAGGACCCTGAGATCATGACCTGAGCTGAAGGCAGAGGCTTTAACCCCCTGAGCCACCCAGGTGCCCCTCCTTTTTTTTTTCTGATCCCCTGGACCAGTAGGAGGTGATAGTCCCTGACCTCAAGGAGGTTTATAGGCCAGTGGTAGAATAGGGACACACACACACAAAGAATATCCGAGAAAAGATATTAACTGCCAAATAGTAGTAAATGAAGATGTGCCTTGCTTTATGGTTGGTTTTATAAGGTGTGGAAAGTGAAATTTTATAATTGAAAGTTTAATATAATTTATTGAGTTTATGAGAACAGAACTCTGTAGTTAAAAAAAAAATCCTCCCCTTATGTCCCATTATACAAATATCTATTCATCAAATGATCAGTCCTGAATATGGGTTGCTGCATATCTGTTTTCTTTGATGCCACACAGCTCTGTACACATAATAGGGTAGTATTTGAGAAGGGAGACGGGGCTTGTTGAAGGAATCGTACTTTCAAGAGGATACCCTGTGGGTGCCTAAACTTATATACAGTGGTCTTTATGGGAGACCTATGTGCAAAGCATTGAAAGGCTTTGGCTCCTGCCTTCATGCCCTGCATTTATTTGCAGTTCCTAGGATGTCTAAGTGCTCAGAAGTTCAGCCAACGAGTTCTCTGAGCAGGTGGAGGCTCGTCTTTCTTTTGATGGGATGATTTCTTAAGAAGTAAGCCCATCCTTAATCTCATTGAGTTCTTTCCAGTCACATCATTGCAAAACACTGGGCTAACAGGCATGGTTCATTATTTACCTTCCTTCCCAGCTCCTGGCCCCAAATAAGAAGCTGGGTGGGGACAGGGCGGGTAACCAGGCAAGAAAGAGCAGAGAGGCTGTTTATGTATGCGTATGTGGATACATGTGCTCACAAATGTTAAAGTTGGTTTTTTTTTAAAGATTTTATTTATTTATTTGACACACAGAGAGAGAGATCACAAGTAGGCAGAGAGGCAGGCAGAGAGAGGGGGGGAAGCAGAGCATCCCCTCATCATCTCTGCTGAGCAGAGAGCCTGATGTGGGGCTCGATCCCAGGACCCTGAGACCATGACCTGAGCCGAAGGCAGAGGGTTGAACCCACTGAGCCACCCAGGTGCCCCCCAAATGTTAAAGTTGATATGCTTTGGTGCGCTAGGTAGGACTTGAAATTAGAATAAGGACGTGTGCCAGGGACATGAAGGAAGAATCATCAAAAGATAAAATACTACAGCTTGAGAGGCGACTGGAAACGACCTAATCTCCGTGGAAACTTCTTAATGGGTTCTGCAGTAGGATACACGGCAGTGGAGCAAGGCCAGAACCCTGGAGGGTTTTTCTCCAGACTCTCATGCTAGACTCACAACATTCACTAGATAAATTGGAGATCTTCTTTTCTTTCTTCCTCTTTCCGTTCCCCCAACTTTGTTCCCCTTTTCCTCCCAAGGAGTCATCTCGTGCAGCCACAGTTTATACGTGGGGCCCATTGTTGGGTTCTGAGGAACCAGACAGGACTGGGCCCAGCATTATGCATTTACTCTTGTGGAAAGAGCTGACAGCTTACCCTTCAGTGTCTACAAATTGCTTTCTAGACGAAAAGTGTTGCATTGATGCCAAGTAACATTATCGCTTTTAGGAGTGTTTGTTGTCAGGATGGTAAAAGGCGTTTATCTCGAGGCCCGCTGGAAGCCCAAACTTCCACAGCTCATTTCTCCCGTTTTTCTCATATACAAGAGAAGCTTTGATGATGTTGAGAGCATCATTGTTCTTAGTTTTTAAAGTAAAGTGGTCACCTGAAGAAAGAGGACACTGGGTAGGGATTCGGGAAAGAAGGGATGGAGAGGCACAATCCCAAATACTCTCCAGTGGCATCCGACCTTGACTGCAAGGGAATTTAGGGTTAGAGAGATAGATGGAGCAGGAGGAGACAGAACATTTTAAACAGATGACTTTAAAATACCCTCTAGGGCAAAAAGATCATGGGGACCTGTTCCAATAAGTTAGTAGGTACAAGAAGTGAAAAGGTACAAGGCCAGCAGAGGGCTGCTGCCCATCACTATTTGTTGTTTGAAAAGGAGATGAGAATCTCTGGGGTGAGCAGCTTTAGAAAAGGAGAGACAGGGATGCCTAGCTGGCTCTGTTGTTAGAGCACGTGACTTTTGATCTCAGGGTTATGAGTTCAAGCCCCACACTGGGCATAGAACTTACTTAGTTTAAAAAAAAAAAAAGAAAGAAAGAGAAGGAGGGATAAAGATCCTAGGATACACCACACTCACTTCTGAATTTTGGACGCAAAATGGAGCTGTGACACAATTTGAATAATGAGAAGGAATATGGTCTATCAGTAAAGAAGCTTCAGGTGCAAGCAATGGAAACTAGTTCTGATTAACTGTAGGGAAAAGGGTGTACCTGAAGGACTGGAAGGGCCTCGGAGACTGAACAGCAAAGCTGAATAAACAGGGACCCAGGCAATTTCAGAGATCCGGGGGAGAGTGTCACCAGGACTCGGTCACCAAGGAGACTGTGGGCTCTCTACTGCTGTCAGTCTGCTCAAGGCCCAGGCTTCCAGGAGAGAGAGTCTAATGGGCCCGGCTGAGGTCAAGGGGAGATCACGGCTAGTTTGAACAATGTGAACCATAGTTCTCTAGAAATTCAACCGAGGAAGGGGGATGGTAGGCATAGTGGTCCAGGAAGCTCTCAGGGAAGAGGAGAGGTTTAATGTCAGGCACAAGGCCTAACATGTGGGTGGTGGTTGGAGACCCTCGTCAGGGTGGGGCAGAGCATTTTGACTGACAGGCCCAGCAAGACTGTGCGCAGGAGGAAGGGAAGTTCCCCAAGTGAAAATAGGAACCAGCAAAGGAAGGGAGTCCTGGGTGACAAAATAGCAGAGGCTCATTCATTCCACGTGGGCAGGAGATGGGGAGGGCAAGGGTGCTTCAGGGAGACATTGCTCGAGATTCTTAGCAATCCTCATTGGAGATCGGAGACAGCACTCCAGACCTTCGCTGTGTCAAAGCTTGAGCTCTCATCTCTTCTGTGTTCTTTTTTCTTCTCTGTCATGTGCACTTTCATAGCTGATGTCTACTTCCATGTTCCAGTTTTATCTCATTTAACTCTAGTCAACCATGGTGTGTGGAGCAGTTGTTACAAGGGAATGGTCATGCCAATATTGTGTGAATGAAAAAGAGGTTATTTCTGACTTATCATCTCCTAGAGGGAAGCTCAGGACTTAGCCAGATTTATGCTCTTTACTCCACAACAACAATTTCTCTTATGCATTTACTTTTTGTTGATAGTATATGCCCACATAGCTGAACTTCCTAACTTGGTGTCTGCCTTCTTCCTGCCTTTCCGGTCTGTGCACGGGTTCCATAGGCCTTCTAGAAACTTCACTCCGACCCAAGCAAACTTCTTTTCCACTACTCCCCACACATCCACCCCTCCAGTGGGTCTTCTTGTCCTTCGGATACCCCAGGTTTTTGCCTTCATCCTCCTCCTCGCCTGCGGTGCCCTCCTGTATCTCATCCACCCATTCAAACCAGCAGTTCGCAGCTGGGCTGTGCATTCTAATCACTCAGAAAGGGTTGTTTTTGCCTTTAAAAAAAAAATTATTTCTTTTAGAGAAAGAGAGAGTGTGAGCAGGGGGTGCAGTTGGGGCGAGGGGCAAAGGGAAAGGGAAGGAGAGAACCTCAAGCAGACTCCCTGCTGAGCTTGGAGCCTGACACGGGGGCTCAGTCTCACGACCCTAAGACCATGATCTGAGCCTAAATTAAGAATCAGACGCTTAAATGACAGTCACCCAATGGCTCACCAATGATGCCCCATTGTTTTGTTTTTTGATACCAAGGTGAAGGACCCAGCTTGATCCTCCAGATAATTCTAAGGCACTGCTAGAGTTTAGCACAACTAGTTAAACCTCAGGTTTGCTGCCAGTGTCCACACACCAGTCCTGCTCCTGAGACCCTCCTGCCCTGCTGCAGCCACTGTGCTTTCGATCCCTGTCTTTGTTTGAACTTCTAGAAAACTATAGTCCGCTTTGTCCAAACCAGCAGCTAATTTCCTACTTTATTGTATTTTTTCCTAGTTGTCTCTTGTGTTTGTTTATATCACAAGCTCCTCGAGGGCAGGAATAAAAGGCTTAGACAATTAGTAAGCTCTTCCAGCTAACGACAAGATGGAGATCAATCCAAGAATGTTTCAGACGCTTCTGCGTGGGCAGTTAAGTGTTAGGGGCTGAACTGCGCCCTTTCCCAAATTCACATGCTGACTCGCTAACCCCTGGTACATCAGAATGGGACTGAATTTGGAGATGGGGCTTTTTAAGGAGGTCCTTAAGTTAAAACGAGGTGCTTAGGGTGGGCCCTGCTCTAATCTAACTGCTGTCCTTATAAAAGGAGGAAATGTGGACACACAGAGAGACACACACAGAAGAAAGACCAACTGAGAATACAGTGGGAAGAAGAATTTCTGCAAACTGGAAAGGCCTCAGAAGAAAGCAAACCCTCCAACACCTTGATCTCAGATTTCTAGCCTCCAAACTGGAAAAAGATTACTTTCTGTGGGTTAAGCCCCCCGGTCTGTGCCATTTTGTTATGGCCGCCCGAACAGACTAATACATGAGATGAGAGGGTAGGGAAATTCAAATAACGAATTTGGGGCAGATGCTCTGAATTATGCTTGTAAGCTCTGAGCTGTCAGATACCACTCATTAATAGAATCGGGCACCACTGTAGGCTGTCCTCCTAGGCAATGGCCCGATGCGTTCATTACTAAATGCAGGGATGCCGTCACAAAGGATACTGGAAACACACAAACACCCCCACACACGAGGCAGGGAAATGTCTACACCTGGGAAGCTGTGTGTGCAATTCAGGTAAGCTCTTTCCTCAAGTACTCTTACTCAACGCAGAAGGATTTTTATGTGTCCTGCTGTTTGGAAATGCAAACTGCCCGCATTCTAAGGCCACGGCAAACAGCTGGAAGCTGATCCTTCTTCAGTCAAACTTCCATTTGTGAACACGGACCAACCAACACCCAGATTTCAGCCTAGTGAGTCCCTGAGCAGAGAAATCGGATAAGCTCATGCTTCTGATCTCCAGAAACTGGGAGATGAAACAACCACGTGTTGTTTTAAACCCTTAATTCGTGGAGATCTTTTACATAGCAATAGAAAACTGATACAGAACTTACTAAATCTTGGAAGTGTAGAAATACTTTGAAAGCTCAAAGGAAATTAGTTTTTGAACACCTAAAAGTTAACATGACTTTGCACAACAGGGACTAAATTTATGGAACCAGTTACCCAAAGAACCCGTACCATCAAAAAAAAAAAAAATGGGTTTTAGAAGGATTTCCATGGATGACCTTTCTAGAAAATGAGAGCTTATTCTCTATTTGCTTCCCAAAATGATTTGAGGTGACTTTTGTAAGGCATGTTTAGTGATAATTACAAAGACAAATAGAAATTATAAACCATGGAAGAGGAGATAGGAATATGAAAAATGTTGGCCAAGTATTATAAAGAATTTAACTGTGCATTTCTTAGGAGTCAAGATATTTTTAGAGAGGTAAAATGGTAAACTATAGGAGGGGTTATCAGTCCTTGGTGTGCACAGCAATATCTGGGAGAACTTATCAAAAATCATCAATGCCTGCGTCCCATGTACCAGGATTCTGACTTAATTGGCACAGTGGGAGGACATAGCACCAGGAGCTGGCCAAGCTGCCCCAGGTGATTCTAAGACGGAGCCTTGGTGGTGAACCACCAAGATGTTATTTTTATTATCAAACAAAACTACCCATACTGATTTATTAGGAGAGCCACATTAAGTTTTGGGAGTTTATGTTGTGAAATTTGTGTAATGGAGAATGTCCTTAAGCCTTTATGCTTAAATAGTTTTGCAGAAAATGCAAAGATATTTATATGGCTATTGCTTTAAAAATTTTTTAAGTATAGTTGACACACAATGTTACATTAGTTTCAAGTATACAAAACAGTGATGCAACATCCCTCTACATTATGCTGTGCTTACCACAGTGTAGCTACCATACAAGGCTAGTACAATACCATTGACTATATTCCTTGAGCTGTGATTTTTATCTCCGGGACTTATTCATTCCATCACTGGAAGCCTGTATCTCCCACTCCCCTTCATACATTTTGCCCATCCTCCCCAGCCCTTTTCTTTGGCAACCATCAGTTTGTCCTCTGTATTTATGAGTCTGATTCTGCTTTTTGTTTGTTAATTTGTTTTGTTTTTTAGATTCCACATATGAGGAAATAATATGACATGTGTCTTTCTGACTTATTTCACTGAGCATAATGTCCTCTCGCAAATGGCAAGATCTCATCCTTTTTCATGGCTGAGTGATATTCTATTTTATATATATTAAAAATATATATATCACATCTTTATTCATTCATTTATTGATGAACACAGATTGCGTCTGTATCTTGACTATGGTAAATAATGCTGTAATAAACAGGGGTGCATATATCTTTTCAAATTAGTGTTTTCATTTTCTTTGGGTAAATACCCAGTAGTAGAATTATTGGATCATATGGTACTTCTATTTTTAATTTTTTTGAGGAACCTCCTTACCGTTTTGCACAATGGCTGCACCAGTTTGCATTCCCACCAACGGTGCACCAGGATCCCATTTTCTCCCCATCCTTGCCAGCACTTGTTGTCTCTTGTCTTACTAATTTTAGCCATTCTGACAGGTGTGAGGTGATCTCTCACTGTGGTTTTGATTTGCATTTCCCTGATGATTTGTGATGTTTAGCATCTTTTCATGTATCTGTTGGCCATCTGGATGTCTTTGGAGAAATGTCTATTTAGGTTCTCTCTCTATGACTCTTTCCTTTCCCCCTTTCTCCCTTCTGTTTCCTTCCCTCCTTCCTTTCCTTTGTTTCTTTTGAGGTTTTATACCTTTATTTGACAATCAGCTGGTAGTTCTCATCCACATTCACTCTCTGTAGGTTTTTGAAAGTGGTGACAGGTACATAGGTAACCAATGTTACCTTGTAACATTTTTTTGGTGAATCTTTATTCTCGTTATATTTTCTGGACAACCACACACAGATGTGGTGTGCAACATTCCTTATTCCTTTGGCCCAGACATTTTGTTGAGTCTTGTGTCAGTGGGAACATCTGGAGTTCCCATCTCCTGGCAAATTCCCAGATCACTTTGGATGCCTGAGGGCCAGATGTGAATGCTGAATTTCAAAATAAAATGGGAAACATTCATTTTTATTACCTATTCCCATCTGCAACAGGAGATGTGTGTTTCATTCAGGGTGGAGTTGGGGAGTGGAAGCATGGAGGCCACAGCGAGGTAACTTCCCGCAGGACGCCTATACCCAGTGGCCTTGAACAGACCAGGGAGAGCCAGCCTTCCATCCCGAGGGGCTTCCCTGCCACCAGATCCTCAGGCAATGTGTTATACACCCTGGGCTATGAACAGCAGGGAAAGGAGTGGCTAATACCTCATGGAAAATTCTGCTCTTAAGAAAACGTTTGCCTTGTTTCTGTGTTTCCCTTTCTCTTCCCTTGGAGTTTGTATTCAAGATGGCCCCAGGATAATGGACATTCTCTTTGGGAGATGCAGGTAGGAGAGCGAGGAGCAGAGTCCTTATATGTCTTCCCTTATAGCATATCATGCATTTTAGCTACAGTTACCCTCACCTGAAACGGAGTCTGTGATTTAATCATTGGCCTGATGACAAGGGCAGAGGCAGGGGCCTTTGGGGTGGGGAGCAGCTGGATTCACTCAAGGGTGTGATTGTGCCCTCCCGCCGTAAGCTCTGTGCCTGTCTGTCCTCCCCCCTCCCTCCACCTTCCCTAGTTCTTACACTGGCCCACCCCTCACCTCCTTGCCTGTTCTGTGCACGGCTGTCCCCTGCCTCTACCATGATAACTTCCTAAGTGCTACTTTCAACTCCTCTCTGGGGCCTTGCAAGTATTTTCATTGCTTCTCCCAAGATTTTCTCTTCTACCTGCCTTCCACTGTCTAATTATGCCCTAGGCATTTCTCCTTCCATCTGTACCGTATTTTCTGGGGCCTCTTCCCTTCCTTCCAAGTTGGTCCATCACAAATATGTCCCTGGAGTACTCTAGTAATGGAACAAGAAGAATATGGACATCCCAAATCCATACTTTGTCACCACCTTACCCTCACTTCCCTTAGTCATTGGTGTTAATTTTCTTTCCCTTCTCACATTTTTCTGTGGGTTGTGGAGACCAACAAAAATGAATGTTTCTCATTTTATTTTATTTAAAGATTTTTATTAACTTATCTAACACAGAGAAAGCACAAGCAGGAGGAACAGCAGGCAGAGGGAGAGGGAGAAGCAGACTCCCCGCTGAGCAAGAAGCCCGATGTGGGGCTCGATCCCAGGACCTTGGGATCACGACCTGAGCCAAAGGCAGACACTCAAATGAGTGAGCTACCCAGGTGCCCTGAATGTTTCTCATTTTAAACCCTTCATTTCTCCCCTCCATGAAACATCAGTGAGGAGGAAATCGGGGAGCTAACAAAATTTTCAAATTCATTCATCTCATTTACCTTCTTCTTTTTTTTTTTTTTAAAGATTTTATTTATTTATTTGACAGAGAGAGAGAGATCACGAGTAGGCAGAGAGGCTGGGAGAGAGGGGGGAAGCAGGATCCCTGCTGAGCAGAGAGCCCGATGCAGGGCTTGATCCCAGGACCCTGAGACCATGACCTGAGCCGAAGGCAGAGGCTTTAAACCACTGAGCCACCCAGGCTCACCCTCTCGTTTACCTTCTGTCAACATGCTTTGATCCTTTGTTCCACTTGAAGATTCTCCCCAGAATAATTTCTTTCATTGGGCCTCCTTTGATGATCCTCCTTTGCTCAGGATCTGATGGCAAACTTCCAACCACATCGCTTTACATCTTGTCCTTTTTCTCTGGCAACATCCTTCTTCTGTCTGTCTCTGACTGATGGCATCATCTGTGGCTCTCTCTGTCTCATCTTTAAACTATGCCCAGCACCTGGCTTTCTGAGGGCTGAATTCAGTTGCCCTCCTGACCCGGAAAGATAATTTTCAGTCACACCCTCATCACTCCCTTCCCTGAAAGCTAATTGTGAAACCTCCTGTACTTCACTGCTTATTTCTTCTGGTGGAGTGACTTCCCAACACAAAGATGCATGTTTACCAAAAGTTAAAAGGATAAAAGGATTAAAGGTCTGGCTGTATATATACAGCTACAAGTGAAGGTACAGGTGACTCTGGGCGTGCCTGGGTGGCTGAGTGGGTTAAAGCTACTGCCTTTGGCTCAGGGCCCAATGTCAGGGTCATTGAATTGAGTGCCGCATTGGGCTCTCTGCTCAGCGGGGAGTCTGCTTTCCCCTCTCTCTCTCTGCCTACTTGTGATCTCTCTCTGTCAAATAAATAAAATCTTAAAAAAAAAAAAGATATGTGACTCTGTCTGGAACATACCAGTGGGCATTCAGTAAATGGTTCATCTGAATCTGATCAAAAGAACTCAGAGTTTGAGCAAGAGAGAATTCTGATTTACATTTACATTTTTTTTTTTTGAAAGTACAATCAGGTATTTAGTGGCCATTATGTTCCAGACACTGAGTTCTTAATGATGTTCACTGTGATGAGATATATCAGCAGTCATTTGGGTGAGAGCGCCCCCTGAGCACTTTCTGTGAACTTGGTACAGTGATATCACGATGGAGAGAAGGACTTGGGAAGCTTTTAGAGGTTGGGGTGTTTGACAGGCTAGTGAATTTCAAGGTCTGTTTCCTATAAGGCTGGTCAGACATCAAAAGAGTCCTGCGGGCGCCTGGGTGGCTCAGTCGTTAAGCGTCTGCCTTCGGCCCAGGTCAGATCCCAGGGGCCTGGGATCGAGCCCCGCATCGGGCTCCCTGCTCGGCGGGAAGCCTGCTTCTCCCGCTACCATTCCCTCTGCTTGTGTTCCCTCTCTCGCTGTGCTTCTCTCTGTCAAATAAATAAAATCTTAAAAAAAAAAAAGAGTCCTGAATGTGACCCGTGCCCTCTCCCATCCCCTGTTTGACGGGCATGTTGCTCAGGGGTCTCCTTGTGACTCCCCAGCCACAGGTTCACCTGTGTTCTCATAACCACCCCAAAAGTCCAACTTCACACCAGTGAGGGTTCGCCGTCTACACTGAGCGCTTAGATCTACAGCGAAGATCGTGGCACTAGAAGTGGGGAAAGCTTTGTTTCAGTTCCAGTGTTTTGCAGGTACACGTTGAATTGTGTGGTTTTCCTAAGTGTACAGGATGCCCTGTACTCTGGATATGAGAGTATCAGGGAGACCCCGCCACTGATTAACCTTTTCTCAAGATTAAAAAAAGTAAACAGAAAAATCCAGAGTCTATGTGCCCAGACCTTGAGTTCCTTCCAGGTCATTTGAAACCAGTCTATCAATGACCATCTGGAAAAATTCCCTTACCTTTTAAACATTTGGACATGAGATAGTACAACATGGTCTAAA
>CM053611.1:19212887-19256056 GCA_028646535.1 Procyon lotor | reverse complement strand
TCAGGGAGACCCCGCCACTGATTAACCTTTTCTCAAGATTAAAAAAAGTAAACAGAAAAATCCAGAGTCTATGTGCCCAGACCTTGAGTTCCTTCCAGGTCATTTGAAACCAGTCTATCAACGACCATCTGGAAAAATTCCCTTACCTTTTAAACATTTGGACATGAGATAGTACAACATGGTCTAAAGCTTTGAATCCCTATATGACATTTTTCTCCCTCAAGTAAAGAAAGGTAATCATAATTTAAAAATAGATTTTTCTGTGAAGCAGTCAAATTCCTTCCTCGACTCTATGATTGTTAATACTGGGGTGAGGAGGGGCCCCTGAGTGGCTCGGTGGGTTAAAGCCTCTGCCTTTGGCTCAGGTCATGATCTCAGGGTCCTGGGATCTCCGCATCGGGCTCTCTGCTCAGCGGGGAGCCTGCTTCCCTCCCCCTCTCTGCCTGCCTCTCTGCCTACCTGGAATCTCTTTCTGTCAAATAAATAGATAAATCTTAAAAAAAAAAATTACTGGGGTGAGGAAATCTCAATCAGTATTCATTAACTTTTAAATCCAATGGATAATGTATCAGGAATCTTTTTTTTTTTTTTTTAGATTAGGAAGTGGAAGCTCAAGCTGTTCTTAAACTAGTCAAAACTAGACTAAATACTAAATTTTATATGTAAAAATTTATAATTTTATACATTTTAGTTTGTATACTACTTCAGAATTTGATAATTTTAGGTTGGCCTTGTTTCTTTCAAGTCACTAAAAGGATTCACCACAAGATGGCACCATGCAAGTGGTAGTTAATAAAAAGACTTACCCTGTGTGTAATGTTTATCTTACATTAGGTCCTCATACTTGACAGCAGCGGCATAGGGTAATCTGATAAAGCTATGCATACAGAGACAAATGTCTGTCTTGCTATGTGGGTTTTTTTTTTTTTTTAAAGATTTTATTTATTTATTTGACAGAGAGAGAGAGATTACAAGTAGGCAGAGAGGCAGGCAGAGAGAGGGGGGGAAGCAGGCACCCCGCTGAGCAGAGAGCCCGATGTGGGGCTCGATCCCAGGACCCTGAGATCATGACCCGAGCTGAAGGCAGAGGCTCAACCGACTGAGCCACCCAGGTGCCCCGCTATGTGGGTTTTTAATGACTAAAGTCTTCCTCTTGTGTTGTTTATATGTGTTCCACCTTTCAACCAAGCCTTTCTGGTAACATGCTATTATCTTGACAGCATGAAGCCAACAGTTAGTTACATATTTTGAGGAGAAAGTGGCTTAGTTAGGTCAGCCTCTGGAGGTATGTGTTAAGTTTTTCCCTTGGCAAGTGATGGAAAGTATGGGAAGGTTATGTTCTGGGTTCTCTGTCGTGTTTGCTGTGAATTTCCTTAAGCACCAAACACTTGGTTTCCTTAATTTATCCGTGGAAGATGAGCAGCAGGACTAGAAAATTCTGCAGGGCTTGTGATTCTCATTTCTGAGAATGCAAGGATGAGTCTGAACTTTGGGGCTCGGTGATAGCGGTTCACACATGAGAGCAAACCTAATATTTTCTCCATTGGGTGTTCAAATCCTGAATAACTGGGTGATTTGGGAATTAAAGGGGTCCAAAATTCACATGGCTTTTAACCCTTGGAAAGATAGCCACAGGAAAGGATGGAGCCTTTTTTATGTGTGTGAAGAGAATGGTGTGCAAGGGTGTGTGTCCTTGATGTTAAATAGAACTCTACCACTTCCCTGTTGCCATGTAGCTAGGTAAATATTTGCTAAGCGCCTACCTCTTCTCTGCATTTGGGGCACGTATCTACCTGGTATGAAACAATCTCCGTGGGAAGTGAGCTTAGCCCGCCCTTCTCTCCCTCTTGTGATAGAGTTCACCGGCTGACATAAACTCCAGAGGGAGGGGCACCTGGGTGGCTCAGTGGGTTAAAGCCTCTGCCTTCAGCTCAGGTCATGGTCTCAGGGTCCTGGGATCAAGCCCCACATTGGGCTCTCTGCTCAGCGGGGAGCCTGCCTCGCCCTCTCTCACTGCCTGCCTCTCTGCCTACTTGTGTTCTCTCTGTCAAATAAATAAATAAAAATCTTAAACAAACCAAACCAAAACAAAACAAAAAACTCCAGAGGGAGAGGAGGCCTTGCCAGGTCTTACCTTTCCCTCTCAGCCGCCCCTGGGACATTCTGGTGGCCAAGACCCATGGGTCATTTGCAGGAGCCTTGGACATTTGGGTAGGCCCAGATGTTCACCTTCTGAGTGTACATTCCTGAAGCAGTAGTATTTCCTAGGGCCTGTGATCAAAATGTATTGAGGAGTAGACCATTTAGCCCTATGGTTGTTAGGGGCCTCGATCTGTACGAAACACTAAAATACTGTGGAAATGCAATGAGATGGAAAAGCCTGTCTTTCCAAAGTCTTCTGAGGTAGAATATTCCAAGGGGTAGTAAGAAGTACTTTGATGAGTGGCTTAAGGTGAAGGGAAGACCACACCCCCATCCTGCCCTACTCCTGAGGGCCTGCTAGAGTGAAAACAAGCTGTCCAGCAGCCTTCCAGCTGGAGAACTTGTTTGCTAAGTGGGATATGCAGTGTCGGGCCAGAGTTAAATTTTTAGATATAAAGAGAAGAGACTGAGTTATCAGACACTTTCGTTTTCTCTGTCTCCGCATCCCTTACCCCCACATAGACTTGTAATCATCCAACAAATCCCTAAAGACTATTGATTGAAAGGAGCGCCCAGTTATAAGCCTGTGAGAGCACCGAGTGTCCAATGTCTTTACCCTGCCCCAGAGAGAGAGGGGCAGTTGCTGGGAGGACTTCTCAAAGGGAAGCACAAGAAGTTCATGTGAAAAGCTCATGATTAGGGGGCTCACTGGCGAGGACCTCAGCTTCCCAGGCCTTCCTTGTTGTCCCTCTCCCCCAGGCATCCCGGGACAATGATAGCCGTAGATCCTGAATTTTCAAGAACAGTCTGGTTTCTGTCCATTCTGTTCAGCTAAGTGTATTTTGATTTGACCATAAGGTCTCACATTCTGACTTTTGGCTCAGAAAATTAGCTACCACTTTGCATTCGGCAGTTCTTTCTTTCTCGCTGTAGGAAATCCCCTACCAGGTCATGAGAGATGGACCACTTGGGAAACTGCCAGGCCTGGGGCTGGGCACTGCTTCTGTCAGTTCCCTTGGAAGAATATTGTGATTCGATTTTTTTTCACTTTTAAAATTTGAGTACAGTTGACACGTCATGTTACACTAGTTCCAGATTTACCATAGCGATTCAACAAGTTTGTACATTATGATGTCCTCGGCACAAGGGTAGCCACCACCTGTCACCATGCAATGCTATAACAATATCATTGGTTGTATTCTTTATACTATGTCTTTTATTCTGGTGACTTATTCATTCCATCACTGGAAGCCTGTATTATTTCCCACTTCCCTTCATCCATTTTGCCCACCCTACCTCTCCCGCCTCCCCTCTGACCATCATCAGTTTATTCTATTTATGAGTCTGATTTGCTTTTTGTCCATTTGTTGTAGTCTTTCTTTCTTCTTTCTTTCTTTCTTTCTTTCTTTCTTTCTTTCTTTCTTTCTTTCTTTCTTTCTTTCTTTCTTTCTTTCTTTCTTTCTTTCTTCCTTCCTTCCTTCCTTCCTTCCTTCCTTCCTTCCTTCCTTCCTTCCTTCTTTCTTTCTTTCTTTCTCTTTCTTTCCTTTCTCTTTCTCTCTCTCTCTCTTCTCTCTCTCTTACTCTCTTTCTTTTTAGATTCCACCTATGAGAAAAATCATATGGTATTTGTCTTTCACAGTCCACCTTTTTTCACTTAGCATAATATACTCTAGATTCATCCATGTTGTCTCAAATGGCAAGATCTCCTCCTTTTTAATGGTTGAATAATACTCCTCTGTGTGTGTGTGTGTATGTGTGTGTGTGTGTACACTACATCTTCCCTATCTGTTCATCTGTCAATGGATAGGTTGCTTTCATATCTTGGCTATTGTAAATAATGCTGCAGTAAACATAGATGTGCTTATTATATCTTTTCAAATTACTATTTTCATTTTCTTTGGGTAAATACCAAAGAGTGGAATTACTGGACCATAAGTAGTTCTGTTTTTAATTTTTTGAGGAACCTCCATACCATTTTTCCACTGTGGCTAAACCAATTGGCATTCCCACAGTGTGTGAGGGTTCTTTTTTCTCCACATTCTCACCTTATTTCTTGTATTTTTTTTTATTTTAGCCATTGTGGCAGGTATAAGGTGATATCTCATTGTGGTTTTGATTTGCATTTCCCTGATGATGAGTGATGTTGAGCATCTTTTCAGGTGTCTGTTGGCTACCTGGATGTTGTCTTTGGGAAAATGTCTATTCAGTTCTCTGCCTATTTTTTAATTGGATTATTTGCCTTTTTGGTATTGGGTTATATAAGTTCTTTATATATTTTAGATATTAACCCCTTACTGGATGTATCATTTGCAAATATCCTCTCCCATTCAGTTGGTTGACTTTTTGTTTTGTTGATGGTTTCCTTTGCTGTGCAAAAGCCTTTTACTTTGATGTAGTCCCAATTGTTTATTTTCCTTTATTTCCCTTGCCTTACGAGACATAGTTAGAAAAATGTTGCTATGGCTGATGTCAGAGAAATTACTGCCTATGCTCTCTTCTAGGATTTTTATGATTTCAGTTCTCACATATAAGTATTTCATCCATTTTGAGTTTATTTTTGTGTATGGTGTTAAAAAATGGTGCATTTTCATTCCGTTACATGTAGCTGTCCATTTTTCCCAACACCTTTTGTTGAAGAGGTTGTCTTTTCTCCATTGTATATTCTTGCCTCCTTTGTCATAGATTAATTGACCATATAATCATGGCTTTATTTCTGAGCTCTCTATTCTGTACTCGTGATCTATGTTTTTATTTTTGTTCCGGTACCATACTGTTTTGGTTACTATAGCTTTGTAGCATATCTTGAAATTCGGAATTATGATACCTCCTGCTTTCTTTTCTTTTTCCTTTTTTCTTTTTCTTTTTTTTAAAAAGATTTTATTTATTTGAGAGAGAGAAAGAGGGAGAGCATGAATGTGAAGAGAGGCAGAGAGAGGGAGAAGCAGACTCTTTGCTGAGCAGGGAGGCTTGATCGTGGGCCCTGGGGCTTGATCCCAGGACCCTGAGATCATGACCTGAGCCAAAGGCAGATGATCAACCAACTGAGCCACCCAGGGGCCCTCCAGCTTTATTTTCTTTTTCAAGGTTGCTTTGGCCATTTGGGATCTTTTGTGATTCCATACACATTTTAGCATTGTTTGTTCTAGTTTTGTGAAAAATGCTATTGATATATTGATAAGGATTGCACTGAATCTATAGGTTGTTTTGGGTAATATAGAAATTTTAACAATTCTAATCAATGAGCATGGACTGTCCATTTGTTTCTGTCATCTTCAGTTTCTTTCATCAGTGTCTTACAGTTTTCAGAGTACAGGCCTTTCATCTCTTTGTTGAATTTATTCCTGAGTATTTTATTCTTTTTGATGCAATTTTAAATGGTACTATTTTCTTAATTTTTCTTTCTGTCACTTCATTATTAGTGTATAGAAATGCTGCCAGTTTCTGGGTATTAATTTTGTATCCTACAACTTTACTGAGTTCATTAATTACTTTTAGTAACTTCTTGGTGGAGTTTTTAGGATTTTATATGAATAGTATAACGTCCTCTCCAAATAGTGACAGTTTAACTTCTTTACCAATATGGATGCATCTTATTTCTTTTTCTTGTCTGATTGCTATGGCTAGGATTTTCAATAGTATGTTGAATAAAAGCAGTGAAAGTAGATATCCTTGTCTTTCATGGAATGCTATTATTGATGCTGAAGTGAATTGGTCACTGTGGAAGGAGATAAAATAAATTAAGGACTTAATTTAAGCTTAATGGAGACAAATATTTTTAGAAAGCTTCGAGTTATTCAAGAAGGGCCCTTTTGAAGTGTGAATGGATTATAGATACAGCAATCCAGTCTTCTGACTCTAGAATGTCATTGTTGGCAGAAGGTTCTTCAAATTGTCCAGCCTCTTGGCACATCTTTTGGGTCATATTTAGTGATCCTCTCTTGTACCCCATTTCTTACCCTTTCTTGAATTCCTCTTTTCTTTTGCCAAAGTAGTCTTTCAGGTAACCTTTTCATGTTGGGTACATGGGCAGTGAAACTTCTGACTTTTTGCATGCATGTCCCATAGTGTCTTTTGGTTCCTTCACATTTGATCGATAATTTGAGTGGACAGAGAACTCTGAATTCAGAGCCATTTCCCATAAAAAATTTGAACATACTGGTTCATTGTCTACTAGAAGAAAATTTAAATGAGAGTTTTTCTTTCAGGCCATTTCTGTCAGCCATCAAACCTCTCCACTCCTATTAACTTCTGCTTCTTGGGTGAAGCATTTCCTCATAACCAGAGTGGGGTAATAGCTTTTGGTTAGAATTTCCTCTGGGGATGCATCTGCCTCAAGAGTATTAAGCGTTTCTACTCACAGTGAAAAGCCATTAATCTTCAGAGTCAGGGGCTGAAAGTTGGGCCTTTTATGGAATTTGTAGCTCATCATCCAAGAGGCTAAAAGATAAATTTACTCCTGTTGGACTCCTAATTGCGTTGGGCTGAAGGCCAGCTACATGCCTAAAATCTAGCACTTAGACACCATTTTAACTAACCAGGGAGCTGCCTATTTCTGACTGGGTGCCAGAGTACACAAAACCTGTTTGGTAATTGTCAACTTCCTGGTCTTAAAAACATTTGCAACATTTGCTGAGTCACAGGGAGAGAGATAACTACGACACTTGGATGCCACTATAAGGGACAGGAGTGAGTGATGTTCTTAGCAAGAGGTGATAGCTGATTATGGTCCCTCAGCATACCTAACTGACGATTGTGAATTACGAATCAATCCAGAGGAAAATTTGCTAACTCTCAGAGCTGGCTAGAAGTGGGAGGGACTACCTTGGGAATCTGTGAGTTCCTCACCATAGGAATTAGTTTTAGTGGAGATATTGTTAATCAGATCCAAGCACTTACTGTATGGTTGGAACATGAAAAAGAATAAGTTCTTTTTCAACCACGAGAATTTGTGTTTGCAGTACTTAGCATGACACCTGGCACACAGTAGATGTTCAATATATACTAAATAAAATTGTTTGTGGACTTGATTACCATGCAGCTGCCAAGTTGAATGGCATCAGTATTTTTGCTTGCTATAATTCAAGTTTATACTAAGCAGGTTTTAATTGCAACCACCATTAGCTACTTCTATTGAAAAGTTAATAGAATATCTCTTCCACAAACAGTAGCTGATTTTGAATTGCTGACTAGTACTGCTAAAAACCGGTGTTGAATGGACCTAACCCATACGTAGGGAACATGAAGCAGTTAAACAGCAAAGCCCTTCTTAATCATGTGGATTAGGCACAGACTGAAAGGCTTTTGAATCATAGGAAAGAAGCTTCCAGGCAACACCACACCTGGAAAATACAACTTTCTTGTCCATGAAGGTTGAAGGAGGCAGAGCATGGCCCATCTCCTACAGTTCTTTCGTCCCCCTACTTGTGGAGTGAGATTAGAGACAGAATCTGTAGGAGTGGGGACAATAGAGACACACTTGGTGGTGCCCATTCATTCGGTTAGAAAGCTTGAAAAGATGGAGCTTTTCGGATAGAATTTGGAGAAGGAGAAGCCACCCAAAGGAGCACAATAAAACCAACACGGAGAAGTGTCTGCCCAACTAGCCCGGCTGACAGAAAGTAAGGGGTCTGGCAGCCCACAGAGACTGCCTTCACCTCACTTTGTTTCTGAATCAAAAATCAGAAGTTATGGTCTGATACAGAATGTATCTTGGTTTGTGAATTTATTTTCATTTGTGAAAATAATATCACAAGGTTATAGGAAGATGCAAAAATACCCCTGGACTCCCTGCATACCATATATAATTTATTAGAGGTAGATGGGCTATTACAATTGTAATGGCAATGTAATGTTTGTAGTTGGAATTTTCCCCCTACTTAATGTATACATTTTGCAGGATAGTTTCTCTTAACTTATGTTTCACACTTTTAGCTTCTTGTGGCTAAGTGGTATTTTGTTAAGCAGAAGGAATGATAACATCTAACATGTACTGTTTATATTATAGTCAGCTTTCCATCTTTATCTGATTTATTTCTTGCAACTTTAGGATAGCAGCTCTCTCTCTCTTTTTTTTTTTTCAGATGAAGAACTGGTAACACAGCCCCGGAGTGGCAGAGCTGGTTCTGCCCCGTCTGATTCCAGGCCCTGAGCTTTTCACCAGGATGCTGATCATTTCCTTTCTATGTGAACATTTAAATTAAATTACTTCCTTTTTTTCTTTTGTTATTATAACCAAACCCACAAGGAACATCTTTATCCACACGCCATTTACCATCTCCGCCATTTCCGATGTAATGTTGTTGCTCTAAATAACAAAGATAGAATGTGACTGTTTTAATGACAGTTGACACATTGTGCTAAAACGACTTTGGAAATAATTATGCCCATTTGTAATATATAAATGACATATAAATATATATCACCTTCTTTGTCCATCAATCTATAAATTTCATCCTGCTAGCACTAGTTATGTTAGTGTAAAATTTTGTTTTGCTAATTTAGTAGCAGAATGAAAGTTCGGTATTTTAGTATTTATAATTAGAACAATTAAACAATATTTCATATATTTTTCCACTGGCTAAATAATTCTTTGAATCATAGCTTTACGTCCTTTTCCCATTTATCCAGGAGATGTTTTAAAAAGCCAATTGTAAGGATTTTCTCTTAGTAATAACAATATTAACCCTTTGTTAGGGTTGGTGCAAATATCTCTCTTGGTCTGTTTGCATTTTAATTGTTTTTCTCGCTTGACATATTTTCAAAAGTTCAGGTAGTCAGATATAGCCCTTTTAAACTTTATTTGACATGCTGCTTCTAGACAAAATTATCTCCTCCAACTTCTCCAGATATTTCAAGATGATCTTATTTTCCTGTAGTCTTTTTGGTTAAGCAATACTGTTTGAAATTTATACCGATTTTTGGTGTGACAGATATGCCCGACATGCTGAAAGCTGTTTTGCAACAAACAAAAAAAATCTTTAACCCCAACCTGCACCCACCCAGCTCCCCGCCCAGCTACTGCTCTTCTTTATTTCCTCACCTCTCACTCACACCTCCACCCACTCCAGTTTGGATTCCATCTCAATCACACCCACAACATCCCTCTCAGCTCACCAATGACCTATACTTCCATTTCTGTTGGGTAGATTACTAGGAGTTGGCAGATCGTATGGCAGTTATATGTTCAGTCTTATTTAAGAAACGACTGCGGTCTTATCCGAAGTAGTTGTACCAATCTGAAGTCCTATTAACACTGTAAGAAAATTCCGGTTGCAGGGCACCTGGGTGGCTCAGTGGGTTAAAGCCTCTGCTTTCAGCTCAGGTCATGATCCCAGGGTCCTGGGATCGAGCCCCGCATCGGGCTCTCTGCTTGGCGGGGAGCCTGCTTCCTCCTCTCTCTCTGCCTGCTTGTGATCTCTCTGCCTCTGTCGAATAAATAAATAAAATCTTTAAAAAAAAAAAAAAAAGAAAATTCCGGTTGCTTCATCTCCTTGCCAGCATTTCATATAGTCAGTCTTTTAAATTTCAGCTGATAATGGGTGTCAAGTAGCACGTCACTCTGAGTTTAATTTTCATTTCCACAATGACTAATGATTTTGAGCACCTTTCTATGTGCTCACTGGTGATTTGTGTATCATCTTTTGTGAAATGTCTGTTAAAGTCTTTTGTCCATTTAAAAATTGGGTTTGTCTTTTTCTTTTTGACTTCTAGAAATACTTTATATATTCTGGATGTAAGACCTCTGTCAGATACATGTATTGTATATTTCTTCCAGCCTGTGGCTTGCCTTTTCAATTTTCTTAATGATGTGCTTTGAACAGTGTTGTTTTAAGTTTGATGATTTCCAATTTATCAATCTTTTCTTTTATGGTTAATACTTTCTGGGTTCTAGGAAATTGTTGCCTATCCCAAGATCATGAAGATATTTCCCTTTGTTTTCTTCTAGGAGCCTTATAGTTTTGGCTTTTACTTTTAGGTCTGAGATCCATCTTTTCTTTTTTTTTTCCTAAAGATTTTATTTATTTATTTGAGAGAGATCGTGAGAGAGAGAGAGAGAGAGAAGGAGGAGGGAGAAGGGGAGAGGAAGAGGGAGAAACAGACTCCTTGCTGAGCAGGGAGCCTAACATGGGACTCCATCCCAGTACTGAATTCTTAACTGACAGAGCCACCCAAGTGCCCCTGTCTAAGATCCATCTTAGATAAATTTTTGTGTGTGGTGTGGGGCAAGGGTTATTGTTATTTCTATATGGATATTCAGTACCACCATGATGTGTTGAAATGAATTCCCCCTCTGAATTACCTGTGCATCTCTGATGAAAATCAGCTGATCACATTTTACACACACACACACACACACACACACACACACACACAATTTCTGGACGCCCTATTTTATTCCATTGATCTCTTTGTCTGTCTTTGCACCAATACCAGACTGTTTTGTAGTTTTATAGTAAGCCTTGAAATCAGGTGGTGTAAATCTTCCAGTCTGGTACTCCTTTTTTCCAAGATTAATTCAGCCATTCTACGTCTTTGTATCTTAGAATCGGCTTGTTAATTTTTATTTATTTATTTTTTAAAAAGATGTTATTTATTTATTTCACAAAGAAAGAGAGAGAACACAAGCAGGCAGAGCAGCAGGCAGATGGAGAGAGAGAAGTAGGCTCTCCCCTGAGCAGGAAGCCCCATGCTGGGCTTGATCCCAGGAACCTTGGATCATAACCTGAGCTGAAGGAGGCCGCTTAACTGACTGAGCCACCCAGGCACCCCAGCCTGCTAATTGTTATAAAAGCTGTTGGTATTTTGATTGGGATCATGTTGACTCTATAAATGACTTTGAAGAGAACTAACATCTTAACAAATTGAGTCTTCCAACTCAAGCATATGATGTGTCTATTTATTATTTAGGCATTTAAGAAGTACTCAGCAATGTTTTTGCACCATTTTATTTATTTATTTAAATTCAGTTAGCCAACATATACTAAATTATTAGTTTCAGATATAGAGTCCAGTAATTCATCAGTTGCATATAACACATGATGATGTGCTCATCACATCACATGCCCTCCTTAATGCCCATCGCCCATTCCCCCCACCCACCTCTCCTCCAGCAACCCTATTTGTTTCCTATAGTTAATAGTCATTTGTGGTTTGTCTCCCTTTCTGATTTCTTCCCATTCTTTCTCTCCCTTCCCCTATGATCCTCTATGTTATTTCTTACATTCCATCTATGAGTGAAACAATATAATTGTCTTTCTCTGACTGACTGATTTCGCACTGCAAAATCCCTCCAGTTCCATCTACATTGATGTAAATGGTAAGATTCATCCTTCCTGATGGCTGAGTAATATTGTATGTATATACCCCATCTGCCTTATCCATTTATCTGTCAATGGATATTTTAGGCTTTTCCACAGTTTGGCTATTATGGCCATTGCTGCTCTAAACATTGGGGTGCAGGTGCCCTTTCCAATTGCTACATTTGTATCTTTGGAATAAATACCTAATAGTGAATTGCTGGGTCGAAGTGTAGCTCTATTTTTAACTTCTTGAGGAACCTCCATACTGTTTTCAGAGTGACTGTACCAGCTTGCATTCCCACCAACAGTGTAAGAGGGTTCCCCCTTTCTCCACATCCTTAGCAATATTTGTTGTTTCTCGCATTGTTAATTTTAGACACTCTGACTGGTGTGAGATGGATCTCATGGTGGTTTTGATTTGTATTTTCCAGATGCCCAGTGATGTGGAGCATTTTTTCATGTGTCTGTTGGCCACTTGTATGTCTTCTTTGGAGAAATGTCTGTTCATGTCTTCTGCCCATTTCTTGACTGGATTATTTGTTTTTTGGGTGTTGAATTTGATAAATTCTTTATAGATCTTGGATACTAGCCCTTTATCTGATATGTCACTTGTAAATATCTTCTCCCATTCTATGGGTTGCCTTTTAGTTTTGTTGAAGGTTTCCTTTGTGTAGAAGCTTTTTATCTTGATGAAGTCCCAATAGTCCATTTTTGCTTTTGTTTTCCTTGCCTTTGGAGACGTGTCTAATAAGTAGTTGCTGTGACTGAGGTCAAAGAGGTTGCTGCCTGTGTTCTTCTCTAGGATTTTGATGGATTCCTGTCTCACATTTTGGCCTTCCACCCATTTTGAGTTTATCTTTGTGTATGGTATAAGAAATTGTTCCAGTTTCACTTTTCTACATGTGGCTGTCCAATTTTCCCAACACCATTTGTTGAAGAGACTTTTTTCTCTTGGATAAAGTGGAAAAAAAAAGACTCTTTTTTTCCATTGGATATATTCTTTCCTGCTTTGTTGAAGATCAGTTGACCATAGAGTTGAGGGTCCATGTTTGGGTTCTCTGTTCTCTGTTCCACTGGTCTTTGCATCTGTTTCTGTGCCAGCACCATACTGTCTTGATGATTATAGCTTTGTAATACAGCTTGAAGTCCAGCATTGTGATACCCCCAGCTTTGGTTTTCTTTTTCAACATTCCTTTGGTTATTTGGGGTCTTTTCTGGTTCCATACAAATTTTAGGATTATTTGTTCCATCTCTGTGAAAGATGTTGATGGTATTTTGATAGGGATTGCATTGAATGTGTAGATTGCTCTGGGTAGCATAGACATTTTAACAATATTTATTCTGCCAATCCATGAGCATAGAGTTTTTCCATCTCTTTGTGTCTTCATCGATTTCTTTCATAAGTGTTCTGTAGTTTTTAGGATACAGATCTTTACCTCTTTGGTTAGGTTTATTCCTAGGTATTGCATGGTTTTGGTGCAATTTTAAATAAGATCAACTCCTTAATTTCTCTTTCTTCTGTCTCATTGCAAGTATATAAAAATGCAACTGATTTCTGTGAATTGATTTTATATCCTGCCACCTTGCTGAATTCCTGTATCAGTTCTAGCAATTTTAGGGTTGAGTCTTTTTGGTTTTCACATAAGGTATCATGTCATCTGCAAAGAGTGAGAATTTGACTTCTTCTTTGTCAGTTCAAATACTTTTATTTCTTTTTGTTGTCTGATTACTGGGGCTAGAACTTCTAGTACTATGCTGAACAACAGTGGTGAGAATGGACTTCCTTGTCATGTTCTTGATCTTAGGGGAAAAGCTCTCAGTTTTTTCCCCATTAAGAATGATATTTACTGTGGGCTTTTCATAGATGACTTTTATGATATTGAGGTATGTTCCTTTTCTCCCTATATTTTGAAGTGTTTTAATTAGGAAAGGATGCTGTATTTTGTCAAATGCTTTTTCTGCATCAATTGAGAGGATCATATGGTTCTTGTCCTTTCTTTTGTTAATGTGGTATATCACATTGGCTGATTTGTGAATGTGGCCCTGCAGCCCAGGAATAAATCCCATGTGATCATAGTGAATAATCCTTTTAATTTACTGTTTGATCCTATTGGTTAATATCTTGGTTAGAATTTTTGCATCCTTGTTCATCAGGGATATTGGTCTGTAATTCTCCTTTTTGGTGGGGTCTTTGTCTGGTTTGGGGATCAAGGTAATCCTGGCCTCATAGAATGAGTTTGGATATTTTCCTTCCATTTCTATTTTTTGAAACAGCTCCAGAAGAATAGGTATTAGTTTGTCTTTAAATGGTAGAATTCCTGTGAGAAGCCATCCAACCCTGGACTCCTGTTGATTGGGAGATTTTTGATTACTGCTTCAATTTCCTTGTTGATTATTGGCCTCTTAAGGTTTTCTGTTTCTTCCTGTTTCAGTTTTGGTACTTTATAAGTTTCTAGGAATACATCCATTTCTTCCGGATTGCTTAATTTGTTGGCATATAGTTGCTCATAAGGCGTTTTTAAAATTGTTTGTATTTCTTTGATGTTGGTGGAAATCTCTCCTCTTTCATTCATGATTTTATTAATTTGGGTCCTTTCTCATCTCTTTTTGATAAGTCTGGCCAGGGGTTTATTGATCTTATTAATTCTTTCAAAGAATGAGCTTCCAGTTTCATTGATATGTTCTTTTGTTCTTTGGGTTTCTACTTCATAGATTTCTGCTGTGATCTTTATTATTTCTTATCCTGCTTAGTTTAGGCTCCATTTGCTCTTCTTTCTCCAGCTCCTTTAGGTGTAAGGAAAGCATATATATTTGAGACTTTTCTAGTTCCTTTTTTTTTTTTTTTTTTTTTGAGACTTTTCTAGTTTCTTGAGAAAGGCTTTTATTGCTAGTTACTTCCCTCTTAGGATCATTTTTGTTGCATCCCAAATATTTTGAACAGTTGTGTTTTCATTTTCATTTGTTTCCATGAATTTTGTTAATGCTTCTTTAATTTCCTAGTTGAGCCATTCCTTCTTTAGTAGGATGTCCTTTAGCCTCCGTGTATTCGAGTTCCTTCCAAATTTCCTCTTGTCATTGACTTCCAATTTCAAAGCATTGTGGTCTGAAAATATGGAGGGAATAATTACTGTCTTTTGGTACTGATTGAGATCTGATTTATGATCCATTATATGATCTATTCTAGAGAATGTACCATGTGCACTCAAGAAGAACATGTATTCTATTGCTTTAGGATGGAATGCTCTGTATATACCTGTGAAGTCCATCTGATCCAGTGTGTCATTCGAAGCCCTTGTTTCTTTGTTGGTGTTCTGCTTAGATGATCTGTCCATCACTGCGAGTGGGGTGTTAAAGTCCCCTACTATTATTGTATTATTATCAGTGTGTTTCTTTAATTTTTTTTTTTTTTAAAGATTTTATTTATTTGACAGAGAGAAACACAGCAAGAGAGGGAACACAAGCAGAGGGAATGGTAGCGGGAGAAGCAGGTTCCCGCAGAGCAGGGAGCCCGATGCGGGGCTCGATCCCAGGCCCCTGGGATCTGACCTGGGCCGAAGGCAGACGCTTAACGACTGAGCCACCCAGGCGCCCCATCTTTAATTTTGTTATTAATTGGTTTATATAATTGGCTGCTCCCAAGTTAGGAGCATAAATGTTATAATTGTTAGATCTTCTTGTTGGATGGACCCTTTAAGTATGATCTAGTGTCCCTTTTCATCTCTTGCTACAGTCTTTGGTTTAAAGTCTAATTTGTCTGATATAAGGATTGCTACCCCAGCTCTCTTTTAATGTCTATTAACATAAGTGGTTCTCCACCCCATCACTTTCAATCTGAAGATGTCTTTGGGTCTAAAATGAGTCTTGTAGACAGCATATGGATGGGTCTTACTTTTTTATCCAATATGATATCCTGTGTCTTTTTTTTTTTTCCTGTGTCTTTTGATTGGAGCATTTAGCCCATTTACATTCAGAGTAACTATTGAAATATATGAATTTAGTGCCATTATATTACTTATAAAGTCACTGTTTCTGTATATTCTCTCTGTTCCTTTCTGGTCTTTGTTACTTTAGGGGTCTCTCTTCTCTTACATGATACCCTTTAACTCTTCTTCCAGGGCTGGTTTAATGATCACAAATTCCTGAAGTTTCTGTTTGTCCTGGAAGCTCTTTATTTTTCTTTCCATTCTGAATGATAGTCTTGCTGGTAAAGGCTGCATGTTTTTCTCGTTTAGTACCTTGAATAGATCATGTCAACCCTTTCTGGCCTGACAAGGTCTCTGTGGATAGGTCTTCTGCCAGTCTGATATATCTATCCTTGTAGGTTAAGGACTTTTTGTCTTGATCAACTTTTAGGATTTTCTTTTTATCTCTGAAATTTTCAAGCTTCACTATTATATGTCAGGGTGTTGATCTATTTTTGTTGATTTTGAGGGGGGTTATCTGTGCCTCCTGGACTTGAATGCCTGTTTCCTTCCACTGATTAGGAAAGTTCTCAGCTATGATTTTCTCAAATATACCTTCTATCTCCCTTCTCTCTTTCCTCTTCCTTTGGGAACCCAACCAATCTAATACTGTTTTGCTTTATAGTATCACTGATTATTCAAAGTCTCCCCTCAGATCCCTTGGTTATTTTTCTCTTTTTTTCCTCAGTTTCCTTACTTTCCAATATTTTGTCTTCTATGTCATGACTCTCTCTTCTGCCTCATTTATCCTAGCTGTTAGAGTGCCCAAGTGCAACTCCACTTGCCAGGAGCCTGGGCTCATTTTAATTTCTTCAGGTGGCTCTGTGTGGCTTTTGTTCCCTGAAGGCTTTTTGCACTGCTGTAGAGAATGAAAATAAAAATGGCAGTGCCCCAATCTCCAACACCATAGCTGAAAGATCGCAGCCCTCGCTTTTCAGTAAACCCTCAGGGAAAGGCAGTCTTCACTTTTGTGTACACCAAACTCTACAGATTCCTGCCACGCACACCCCCATTGATTCTCCCTGGGGAATAAGGAGGGTCGTGGCCTTTCTGCCCTTTGTAAGGCCCCCAAATGGAAAATAGTTGCCCAGTTGTGCTGGGGTTTGCCATTTATGGCAACACTGAGCTGAAAGCCCACTCCTGGACTGCTGTTTGCAGTGGGCTTCTCTGCTCTGATGCTTGGAAACTCTGCTGGCTCAGGTACCCCTGTTCTTTCTATGACACTGAGGACCTGAAACTACACTGTTACACCTAGGATTCTGTCCGCTTTACCACCTGAGCACCTTTCAAACAAGATTGTCTCTCACTGGAGCAGATTTCTAAAAGTTCTGATTTTGCCCTCAGGGGCTATATTACTTTCCAGAAGCTGGCTTTCAGAGGCTCCCTCCCCCCTACTGTTTATCTTCCAATATATCCTAAGATTCACTCCTCTGCACCTCCTATCTTGCTAAAAGTGGTTACTTTTCTATCTGTAGAATTCCAGCAATTCTTTTCTTATGCTTCAGGTTGAATTCACAGGTGTTCAGAGTGATTCGATAGATATCTAGCTGAATTCAAAGGACCAGATGAAACGAGGTCCGTTACTCTTCTGCCATCTTGCCTCCTGTTTTGCACTTTTTAATGTAGAAATCTTACACATCTTTTATGTATTCCTAAGTATGTTGTAGTTTTGATGCTATTATCATCATCATTTCAAAATTTTATTTATTTATTTATTTATTTATTTATTTATTTATTTACTTACTTACTTACTTACTTATTTATTTATATTTTAATTCCAGTACAGTTAACATATAGGGTTATATTAGCTTCAGGTGTACAGTATAGTGATTTAAATTATATTTATTGCTAACATATAGAAATACAATTGATTTTTGTATATTTACCTTAATTCTGTAACTTTACTAAATTCATTTATTAGTTCTTTTAGTGGCTTTTGTTTTGTTTTGTTTTTCCAGATTCCTTGGCTTTTTTATGTTGACAGTAATACCATCAGCAAATAATTACAATTTTAATTCTTCATTTTCAAGCTCTATACCACTAATTAACTGATTAACAAATAAATTTTTGCTTTATGGCACAAGCAATGTTAAAGTAATAAAAGCAGATATCCTTGCCTCATTCTCAGAGAGAATAAATTAAATATTTCAATCTTCAGCACGTTATTTTTATCATGGATAGGTGCTGAAATTTGTGAAATGCTTTTCTGCATCCACAGAGTTACCATGAGTTTTCTTATTTATTCTGTTAATGTGGTGAAATATATTAATCGATTTTCAAGTGTTAAACCAACTTTGCATCCTTGGAACAAACCCCACTGGGTTATGATACATTATTGCAGATATTGCTTGCTTTGCTAATATTTGTCAACATTTGCATCTTTGTTCTTGAGGGATAATCATCTATTCCTTTTTTAATCTGTAATACTCATTGGGTTATTTCACAGGATTTACTTTAGACTATTTGTTGCAGTCTTACAGGTCATTGAGTCTCTCCTCACTTTCTTACACTCTTTTATCTTTGTTGTTTAGTTTAGAATATTTCTGTTCATCTGTTTGGGTTCACTGATTCTCTTTTGCAATGGACAATCTCCTATTAATCCCAGGTGATGAATTTTATTTCAGATATTTTTTCTGTTCTGGGATTTCCATTTGGCTTTTTTGTTCTTGTTTTTCTATATTGCTTTTAGAGTTAGCATTTCTTTCCCCTTTGCATCTATCTTTTCCTTCACAATATTTTTGCCATACTCATTTGCTAATTCCAACAAACAGGTCATCCCTGGGTTTGCTTTTATTAGCTGTTTTATCCTTTTGCCATTGGGTATATGTTTTCCCTGCATTTTTTCCAGTCTGGTAACTTTTCTTTTCTGAGTTTATAATTGTTATTGGCATGAAGGTTAATTAACAGCAAGTTACTGGTAGCAGAACTCTTCCTTTCCTTTCATTTGTACATTAAACAAGTTAAAGTGATTTTCAAAAGTTATAAAGCCTGGGTTCTAATCCCATTCCTGCTACTTGTTAGTTCTAAATCTTAGACAACTCACTTAACTTTTCTGAGCCTCACATTTCATAATACTTCAAGGGGGTATCACCTAGCTCTAAGATTGTATGATTTTATGATTATCAGGTGTTGGTGCTAGGACTCAAGCACAGGTTTGGGAACCAAATTTTCAACTCATTTACCTCAGAAAGTTCTGCTGACTGAATACCCTTTTTATCTCTGAGCAGTTTTGTCTGGGAGATTTCCTTTGCTAATACAGCCAGCCAACTGCAACTACCCCACCCAGAGAGTCTTCACCTTTGAAGTCCTTTTTTTTTGCCCAAACTTCTCTCTTTCAGGAGAAAATCACCTTTGAACTGGAAAGAGCATCCGGGCAGATAAGCATGGATGGAGAACATCTTACAGCAGAGAAACTTGTTGTTGCTAGAAACTCGTCACCAATGCAAGGTTTGGCTCCAACTTGAACATGCTGAATCAAAAACTCTAGGGGTGGGACCCAGCACTGTGTGTTTAAAAAGTCTCCAGGTCTGGGTGATTATAATGTACACTCAAGATTGAGAACCACTGGTACAAGGGGCTTATGGGAAAATAGAGCAAGAACCTGTAAGAGGGTCTTGGGGTGGGAGAGTGAATACAACATTAAACCATACACACACACACACACACACACACACACACAACATATATAAATATATATATTACATATATTACAAATATATGTATATATAATATACTTTTTAATTTATATATTTTTAAATTTATAAATTTTATATTTATATTTTACACACACATTTTTTTTCTTTTACTCTTAAAAATAGAAACCAGGGGCTATTTTGATCTTTGGAAAATGGTCACTCACAGGAGTGCGTGGCATTTTGTTTTGTTTTGTTTTGTTTTTTTTTGAGTAATATTTAGGCTGTTTTGAGAAGTAGAGGATTGAGGCAGAAACCCCATGACCTAGAAGACAGGGTAGGATTTTCTCCACACTGTTTTACTCCAAAGCAAGTAGCTTCTTTGGTTCTCTGAGGTCAGAACTATCTCAGGAAGGTTTCCCTGCAGTCACACTGGCTCTGGTATGGATGGAGGTTTGGTGTTGGTTTTTCCCATGTAGGAGTTTAGGTTGTACCCTTAGCCTCTCATGGGGCCCACTGTTTGATTCCTATAGTGGCTTGAGTGTGGTCACTCAGCCTCCAAGTGGGTCCTGGTTAGTAGGCCTAGGAACACTCTGGAAGGTTTGACTGACCTGGCTTATAGCACACAGTACGTTATCTTGGCAACACACCAGGGTCTATGGTTTTGTTTCCAAACAGGGAAAAATAGAGATATTTCTCTAGCTAGAGGGACAAGGGAGCCAACATCTTTGGAGCAATTTTAAATATTAAGTGGATTCAAAAAAAGAACGAGGGACACCTGGCTGGCTCAGTGGGTGGAGCATGAGGCTCTTGATCTAGGGGTTGTGGGTTCAAGCTCCACATTGGATGTAGAAATTACTTAAAAATAAAATCTTAAAAAAAAATGAACAAGAAGGAAACCTGGTTCATGATTGGGCTAAAGAAGAGTTTCGTTTCAGATTACTTAAACCCATGGTAGGTTTGGTGAAACAAGTAACGTAGGCTTGTCTAGGAGAGAGAGAACATCCTCTCATGTTTGCTAGTTTTGTAGGGATTACCATACTTAAAATCTTGTTAAGAAAGTTCTGCTACCTGGTAGAGCATTGCTTTCATCACATCACCCTCTTGCTCAAGACCTCACTCCTGCCTGCCATGCAAAGGCTACTTTTTGCTTCAGCCTCAGCCTCTTTCCCAGACCTTCAGCCTCCTTCATTAATTTGGTTCAATTCCACCTTTCTAATCTCCCAATATCAACTGTTGCATGTTCCCAGCAATTTCGGGATGTCTTCTCGCTCACACCACTTTTGTACACCACCATGCCTTTGCTCAGCCTGCTTGCCTTCCCCAAGCCCACTGACCATCTTTCATGACCCAGCACCCCCTCCCTGATCATGTCAACCCACATTAGACTCTATTTCCCTAACTCAACCACCAATTTAGTGCCTACATATATACTGGCATTTTTAACTGATTGGCTCTCTAGCTGGTCATTCACAGAAGCTTGAAGTTAGCCTCCTTTGGATTCTCCATAAGGGCTGAGTACAGGGAAAATGGAAATACCCTGTCATTGGTAAAGCAGAGATTTTATATGTTGGGTATTAAGGAATGGAATCAAGGCCTTCCCAATAATGTTCCAAGGAGCATAAGCTGGGTGTGGTGATAAAAGTTCTGTCCACATATAGAATGCCTCTTAACATCTTAGATGGGGGGCACCTCTCCCCAGTGACAGCAGTTCTTGTTACCCTCTGTTGTTCTAAGTTAAAGACAACTGGCTGAAGTTTGGAGGATGGGATTAAAAACAGGGACCGTTTTTGTTTTCACAAGGCCATTTCTGTTCCATTCATTTGGACCACAGCTGCTGCCCATTATTGTTCTATGTATCTGGCTGAGAGTCTGCAGGGGAGTTTTTCAGTTTTATGAGAAATGGCACAAGGCATTTCCCCCAAAAACACAGTGACTGTAAAATTTAGGTGGTTCTTCAGATAACATTGCCTTTCTTAGACATTAATGACATTGGAATGAATTGATGTCACCAATATGGAGGACATGTGGGCAGATGGATGAGACACAAATAGAAACCAGACTCAGCCCAGCCTTAGAAATCTGTACCCACAACAGTTGCTGCTCTTTCTCTGTGGACTTTGCTCTCTACACATCTGCATACACCTTAAATCTCCTTTGTTCCACACAGACAAAACTGACAACCACAATCAATCATACAGGGAGACTGGTCCTGCCCCTCCTCTCTTTTGCACTGATGAAGTTCCTTTTAAAAACTGTTTTATTTTTGCTACGCAAAAAGTATATGATAAATTTATGAAAATTAGAAATGTAGGCAGCAAAAAGAAAGCATTTATTTGAAATCACATCATCAGGACACTCTTACCATTTTACCCAATGCATTCTAGTAATGGGGATGAGTGTCTATATAGAAGCACATACATTTTTAAGAGTGTAGTCACAATAGACATATTGTTATAAAGTTTTCCACTCATCAATGTATTTTAATCATACTTTCACCTCATTAGTCACCTACGTAATTTTTAATGTCTAATAATAATTCCTTTGTTTGCAGTTAAAACACCTAATGTTTTAACTATTTTCTATTGGTCGATACTTAAATATTTAAAAAAATTTTCATAATAAATAAGGCGCCACGAACATGCTTCAGATACATCTTTGGTCGCTAGTTTGATGATATTAAGAGAAAGCCTTACAAGTGGACTTACTAGGTCAGAGTATACATTCTTTTAAGACTTATGCTACAAATGGCCAAAACGGTCTCCGTAAGTGTCCATTCCTAAGGTTCTTGCCCACAGCAGGCACTATTCTTGTCTTTCATCAGACACATTCTACTGGTTTTGATGTGAATGAGTGTTTTTGTAGTAATAACAACTAGATCCCAGTGTACAGAGCAGCCCAGAAGTGGTCCGCAGTCCTGAGAGAGGGGCTGTGACAGGGCCTTGCCCTGGAGATAGTGGTGTAAAATTCTGCAGAGCCGTGTGCCAGTGTCTGACTTCTGCTTTTGTGCCCTAAAGACAAGCTTTGTGATAGGACAGGCTCTGGACCTGAGGAAGCCATCAGCCCCATGTTAGGGGCATCCCAGCCTCCCTCCTGGCAGCTGTTTCGTGTCCTGCTGGGTGCTCTTCTCATTTTCTTCAGACTCAACACTACTGCTTTTGTAGCTTTTGCCCCCAAGCCAACCCTACACTCAGGAAAGATCTAGTCAGTCATTCCCACCTGACTATGAATTTAAATCAACGAACTCATTTTTCTAGTCATTTGCATTTAAAATTTATCCCTGATGGTACCAAAGAAAGCATAGGTTTTTTTTGTTTTTGTTTTTTTTAATAGTCTCCATGCCCAATGTGGGGCTTGAACTCTTGACCCTCAGATCAAGAGTCAGCTCCACTGACTGAGCCAGCCAGGTGCCCCTCAAAAGCATAATTCTGTTTTTTTTTTAAGATTTTATTTATTTGACAGAGAGAAACATAGCGAGAGAGGGAACACAAGCAGAGGGAATGGTAGCGGGAGAAGCAGGCCTCTTGCAGAGCAAGGAGCCCTATGCGGGGCTTGATCCCAGGACTCTGGGATCATGACCTGAGCTGAAGGCAGGCACTTACGACTGAGCCACCCAGGTGCCCCCAAAAGCATAATTCTCAATGAAAAAAAATATATCAGCAGAAAGGTTTTTGTTGTTTATTCATTGTAGTGACCTTCCTAGTCAACCACATGGAGCCTATATAAATAGGATCAAATGCGCTTGACTACCTGGGGAATCACAACCTTCCACACAGACCATTACCCAAGTTAACACAGGGCACAGGACCAGAGAACGTGTTCTTGTGGGAAGAAGAGGGAGTCTCCGTCCCAGGATTCAGGAAGGTGACTGCTCCCTGCATTTCAGATTCATTCCTCTGTCCTCGCTAGTGGCACACTGGTGAACCAGCTCTCTGAGGAGGGAAAATGAGCCCTGATTTGTAGCATTTACTGATTTCTGTGGTATAAATACTCACATGTGGCAGATTCCAAGCAACCAACAGTTTAAACAGCTGGCTCACTACATTCCTGGCTATTAAACAACACTCTCCTTTGTCAAGCATACAAGAGAATCCTCTTTTGAGCCTGTTATTCAGGGACTGCAGCTGTCTCTCACCTGTTTGTTATGGTGGGCACACTGGAGGAATTGCTCATCGATATTACATATATATTAGGTAGCCCAAAAAACATTCTGTGATCATGGCAGTTGCGGGGCTAACACCTGCCTGAATTTCAAGGCTAAGTCATTTCTTCTGTACTTTGTGGAGCATGACACTGCAGTAACTAGATGCTCTCGAAAGGTTTTAGGTGGCCTCGCAGTCTGTGGTTGAGAAAAACTTGGGACCTGCTACTTTGGGAATAGTAGCCTTTCCTTCAGAAAGAGAACATGCATCAGACCCCTTAATCTTCCATCAATTTTTGTAGCTGGCCTCGGGTAACTGAGGAACAGTGAATGCTTTCTATCTAGCAATTCAGACAATATGAAAGAAAATGCTTATGAGACCACCTGCCAACATTCTTTTCTTTTTTAAAAAGATTTTAATTATTTATTATTTGAGAGACAGAGAGTGAGCATAAGCAAGAGGTGTGGCAGGCAGAAGGAGAAGCAGACTCCCAACTGAGTAGGGAGCCCGATCTGGAGCTCAATTCACAAGGACTCCAGGATCATGACCTGATCCAAAGGCAGACACTTAACCCACTGAGCCACGCAGGCACCCCACCAACATTCTCCTCTAGATTACGGGATCTCAGAGTTTCATGGGCATCAGAATCACCCAGGGAGTTTCAAAACTAGGGAGTTCCTAACCCCCTCCTCCCAATATTCTGATTCAGTAGGTATGGGTTGGTCTACTCATATTATCAGTAGTTCAGCTGAAGGTGATGCAGGTTCTGGGTGGGGGTGGGGTGGGGTGGTGAGGAGGACACACATGAAGAGGCCCTGCTTTCGTCTCTTCTGACTGTCCCCATTGTATTGGTCATCAGACACAAATATGTTCAGACCTGTAGAACCCTCCCCCTTGCTTAACTGCCCTTGGTTTTTATCAAAGGCCAACACAAGAACCAGCCACATGAAGTAAATGTACATTTTCATACTTGTTTAGTTTTAATAATAAATTCCATTTAGAATTTAATCCAGTGGGAAACTACTTTTTTATTATCAGAATAGCGAGCCATCACATTTTTTAAATATCCCCATGATGCTCAGAATGAACTAAATTTAGTGTTTAATAACAATACTTGCCTACCCCTAGTTCCTGGTATAATGATGAGTGCCTTCTTCTCCATAGTTCCTGACACCTCTGCTTTTATTTTAAGATGGCTTAAATCCTTTTTGGAAGTGTACAGTGTGTTTTACTAAACTTTCTTTTTTTTTATATTTTTTTATTTTTTTTAATCTTTACAAAATGTTATTTGCAGAACAAAGGCTAATATACCTTCAAAAATTATATACTGTAAAACACTTTGAATAAGTGACCCAATGAATTTACGATAACAGAGACATTTCAAAAGCAGCCTGAATTATAATAAAATTTCCTACTTCTAAGGCACTGTCTTATATATTCCAAGTATCAATTTATGAATCATCAAAAAAGTTGTTAAATTGAAGGATATGTGGAGTTGGACACACTATGGAATGATGTGAATAGATTTGCATTTAACTAAAAAGATCACTCTGGTATTAAAATGTAGTAGATTTGAGATGAGGTAAAATGGGAGGTGGGGGAAAACAATGTCATCAGCAATGGAAAGATATAAATGGATTTGAGACATAAAAGGAAATAATCAACAGGTTATGATAACTGATTGGATGTATGATGGTAAAGGGGAAAAGTTCAAGGAAGCCTCTAAAGTTTTTGGTTTAAGCAGATTCATCAAATCAGACTGCCATTCCTTGAAATATGGAGTATTTACAAGTAAGAAGGGACACACAGTGGAAACATCTTTCTTGCCTGTTTCCCAGGATCCTGTCTAAAATCAATCTTTCCTCTTGGTTAATAGAACCCATTCATTCTTTCTCCTCTTTCACCACAGTTTTATAATTCTCCTTGGAAGAAATATCTTGAAAAAGTAGTTTATATTTGTTTTAAGTCCTCTCCTCCCATTCTCTTTTAAACCCATTATGTTGGGCTTTTTGCCTCTTCAATTTCAAACAAACTGCTCCTGTCAAGGTCAGCAGTAACCTCCACATGGTTAAATCCACTAGTCAATTCTGACTCACTCATCCTACTCAACGTGTTAGCTACATTTGACAGAGTTGATCATTCTTTCCCTCTTAATAACTTTCTTCATCTGAATTCAGAACACAACACTCACCAGAAGATTTCCTCCTACCTAACAGGTTATTGCTTCTCAATCTCCTTTTCTGGTATTGTCTTTTATCCCCTCTTTCACTGAGCTCAGTTTTTGGTCCTCTGTCTATACTCCATATCATCTATATAGTGATGATGTTCACATTGTATTGTCAGACTGGACTTTCAGCTGCTATTCAACATATTCAAGTAGGCTTCTCAAACTTAAAATGAACTACTGGTATTTCTCCCTGTTCACCATCCCTGCTCTTCTGACAACCTCTCACATGTCAGTTAATAGTGAATCCATTATGACAGTTATTCAGAACAAAAATCTTGCAGTTTTCCTTACTTCTTTTTCTCTCATTTACTACATCCACTACACCATGAAATTCTATTAGATCTACCTTAAAAATATGTCTAATATCCATCCATTTCTCTATACCTCCACTGATTCACCTTTGATCTGAGCTGCCTTCATCTTTCATCTTACTGCAATGCTATAATAACCTCCTAACTGTCCTTCCTTCTTCCAGTCTGTTTCCCTTCTTCAATCCATTGACAACACAATAGAGTGATCCTCATAAACAGAAGTTAGACCATGTCACTCTTCTTCTCAAAGACCTGAATTTATGCCTCATTTCACTCTGAGTAAAAGCCAAAGTCCTTATAATGGCCTATTAGTTCCTACATGACCTACCTGCATTTACTAAACTTTCAATAAAGCCATCAAAAGTATTATGCACTGAAAGTTCATGTCCCTCCAAATTTGTATGTTGAAGCCCTAACTTCCAATGTGATGGTCCTTGGTGTTGAGACCTTTGGGAGGTAATAGGTTAGATCATGAAAGTGGGTTAGATTGGGTTGGATTAGGTCATGGAGGTGGGGCCCTCATGAGAGGGAAGGGGAGGGCACTCTGAGTGCACATACTGAGGAAAGGTCATAGTGAGAAGGTGGCTGTCTCCCAGCTGGGAACCTAAATGGCCCACACTTTGACCTTGGACTCCCAAGCCTCCAGAACTGTGAGAAATAAAACGAACTGCCCAGCCTGTGGTATTGTGTTATGGCCACGTGAACTGGCTAAGGCAAACAGTATTTATGGGCAACCTACTTTATACCCAGTACTCTGTTTTGGCTGTTCTTTCTCTGAAAAGGGGCAAGATAGGACAGTTTCTAAAAGTGGACAAGTCTAGGGGCGCCTGGGTGGCTCAGTTGTTAAGCATCTGCCTTCGGCTCAGGTCATGATCCCAGGGTCCTGGGATCGAGCCCCACATCGGGCTCTCTGCTCTGCAGGAAGCCTGCTTCTCCCGCTGCCACTCCCTCTGCTTGTGTTCCCTCTCTCACTGTGTTTCTGTCAAATAAATAAAATCTTAAAAAAATAAAAAAAAAAATAAAAGTGGACAAGTCTACTTTTGTAGACTTGTATCAAGTCTACAAGATACTGAGGGACTGTATTTCCGTCCCTCAGAGGGACTGGTCTCTGTGACTTTTCCTGCTAAGTACAACTCCCGGGATGTGTAGCTCTCCCTACCCCTCGAGCTCTACCTGCCTTCTCTGGGCTCCCTATGGTGCTGGGCCAGAACCTGTGGAGACCCCAGTGTTCCTGAACCAGGTGCTCTGTGGGGCGCTGCTCGCTTCAGTGGCATGGCCAAGGATCGGAGCCATCACACAGGAAACAGTCCTTTTCAACTTGGAGTCATCCAAGGTCCCACCAGTGATTTGACTATAGGGCCCTTCCTTTTAGTTTTTACTTTTTGAATAATGCCTATTAGAAATCAGCGGACAGAGGGCTATGCTCAAGCCCTGGTTCCAGCAAGCACCAACAGTTGCCCTCCCCTCTCTGGGGTGGCTCAGTTTTACACGCCCACATCTGTCAGCTGCCCCTCAGGCTGTCCTGACCGAGAAAACTTCACCCTTGCTTTTTACAAGACAAACGGAGATGATTCTAGAACTCATAAGGCAGTTAGAACAAGGCCAGCTACAATATCTTAAAAAAAAAAAAAAAAAAAAGGCTAGAGCAGTCTACCAGGGAGAGATTCTGTGAAGAACAAAATGGTTGGAAAGAAATCATAAAAGTTTAAAAGTTTGTGAAAGGGGGGATGTGACAGAGGGAGTTGTCTAGAGGTTAGAGTCTCAGTTTTGCAAAATGACAAAAGTTCTGGAGAAATGCTACTGAGTAGTATACTTAAAATGGTTAAGATGGTAAATTTCATGTTACGTGTGTCTTTTTTTTTTTACCACAATTACAAAAACACATCTGAGAAAGGTAAGGGGGAAGGGCGGGGGACGGAGACACATATCTGGAAAGGGAGTGCTTAAAATAAGTATGATAACAGATACACCTAGATCCAGCGTATAAATGGTAGCAGGACCATTGCTTTCTCTGCTGGGGAGACTAGACAAAACCAAGGTAGCCTGAGAACAGGGAGGTCACAGGTCATTTTGGCCACCCCTTTCTCAAGAGACTGAGGACTGCTTGCTTTTTTCCCCCCTAGTCCTCAAGGAATCTCAAATAGCTTCAGAAGTCCTGATTCTTCCAATGCTAAGTCACTGCTTCATGCCCAAGGTCAATGCATGGGGGAAAGAATTAATTCATTGATTAATATGTTGGGTCAGGGCCAGGCCTTTGTTTATGCTGAATTGTGCTTTGGACTCAGAAGTTCTGCCAAAAATAAATAAATAAATAAATAAACAACCCTGTGACGGTACCATCTGATGTGAGATTGGGACCATTAACTGGAAACAAGAGCAGCTTCTCTACAGTGCTTTTGGATTACAGCCATGAGCCTGAGAATGGGTCCCTTCCTTCTTAGGAAACTGAAAACACTGGGTGCTGATGAGATTAACCATAGGCAATAATGATTAATGGTCATAACTAACATTTTATATCACGTTTGACATTTTTACAAGCAGCACATATAGGGAAAACCAAGACAAATTTTGCTTATGGAAGGGACCTGCGGAGGGAACCCCCTTGAATTCTGATTTATTGTTAGACCTCACTAGTCCATGTTGCTCTATGGTTTTCAAGGCTCTAGGAGGCCATGTCGGTTACTATATTCAACTCAGATATGAGTGTGGTTGAATTCCCAAGGACTTGAGGGTGTTTTCGGTAATTCTGATAAGCGTTTGGTCTTTTTCCCAGAATGAGGGACAGCACAGAGGGAGTGGCCCTCTTTGGCCCCAGCCTGCACAGTCACGCAGTGGACCCTGCCAGCTCTCCACCAAGAGGGCCTCTGGGGTCCCAAGGCAGAAGGCCAATGATGTAGACAAGGAGGATGGGCTTTCACCTGTGAATTAGCTCAGCTACATGGGGACCATAGCAAGAAGCAGCTGGGTTTCCAGGCCTTTGTGACAAAGGAGCTGGGCTGTGTGTAAATAAGAACCTCCCAAAGGCAGCTGTGCTCTCAGTCTGCGGAGCAAGGAGCAGGCACCAGGGGAAAGAGGCAAAATGTAACCGATCACCAAAGACTTCGATCTCTTCCACTGCTGGGTATTTACTCTTTCCTCATCCCTGCCCTCACAAGAAGGAGAAAGGTAGATTGCTTCCCCGAATCCTGTTCTTGTGAGAATGACTCACAAGGGTGACAGGTGTAATGACCATGAACCTCAGTTTCCCCATTTGTAATAGACATGTAATCCTTCCTTAGCATGACATACGAAGTCTTTCAATCTGCCATAGTCTTTGTTACTCTCATCTCTTACAGCATGCCCTGATGTACCTTAGACATAGTCACAGTAAACTACAGACTGAATATGTTCCCCCCAAATTTGTATGTTGAAACCTAACTCCCAATGTATTGGTGTTAAGAAGTAGGGCCTTTGGGAGGTAATTAAGCAGGTCATGGGGGTAGAGACCACATGAATGGGACTGGTGTCCTTATGAAAGAGACCCTAGAGAGCTCCCTCTCCTCTTCCACCAGGTGATGACACAGGGAGAAGACAGCCACCTGTGAACCAGGAAGTGGGTCCCCACTAGATACCAAATCTGCCGGTTCCATGATCTTTGACTTCTAGCCTCCAGAACTGTGAGAAGTTTCTCTGGTATTCTGTAAAACAGCCTGGATGAACTAAGACACAGTAGATGTTTGAGGTTTCCCCCCACGGTCATGTTCATTCTCATTTTTATTCTTTGCTCTTGATGTTCCCTCTACCTGAAATGTTACAATCCCAACCCCCACCCACAGAATTCTCACTTAGCCTTTAAGACTCATTCAGAAGGTAACGACTCACTCCACAGAACTCAGCATATATTCATATCACAGAACCTATCAAAACATCACCCGATTCTTTTCCCTTTTGTTTCTTCCACTCCTAATTGAGGGCTTTGTATCTATCAACCACACTTCCTGCACACAGTAGCTGCTCAATATTCTCGGCTCACAAGGAATTGGTGATAGGCAGCTTAGAGCTTTGGACGAAAGCTCCAATGGGAGAATGATAACAGAGAGGCCTCTTAAGGAAGGTGCTATAATTTATCTGCACAGGCTCCAAACAGGAGCTGTCTGTTGCTGCTCTTGAATGGTAAGGAGTCAATTCACAAGGGGTCTCGTAAGTTCAGTGTGTTCTAGAATGTTCCTATGCTAACAGATTTTAGTGCCCACAGGGGTGGGCACCAGGAGGTAGAAAGCACCAGATGGAACCAAGAAAGGCTACCATTTCCATGGAATGTTCCTTCAGGATACTTCCCCACACTCCCAAAGGAGCAACATGAATTTCCTCTGTGGAAGGCTCCAAACTGCAAAATCCTAAACGTAGTCTGCATCAAACTTCATCAAGTGGCATTTGGTCTTCAGAGAGGGATTTTGTTGAGCAGAAACATCAGAAGGGAACTTGCAGCTTTTAAAAGCAGAAGTAAGACCATCTCCTTTCAGTTTGAAGGGTTTCAGTCAAACAACCCTGGGGGAAGCCGATAAGGAAGAAAAGAGGCTCATTTCTATCTCATCTCAAACACCTTTCAGATTCTTTCAGATTCAAGGTTGACTCTAAGGTGAGGAGAAGAGAAACTATCCTAATGTTGTTCTGTTTACTCCCATTGCCACTCTCATTACAAAAGGGCTGGCAAACCCACCCATCAGAACAAGCCTTAAGATTGATTACTTGTTCACTGCTAAATCTTCCACACTTACTTAGTGTGGTGCCTGGCCCATAATAAGCACTCAATAAATGTTGAATAGTAAATGGATGAATTATTTCAACCAAACAAAATGCCCAGTTTGGACAATTGCTTGAAAGATCAAATCAAATATAATTTTCAGCCAAGTAGGCCTCCTGTTTGTTTTATCAATGAGACTAATCCAAGAAGTATTTTTTATTAAGGTACATATTATTTTTCCATATTCATTAGAATAGTTTGGGTTCCAAGTGCAGAATTTAGATCCTTGAGGGCAAGGATCACACCTTATTTTTGACCCCTCTTCACCGAAATGTTAGCTGATGCTGCTATGAGGTGATTTGATAGACTAACCTTGAGATGTTGAATATTTAAATACAATTTTATAATAAAAAATTATCTCCCCTGGGGCACCTGGCTGGTTCAGTTGGTGGAACATTTGACTCTTGATCTCAGGGTCGTGGGTTCAAGCCCCATGTCGGACGTGGAGATTACTTAAAAAGAGGTAAGCATCAGAAAGGTTTTTCTCCATTAATTATATTACAACTAGAATAGAACATTTGTCAATAGAAGTGATGTTAAATAAACTGAGTACATATTTGATATGCTCTTTTTACTGAAAACAAACAAATAAACCCAAACCCAAAACTTTTGTTGGTATTATGTACAGGATTTATGGTGCCCTTATGCCTGCAAAACAGTTGTAGTTTTGTAAAGTGCATCTAAGAATAAGAATTTCTTATTAAAGAAAAGAAACAGTCTGCAAGAGGTGGAGATTTCATTGTCCAACATATGGTAATCTGCCTCAAGAAAATTCTCCAGTTCATGAGAGGGAGTTCTGAATGAGTGCCAGGGCACTTTCCTGACAAATGTTCTTATAATATTAAGAGGAAAAAGTTTCCTGACTTGCTTTTAATTTGATTCTCAAGAATTTAAAGATGTTTTCTTTGCAACCATGACAATGTACAAAACTGGAAACTATTGAAAGGCAAATTAAACCATGAGAAGAGTAATAACATATCTATTAAAAGCAAAATAACATATCCAATTGTTAACATTTGAATCCCCTCAGAGTCTGTAGTTTTAAGACTTCAATCCCTGCAGCAAAGCCAGCTTTGACTTGTGAAAAACTCTGACTAGAGAGGACCACTCTCTGTCTTCGAGCAGAACTTGACTTTGAGATGAGTTGTTCTATCCAGTGGAGAAAATTCTGTCTTTCTCCCAGAGTGAAGACGTCTCAGCGAATCACAATGTCTATGGCCAATAAACTCTTCCTAAAAATCCAAGGGCTGGGCCAGTGGTAAGTGTTCAATAAATATTTGCTAACTCAGGTAAACCAGATGGGCTGTGTGACACTAAATAACTAAGACTTTTACTTTCCTGAATTCTTAGATTCCAACCAGCTATTGATGAATTTTAGTCCTCAGTGGACCGGCTACTTCTCTGTCCTTATACTTCTCTTCTTTGATTAGTGAGGTTCTTGCTAACACTAAACCCCCAGAGAGAGGGTAGAGACTGGTCCTTCTACTTCCCTACAGATGTTGGGGTTTTCCTTCACATTCAAATGGTCTTGCCCCGGGTGCCTGGGTTGCTCAATTATTAAGCATCTGCCTTCAGGTCTTCAGGTCCGGTCATGATCCCAGGATACTTGGATCAAGCCCCGCATCAGGCTCCCTGCTCAGCGGAAAGCATGCTTCTCCTTCTCCACTCCCCCTGCTTGTGTTCCCTGTCTTGCTATCTCTCTCTCTGTCAAATAAATAAATAAAATATTAAAAAAACCCCACAACAACAACAACAACAACAACAACAAAATCCAATGGTCTTGCCCATCTACCACCCTAATTCCATTCAACTTTTCTTGGCTGAACTTTATTTTTTTTTTAAGGTTTTATTTATTTATTTAGAGCATGAGAGTACAGGGAGGGACACTAGGAAGAGGGAGAGAGAATCCCAAGCAGACTCCACGCCCAGTGTGGAGTCAAACACAAACACAGAGCTCCATCTCATGACCCCAAGATCATGACCAGAACCCAAATCAAGAGTTGGATGCTTAACTGACTGGGCCACCCAGGTGCCGCTTGGCTGAACTTTCTAGTTTCTCATTGTTAAAAAACCTTGGTGAACACCCGTAGGGGCCCGTTTGCCTCTGTCTTCCCCCAGCATTTAGGAGGTTTATTCCTAATCTCTTATAGTAATAATTGATGACCATTTGTCTCAAAATTCTCATGCGATGAAAGCTTCTTCCTGTCTGAGTTGTCGTCATAAGTAGAAGCAGACCCAGTTTTCACAAACACTAGACATTTCCGTGCCAATTTCCCTTCTGACACATACAGGCTAACCCACCTGTGCCCTTGGCATAGTTCCCACTGCCTTTGCTACTGGAAATGGATCCAGGAACTATTGAGATAGAATGGCAGTATGCAGAGAATGTTCTAGTGAAAAAGAAATAGGCCTGTTCCCAGTAGATGTTGCCTAAATTCTCCGGGGCACCAACATTTCTTGGAGAGGGAGAGGGCATTATCACTGAGGGCTCATATTTAACAGCCTTTTCTTTTGTGGGGCATGATGGCTGTTGGTGTTTTACTTAACATGGAAGTTACTGAGAAACATTCTGTTTATAAAGGTAGCTCTTATTTTCTGGGCAGAGACCTGAAGGTAGGCAGCTGAAAACGTGTCGCAGGAGGAAAAAGACCAAAATTTGGTGGTAAATGAGTCCCTCTGCCTTTTAGGGCTCTAGTTTCCTTGTGAACAGCTGAGGTGATAATAATCACTATCATAATTCCGTTAAAGCTTTGTTTGGAGGAATAAGAGGTGGGGTCCGGGAAGCTCTCAGCAGGTTGCCCAGGATGTACTAAGTGCTTAATAAATAGCCACCTTGGGAAACTGGTTTTCCCAAGTCCTCCCTCTTTACCACAGGGTTCGTGTGCAATCCTCGCTGTCCTTGGAGGCTGAAATTCCCTCCTGTGGCTCTCCTGAAGATTCTACTCTGTGACCTCATTGCCTTCACTGGAAGCATAATGAGAGCTAATATTTATCGTGTACCTACTACGTGTCAGGCACTATCGAAATGCTTTATATGCAGAGAAGTATTACTATTTCTAATTTTTATGCGAAGAAACTGAAACTGAGGTACAGGGGTGTTTTAATTTGCTGCCCAGGTGTTGCAATTTAGAAAGCCACTGGCCCCAGGGGTCAGGCTCGGGGCTACACCACTTTCAGTGGTGGAGACTTTTGCGCACCTATTCAGAAAAAAAGAAAAAATCTGACAGCTATTTGTAACACCTTTTGGAGGAACGTGTGTTTTGAGTTCCATAAATCAGCATACTCATGAATTTCTGGAATGATATTCCTTTGTCAAATCAGGGCTGATGATAAGGGGTGGGGAGTGAGGCTCCTGACTGTAGATGTGTGCTGAAGCTGTGTCCTAAAGTAGTCCCCCCGCCCTCACACCGAGCTGGGGCTCAAATGTTCATCTCCCACACCGCCGGGGTGTCTTTCTTCTAAGTCAGTGGGTCTGGCAGGCTTCCAGCAATTACTTGATGCTTTTGGATCCTCCACTTGGACTGGCCTCGTTTTCAGTGGCTTCCTACACATAACCTTCCAGAGACAGCCGTGCTGTTTCAAGCGCTGGCTCCCATATGGGTGGTCTAATGTACGGAATGGGTCTTTGGGTCATCAGCTATTTTAACTATTACTTGTCAGTTGCCCGAAAGCATTTTCCGTGCTCTTTTCACATATTAGCTGCAGGGAGATGCAATAGCAATGTCATCTTTTCTGTCCCTTCTTACTGTAAGGGGGGTATTTCGTGTCTGCTTATAAGGAATTCTTTGCTGGTGGTGGTGGAAAGGCTCTTATTTCACAAGTCTGGTCTGCATCCTGGGCAGTGGCTCAGCTCTTTAGATATATATATATATATGTATATATATATACATATATATATATATATCTTTGACATATATATATATATGTCAATTTCACAGATGAGACAGGGGCCCAGAGGAGTTCAACCGTAGGTAAAGCTGAGGTTGAAACCCAGTTTGGTTTAGTGCCAAAGCCTGCCTGTTTTCCTAACCACCAGTCTGTCCTGCCTCTGGCTGCCTTGAGGTCCTCTATGGGGGTAAAGGGGTAAAGGGGTATGAGGCTAATCCAAACAAAAGGAAACTTAAAAATATCCCTGTTTGCTTCTGGAATCAATTATTTATGGGATTTACTTGTGTTATTTAGGCTAATATTGAAATTAATTTGCATTTTGTGAGTTTATAGCAGCTCAGGGTGTGGGAAGATATAAGACTGAAGCTGGGGAGCCCAGGATAATTAAAAATTAACCTCATAGTACCAATAATCTGTGGCTGCAGAAGTGGGTAGCCGAAGGTTGGCTATGTGCCCAAGTTTTATGGTATATTATAAAATGATGAATTTCAAACCGTAATGCAGTTTCATTAAGTTCAGATGCTTCTAATTTGGAATTCATGGCCACTGCAGGGCAGCTGAGTCGAAGTTTTCCTGTGCGTACTTAGCAAAATAATGTCTTTAAAGATCATACAAATGAATAAGGTAAACAAGGACTGGAGCTGTTAGAGGTCAATAGTTTTTGGTGAGTTTCAATGCCCTGGATGCATTTCTTCCCAGATGACAGTAAACATTAGGTACATGTTGCATTCTCAGATTATTAAAGTGGACCCCATAGTTCTCTCTATGAAGGAATGTTATGCTCTTGATTAGGCAGCCTTGTTAGCCAAGGTTGTCATACTTTTCTATAAAATTTTGGGATTAAGACTGTCTCAGATGGTGAGCAGTCTTCCTTCTGATTTAATGACACGACTTGTCCCTGAAAATTTACATTTCTATACCCACAATACTTGAGCAATGGTCCGTGTCAGGTAGGCAACACTGTCTTGTACAGACTTCTCGTGCACACAGCAGTGAGGAAATAATGTCCGTGAAGGAATACCCAACTAATCCCAATAGAAGGGCACTGGTACTACTATGGAGGACTCCATGTTTTCTCATGGGCATTTCTGCCAGAGATAAGCTGTCTCAGATTCATATAATTGCAGGGCTAGCCTGGAGGTTAGATATGGCCAACTCCATCATTTTTCAGACATTCCTCAGGAACATCAGTTTCCTTGAAAACACAACGCAAGAGAAAATTTGAGGAAAATCAGATGCCTCGTGGGTCTGCCTTCCCGAACCAGGGTTTGTTTTTAATGGTGGCATCTGCCTATCTCCTCCCGTGCACAGGTCTCTCTTGCCCTCATCTGGTTCTTATTTATTCACCTCTGGGAAAAAAATACAGGGCTGCCTCTCAAGCTCCAAGAAGACTACACGGTGATGCTATTCATCAGACATATGCTTTTTGATCTTCTTTTTGGGCTGTTCAAAATACACAGCTGAAAGGAATCATGTATGTCTTCAGACCAGGTAAAAATGTCCAAATTGCTAAGATTGTGAGTTTAACTGATAGGGACTATGATTTAGCTCAATTCCCTAGTAACAGACCCTCTTTTGAATGTTGTCATTCATTCATTCATTCATTTATTCATTCATGAAACGTGTAGTAATTGTCAGATGACTTCTGTCTATGGAAGAGCAAGAAAAAAAGCCCAGAGCTCATTCTGTGGGAGCTCACAATCAGCAGGTGAGGCAGACTGACTTACCTCTACCTAAGAGGGTGAGCACCTTCATTGTTTTCTAGTGATGGCAATGGGTTGTACTGACTCAGAGCTTACTCAGAATCTGCTTGGGAACCAGGGCACTCTCTGAAGACCAGCTGAGTGGGAGGTGCAGAGAAGACTCAGAGTGTAGAGAGGCTGGGTGACCATGGCCCCACTGGCACCATGTTTTGATCAAGTAAGTGGACCAAACTCAGCTGACACATGTCCTGTGATGATGGCAAAAGCTGCAAGTCAAACTAATTTGCATTTTTTTTTAAAGATTTTATTTATTTGACAGAGAGAGAGAGATCACAAGTAGGCAGAGAGGCAGGCAGAGAGAGGGGGGGAAGCAGGCTCCCTGCTGAGCAGAGAGCCTGATGCGGGGCTCGATCCCCAGACCCTGAGATCATGACCTGAGCCGAAGGCAGAGGCTTTAACCCACTGAGCCACCCAGATGCCCCTGCATTGTTTTATACCTGGATGAATCAGTTGTCCCTAAGTCCTTGGCAGTCATTTCTGTACTGAAGGTGCTGTGTAGGGTGTACGTACCCATCATTGTAGACCCTATTTAGAGAAGAATCTGAGCTCTGGTAGACAAAGTTCAATGCAAAGCTGGTGATTCATGCATCACTTCTAAAGAGCAGAAGAAATTCATTCATTTCTACTTCTGTGGATTTTTGGCTCATCCCTAAAGGTTTCTATTTAGGAAAGGAAAGCTCAGAGAACGATAACTTTCCACCTCCAAGGCTTGGCTTTCTTTTTACTAGTCCAGGTTTCCCATTCTCAACTTAAAAAAAATAAAGCAAGCACATTCAGATTTCCCTCCTTTTTTTTTTTTTAATTTTTCCAATGTAATAAGTGTTCCATTTTAATAATCAGACCATGCTTTTTATTTTATGGGGTTTTTTTTTCCACCAAAAGAAAAAGAGGCACAGGGGCGCCTGGGTGGCTCAGTGGGTTAAAACTTCTGCCTTCAGCTCAGGTCATGATCTCGGGGTCCTGGGATCGAGCCCCGCATCGGGCTCTCTGCTCAGCGGGGGGCCTGCTTCCCCCTCTCTCTCTGCCTGCCTCTCTGCCTACTTGTGATCTCTCTCTGTCAAATAAATAAATAAAATCTTAAAAAAAAAAAAAGAGGCACAGAACTGCAAGACCCTTTCTTAGGTTAAGTCTATGCATCTGTACCTCAGAACATTTGTCTTCTACATGAATATTTGTCTTCTTTTTACGTGAGTAATAAAAAAGAAATGAGAGGAATAGGTAGTCTTTATTTCCAAGTAGAATTATTTATGAAAGCACATGCATAAAAAAAATCTATGAAACAGTAGAAAGTTCTATGTTTATATTGCAGATTACAGTAATTAAAGCAGCAGTGTGTTATGGGTGTAAAGAGTAAAACATAGATAAATACAACAGAGGAGACAGCCATGAAGTCGATCCTAAAACATGTAATAGTATATGACAAAAGAGCTTTACAAATCGTGTGCTAGGGGCGCCTGGGTGGCTCAGTGGGTTAAAGCCTCTGCCTTTGGCTCACGTCATGATCTCAGGGTCCTGGGATCGAGTCCCACATTGGGCTCTCTGCTCAGCAGGGAGCCTGCTTCCCCCTCTCTCTCTGCCTGCCTGTCTGCTTACTTGTGATCTCTTTCTCTCTGTCAAATAAATAAAATAAAATCTTTTTTTTTTTTAAGATTTTATTTATTTGACAGAGAGAAACACAGCGGGAGAGGGAACACAAGCAGAAGGAATGGTAGTGGGAGAAGCAGGCTTCCTGCAGAGCAGAGAGCCCGATGCGGGGCTCGATCCCAGGCCCCTGGGATCTGACCTGGGCCGAAGGCAGACGCTTAACGACTGAGCCACCCAGGCGCCCCTAAAATAAAATCTTAAAAAAAAAAAGATCATGTGCTAAAGAGATGAATTTATTTCATGAATTATTTAATGAATGTTGATGGGAAGACAGACTATCTGGAAAGTCTCGGGTTATATTTACTTTTACCATCAGAGGTAAAAACATGTCTAAATGAATTCCAGATGGTTAAGAGTGAAATGTGAAAGTGAAACCATAAAAAATCTAAAAGAAAATATAAATTGATCTCAGAGTAGTAAAAAAAAAACAAAAAAAACAGCAGAAGAAATTGAAAAAGGAAAGATCCACAGATTGAATGATATGAAATGCAAGGCAGTTTTTGGTCAAAATAATTTTTTGGTCAAAATAAAGTTTTTGGTCAAAATTAAAACATGCATTACAATAAATGGCAATCTAATATATTAAGGGCTTTTAAAATGCAAAATGATAAATGCTTTGTACCAATAGAAAAATGAGTCAAAGTGCAGATAATTTGCAGAAATACACGAGATGAAAAATACATGTAAAAAATGCAAACTCATGAGTAACAAAAATGATTACTTAGATGTGATTTATGATTCAATTTCTCATTTGTCAAATTAGCAAAGACTGGAAAAATAATACTTAATTCTAGTTTCTAGAAACAAGCCCTTTCATGTACCCTGGATGAATGTGAAAATTGATAAAATCTGTTTGTTTTTTTTTTTTTTAAAGAATTTATTTATTTGACAGAGAGAAACACAGCGAGAGAGGGAACACAAGCAGAGGGAATGGTAGCGGGAGAAGCAGGCTCCCTGCAGAGCAGAGAGCCTGATGCGGGGCTCGATCCCAGGCCCCTGGGATCTGACCAGGGCCGAAGGCAGCCGCTTAACGACTGAGCCACCCAGGCGCCCCGATAAAATCTGTTTTTGAAAACTATTTGTCAACATCTATTAAGAGTCCAAAAAATATTTATGTTCTTTGTTCTAATAATTGCATATCACCGAGCAATCAGAGAGGTGTGGGATTTTTATATCCAGGGATATTCAGAGCAGTATGATTTATAATAATGAAATATTGGAAGCAATTTAAATGTTCAATGGAGAGCAATTAATAGCATTTTGGTACATTTAAAAAATGGAATATTAGGTAGCCAGTAAACATCTTGTTTTCAAAGAATATTCAGTGACATGGGGAAAGTCTTACAGTGTTTAATGAAAATGGATACACTCATCCTATTTTTGAAAAAAAAATATCTTTGGAAACAAAATGGGAAGAAAATATGCCAAAATGTTAGTGGTTTTTGCTGATTGATAGAATTACAGTTTTCAAGTTTTGCCAATTTCCATGTTTTCTACAAAAACATGTATAATGCAGAGCATAAGTAAGGATCAAATGGGAAGAAGTCACAATGTTTATTTTCAGTAAACTGAAAAGCACCGCCCACATGCACTTTTATTATATTTCTTGAACTCTATCTTGGAGTTACACAATCTAGAGACCTTTATCTTAAATTCATGTCTCTTCCTGATAGGTTCCTGATCTACTTCTCTTTTTATTTCTTTGTCCCCAGTTTCTTTGCAACCCTCCAGCTCTCCAGAACCAGAGCTCCTGGTCCCCCAAAACCCTTCTCACCACCTGGAATGTTCTCAGTGCTGTTCCTTGCATTTCCAAGGCTCCTGAGGTTCACCTCTGCTTGGGGATCATCTTCCCATTTTGGCCTCTGAATTCCTACAAACCTTTATTATATTTCCCTCTTATCTTACTTTCTCTGTGGGTGTCCATGTCCACAACTAGATTGCAGGAATCCCCAGGGAGCCACCATGTGCTGTCTAGTACAATTCTTGGCATATAAGAGGTAGAGTTAGTACAAGTAGGCACTCAATATATATTGCTGATTATCTCATTCCTGATGTAACTGTGGCAGTACAGTCTGCCACCCACTGGGAAAACATTTTTTTGGCATGTTTCCTTTCCACCTGACCCTCCAAAACAAAGGCGATGGACAATCTCAGCGAGCAGAAATACACGAATGAATACATCATTCATTCATTCATTCATTCATTCATTCATTCATTCCATTCCCCAGTGGAATGGAAATTAGGCTGTAGACCCAGCAGACTTTTAGGACCCTTCCCTCCTTTTTGGCGCTGTCCTTAGATCTCTGTGCTGGTAAGGAGTCACTTTCTATATTAACTCTAAGCAGATGCTTAGATGGTCCTCTCCTTCTAAGCTCACAAAGGAGAGGGAGTTATAAAGTACAACGATTTCTTTTTACTGCCTTTTAAAATAAATGAAGTCATCCTTCATTTAGTTACCAGAGTTTTTGGGAAGGTGGGGCCTGCTTTACAGGCCTGTGTTTATACTGGAAATGGGCAGGAGCTGGTGAGCACAACCTATAGGCAAGAGCTCATGGACTGTGACATTTACACGGGCAGCGTGCAGGCCCGGGCTGGAGGTGAAAGGAGAGGCCACAGGTGGGAACCTGAGGGGGATTTACCTGGAAGCTCATGGTGGTTAAGCTTCGTGACCCACCACTAGCTCAGGCTTTTGCGGGGGGGGGGGGGGGGCTGGCAATTTTATAGTTATAATTTTGATTTATTTTTCTCAGAGAGGTCATCCCAAATTACATAAGCTTCAGGCCCCACAAAACCTGGCTCTGGTGACTGAGATGCCTTGTCTACACAAGCAGGACTATTCGTCTCCAAATGGTGACTGCTAATCAGAAATGTCGTTGGAGCTTCGGATTTTTCCAGAACAGCAAGGAACCCAGATTTTTGTATGAATTCTCCTACATTTTAACTGTCGGCAACTTAAACAAAAACAAAACAAAACAAGAAAAAGCCGACCCTCTCTGGTCTAAACATTTCTCTAGGCTTGATTGAGCCCAGGGGCCACCAGACAGGGATGTCCTCTTATTTGAGCCCATAGCAGTGACAGAATTGCCAAATGGTGGGGATAGCTCTATGACAGGGACCCCTGCCTGCCTTGTCCTCTACCCATTAACAACAGGTCTGGCCATATCTAGACCAAGGAGCTCTAGCTTTTTCCCAGGGCTTCCGTCAGCGCTCAGACATTCTCTAAGTGTCTGCCACTGGTCACGAGGCAGGGAACTGATGGAGGGTATGGAGGGAAGAGTTGGTGTCGATGTCCTCAAAACCGGCAAAGCCAATGTCAGCACGTGGCCCGTGGACAGCGATGGAGCCACAAAGTTACCTTGTGAACATCTGAAGACAATGAAGGGTGACTATTGTTTCTCCTGGGCGCTAATTAGTCCTGAAGGTGGGGGAGTATGAGTTTCGTGCTCCCCCTTGGGTCTGCAAGCAACGATTTCAGGGAAGATTTATACGACCGCTAAATGGAAAGTAAGTCACTTCTGTGTAATCCCCAGATCTTCCTGAGGCTATGCAACCCAACATTTCAGAACGGCAGGCTTTCTACACACAAACGCTCTTCAAAAGCCATAGAGGGCCCCCATTCCATTTCTGGTTACCATCTCACGTGTAGAACGTGAGGACTGTGATAAAGTTTCTGTAGTGACGGGGGACATCAGCTGAAGTAACAGGCTGAAATTTGAGGCAGAGCATGGCAGTAAGGGCTGTAGGAGAGAGAGAGAGAGGACCGTTGGGAACAAGGGATGGCCAGTGACAGCCCTGTGGGCGTCCCTCTGCTGTCAGCTCGGATTCGTGATAAAGCTGCTTTTAGTGGCTTTTTGATTGCTGATTAGCTTGTTGTGGGATCTGCTTTGCCACAGGATGGCTTGGGGGGCTGCAGCTTGGCTTTAGCTCGTCCTTTGCGGGGACTGAGCGTGTCAGGTATGGGGCCAGAGCCAGAAGGGCCTGTTGTCTAAACCGCTGCTCTTGATTCTAACCGAGGTGGACGCAGAAGGGGTGGGGGGCGGGGGGAGGCAGAATGTGGAGGGCGTAGGGGACAATGGTAGAGCGTTTACTCTTACTAGGGACTTTACGGAGCCGTCCTCTTGTGCAAGGGCTGCTCCTGGGAAAGGGCCTACCGGAAGTGCCTAGGGCTGTCTTGACCTACACACCCCATACAACGGACAGATTTGGGCAGAACACAGCCATTCCACTCACCCCTGCACGCCCCCTACCGGTGCTCTACGGTAGGCTCTTCCTGTTGCTGTAGTGCTGGGTCCTGGGCAGGCGAGGGACCTGCCAGCAGGACTCAGGTCTCCTGGTATCCTGACTTCTGGTCTAGTCGAACTTTCAGCTATGTCCTGCCTCTCCCTGAGCAGGATGGTAGGACTTTCGTAGTTCGCTGGGGACAAGAGCCAGAGACCCCAGGCAGGTGCTTTGGACGAAGTATGGGATCTACCAAAGCACTAGCGCCGTTTCAGGTCCAGTGCTGGTGCTGAGAACTTTTAAAAGGACTCAATGCACTCCAAAATCATATGAGTCCATTTTCACGCTAATTAAAAAAAAATTCTTTCTATTTTTAAAAACACCAGCAGATAATGTGTGACAGGAGAAGATGACAGAAATGAAAGGAGGAGTTTTTCATTTCTCCAGGGAGTAGTCTGTGTGTCTGAAACCTTCCTGGGAGTCGATATTCCTGATATGGGCCTGGCAGAATTGCCTCACTTTGTCTACAAATTTGTTCGTGCACAAATTAATGTATGACTTCCTACTGTAATTCTAGGCCCTGATTCAGAGGCTGGGCATATAAGAGAGACGAAATACATCTTGCCATGGTGTTTGGAGCACCCATAAAAAATCGTGTAAAGATGAAATTGCTCCGGGGCGCCTGGGTGGCTCAGTGGGTTAAGCCTCTGCCTTCGGCTCGGGTCGTGATCTCAGGGTCATGGAATCGAGCCCCGCATCAGGCTCTCTGCTCAGCAGGGAGCCTGCTTCCCCCTCTCTCTCACTGCCTGCCTGTCTGCCTACTTGTGATCTCTCTCCTCTCTGCCAATTAAATAAATCTTTTTTTTTTAAAAAAAGATGAAATTGCTTCTTCCCTCATCACCCACCCCTCACCCAGCCTTGAGGTCTTCTTTATCTTAGTGACCACGGGGTCATTGGGTCACACAGGTAACCCTTCAGTGAGATCAGACTGGAATTGTTTTGTTATGGTCTTCCCATTTCCACCTGGCAGTTGCAGATTCTTTTGCTTTTATGTGAGTTAAAAATCCTTCTGGTGTGACAGGGGACATCAGATGGGGCCACAGGCTGGAGTTTGAGGCAGAACACGGCCGTGAGGACTGTGGGAGGGAGACAGGCCGA
>CM053611.1:19133976-19212387 GCA_028646535.1 Procyon lotor | reverse complement strand
TTTCTTCTGAGAAGTTCAAAGTGCTTTGCAGATGTTATCTCCTCCATCCCCATGTGTCAGCCTCATTTGAAGAAAGGACTGGAAAGTGCCTGAAGTCGGGGAGCATGTTAGACATCAGACAAGACCTGGGTTCTTGCATTTTGCACCACACCTCGCTCTGGTTTGTACTCTGTATTCAGCGCACCAGTGTTGGAACATGAGCTGGATGCCTCTAAACCGAGTTTTGTTTTAGAAAACCCCTCATTGCACCCACTCTGCGGTCTCCCTAGAGCCCTACGGCAGAAAGACAGAACATGCAAACATAGCTCCTGCCAGACCCACTGACAAACCCAGTTGCTTGTTGGCTTGTTTCCTGCGTCAGGCTGTTTGCAAAGTCATTTATGTGGCGTACGCACTTGGTCACCAATAACATCATTCCAGGCTCACAGCCCTGTTGGAGTTAAGATTCCATGAATTGCCCATGACTAGCTGTGAGTCTCATGCCTGCAGCGATGCCCGGATGGGAGACTGCATTTTAGGGCATCCTGGCTCATCTGTCTGTCGTGGGCACGTCCTCAGCGCTTTACCCAGACTTCAAGATTCCTTAATGACGAGAAATTGAAAGCTATGATTAACATCAGAAGTAGGAATATAGGAAGCAATCGGCAATTTTCTCTGGAGCTATTGGCCTGGATTCCCTCAGAGGTGCACGGGGTTCTCTTGTGGTTCAGGCCATGCTTGGCCAGGATGGGAAAAACCACCACAAGCTCGTGTTCTTTCCGCGGGTGACAGAGCCATTACTGAAATTCGAGGCAGGGTGCTGCTAGGTTTTCCTCCCTGGTTGTCAGACTTGTTGAGGCACTTAAAATTTGTATTTTGGGGCTCAAACGAAGAGCAAGTTAGGCCTTTCACAAATAGGTCCTTCGATTTCCTCCACCCTCCTCTCTGCTTACTGAGCTGGAGCCCCACTGGACCAGCCCCAGGTCCCCTGAAATCACAGCCTCCTAGGGTGCCTCCGTGGTGGCCATTAGTGCTGTGGCCAAATCTCCTTCTGGCTTCTGGGTTAGACAAGATTGCCCTTCCTGGCCCCCTTGTGGTTGGGAGAGACTCTATCAATAGTTCTGGCCACTAACTTGAGCGGGGGTGAGGGGTTACTGGTGCAAGACCCAGCTGGATTTCCCTCCATCATCGGCGACTAGCGAAGCTCAAGATCGCAGCTGCTCTGCCAGCACGTTCCCAACCAATTTATGGTGAAAGTGAGAGACAAACTTCTGTTATCACGAGCCACTAAGATTCTGGGATTGTCACCAGGCTATTCAGATGGATACAAGTTTCTTTGATTTTTGTACCTTTAAATGGGCTTTTCCTACTGCTCAAAATCTGCACCCTCCCTCCTCTGCTTGGCCAATTCTTACTGATCCTTCCAGACCCAGTTCCAAATTTCCTTTCTGTAAAGACTCTTGACATCCTTGGGAAGGTGGACCCTCTCTATTCTGTGCTTCCCCACCAGTCTCTGTGCGAGCTCCCATGATGGCCTGAACCACATTTTATGCTTGCTATCTGTTGACATGTCTGTCTTTATCTCTTAGATATGAACTTCTTGGGGGCAGGAACTGTGCTTAGTTTAGTTTTCTAGCCAAATGGTCTGTTTCAAAGTACAAGCTTAACAAATGTCTCTCAGAGAACTCAAGGTACTCCGAAACGTTGATGGGCAGAATGAAGGTCTAGTCACTGGCGTTACCGTTCATCATCCCAAAGCCCCCAGACTTCCAGAACTGGCAATTTACCAAATGTTGGAAGACATCTTTAAATGTTGCTTTCTTTCCTTTTTCCCCATTATTTGAGTAACTGCTGTATTTTGAAAATGTCTGTGGTTCAAATAGCTAAAAAGGAAGAAAACATTGTACCATCAGGCTCTTATCTTTTGATAATTACTCATCTTTACAGGAAACAATTTTTAAAAGATACAGGATTTTGGAGAAAATCAACCTTTCTGGGCAGTTATTTGAAGCTGTTGTAGTTTGGGTGTTTCGATCTGGCTCTGCTTGTATGAAATAGGTATTTATTAACTTGATGCCCTCAGTTTTTGTAAATGCACTTATGTACATCATCAAATGGACCTCCGTCCATTCTTGGGAATATATTGGTTCAAATGTAAACCGGGGAGATTCTATTTCAGTGTCTGTTGTAGATTCCATTCTGGGTAGAAAATCAGGGGAGGTCCATTATTGTTTAGGTTGGTTCCCCATAGAAGAGGCAGCACGTTCACTGTTTGCACTGTCTTTAATTTTATAAATGCACCTGTGTATATTGCCAAATGTACTTCAGTGAGTTAAGAATAGACTCTTAATTCTAACAGGAACTGACAAGGTTTTGTCTCAATGTCACTTACAGAAGAAGCAAAATCCACATCCAGGAGAATGTCAGGCAAAGTCTCACCCTTGTCTTGGGTCTAAGGTAGAAAGATAAAGGTTATGTCCCCTGGGTAAGATCCAAGGTGTGTGTCTGCTTACAAGTCCCTTAAGGTTTGAAAAAAGTGCAACCAACACCCAGGAAAAGGTGCATTTGTGAATCTAGCAGTCCTCTGATTCTCCTGTTTTGGTTTTGAACAACTATCAATCCTTTCTCTCACTTTTTTAATTAAAAAGAGGATTTTTACATTGCAGTGGACATATCTCCTGTTTGCCTGCTCAGCATCCGTTCCTCCTTCTAGTAACAGGGTCTCGGTGTTTAGACGAGACCTGTTATTTGAGAATAATATAGTTACAGGTCTGGGCTTCGGAGCAAGGCTGCGTGTGAATTTAATTCATTCATGCTGGGTGACCTGCGTGTGTTACCTAAGCTTTCTAATCTTGGTCTGCTCCACTATGAAATGGAAGAAGGATATTATCTACTTCATAGAATTGATGTGAGCATTCCCAAATAAATGCGGTAAAGCACTTAGAGCAGGGCTGATGCATAATATGAATGCAGTAAATGTTAGCTATTATTAGGAAATTCTTACATGACAATTAATTTCCTTAGGGAGTTTGTAAACATATCTTCTATCATTGGCCATGACTGTAGACGTAACAGCCTGATATATATTTATTTTCTTCAGTACATATGACTTGATTATTTTCTCTTTGAAAATCAAAGAATTATTTCTTTAGAGGTAAGTTTTGATACTGATCATCCATATATTTTCTAGTATATGGTTTGGTTTTGTAGATTAAAGTCTTTCTTCATTTCTGGTTTGTAGATTAAAGTCTTTCTTCATTTCTGAAAACTTTTCTTGAATAACATCTTTACATATTTTTTGTTGCATTATTTCAGTTTCTTCAGAAGGGATAATATTTATGGGTATATTGTATTTCTTTTGTGTTTCGTATAATCTAGCTAATCTTTGTTCCATTTTCCCACTATTCTTGATTTGTCTTCTAGGTCACTTAGAAGGTTTTCAACAATTTTCCTCGTGCCATTTCCATTTCCAAGATAGCCTTTGTACCTATGGTGGTTTCACTTTGTTCCTGCTTCGTTCCTGAGCTCACCAGCTTGTTTTAATTCCTCCTGTTGTCTTGCCCTCTCTTTCCTGAGCAAAGACATCTATGCTTGTCTTATAGGTTTTTTTAATTGTGATGTGTTTGAACACAAACTTTACTTTTTTTAAAAAAAGATTTTATTTATTTATTGGACAGAGAGAGAGAGATCACAGTAGGCAGAGTGGCAGGCAGAGGAAGAGGGGGAAGCAGGCTCCCCGCCGAGCAGGGAGTATGATGCAGGGCTCGATCCCAAGACCCTGGGATCATGACCTGAGCCACTTAACCAACTGAACCACCCAGGCATCCCCAAACTTTACTTTTTCTGTAGCAATTTTGTTTCCTTGTGTTGAATCTTCACTGCTATTTTCCTATTACCCCCCATTTTTGTTTTTGTTTTAATTAGAGGAGTTTTGTAAAGATTTTTTGCTGGTTCCTCCTTGATTGTTCATCATGTGAACTAGAGGAGTTCCTCCAAGAATGGCTATTAATGTGTAAGAGGTTCAGGTTAAAGAGGGGGCCTTAGACATTTTCCAGGCTAGCTGGAATTTTCTTTGGATCATGCTCAGTTTCTTTATGCCCCAGGTTTGTGACTGAAGGTTCTTTTAGTCTTTACCTTCTCCAGTAGAGATCTGAAATGACAAGACTGAGTCACTCTTCTTGACTATGCCTCCCTGACAAGCTGCTTTGAACAGAGGTGGCCCTTCTTTGGGATTCCTCATTCAGCTACGCTTTTCCTAGATATTATTATCCTGTAAACGGGCAACAACTTATGCTAATCATCAGTATATAGAACATATGCTCTAGTAACTCTTTTACCTATTTTTAAGAACTAAGTACACAATTTAAGATGCTAACTTTTGCAGTATTTATGAGAAGAGACTCTAACATCAAAGTATTATCAAACAATCCTTTTTTTTTTAAAGATTTTATTTATTTATTTGACAGAGAGAGAGAGAGAGAGAGAGAGATCACAAGTAGGCAGAGAGGCAGGCAGAGAGAAGGGGGGAAGCAGGCTCCCTGCTGAGCAGAGAGCCCGATGCGGGGCTCGACCCCAGGACCCTGAGATCATGACCTGAGCCTAAGGCGGACACTTTAACCCACTGAGCCACCCAGGCGCCCCATCAAACAATCCTTTTGATGGAGAGGATAGCACCCAACTTTTAGGAAGGAAATGTTTTCCTCTGTCATGTTTCTTGTTGAGATTTAAGTTTTTCATGGAGAGTGTATCTATATGAGGTCACCTAATAAAATATTTTTGATTAATACAATTTTGGACCAAAGAGTTTTTAGGTCTTCAAAGATTAATGATATTCTTTTTTTAAATTAAATTAAATTAAATTAAATTAAATTAAATTAAATTAAATGTATTTATTTATCAGAGAGAGAGAGAGAGCACAAGCAGGGGGAGCTGCGGGCTCCCTGCAGAGCAAGGACCCAGATGTGGGACTTGATCCTAGAACCCCGAGATCATGACCTGAGCCGAAGGCAGATACTTAACTGAATTTTTGTCAAATGAAAAAAATATCATTTATTTGGAACTCCTAAAAATTATTGAGCTTAGGTACCATTCTCCCTTCTATAACCTACATTTTACAGGTTCAGGGAGGTCAAGTGTTTTTATAAATTTTGTGACCTGGGCCTTACATCTAGTTTCCTGGATTTCTAGTTCTTTCCACTGCCCCAGTTTGCTTTGTCAGCTTATCACTTTAGGTACGAAAGATCGAATGGGGTAATTTAGAAAATTTCAGAGTTCATCTATGAATTGCTCTAGATAGTATTTATCTCCCGTACACTCTCTGCCCAGTTCTGAACCTGGGCCACAAAAGCCTGATCCGTTGGCAAGAAGGTTGGTGGGAGAAAAGGTTGTGGTCATAATATTAACAACTACTTAATGATGCTTTATTAAAAGTACCTCTGGGGCACCTGGGTGGCTCAGTTGGTTACGCATCTGGCTTCAGCTCAGATCGTGATCTCCGGGTCTTGGGATCAAGCCCTGTGTTGGGCTCCCTGCTCGGTGGGGGTTTCTCCTCCTCCCTCTGCCACACCCCCCCACCCCACCGCTCATAGTCTCTCTCTCTCTCAAATAAAGAAATCCAATCTTTTTAAAAAAATAACTCTTCTTTGGGCTCTTTAAGCGAAATTGTAAGAGCTTTAAGAAAACGTAAAGACTTGGGACCTAACTTTAGTAATCCAGAACACGTGACGGAGCTTTCTAGAGTGGAATTGTTGGGGGAAGTGATAGCTTTTGATGGATAGATAATAAATGATTGACAGTGGCGGTGGGGTAGAATCATGAGACTGGTAGCCATCACCTGTCTTTCTAGAAAAACATGGCAGGCTGGAGGAAATGGTTACTGGAAAACAGTCCAAGTGAGGGCCCTGGAGTGAACAGAATTAGGCAGTGTACAGCCGAAGGCATAACTATTCTTTGGAAATGGTGGGTTTTGTTTTCCATTGCGATCTCCAGGATCGAGATCTTTTATTTTACACGGAGTTCAGTAAGGGAGAAATGACCATAGTGAAGCCATGCAGTTTGTCTTTGGCATTTCTGCCTCCTTGGGGATCCATTCATTTGGGTCTGGCCTCCTTAGCTCCGCATTCAATGTTTGTATCCTTTCTCTGGGACTTGGTCCAGCTGAGCATGACTTGATAATGCTGAATGAACATCATCACAAAGTTTGCAAGAGAAAGAAGATTCTTTATAGCCTTTCCATCAGTACCACAAAGACCAAACAGTTGTCTCGATGCTATTTCATTTCTTTGTCCATCTTATGCCCATTCACCTGTCAGTTACGATGTGTGAGTTACCATGCTAGGTGCTGGGTACACATACAGTGGTACAAAAGGCTGTGTGTTCCTTGACCTCATGGACATTGCAGGCTAGTAGGTAGAGTCACAGCCATAGAGTCATGTGCCACCCTCCTGGATTCCGCCTTCACTTTTGTTCCTCCTGGACAACTGCTTCTCTTTAATAGGAAGAAAGAAAGAACATCAGTGTTTCCTTAGTTCTGGGACAAAAGCTGAGACTGAGAATCGTGTTCAGGAGCTCTGGAGGCTGATCCTTAGGCTCGGAGCAAGGGCAAAATGGAGAGGAAAGAACTAAGAAGGAGGAGAATGGGAGGAAGGGAAGGCGGGAAGATAAAATGCTCATAGTAGGCACGGGAGGGTGTCTACTAGCATCTTCGTTTCCCAGAAGATGGGAATTCCCAGTTCCAACCCTTATTACTGAAACTTTGACAGAAATAAAAGATATTCTAGTTCCTCGAATTCAGTTCTGGTTGAAAGAGGTGCTCTTTGCCTTGTGCTTTGGTGATGTGCCCTGACCTCTTGTGTCCTTAGTAATCTGTCCTGGAAGGTTCACTTATCCATTCAGTCTGTGTTTGTAACAACCTAGTGGTACTGAATTTACTCTCCCCAGCCTCCAGAGCCTTAAACTAACAGCCCCTGGAAGACAGGAAATCACCATGGAGGTGTGGAGGGATGGGCAGGTGGGGGTATCTTCTGACCTCCTTGGGGTCAGAGAAGGTGGGGGAGGGCAGGCAGTGTCCAGACGGTTTCCAGGAGAGCACCGGGCCTGCATCCACCCTGTCAGACCCAGGCAGAAGATGCTGGATGAAGTTTCCCTTTCAGGGAGTAGATTCCCACACCCCCTACAGTAAAATTGGAACAGTCCTGGGAAAGTGGGGCAGGTGTCAACCAACAATCCAGAGACAAAGCTGTTTATTCAAGTCAAGAGACGGGCCAGGGGCCCTATGGGAGCGGAAGCCTTAGTCTTCCGATACAAGGAAACAAGGATACAAGGAAACTATTTTCTGAATCAAGAGGTAGTCCGTTCGGGTCGGGGACGGGGATCCCCCTCTGTACGTGGGTCCCCCTCTGACAGGTGGATGTGGGAGAAGGCTGGGGAGTCAAAGAGCATCTCCGATATGGGAGGCTAGAGGGAACCCGAGTTACTTTCTCCAGCCAGTAGGAAAGGATGTTTCCAGGTACACGCTCTGCCTCCGGGTACCCTACTAAACCTCCTGCAGGCAGGGCTAAGGAGGGGGCAGCCCCCCCTTTTGAGAAGGGTGTGGGGCAGACGTTCACTTTTCACTAAGTCTCTGGGTTTCAGCAAGAGGAGAGCGGGGGGAAACCACGGGGGTGCCGAACGGGAGCGAAGGGGCGGCCAGGCCCTCTGGCAGTTCCAGTCCGGGGACCGAGGACGCCGGAGAGGGTCAGGGAGCCCGCGCCAGGCTTCCCCGAATCCACCCGCAGCCCGGGCGCCTAGTAACTCTGGGAGTCCAGCTCCCAAAGGAAAAACGAGGCGGCGCCTGGCACGTCCTGCGCGTCCCCGGCCCCGAGGCTTCCAGGCTTTCTCCTCGCCACGAGGCCCCCTCCCCCGGCCAGAATTTGACGCGAGCGCCGATTTTGGTGCAATGCGAATTAGCTGTAGTCGCCGAGTCGGGAGGGACGGACAGGCTTCGGGAGCGCCAGAAGCGGGCCGGTTCGGCGGGGCCCGCGTCAACGCCCACCTCCGCCCGCATCCCCACCGCCTCCTCCCGTCGCCATAACAACCGGCCCCCGCCCTCGGGCTCCGCGCCGCCCCGGGACGCACCGGCCACTGGCCCGGGCGCTCGGGGAAAGCGCCCCCACCCTCGGCGCCTCGGATCCGCGCAACCTCGCACTCCCGCCCCCACCCCGCTGCTGCCAAGCACAACGCAGAGGCGCCCCCTCCCGCCGCCAAGTAGGAAAGCCCTCGCGCCCCCGAGACTTGACTGCAGAATTAATAAAGCACCTCAAGGGGCTGGGGTCCTCCCGCGCGCTCCGGCGCCCTGCACCTGCCGGGGTCCCCCGCACCTGCCCTCTCCGGGGCTCCAGGGCGCGCGCCGCGGCCAGTCGACCGCGGTGCCCCGCGCCGGGTGCACAGCACTCTCGGGGAGCAGGACATCCCCGAAGGCGGCAGCGCGCCGGAGGCGGGGAGGCGGGAGGCGGCCGGGGCGCGCGGCGAGGGCGGGGAGCCCGCGGGAGGAGGAGGAGGAGGAGGAGGAGGCGGGGGAGGAGGGGGAGGGAGCAGGGCGGGCGGCGGGGAGGGAGGAGAAGGGAGGCAAGAAAGTAGCAGAAAGTGAGGCTGGCAGCCGGCGGCAAAGGAACGGGGCGAGCGGCGGCGGCGGCAGGAAGTCTGTGCCCGAGACGAGCAGAAATAAGAGCCAGGGAGGGACCGCGGCGGCGGCGAGAGTGAAAGAGGAAACTGCAGAAGAGGAAGCTCTGCCGCAGCACAAAAGTCTCCTCCGGCTCCCGCGCCGCGAGCATCCCCGCGCACCCGCCCTAGCCCTCCCGGACGGGCTCGCCGCCGCCGCCTGCACCCCTGTCGCCGGGCGCCCCCTCCTCAGCGCGCCCACCCCGGCCCCACGCGCCCCGGCCGCGCCGCCTCGCCACCCTCCGCACACGCCGCCCTCGTCTGCCATGGCCCGGGAGAACGGCGAGAGCAGCTCCTCCTGGAAAAAGCAAGCTGAAGACATCAAGAAAATTTTCGAGTTCAAGGAGACCCTCGGAACGTAAGCGGGGCTCCGGGGGAGAGAGAAGGGTGGAGGTACCAGTGGTCGCGGGCGTACAGGCGGCGCCTGCTGCCAGCGCCGCCGGCCACCGCGGTAGGAACCGGCTGGTGGCCGCGTCCTCATTGTCCGGTTCTCGGCTCTGCGGAGCTCCCCCCCGCCCCCCCGCATATCCAACGCGTGGGTCTGCGTCCCTCGGGCGCGGGTGGGCACCGCTCCCGGGCGGGGGCGAGAGGAGCTCCGCGCTTTTAGGAGGACAGTCACCGGCAGGCGACTTTCCACTTCCCCTGAACCGCCACCCTCTCGACTTCTTTCTCCCCACGCGTGACTGTGGGCTGAGTATGGTGGATATGAGTGTTTACTGGCTGTGCGCGTTTACTCACCGTGTGTATGGGCACACGGTGTAGATGAGAGATAGGGTCTCGAGAAAACGGGGCTCCGGTCATTGCCGTTGCTGGCCTTCCATCGTGTGTTCTTACAGAACCGACATCTGCACGTACTAGGTGGAGGCAGCACTTTGGATGCCACGCGATTGTGGAAGGGAAGAATTTCGCAGTGTTCAGGGTCACGTGTGGGTAAAGCCTTCCCTGAGCGTGTGTCCGTTTCACACAGGCTCAGCCACACACCCTGGGGTGCATGTCTCCAGGGAGGGTCTGTGAGTGTGTCTCTGTACAGGCGACTCCTCTCTCAGGCTGTCTCTAGTCCAAGTGTTGGTGGCTGCGTGGCAAAAAAGCTGAAACACTCAGAAGTCAGGGGCATGAATGCCCCAAGCATGAACTGCTCAGTTCGGGGGCTGCTCTCTTTCTGCCCAGGAGTTGGTTTTTGTTTTTGTTTTGAAGAGCCTCAGAATAGATAGGGTGGCTGATAGTGAAAGAGAATCAGGCAGTGCTGGGTGAGTCTGAAGTTCAAGTTCTTTTCTCCCCTCATGTGATCAGTATCTGTTGGTGATCAGTATCTGTCAGTATATATATTCGCTCTCACGCACACATGTGCTATATGAACTGAACATTTTGCAGGGGTTTATGGAGGTGTTGATTAGGCTGGGAAGAGAAAGAGGAGGTGTTTGGTGAGATAAATCACTGTGTTCTTCCTTCTTCCCTTCCTTCCCTTTCCCCCCTTTCCTTATTTTTGTGGTTGGTTTGCTTCCCCAGAACCACATTTTCCCCACCCAGATTGTCAGCTGCCCCCACTCAGGGTCCAGGGTGACTGGTCTGTCATTTCCCTCACCTCCACCCCCACATCTGCAGTGGATCCCCGGGTTGAAGTTGTGAAGGCAGCCTTCCGATTCCCAGGAAGGCACCCTGGCAAGCCTGAGAATAGGGTCTCGAGGCTGTGGTGCTGCACTTCAGGGAGGGCACCTGTGGGTATAGACTTTCTACCTTTGTTGGGATGAAAACAGAAGGGACTTGGCCTTTTTCCTAGAGAGGGGTTTGAGTTTTGGTTAAAACTTTTGAACATTGAGGCTTATTCGGATATGGGGTTTTGGTGCTGGGATGCTCAAGTTGTGAAGCAAGAAGCATGCCCTTGCTTGTCATCCCGAGACCGGTTATGTGGCTGCAGATGAGGGGATGGGGGAGCGTGAAGTCTCGGCGTGTGGGAATGCCTTCCTTTGCGTGGCGCGTCCCCGCCTGAGCCCCTCACTCTGGTCCCCCTGCCTGTAGCCTCCAGGTGGGCAGAGGCCGTCTCCCCCTAACCGCCTCCTGCTTTCCAGGAGAACCCTGCAGCCTCCCCTCTGCCGCAGCCCGGCCGCTGAAGCCCAGTGAGCTGTGGCTTTATTGAGTGGCTTGTGCTGTAGCAGGCGCTGTTTGGGGGATGACTGCGGGTGCTTTTCCCTCTGGGAAGGATGGGGATTTGCCTTCTGGAACCAGAGAGGCCAGCGGAGCTGTTGCAGAACAGTCTCTTGGACTCAGGTCAGGTGCCCGGTGAACTTGGGCACGGGTCTCTGTTGGGGTCCCGAAGCTTGGCCTTCTGCCTTGGAAATAATTCTCTCCTTCAGCTTCCCCCTGAGGCCCTGTGGTGCTGGCATGGGTTCTAAAAGAGTCTAACACAAATAATTAAATGATCAAAATGTTTTTACTCAATGACATAATAATAATAGTCATTATAGGTGACTTTTTTTCTTTAAAGGAATACCAAGTACCAGGCATTGTTCTGAGTGCCTTACATGTATTTCACTCTCAGAATAAGCTTAGCAGGTGGGTTTTGCTATTAGTCCCAGTTGGCAGGTGGGAAAAATGAGGCAACGGAGAGATTAAGTGACTTGCCAAACGTGAGCTAGTTCTAGGCAGAACAACTCGTCATGATCCATACGGGGTTAAGCTAATTTGTGGCTTATGTAACAGCAAACATTTTCTAATAATTTGATTTAACTTGAGTATTTGGAAAGCTAATTTTAACAGTAACGCAAAGGAAACATCGTTGTGGGTTACTCTGTTACCTAAATGTGGTAACATTTCAAAGCTTTTGGAGTATCAGCATTATTTTGTCTCCTTGAACTTCCTAGCAGTGGTCTGAAGTTCAGGATGCTTGTTTCACCCCGGGGCCAACTCCGGTGACCTTGGCCTGAGTCCAGAGAGGGAGGTCGCTTCCAGTCTCGTCTGTGTGGACGCGGAGTCTGGACCCCTCTCCTGTCTGTAACGAAACCTAGTGTAAGTCAAAGGCATCACTCATCAAGACTGGGATTCATTTCCAAGGTACTCTAAAGCTCCGAGTCATTTTGTTTGTCACACCTTCCTCACGTGCCTTCAGGATCCTAAGGCAGGAAAGCCCTGCCAGGAGCCAGACTGTCATCTCACAGCGTTAAAATGCTTTTAAAATAAAGCATTGTAGGGGCGCCTGGGTGGCTCAGTGGGTTAAAGCCTCTGCCTTCAGCTCAGGTCATGATCTCAGGGTCCTGGGATCGAGCGGGCATCGGGCTCTCTGCTCAGCAGGGATCCTGCTTCCTCCTCTCTCTCTGCCTGCCTCTCTGCTTGCTTCTGCCTGCTTCTGATCTCTCTCTGTCAAATAAATAAATAAAATCTTTTAAAAAAATAATAAAGCATCGTAAAGGCCCAAGGAGCACACTTTGCCAAACTTCGTCATCCGGTATCTAGCTGCCTGATTCAGGTACCTTTCCCTGCAGAGCTAGAACATTTACGGTTGAAGCCAAAGGGTCGAGTCGTTTAGTTTGTGAGGTCAGCGGAACCTTGCTGGAGGGTGGGGGCCAAATGGGAGTGAAGGCGGGCACAGGAGGGTGGGAAGGGGTCGAAGGAAAGCAAGGACAGCCGAGGCAAAAGGATCTGTCTTTGGGGTTTGGGCCTGGGTTGGCTTATGTGCCTCTTGAGTCGGGCCTCAGGAAAAACCTCCCAACCAGTGGGCTGCAAGTAACTTCCTTTGGAAGGGAATTCCAGAACCTGACCATAGCTCCGAATAAGGCGAACGACGTAATTACTATTTAGTAATCAGTGACATGGATTTTGATCCTTGGCACACTGTGCCAGCAAATACATGTTGTGTAACAGCAAATTAGGGGTAGTGAACATTTCTGTCAGTGTGTTTGCCGAGGCTCTTCAGATCGCCTCCATTGGAGATACCTTTCAAAGATTTCTGAAATTAAAAAAAAAAAGATAATTTGCCATTCGGAGAATATGGATGGGACGAAAGCTTTGGAGTGGTGTCTAGGAGGTACCCCAGACTCACAGAAATCACTTCCGTAATTTTCACACCATGAAAGCCTTTGGAACAGACAAGGCCTCTGTACTTGGCATGACACAGAATGATTGTCCCAATATACCTCCTTTCCTCTGGAGTATATAGGAAATGGCATGTCCTAGAAAAGAGATCTTCATCTCTGCAGGGTGTGAATGCGTGGTTTTCTTATAGGCTGAACGTTTTACGGTGAAGTAATTGCTGTGTGTAGGGGGCCCGACTGGGCATCGTGGAGGCTTTGAACCTGGCTTCCAGGTCTGGCTCAGCCGCTAATGGGCTGTGTGGCCTGTGGGCCTCTTGGTCAGTTGTCCACATTACTCTCTCCCTGCCTCAGCTTCCTCCTCTCTAAAATCAGGGGTGGGGGGCAGGAAGATAAGATGGTTTTCAATGCCCTTACAGCCCTGAGATTTTATGGCTCACCTGTGCAAGGAAGCTACTCACTGGGGCTCCTTGTGAACCTTCCATGTGTGGCTAGTGCCGCTCATTTCTTTTTGGAGCGACATTGTTAGACCCATGCTAGTAGCAAAGTGAAATAGCTCAGGACAGGAAGTCTCATCCCACTTTATATCCATAGCATAGTGCGTTCTCTTTTTCATTAAATGAGTGCCTGCTGGTGCTGCTTTAGGAAGGGTATAAATAGAAATATCCGTGGGGCAAGCACGGTCTTTTCCCGCTCCTATCATACTTACACTCCTTGTTCTGAAATTGCTCAGTAAATACACCTGTCGAGGACACCGACGATTGATTTATCTGGAAGCCCTGGTGGAAACACAGTCAACAGTGCTTTTTGGGGATGTAGGCCCCGGGCGGGGGGCGGGGGTTTGTGGGAGGGGTAGAACGCAAAGCTGCTTCAGGTGGCTTGTATATTTGGCTGATTTCATACTATTTATTCTGAGATTATTCAGATTTTTAGAGTCTGGGTGAAGCATTTGAAAGAATATCACCAGGAGGAACATAGGGGCAGAAGGAGCCCTTGGATTTCTCCCTGAGCGTATCCCAGCTGTGGTATTTGTTAGGAGTTTGTGTTTCTCAGGTCTCTTGTTTGGGGGGCGGGGGGCAGGGTATAAATTCAGCCTCTCATACATTTAAAGGTATCTACTGACCATCTGTATTCTAGGCACTGTGGGGCATAGCTGGAAATAAACAACCAAAAACTGCCCACCCTCTTGGAGCTTACCTTCTGGTAGGAGAACCAGGGAATGAAAAAGATAAGCAAAATGTAGAGCATGGTGCTTAGTATACATGTGAGGGAGAAAGCCAAGTAGGGGGATTTTGTGGAGTGGGGTGATGGGAGCTTGAGGCCAGCCTCACTGAGAAGCTGATATTTGAATCCCATCTAAGGAGCCCTGGGACATCTGAAGACAGAATGTTCCCATCAGAGGGGGGCAGCAAGAGCTGAGGGCCTGGCGGGAAGCCTGTCTGGTGTTCCAAGAGGCCCATGTGGCTGGAAATGGGTGGTGTGGGGGGGAGGGTGGAACTGAACTAAGAGGGTGAGGAAGTGGGGGGGGGGTGGGCAAGGATTTTGAGCAGAGGAGAACTTTGATCTGACTCCGATGTTTCCAGCATCACTGTACTTGTGGTGTTGAGGACGGACTGGCAGGCTCTGGGGAGGTAGTGGAGACACCATCTTGGAAGCCATTGCAATGGTCCAGGTGAGAGACAGATGCTTTAGAAGGAGGAAGTAGCTACAGAGGTGATGGGAAGTGATTGGATATTTTTGGCAGGGACAGCAGAAAGGAATTGCCGTGGTTGGATGTGAGATTCTCCAAGGCTTTGGGGTTGGAAGAACAGTGTCATTGGATAGTTTTGGTCAGTTTATGCAAGGATTTCCTGAGTGCTTGCTCTGACCATGCTCTGGGAGGCTCTTAGAAACAGTTTAGCAGGTAAGTGCACATCCTTTGGGCTTCTGGGCCCCCCTCCTGAGGGATTCCTGCATTTCAGGGTGAATTTCCTTCCCTCTGAGTTTATGTCCAGAGAGGGCTTTTGAAGTGCCTCCTCCTTGGTCACAGAGGGAAAGTGGTGACAGGCTGGATATTTTAGCAACTAGAAGAACTGTGTAATTTTCTGTGAAATGCTGGAGTTTGCCTTACAATTATCAATAGGAAGAGCTAGCTCACCTTGACAAGTGGGCCTATAACTCTTTTTTCTCTCTCCATATATATATATCATAGATAACCATGTAAAATATATACATATCATATATAACTCTCTTCTAGAACCTGTAACTCTCTCACTTAATTTGGCGATTCAAAGTCCAGACATTCTGTGAAAAATAATGAACTTGAGCATTCTTGCTGCTCCTTTCTTTGACAGGATGTTCTGTATTTGGAGAGGAAAAGCCAAACATTTTCTTTGACTGGGAAAAAGATAACAAATCCTGGTGTTATTGATTAGTGCAGTGGGATTTGGGAAGTCGCGCTTTGGGTAGAGAGCTTGTTCCCAAAGGGGCTAATAAGGACTGTGTCTCAAGCAAAAATTTCTGGTTCAAACGTGGCCACTGAATGGACAATAATTAGACTTGGTAGGTGGACATTCGTGTCCCCTCGGGGGAGGATTTTAGGGGTTAATTTGTTGAGTTTTACTTTGGCTGGGTCTCCATAAATCCCTTTAATCTTTCCTTTCCCCAAATAAATCTCCTTAAATCCTCTCCAATCTCTCTTCTTCTCCTCCTCTCTCCTCTGGGACAGCTTAGGCATTGGTTCAGTGGGGGACTGTCACATTGTTGATCATCTTGCTCCCACAGTGGTAAACCTCCAGCCTCACATCTCCAATCCTTACCAGATTTCCCAGAAATCATCAGGGAGTCCACAGCCCCCTGGGAACCCATATTTTTAATTGAAGAAGGAACTGCTTCTGGGTGGCCAGCAGGAAGCCTAGTGTCCTAGTCAGTTGCCTTGAGTTTCTTTTCTGGCTCAAGATGATCAATCCAATGCATCCGTAGCTAAAGCAGAAGGATATGTAGCCACTATCCTAATCTTCTTTCTCAGTTCATGTTGGTTATGCCCCTTTGACTTTCTTTGGTGCAGGAAACCACTTTTTCCTGGGGTTAGCTCTCACTAGATCCTGCTTGATTTCTAAAAGAAAATGTTTATTATGCAATAAATGGATGATTTAGGTTCCAGTCAGACCAAGGCTAACTTCTAAATGGATGCCACGGGCCACGTTCATTCAGTGGCACACCGAGTTCATTCCACATCTCTAGCGATCAGCTCTGTGTCTCGTGCTGTTTTTCCTAGGGATTCTGTCTTCTGGGTAACACCAAATCTTGAGGAGAAGCCTTGAAAATAGCATATTTGCTGAAAACGGGTAGGACAGGCCTCAGGAGGCCTTGACCCTTAACCATTCCAACTGTGTGCTTCTGGAGAGGTTCTTTAATCTTTCCGAGTTAAGATGGAGACGGAAGTTGCTGCCTTGTGGGATTCCTGTAAGGATTCAGTGATGTATGTGAGGTGCCTGGCACATAATTGGGATTAGGTAAACAGTAGCTGTCATCAACTCTAGTTGCTTTCAGCGGCTGTGGTCGAGGGGGACTGCCTATGGAAATTCTGGGCCAGGATGATGGGGAAGAACATGTCAGTATCTGTTGGAAACTGTTTTTGGAAGCTCTTGTTGCAAATATGCAGAATGGTGCCTCTTTGACCTCCTCTCTCTCCCCTGCCCAAATTGATTTAAGAAACCATCAACAGGGGCGCCTGGGTGGCTCAGTCGTTAAGTGTCTGCCTTCGGCTCAGGTCATGATCCCAGGGTCCTGGGATCGAGCCCCGCGTCGGGCTCCTTGTTCAGCAGGAAGCCTGCTTCTCCCGCTACCATTCCCTCTTCTTGTGTTCCCTCTCTCGCTGTGTTTCTCTCTGTCAAATAAATAAAATCTTTAAAAAAAAAAAAGAAACCACCAACAGGTCTTCAGTCAGCCAGGGACGAACCATTCATTGCTGGGTGTTTTGCACGGCACTGTAGTGAGTAGCTAAGTGTGTAGGCTCTCAGGTCATTAGGACCTGAATGCAAATCCTGGTCCAGTGCTTCTCAAATTATTGAGAATTTGGTTTCGGGCAAATTATTTGGCCATTCTCAGCCTCACGTCCATAAAACAGGATAAGACTAGCACCTAATCTCAGGGATGTAGAGAGGATTTAAGGAGAGCCCAGGAAAACTACTCAGTACAGTGCGTGGCCCATGAATGTGTTCTCGGGAAATGCTCGTTCCTTCTCATTAGCCCCTGTGGTGCTGGAACGCTGCTCCGCAGAGGCCATTTGCACAGATCTGGGGGGTCCGTGGAGCCGTCCGGCATTTGCTCCCCCCAGGAGGGTGATTAGTTCATAGAGCGCTAGCATTAACCAAGAGACTCCGCCTGAAACGTCCTCCGGGCCCGCTCGGGTGCTGGAGTGACCTAGTTCGCCGCGTGTCACAGGCTCATTCCTTCCTCTGGTTATCTCATCAGCTTTGTCTCTGCACCTCTCCCTGCAGCCTGAGCTGGGGCTTTTGTTTTGTTTTGCTTTAGCCTGTCCCTGTCTGCGTCCGCTTGTGCCACAGTTATTTTGAGCAGTCTCTGTCTTCCCAAACAGCACACAGGTCGCCGTGGCCCGCCTTAACCTTCCGCGTGCTTTTCCTTTCTGAGGATGGCGGTGAGGTGTCAGCTTCGTTTCTCACGGAAAAGAAGGTTCTGATGTGAGGGCTTAAGTCATTTATTTGCCATGGGACAAAGCATCGTGGAGTTTTGTAGTTTAAAGCCAGAATGTCCTGAATTGATTTTAGTGGCAAGAGCATTTAAGAAATGGCAGCATGTCTGTGAGTACACCACATGGACACGTGTAGCAATTTATTTAAAAATATCTTTATGGGGGATTGCTGTGGGGGCGTGGGATAAGATCTCAAAAGTTTCATCTCCCAGGTCTCAGGATATAGGCATGATGGTTGGGGCGCAGATATCCGCCGCATTAGGCGAAATCCCTTGTCTTGACCTCTCCATGTTAGCCCTTTTAATGGCCAAAGTCTGGGGTGACAATTTATTGGGACCTCTGTAATGGGGTGAGCCGGGGGAGAAAAGGCTCTGACATTTCTACGTGACAGAGGACCTCCCTGTCTTTCATGACCCGTGACGCCCATCAGTGTAATTGCCTTTACACTGAATGGAATTGGGTTCTGTAACTGGAATCCTAAAAGTTTTCAATACAGCCTCGAAGTCCCTGGTTTTCAAGGGACCCTTTTGCCTGCCTCCTCCCACAACTCTGTCCCCTCTAATACTGAGACCCACAGTATTGTGGGGGAAAAGACACCCAAACAAGAAACAAAGCCCCTAAACTCCGAAGCCCCAAATCTTTTGTAGCATTAGAAAACTTGTGGGTGGAGGGACGAGGGTGGGTGCCGAGTGGGAGGTCTGGCGGAGGGCTGGAGTGGCAGGCATCCCGCAGGGCCGGTGCCCCCACGCCCATGTGTCCTTCTGTCTCTGGGCTGCCACTTCCTTAGCTTTGATAGGAATGGCCACTTGAAAGTTGCCTTGAAACACGCGAAGATATGAACACCTTGAAAGAGATTGAAGGCCCAGCCGTTTAGGATGTAAGCACTTTTGAAGGAAGTGCTTTTTCTCCAACAGTTGACTGAAAAAAATTCATGTTTGAATGTAAGGCAGGAGGGAGATAGGTTAATTGTGGTCTTCAGACTTTGGGGGGACTGAGGAGGCTCAGATGGGTTGCAACCTGGGAAGTGGGGGGCCGAGTGAGGCCCACTGGGGAGCTATGGCAAAGCTGGGTGCTTGCTGGCCTGGGCTCCTGAAAGGGGGGGTGCCATGGTGTGGCCTCTGTGTCTACCTCATCCCTCCTCCCAGGGTCAGGCCAGGACTGTTAGCACTGTGATCCAGCTATGTCAGTGACCCTGAAGTGTGTCTAGGCCGGAGTAGGGTCCCTAGGTGACCCCAAAATATTTCATTTGTTTAAGAAAAATATGCCTTGAAAAAGCTTGTAATGAACATTTGGAGGAACCTTGCATAAAAGTTGGGGACAGCCTGTATCTGACAATATGTGCAAGAATGATATTGCTTGTGGGTTCTTTCTGCCTCTGTTAGCATGGTCAGCAAAGATGGAGTTTGTGGTACAAAAAAGATAGGGGATAGGGATAAAAAAAGAACATGGGCTTTTTGTGGTCCTTTTGGCTCCTTTCACAACTGGGATATGATAACAAGACTTAATATGTGTGTGTGTGTGTGTGTGTGTGTGTGTGTGTGTGTGTGAAATTTTGGTAAAAAGTACATAACAGAAAAGTTACTGTCCTAAACCATTTTTAAGTGTTTAAGGTCAGTGGCATGGAGGATGCTCATGGTGCCGTGCGACCATCACCACCGTCCATCTCCAGAACTTTCTCATCCCCCCAAACTGACACTCTGTCCCCTTTACACACTAACTCCCCAGTCCACCCTTTCCAAGGGTCCAAATCCAAGTCCTTGACAATCACCTTCTACTTCCTGGCTCTATGAATTTGGAAGTGAAGTCATAAAATATTTGTCCTTTTGGGACTGGCTTATTTTACTTGGGATAACGTCCTCGAAGCATGTACCAGAATTTCTTCCTTTTTCTTTTTTGTTCCCCTTGCTTTTTAAGGCAGAATAATATTCGTAACGCTGCTGGATCACGTGATAATTCTCTGCTGAAGTTATGGGAGGGCCGCCATCTTGTTTTTCCCAGCCTTGTGTTTTGCTCTTTGCAAAATGTTTTTACCCACATGATTCAGTTATGGCTCTCACTTTACAGATAAGGAAATGAAGGTTCAGAGAGGTCAATGACTCACGGGGAAACTCTGTTGAGCGGCGGGGCTTGGGGGGTGGGTCCTAAGTGTCTTCTGGCTCCCCAGTTCAGTGCTCTTTCTCCTGTGTCATACAGTTTACAAGCTGGTTAGTGAGGTTGATGCGGATAGAGAATATTAAAGAATTAAGAAATGCCTCCACTTCTGTGGACGCATTATGGTTTGGCGAGAAGATGGGCCCTGATTGGTAACAACTGCTGATTTCCATGGTATGAATACTCCCACATGGAATGGTTTCAAGCTGCCCACAGTTTAATAATCTACTGCAAAATTCTTGCATCAGGCTCTTAAGAGCAGGTATGAGGTGACTCCAGCATACCTCTGAAAGAGGTAGAGGTCAGGAGACTGGTATTGAGGCCTAGCTCTGTCACTTGAGAACTGTGGAATCTTGATCTTATCCTCTCTATGTCTTGATTACCTTGTTTGTTAAATGGGATAATTACACTTGAATTACATCTGCTTACATTACAGATCTGTTTTAAGTCCCAAATGAGATAAGGCATGTATAGTAAGGCCCTATACAAATAGAAGGTATTATTATGTTATGAAGATTATAGCTTTAAAAATAATTCCTTTCTCATAAATGTTAGTATCACGTACACTCTTTGAAACCTAGCTATCATCTTTTGGACATTGTTCCCATAGGAGTTGGGCTGTGTGTCAACCTTGACTCTGAAAGCATCAATAAAAACTAGAGTTTTATGGTATAGTTTAACTGGCTCTATTCAGATGTTTGTTGTTTGTATTCTTAGTGTTTTAGTGATTAGTACGTTAAGAAAAACTAAAAAAAAAATCATGAAAGCAACAAGTCATCCTAGCAGAGAATTTAAAAAATCTGGAAGAGTACAATAAGGACGGCAGTAAGAATTGACTTGTTGTTTGGGTGGGTCTTGGGTAGTCAGTTTCTCTAGAGGGTGAGGAGCTCTCATGAGAGACCTCAAGGGTCAGCTGTTGGGGCTAGGGTCAGGCTGTGCTTACTTACTAATGGGCATGAAAATATTTCAGTATTTTCCCCACTTGGCTGATTGAACCCCTATGCACAGATTGGGTAACTGCTCTGGCTATAGGGGTGGTCGTCTTTGTTGAGTGCTGTGGGTTTCTGACCACTTGCTATAGGTTTGTGGAGCGTGGGGGTGAGGGTGTTGTTGGGGTTATTATCATGTTCCCATCTCTACCCTCATCGGCACCTCTAAATGGGTACAGAGTCTGAAGTGGGACAGAACGGGACACCCTGCTCAAGAAACATCTGGTAGCCTAGTTATACATGTGAGAAGAAAGAGGCAAAACTGTATCCAAGTGTGGCCAACTCTCCCTGGTTGGGGTGGGACAGGAGAACCTGGTTTCAGGCACTTCACTTATAAAATGAATACTCTTTGCTCTAGACTAAATGTTTTTGTCCCACCTCCCCCAAATTCGTATAATGCCCAGTGTGAGGGTATTAGGAGGTGGAGCCTTTGGGAGGCAATTAGGTCATGGAAGTGAAGGCCTATGATGGAATTAGTACCCTTTTGTAAAAGAGACCCCAGGGAGCTCCAGGGCCCTTCCACCGCGTGAGGATGCAGCAGGAAGGTGGTCGTCTGTGAACCAGGAAGCGGGCCCTCAGCAGACAAAGAATCTGCCGGTAGTCCTGTCTTGGACTTCCAGTCTCCAGGACTGTGAGAAGCCAATTTCTATGGTGTATCATCCGCTCAGCCCGTGGCATTCTCTTATGGTAGCTGGGAGGGCCTAAGACACTTACACACACAGTTCTGCCTACTACCAGAGTGCTCACACTCAAAACCTTCAAGCCAGCCTCTCTTTAGAACATAGTATTCATGATCAGCTCGTTCCTGCAATCAGAAGCTGAGGTCTTTCTAACTTGCATGGGTACTGGACAGGCCAGCTCTCTCATTGGTGGGCTGCCTAAGGTCCCACTTAGTCTGGACCACATCCAGAGCTTGGGTGTCATGGTGTCCCTGAGGAGGGTGACAGTGAACGTTTGGAGGTACTGTCTTATCACCATCAACCTAATGACAGTCACCAGAGAAGAAACCGTCCATGCTAGGGATTTCTTACTTCAGTCATTGTTATGTTCCTGTATCCCCAGTAATTCACTTTGTAGGAGCAAAATGAGCTCTTGAGGATGCATTTGTCTCCAGGGAGAATTCAGAGCCATGAACAGTCAGTGCTGTTGTCCCCTCCCCTGCCATGCCCCAGCTCCTAGGCTGTGCGTCCCCAAGTTGGTGAGAGGGAGACACATTCAGAGACCCGAGAGCACAATGGGGGTTTCTGTAGCCCCTACAGGGTCTTGCGGGCAAAGACCCAAGTTGGGAGCCCATGTGGAGGCTTTCCCACATGGCGGCAGGGCAGACGTCACACACAGGCAGTTCATGGCTCAGATGGGACACCTACATGTTTCATCAATGTTTGCTAAGTAAATGGATGGGTAAGTGGAATAAAAGGAGCACAGGCTTTGATTAGATTAAGGAAGTTCATGTCCTAACTGTGCCATTTTTAAAAAATTTTATTTTTTTTTTCAATGTTCCAAGATTCACTGTTTATGCACCACACCCAGTGCTCCATGCAATATGTGCCCTCCTCAGTACCCACCACCAGGCTCACTCATCCCTTCACCCCCCTGCCTTTCAAAACCCTCAGTTTGTTTCTCAGAGTCCACAGTCTCTCATGGTTCGCCTCCCCCTCTGATTTCACTTTTTTCGATTTCACAATTGACTTTTCCTTTCCTTCTCCTAATGTCCTCCATGTTATTCCTTATGCTCCACAAGTAAGTGAAACCATATGATAATTGACTTTCTCTGCTTGACTTATTTCACTCAGCATAATCTCCTCCAGACCCGTTCATGTTGATACAAAAGTTGGATATTTATCCTTTCTGATGGAGGTGTAATATTCCATTGTATATATGAACCATGTCTTCTTTATCCATTTGTCTGTTGAAGGGCATCTTGGCTCTTTCCACAGTTTGGCGACTATGGCATTGCTGCTATGAACATTGGGGTACATGTGGCCCTTCTTTTCACTACATCTGCATCTTTGGGGTAAATACCCAGTAGTGCAATTGCAGGGTCATAGGGTAGCTCTATTTTTAATTTCTTCAGGAATCTCCACAGTGTTTTTCAAAGTGGCTGCACCAACTTCCATTCCCACCAACAAGTTAAAAGGGTTCCCCTTTCTCCACATCGTCTCCAATACTTATTGTTTCTTGTCTTGTTAATTTTGGCCATTCTAACTGGTGTAAGGTAGTATCTCAGTGTGCTTTTGATTTTAATCTCCCTGATAGCTAATGATGATGAATATTTTTTCATGTGTCTGTTAGCCATTTGTATGTCTTCTTTGGAGAAGTTTCTGTTCATGTCTTCTGCCCATTTTTTGATGTGATTATCTGTTTTTTGGGTGTTGAGTGTGAGAACTTCTTTATAGATTTGTAAATCTATAAATCTTTATAGATTTACAGCCCTTTGTCTGTAGTGTCATTTGCAAATACCTTCTCCCATTCTATGGGTTGCCTCTTTGTTTTGTTGACTGTTTCCTTTGCTGTGCAAAAGCTTTTTATCTTGATGAAGTCCCAAAAGTTCATTTTTGCTTTTGTTTCCTTTGCCTTTGGAGACATGTCTTGAAAGAAGTTGCTGTGGCCTATGTCGAGGTTACTGCCTATGTTCTGTAGGATTTTGATAAATTCCTGTCCCATGTTGAGGTCTTTTATCCATTTTGAGTTTATCTTTGTGTGTGGTATAAGAGAATGGATGAGTTTTATTCTTCTATATATAGCTGTCCAATTTTCCCAGCACCATTTATTGAAGAGACTCTCTTTTCCACTGGATACTGGAAAATCAACTCTCTTTATATCTAACTGTGCCATTTATGAACGATGAGACCTTGTTTTCTCATATTTAAGTGGGAATAACAGTACCAACATTTCCAGCTGATTGTGGGCTTCTGTTGTAAAAAAAAAAAAAATAGGACACAAAGCATGCTACATATTATAGGTGCTAAATAAAGGGGCAACGACTTGAATTTTAAGCAAATGGGGCACCTGGGTGACTCAGTCATTAAGCGTCTGCCTTCGGCTCAGGTCATGGTCCTAGGGTCCTGGGACCGAGCCCCACATCGGGCTCCCTGCTTGGTGGGAAGCCTGCTTCTCCTGTACCATTCCCTCTGCTTGTCTTCCCTCTCTCGCTGTGTTTCTGTCAAATAAATAAAATCTTAAAAAAAAAATAGGTTTAAGCAAATAGGTGTTAAGCCCCATCACATGATTTCAACTTTGCTGAGAAGAGCTCTACTTGATGCCTTTAGGAGTACCATGAGAGATTCATTCCTTTGGCTTAAAGCATTTTCTTAAGTATAAGAAATCAAACAATAACAGTATAGGTCAGTGGGAAAGAGTTTATGTTTTGTTAGAATGAGTTCGGAGAAAGAGATAGGAAAATGATCTTAAACACCGCAGGGACTGGACTAGAATTAAGGGGTGGAAGTTACGTGGACGATGCCAGAGAGGAGACTGGAGGCTGTGAAGTCAGCCGGACTCATAGCATTCATTCAGCAAATAGCTTGTGAATTATTGGCCACGTGAGATAAGTACCATGACAGCCTGGTGGCTATTCTATCTCTTTGGCCTGTGATGACCACACTCCGTGAGCCTGACAGTCAAGTGGAGGCCAGGAGGAAGAACGGTCTGGTTTGTTTCCTGTTTGGGGGGATCACCCTTGCAGCCACACCTCTGTGGCTCACAGGGCTCAGGGGAGGGAAAGGCAATGCCTGCTGTCCATGGAAGGCCCTGCCTTGGCTGGTTAGGCTCCCAGACAGGGTCCTAATGGGGGTGTGGACATGACAGCCTCTGAGTCTTGGGATACAGTGATGTGTTTCCCCCCAGCCCTGACCCCCACCCCAGATGTTCCTGGTGGCTGTTCTCTCTCGTAGGAATTCTTGAATATATATCCCTCAGGTGTAACCTCATCCTGGGATTATAGAAATGGTCCAGATAGAAATGCAGGGTTCTCCAAAAATCTTGGTTAACCCTGAAGGTCCTAAGAGCTGCGTGTCCTTTGGAAGCTTCCCAGGAAGTTGGAGTTGGGGGCCTGCTCTTTAGCTCCCAGCATGGCCTGTGGGGGTATTGTCAAGACAGACACGAACTCTGCAGAACACTGTGGGTTCACTGAATACTGAGTAAACTGGGCTCATCTTTATAAACCCAGTCTTCCCTCTGGGAGTGAGGGATGCTGAACTAGTTCTGGTATAGAAATTTGAATGTGTGTGTCTGGTCAAAGCCACCCGGAAGTGAGCCTACATTTATTTCCCTGGTCAGACTTCAGATAAGGGTTTTGAGAATTGTGAGACTGATTTCACAGTTCTTTGTTTTTTTAAAAAATTCACTGGATATTAGAGATTGAGAATCTAGTGCCAGGCACTGAGGAGGCGTTGGTAAACAAAACGTGTGTGGTTCTTGTCCCCAGGGAATTTTTTGGGAAGACAGACCAATAAACACATAATTGCAATTCAGTGTGATAGTGCCACAGCAGGGGGCATATGATATGGAAGCTGAGAAGAGGGGTACCTTGCTGGCAGTGGGGCTCAGAGACAGCACTCTGGGCTTCTGGAAAGTTCTAGAAGTCGGAAGGGAAAATAATCTAGCATTCCTCAGTAAGTATTTAATATGCTCTTGCTGTATGCCATAGAGAATATTGTCTTCCATAAGACAAAGGAACGTAGAGTTTTAATAATAATAATGTTAGCAGACATTTACTGAGTACTTAGTCTGTGCCGTGTATAGTACTTAATGTGAATTTTCACATTAAGTCTACATAGCATGCAATAAAGTAGATACTGTTATCACCCTTTTAGAGATGAGGAAATTAAGGCCCAGAGAATTTAAACAACTTGGCCAACGTCACACAGAACTATCTGGATAGAAGAATTGGGATTTGAACCTAGGTTACCTGCCTGGGACCAAATCCCGAGCTTTTGACCATCACCCTAAAGGGGGCTTTCCTGTGCAGGTTGGTACATTTTGCTCCCCGAACTCTTAGAGAAAATTGGACACGTGCCCATATGCCCACCATGCAAAGCAGGGCATGGTGGTGCAAACATGGTGCAGAGTGTTTTAGGGGTTCAAAGGGAGGGGAGGCAATAGATGGAGACCCATCATAAGAGTCGGTCATGGGATTGTTTTTCTAGTAGAGCTTCTCCAATGACCTGCTTCCCGGGTGACTGTCATGTCTTCATTTAACACACAGCAGGGGCTTCAGTGACAGCTGTGAGATGTGGCCCCCTCATGTCCCGCAGACGTGTTCCAGTCTCTGTTTCCTGCTTCCAGCACCTACCCGTTGGTTCTCCAGGGCTCAGCCGCGGTGTGATGGCTTCCGTCCAGGGTCCCTAGACATAAGCAGCCCACCTGAGGCTCCTCTCCTCTCCTCTGTTCTTCAGCCTCAGACTCAGACTTCCCAGAACTTTCCTGATGTTCCAGGGTTTTCCTTTTGTGAGAGTTTTCTCCGACGGAACGAGAAGCTCTTTGAGCGAAGGGGCCATCTCCCACCCGCGGTGGGATCGCCCCTAGGACCTTGCAGGCTGAGCAACAGATGCTGAGTTTGTTGGGTTCAGTTTTAAAAATCCCGGAGTTGTGAAGTTGTCTACGTAGCTGCTCAGGAAGCTCGCTTTTCTAAATGTTTTCATTACGGCTAAGCTCTTCAGAATGTTCCGTCCCTCTTTTCTTCCTCTGGATTTCGTCTCTCTACATCGTCTCTGCTTTTCCACTTGTGGATTCCTCACTCAGTGGATTAGCTGGGGTGAACTTTTAATCTGTGGGGCTTTGCCCTGCTTCCTCCCTCAGCCTGTTGGCAGGCTCTTTCTGTCGGCTGCCATCAGGACTGCTCTCGGGGAAAGAAAACTAGTCGTCAGGCCCCCCAAACAGAGTCTTCCTTGGTAAGATGGCCCAAAACGAGATATAAATGAGGTTTGGCTCATGACACCCTTCTGTCAGTCGGATACCACAGTTGTTTGTGTCCTGTGGTGTCCTTTTAAATACTATTTTCTGGTACTTTCCTTTTTGAGATATCCCACCTTAAGCGTGGCTTGTTGCGGTCTTGACATTCCTCCTGGAAGCAAGGCGCACTTGGCTCTTTCATCGTTTCCCTTGCAAATCGGGCCTCTAATGGCTTTGTGACTTTTTTCCTGCACGCCGGTGTGTCTAAAACCCAAAGATGATCCCTTGGCTGCAGTTACCGAATGCAGCATTTTTCTTCAGAAGATGTGATATCTGTGGAACCGCGGATGGGATGAAAAATTTCTGGGCATGTACGGTAGCATTTCCTGATGTTTTCCCTTCAAAATTTATCAAGCCCTTTGTCTCGATGTCCCAGATGTATTCCCTCTGAGGTAAAAGTTTTCCGTGTTCTTGGTACCTTGGCCAAACCTTCTGGGTGAAAAAAAAATGAATTTTTTCTCTTTTGCCAACACCTATTTTCTGGGCACATTAGATTTTCTGAGGAGGTTTTTTCCAAGACTGGAGTTAGTGCGAAGCCGTAGAGGTGATTTGAAGAAGAATAATGACTAACGTACTTCAGTATCTGGTAGGCATGGGATATTCCCCTAGACACTTGACAGGTGGATGGGTCATTTAATTTGTCCATGACCCTGTGTATTGAGTGCTCTTTGACAGTTGAGGAGAACTGACTGACTCCCAGTTCCATGATGCGTAAGTCACAGACAGGGATTGACCCCAGATCTGTCTGAGGAAAACTCTGGAAGGCAGTGCCTGGCTCACAGCCAGGCTGACTGAGATGGAGTGGGCTTCTAGAACCAGGGTGTATCCTAGGAATCTGCACCACTGGCAGGAGACTTATGGGTTTCTGTGTCAAAACAGTGGTTCCTCGGTCTCTAGATCTTCGCCGTCCTCCATGGGTGCATTGGAGGCCTTGCCTTCGGTGTTGGAGCTGGGGAGTTGTATTACACTCAGCGTGCAGGTGAGGAGCCTGGGACCTGGGCTCTCTGACCTGGTTCATGTTCCTCAGAAACCTCTCGGCTGAGAGAGACTCAGGACTAGTTTACAGGTTAAGGATGCATTTTGTTACTGGATTGCCGTGTCTGTACCAGCAACACAAAGAACATCATTTCTTAACACACCCGGAGAACCCTGAGTTTTCAAATCAGACCATTTGCAAAAGCAAAAAAAAATGGGCAAAATACTCATCATTTATAGCTTAGGTATCCATTAGTGAAAGGTCATGCACTGTTCAGGCAGATATACTCAGAAATGCTGATCAAGTCTGGTTTATTTTCTGAAATGGCAAGTAAAAGGTGCACGGCAGTGTGATTTCTATCCTTATCCCTCCTGTTTGAGCTGGTGTTGAGCTGCTTACTTGGTGGCTTATCGAATGAGTAGAGGACAGATATCGTTACATTGGTGACTCCCAGCTCAGGGATCTTTTTTCACTGAACCTTTTTAAAATAGTTTTTGTTCTGATCACACTGAAATAATTATTTCCCTTTTCTTGTTACAAAGTATTATAAGCACTTTCCAAAAGTTTAGTAGATCAGATTTACTTTTTCTGAGGGCTCGGTAATTGAACAGAATCATGATTAGCAATGAGGGCCTCATCATATGCAGTGTGCCTTAAATGGGTTCTTTATATTTTCACTCATCAGAACATACCAGGAGAGAGCCAATAGAAATATTAAAAAGTTTTGAACACCTGCTCTATTAAGGAAGACGCGCCGGTGTGACGTTCAGCGTTACTCATTGTTTCTCTTCAGGATCTGTTTGGAAATCTGTTTCTCTAATGATTTATAAGCAGGATGACCTTTTCCCGCTGTTACAGGCAACGTCTTTGCATAAAGGAACACTTGAAGCTGTATTGAGTTCACATCCAGAGATATCAGGAGCCAAGCTGTTTCACGTTCCAGTTTGAGGTTCTGATTTTGCCCGGGTTTCATTCCGGAGAAAGCCTCTGACACACACAGCTGAGCTCACAGGCCATTTCACAGCCCATTAGGCCTCATTCCTTTGGATTCTGGAGTGACCTCCGGCATCCTGGAACCGATGCCCTCTGGGGCCGGCTTCATGGTGACACAGGGTCGCATGTTCCTCTAATGCATTTCTCCCTCTGTCTTGAAATTCTTAATATTTTTTGGACAAGGATTCCCTTCCTCCCCCCCCTCCCCATGTTGCACTGGGTTTTGCAAGTTACAGAGCTGGTATGATCACTTTAATTAGAAAACGTTCCCCTCGGGAGTGGGGTGGGTGTTGGGTGAGCCTGGTGGTGGGTATTGAGGAGGGTACGTATTGCATGGAGCACTGGGTTTGGTGCATGAACAATAAATCTTGTAACACTGAAAAAATAAACATATTTGGGGAAAAAATAAAAATAAAAATTAAAATTAAAAAAAAAGAAAAAAAAAAGAAAACGTTCCCCTCTAACCTTCCAGCCTGATGTCCAAGGGATTTTACTGCTTTTTTTTTTTCCAAGGGATTTTACTGATTGATTAAACTTTTCTTAGGGTTAGTGGTTAAAAAAGTTTATGGAACACTGAAGGTATTGGATATAATGGATTTTTTTAAAAAACAACTTTATTTATGGTTGTAAACTTAAACACAGAAAATTGGGTTCTGAATCTGTGACACGTGCAAGGTCTCTTGATCAAAGAGGGTCTCTTGATAAGCTGGCAGGGAAACCAACGCATGGTCCAATTCGGATTATTTTACTCTGGTGCATCAGCCAGAGCAAGGGAAAGCCTCATCACTTTTGCTCTGGACCTCATCTCTCCGCACCAAGAGATCTCCAAGAGTGCTTTGGGCTTATTGTTGGGACTTCTGCTAACGTTCTCAACCTCTCTCATCACTAGAAGTCTGTGATTTTTTTCCAAATAGCACGTGCTTCCCATCCAACCAATGACAATTAGAGCAGGTGGTAAAGACCTGGCAGCCATTTGTACTGGGACCACTGAAGCAGGTCTGGAGCTGAATGGTCTAAGCTTAAAATTTCCATCTGCAAATGATCCCCCTTCTCCCCCCCGTACATACTGGCGACTCTAGTACCATCTCCATTAACAAAATCCCCACCCTGAACCATGAAATCCATTATGACCCCGTGGAAGGTGCTTCCTTTGTATCCTTTTGGAACCCTATCTTTTCTATGACCAAACAGAAGGAGAGTTGGAGTGATGATGATAGGTAATCATAGGCCTTTCCAGGTTACCACACACTTGAACCAAGGGATTCTCCTGAATCCTCCAGTGCAGAACTGCCTAAAATTCTTGGCCATCTTAGGCACAACGTCTGCAAAGAACTTGATCTTCGTGCGGCCAACTTCCTGGCTGCCGATGCTGACATCAAAGCATGATGGATCTTATAAGTAGGTCCCGGTCTGTGGATGGGGGTACCGTCTGACTCCTAGCTCTTCTCACCAGCCGCATTGTGGGGAACACTGAGCCTCTATTATTCCTAAAATGGAGATAACAATGGCACACATTGTCTAAGATTGCTAAGAGGTTTTGATGAGATGAAGTGTGGAAGTTTGTGCTTTTTGTTTTTTGTTTTGTTTTGTTTTGTTTTTGCATAATGCCTGGTGTATATTAAGGGCTCAGTAAGTGTTAGCTGAAACCACTTCGTTTTGGGCCCATTCCTGCCACTCTGATTCATGGCCAGATAGGACACCTTTAACTCCTAGCTTGATAGCTCTCAAAAATGTGTCATCAAGCGAATGGATCAGCATAAATCTTTTAGGAGAACTTTAAAGAAAGGAAAAAAAGTAGGAGGAAATGTTTTGAGATGTTGTCCTTGCACATAGAGAGCAGGGATTGCTAAGTTTCCTGGTAATTGATAAATCAATGTGTAGCCAGAAATAATATTTGGAGGGTCAAACCGAAAAGAGGTAAGAATGCAGTTCATCACAGGGGCCTGCACACACACACACACACACACACACACACACACACACACACACACACACCCCTAGTATATTATAGGCCCTATGGACACAAAAATGAAAAGGTCACAACCGCTCCTTTCCTCAAGGAGTTCTTAGAAGGTACTCTTTCATGATATTTGTTACATGGTCCCACAGAGCTAGAAAAAGGGAGGCATTCGCTCCTGTGGTTTCTTCTCTGAAGTTACAGTTCATGGGCCGCGCACCTGCAGTGTTATAGGGCTGGCATTGCAAGGAATCATGGGAGAGGGGCGCGAAAGAGAACAAGTGTGTGTTTGGCCTGGGTGACTGTGAGTGGGGTGGGCTGGGAGCAGGGTGGAGAAGAGGCCGGTTCAATTTCAGATCAGGTGAAACCCTTTTCTCCTCGGCCCTGGTATTGTAATGCTGTTCCAACTGCCAATTAAGCGGATGCGTGGTTTCAAGTATGAGATAAAAGTTCCTAATCCTGCGAGGTTTTAGGCGCACTTGTGGCCCATTTTATGTCGTAATAATTCAGTCCGACAACAGAGAGGAGGCTGAATGGTCCTTCCTTTTGTGAAGCAGATAACATAATGGCACTTCTGCTTTTTATGTGATGATTGCTTTTATCAAATGGATTGGTTTTTATCACGGTGCACGCCAATCAACATATTTTTATAGAGCCTTTCTCACCTAAGGTAAGGCTCCTGTATTCAGTAACGATATAATCGGCTAGTCGGCCATTTGCCCAGCTCTTTCGGCTTAAAATGATCGGTTGGAGGTTCAGATGAAAACAACGGAAAGTATATCCCTGTGTGAAGCAGCTAGCACATTTTAGGAATTTCCTCCATTTCGATTTAGTCGAAGGCCTTCATCTTCTCTTTAGACTTGGGAAATAAAAAGGAGGTGGAGGTGGAGAGAACAAGCTGTACCTTCAAAATAATTGTAAAAGGAGGTCGCTTTTGTATGTGCATCAGGCACCAGCAATGGGCTGGGCGCCCATGAAACCGCAGGGTTGATGCTCCTTCCCGGTGCCCATGCCTCCCGACGAGGACCCATGGGATCCACACCTGCGGTTTTCCAAGAGAAATCTTGGGTGGCGTGTCTTACAAGGGAAGTAGGAAGAATGTGAAAAACATGCTGGTGTATTGTGAAACATGTCATCAGTCAGGTTTCTCTGGTCACGGGGCTCTGCCCGGGTTTGTACCACGCGGTCCTCACGAGGCCTTGAGCAGATGTAGGGATGTTATGGATTTTTTAAGCTGGGGACTGTTGACTCTGGAGCGGGTCTTGCGAACATCTTGTTCTTTGATCGGGTTGAGGAAACAGAGGCCTGACCCGGTGGGGGTGCCTTCCCCCAGGCAGGCTTTGAGAGAGGGGCAGATTCGGTGTAAACAATGGGGGCTTTTGTGTGCAGGGCCTCTTCCGTGATGCAATGCACCGGGATTACAAATGCTCAAGCTCTTTAGGGGACCGAAATGCATGTAGGTTCTCCTTCGAGATGAATAAACAGGATTGCAAACTGCCACCTTCTTGTCCTACTTTTGATGCCTTATCAAACTCTCAGGGAGGCCAAAGAACGAGTTCCTGGAGCCCCCGTCCCCGGTGCTGTGAGCATTCAGTGAACTGATAGAGGCCAAGTTCTCAGCACAGCCCTGCCTCCCAGGGAGCACTCCATCACCGTGAGCCGTGGCTGTCAAGAGCTACGATGGGTGAGCGCAGGTGGCTATGAAGCTGGCCTTGTTTTCTGTGTTTTATTACCGAGTGGCCTTCGTCCTTCGGTGCCAGCGGCGTGGCTCTCCTGCCTGAGGAGGCTCCTTTCATTTCAGGAGACCAAGTGCAGGAGCCCCCATCTGCTAAATGATCGTTGGATTTATTTCTGTCATTGCTTGATGATTTTTAGTGGTTGATGAATGGTTTTCTGGAGGTGACTGTTGCTAATTAGGAGACAGCCCTGTGTGTGTGTGTGTGTTTGTGTGTGTGCGTGTGCACGTGTGTGCATGCGCATGCATGCATAGAATAGATATTTGATACTGCTTAATTAAGTTTTGTGTTGTCTTCTGGAAAGCCGGCGGCTCCGCTAAGCCCAGCACCTGGGTCCTGGGAGGCGTCCAGCCTTGACTCTGGAGGGAGTGTCCGCTGAGTTTCCTGAACAAGTCCCTCTCCCAGCAATTGCTGTGCTGCAGACGGATCTCCTCTCCCTCGTTTCTCCCCTGCTTGCCAACGGGGTGCTAACCTTCCTGAGACAGGAGTTTTGGTCGGGCGCAGACGGTTTTCACAGCCAGAAAAATATACTGTCTTTCGACTCGTTCTCAAGCATTCAAAGAGGACAGAGTGGACCTCTCAGGATTGATTAGAGTCTGAGTTTGCGGAAGGCGGTGGGCTAGCGCACATACAGACGCGGCCCGGGTTCACCTTCACAGTGCTGGGCAGTTGTCATCATCTTGTTAATTGGACGGTTTCAGATGGGCCAATTAGCCGGTGTCAGGAGCCTGCTAAAATGGGAGAGATGGGGGGAGTTTGGCAGTGCCGGAGCTGATTAGTTTTCAGAGTGCAGACACGGCTTTTCCGGGGACTTGGGGACATAAGGTAAAGCTTTCAGCTCATCGGCTTTTTTTCCTATGCGACCCTTTAAAGAAAAGGCGAACATTGATTGCATTAGCTCATATTTGGAATTTAGTAGTGAAAACCATGGTTTAGAATATGGGCCGAGACAGTGCTGGCCTCGTCAGCCTGAACCTCTGCACCTTCTGGCCCTGCGACACTGTAGAATGGGAACACACATAAAGCCCCAGTTGTGTGTATCACACTTACTCCAGGTTCTAAACTGCTTCTGGATGAGCCTGACATGCCTCTCGGGAACTTGCATGGGATCTTGCCCATGAAATACCTAGAAAAGAAAGGGAAGATGTAGCTGTCTATGAGAATACAGATGCAAAGAAAATACTAACACTGTTTTGAAGGATTTTCAGCCCCAGAAGCTTGAAAACCAGAAATTACAATGGTTCAGGCTACCCCCATCTCCTGAACACTTTAGTGAAGAAGTGCTTCTGCTATCAGTAATAAGAGCACCTACTGTGTTCCAGGCACTTTGTGAAAAGCGCATCGTGTAATCTTCCCAACATTCCTGCAAGGTTACCCTTTAAAAACTTTTAAGAGTTGGCACAGAGAGGATAAATAACTTGCGCAAAGATGTACAGCTAGGAATGGAAAGACCTGAGATTTGAAGCCCTGCCCTTTTCAAGCCCAGATTTTTTCCCCGCTGTACCTCTGAATCTGTATCCCAGCTAACCAAGATGTTGCTGTAATATAATTTGTTTAGGGGTCAAACCAGATAATCTGCCTTTCGGAGTGTAGTTTTTGATCTCAAGTATTTGGTGTGACTCAAAAATCAAATTAAGTAACTGTCAAATCCTTCTTTGTTCTGGGATTTACAGATTTGAATACAATTGGAACAGATTCCCCCTCCCTCCCTGTTTTTTTTAGACGCCGTGAAGAGCCTTTTGGGGTAGAACTAGTTTGGGTGGGTAGGGCAATGAGAACTCAGGGAACATTGAAGCAGGAAAATTGACACAATTTCAAAACAGGCTCAGAATGAAATCTTATTTTGACTCGTGAACTGCGTGACTGACAACTCAGGGAAATGTCAAAATGACTTTAACTTAATGCCCACTGCCTGGGCTTTATATTCGCAGGTGTTTATTTCACCAGACACAGGCTTTGGATTGCACTAAATCCATCCATTTCAAGTCTCCTTGAACTTCACATCCACCTGAGATTTCCTTTTACTATGTCACTGCCCCTTTCTGACCTATTATAAGTACAAAGGATGTTGAAATTGTGTTAGAGAAATAAATATCGAGGAAACTGTACAATGGGAAATGGGCATATTTAGGACTTTTATGAAGGGGTAGAACCCTGAAATAATCTTTTTACCTTCCTACAAAAATTGCAGTTAAGAATTCTTCTATTCCCAGAGCTAACATCATACTTGATGGCGAAAGAATGAATGCTTTCTTCTCAGATCAAGAACGAAGCAAGATTCTGCTCTCACCAGTTTTATTCAACACTGTACTGGAGGTTCTAGACCGGACAGTTGGGCAACCCTGCCCCCCCCAAAATCAACAAAATAAAGGAATAAGTCTCTATTTGCTATCTCTATTTATAGATGACATGATCTTAAAGAGAGAAAATCCTAAACTCCACTAAAATCTCCATTAAAAATCTATTTAGTCCCAATAGGAGTTCATCAAAGCTGTAGGATACAAAATCAATATATAATATACAACACACAAAATCATTTGTATATATGTTCTGGCAACGAATCATCCAAAAATAAAATTAATAAGAACAATTTCATTTATAATGGTATCAAAAAGAATAAAGCAGTTAGGAATAAATTTACCAAAGAAGTGCAAGACTTGTGCACTGTAAAGCACAAAATATCATTGGAAGAAATTAATGAAGTCCTGAATAAATGGAAAGACTTCCTATATTAATGGATTGGAAGACTTATTAGGGTCAAGATAGCAAAAGTTCCTAAATTTATCCACAGGGTCAACATAATGTCAAAATCCCAGCTGCCGGGGCGCCTGGGTGGCTCAGTGGGTTAAAGCCTCTGCCTTCAGCTCAGGTCATGATCTCGGGGTCCTGGGATCGAGCCCCGCATCGGGCTCTCTGCTCGGCGGGGAGCCTGCTTCCCCCTCTCTCTCTGCCCACTTGTGATCTCTCTCTCTCTGTCAAATAAATAAATAAAATCTTAAAAAAAAAAAATCCCAGCTGCCCTTTTTGTAAAAGTTGATAAGCTGATCCTATAAGTTTATATGGAAATGCAGAGGACCCCAAAACAGTCTTGAAAAAAAAACCCAAAGTTGGAGAAATCACACGTCTTGATTTCAAAACTTATTACAAGGCTACAGTAATCAAGACAGTGTGGTGCTGGCATAAGGACAGACTTATATAGATCAGTGGATTGGAATTGTGAGTCCTGAAATAAACCTTTACTTTGATGGTCTATTGATTTTTGACAAAGGTACTAAGACAATTCAATGGGGCAAAGAACAGTCTTTTCAACAAATGGTTCTAGGACAACTGGATCTCCATAAGCAAAAGAATGATTTGGGACCATTACCTCACACCATATACAAAAATTAACTCAGAATTGTTCCATGACTTATATACCAGAGCTGAAACTATAAAACACTTAGAAGAAAACATAGATGTAAATCTGCCTGCTTTGGAATAAGCAGTGTTTCTTTGGGCACCAAAACCACAAGCAACAAAAGAAAAAAATAGATAAATTAATACTTCATCCAAACTGAAAACTTTTGTGCTTCAAAGGACATGGTCAAGACCGTGAAAAGACAACCCACATAATGGGAAGCATTTTTTTTGGTATATCTGATAAGGGACTGTCATCTAAAATATGTTTTAAAGTGCAACTCATAATTTAAGAAACCCAATTTAAAATTTAATTTAATTTAAATTAAATTTTAAAAATTAAAAAAAAAACCAATTAAAAATGGACAAGGAATCCGAATACACATTTCTGCAAAGAAGTGTACACATGACCAATAAGCGTGTGGAAAGATGCTCCACATTGTTAGCCAACACAGAAGTGAGATATCACTTCATGCCCGCTGGGATGAATATGATAAAAAGATCGGTAATAACAAGTGTTGGTGAAGACGTGGGGAAATTGGAATCCTCACATACTGCTGGTGACAACGTAAAATGGTGTGGCTGCTTTGGAAAACAGTCTGGCAGTTCCTTAAAAGGTTAAAATACAGTTACTATGTGGGCCGACAATTCTGCTGCTAGATATATACCCCGAGAGAGCTGCAACTATGTGTCCAGACAATAACTTGCCCCTGGATGTTCAGGCAGCCTTGTCCATACTAGCCCCAAAGAGGAGACAACCTAAATGTTCATCAGCGGATAATGCATAAACATATGGAGTGTATCCATACAAAGATATGATATTTAGCCGTAAAACGAATGAGGTACTGATACATGCCTCCATTGAACCCCGAAAACATTAAGTTAAATGAAAGAAGCCAGTCACCAAACCCACCAAACCAACATAGTGTGTTATTCCATTTATGTGAAATGTCCAGAAGAGACAAATCTGTGACGATGGGAAGCAGATTAGTGGTCGGCTGGGATTAGGGGTGGGAGGGCTTGAGGGAACACAGAATGGCTGCTAAAAGGTGCCTGGTTTTTGGGGGGGGGTGGGGAATGATGAATATGTCTCCAAATTGATTATGGCAATTCTTGCCTATACTATGAATATACTGAAGCCACTGAATTGTACACTTTCGATCAGGGAATTGTGAATTATATCTCCATAAAGCTTTTGTGGGAAAAAGAAAATCTCTTTATCTCTCTCTCTATCCACTAGTATTTTCTATAGCAATTGACATTTGGAAACAACTCATTTAATAGTGTTTATAAAATATTCTAAAATATAGCACATCAATAGAATGTGACACACTGCAGGCTTTAACTCATGACGCAGAATACTATTTTAGGGCATGGGTAAATGACACACCATTTAACGTGAAGCATAAGTTATCAAATAACATGATCCCTGTTTTGTGGAAGAACATTTATAATTATATGCCTAAGGAGAGGGCTGGAAGTATGTACATCAACTATAGTGGTAGTAGTCACCTCTTGGGTGTTGAAATGATAGATAACGTTAATTTTCTCCTTCTTGCCTGGCTGTATTTCCCAGATTTTTTTTCATGCTAATAGCTTTTTAGTGATCAGAAAAGGAAATTTTATGTATAATTTACATATAAGAGATTGACTTAATACTTTTCTAAAATAATAAGAAACTGCGAAGATAATCTTACCTTCACGTATTTTATTTTACAATTATTACTAGCCGCAGAATAATGACGTTCTTCCATGTTTTGACACGCAGACACTAAATACATAATGTAAAATCGCTCGCTTTCATTGAGAGCTTAAAAAATACAATACGTGCATGAGACAGCGTAAGCTCTTCCCGTTAATTTAGCAGTATGTATCTTCACCAGGTCATAAGAATTGCTCAGTCAGGGCTAGCTATCTCTGTTGGAGTATTCATTCCGAAATATCTTATTCATCTCTAAAAACTGGGCCATAACCCCTCTCTTTCACCTGCCTCCCGTCCCCTCCAGTAGCAAGTCGCTTTTGTGAGTGAACAGCGAGGACATGGAGCCTCTAGGGCCAGGGAAGGAACCTCAGACGTGTCTTTCCTGAGCTTCGAGTCCTTTCTGCAGGCACCTGCCACTTAGCGTCTCCTGTGCAGCTCGTGCTGCGAGTGTGGCTCCGGCGACACCCGGAGCGGTGATTCTCAGGAGATGTTCACTCTCCGGCGATGTCTGTATCCCGCGGCTCCTTCAGCGATTTTGGGGCACCGGGCTCTTTCCCCCCTCCGCTTTGGGAGGAAGAGACTTCTAAGCCCTGCTAACTGTAGAATTTTACCTGAGTCAGCCTTGAACTTGGGGTTTCTCTCACATTCAGCTTTTTCCCTCCGACTCTGGCTCCTGGATCCCGTGTCTGCAAATCAGTGGTGTCAGGTAAACCTGGTTAAAAGCAGAGGAGAAAAGCCGGGGAATGTGCAGGTATGCCTGCTTTTCCGGGACCTGCTCGGGTGCGCTCAGTGCTTGCGTCTCTGTCGTTAAGAGGCACGAGGAGAGCTCCCGATCGGCTAATTGCAGAGGTTAAAAGCAAAATCAAGAGCCTATCTCATCTAATGTGCCTCTTACATTAATGAATTGTGAAAAATTCATTATTGCAAGCCCTCCGAGGTATTCACAAGCAGCTCTGTGATTGCCTGGGGCTACAGGCTGCAACTGCTTTTCGGATAGACTGTGCCAGCCTGGAGGTTTGTCTGCTATGAAAAGAAAAACATCACAGCCTGAGAAAGTCGTGAGCTATGGCATGTAGTGAGCGCGCTGCTCAGCTCCCCGAGTCACGTCGCATTCTTCGAAAAACTCTGCTGTTGGAGGCAAATGCTTTCTGAGCCTTGGAGAAAGGTGAGGCTGGTGGTTCCAGGTGTGAAGAAGATTTTCGTTCAGTCTGCCCGATTTCCATCCCGGGGAGCTGCGGGCGGTGCACCTGGGCTTCATCGAAGATGCCTCCGGTCCCCGTGGCTTCCCTGGGCAGGACCTGCAAGACGCCAGCGCGTCAGGTTAGAGAAGGGGCTTGTTATCTGGGTTCCGGGCGACTCACAGCGTCAGCTCCTGAGTTAGGCATGGTGTGTGGTCGTGAAGGGAGTTGGAGGGTTCGGGTGGACGGGCGGCCATTGCAAGGTGTCCCGAGTGGGTCTCTCAAGCCCTTGGACGTGTGCTAGATCCCTGCTCTGGGGACAGGCTCTGTAGGATGTCATGCACTCTGGAAACATCCTGCTCAGCTCCCCACGGGGGGTGTGGCCAGAGGCACCTTCCACAGGCTTCTGGAGAGACACGGAGCCCGGGAGCAGGGTGGGACCAGCTCCCCACTCGGCGCCGCTGTGATGCCCGCCCGCAGCAGGCAGGCCCGAGTGGGAACGTGACCTAGTTATGTGCCTCCCAGCACATTGGCACAATAACCAGACCGTCCTTCCTCCTCTCCTCGCAGCAAGAATAATTCTGCTGAGCCTTTTGGAGGCCGGAGGGCCAGTTTTAGTAACGTGCCCTTTCCTGGCTGGCTCTCGGCCATTTATTTTGGGTGAGTGTTAATGGCCGTGAGTTTGAAAGTTTTATTTATAAGGAGACTGTCTCTCTTGACCCTGGTGTCCTTGTCAACCGTTCTCTGTCTGAAGCCCCTTCCTTCTTGAGGTGAGAGAAAAGGCTGAGAACAAAGTGGTCACAACATCTATGCCTTTGGATTGTCACCTGTGGTCTTCTGATTTTTTTTTTAAATGTTTTCCGTGTGTGGATTTAGGCCAGGGGGATGGGGGGTGAATTCAGTGTACATACCCAGAGCCCCAGTGAAAAGGTCACTTTCCCTGTAGGTCATTTTTGTGCTAGCCGCCCGGTCTCGGCTGCATGGTGCAGGGTGACTAACTTTGGGAGGTGACTGGTGGTCCTGGAGGGAATTTCCTTTTGAGTCATGGGTGTGACCAATTGATTGCTCTGGCTTCTCTGGAGGAATGAATTCGTCATGTTTATCCTATACTTGACCTTTTAGAAAGCACTTGCTTGGCATGCTCTGTTCATTTTCAAAGCCAATGCAGAATTTTTGCAGTCCTTTTGCTGGTGATTTGCACCAAGGGGCTGAAAAACTATAAAGTGGTTTAGTCTCTGTTTTACTTCCTCGTGGAAGGGATTTCTCTGATAGGTAGACTTCTAGAGCTAGAAGGGACTGTGTATATATACAACTTATCCTCATCCTTACAGAGAAAACAAAATCCTGGCCTAGAAGGGTTCAACATGTTGCTCAGACCCACGTAACTAGTTAGGGACAGAATAGGACGGACTTCAAGAGTGAAACCCAAGTAAGAGAGCAAGGCCAGGGCTCAGAATGGCCTCCAGGGGGGCTTCTGAAACTTTGTGTCTCCAGGCTCTCTGTTCCCAATGCTCTGGGGACAGGCTCTGTAGGACGTCATGCACTCCTGTTACGGGAGAGCGGGACATCTGGTCTTAAGAAGAAACAGAAGCCCAGAGGGGTGGAGGGACTTGCCCAAGGCCACACCCCTAGTGGGATGCTGATCCTGGTCTGAAATGCAGGTTTTAGTTATCCTCAGAAGGTGGTCCTTCTGACCCACTAGATTCAAAACCTATTTAGGTCCAGGGTGCATGAATATGGAATGCTGTCTGTACATTACTTTACCTATGAGTCAAAGTGATAGAATTCAGTTTGGGGTCACGAATGGGCTTAAAGTCTGGCACTGAATGGGGGCGGGGGCGTACGGGGTTTAAGCCAGTTCCAGATGCCTCTAGAGCTGATGTATTGAGTTACCAACCTCTTCTGCTAAGAGTGAGGAAACCCTTTTGTTGGGTCATGGTGTAGGTAGGGATAGAAGGGGAAGATTTCACTTCCGTTTTAAGTCAGATGGCTGCCTGGGCTCTTGTTATTCTTTTTTTTTTTTTTTTTTTTTTGAAAGATTTTATTTATTTGATAGAGAGAAACACAGCGAGAGAGGGAACACAAGCAGAGGGAATGGCAGCGGGAGAAGCAGGCTTCCTGCAGAGCAGGGAGCCCGATGCGGGGCTCGATCCCAGGACCCTGGGATCTGACCTGGGCCGAAGGCAGACGCTTAACGACTGAGCCACCCAGGCGCCCCGCTCTTGTTATTCTTAATACAAAATCAAATACCTTTAAAGACAGCTGGGACCCTGGGGACAAGTTGTAGGTGTGCTTTCTTCGGATTAAATCAGAATCATTACGCAAATGAGCCTTCCAGAGTACTGTTTTTGGGAATTCCTAAAGCAGTCTTAGGGCTGGTATCACATGTCATGTGATGGCAACGTCACCCCAGCTGGGATCACCGATTGCTTTTTTGCATTCTTAAATCTTTTGCCAATTTTCCAGATGCTTTTGGAAATTCATGCTGACCGTCTTTTTTTGTTTTTTGTTTTTTTTTCATTCCATTTTGAGTACTGAATATTTTCCTGTCACTACTTAAACTGGCATGAATAAAATATTCCTTTTCAGGATGATGATTTTCAAATTTTTTTTTTAAAGAAAAACAAAACACCCCAGTTGGATGAATTTGTCAGGCCCATGAAAATGTCCTTACAATGCTAGTGGATGAATTTGGGAATAGGGCTTGTCTTTCTATAGGCCATATAGTGTCAAATATGGTGTTTCCCGGTAGTAGGGCTACATGAACGAGCCAGTAGAAAATAGGTAACTTTGAATGAGTGGCGCTGAATCATTCAGGACTCAGAATAGAGTTTTCCCCGCAGAACCATCTGGATATCTGTACTCGATGTGTAGGATGGTTACTGTCATTAACAGCAACATAGGGAAAATGAGGAATGATTAAAAATAATACCAAGAGTAGGGGCACCTGAGTGGCTCAGTCAGTTAAGTGTCCGACTCTTGATTTTGGCTCAGATCCTGATCTCAGGGTGGCGGGATCGAGCCCCATTTTGGGCTTTGTGCTGGTCACGGAGCCTGCTTGCGATTCTCTGTCTTCCTCTGCCCCTCTGCCTCCAATAATAATATAAAGTTAAGTATAAAATATTCCATCCATCTCTTCCTTAATTTGATAAAATTGTTGTCTAGCTCTTACTAAGTGTAAGGCCTTATGCTAGGTTCTTGGAGAAACAGAAATATGCACTCAAGGAACTTAGAGTGTTAGGAGAAGAAAACTGAGAAGCCCAATAACTATAATAAAATTTAGGGAAGTAATAAATTCCATGAAAGGGCAGGTGAAGAGAACTTAAACCAAGCGTTTTGCATATATTGTCTCCATTTATCCTCATAACCACAGTGAGATAGGTTCAGAGATTTTAATTTTCTGACCCAGAGACATTCAGCTCATAAGTGGCAGGGCTGGGACTCGAACTCCTGACAAGACAGTCCTCTCTCTGCTTTCCCCAAGCAGAGATGAATGCTCTGTGAGTTCAGAAGCTGAGATAGCAGTTCTGCCTGTTCCGGAGATGTGATGGGACCATTAGAACATTAGCTAAACCTCAAGGCGTTGGGGGAAAGTCCAGCTTTGGAGGCGGGAACTATAGGCTGGAGGCATTGGCGTGGGGGATGGTGGGGTGGTCATGATGGAAATCGATAGGAAATACTAGTCATGAAGGAAATCAGGAAACAAGGTTACAAAGGTAGGGAAGGGATCAGATCATGAGTTTTGAAGTCGAGGCAAAATTGCTTTTAATTTTAGCTGATGATTCAAGCTGTTCCAATATTCAGGGGATACTAGCTATTAGAATATAATATTCTAAAATTAGAATATTTGAAACCTACCCTGGTGTCTGGGGTAGGGGGATTGGGTGGCGGGGCTGCAGGCCAACAGGAGAGCTGGGAGCTGGCTGTGCTGGTCCCAGGGGGAGGGCTGAGCGGGTGTGGTGGGGGGAGTCGTAGGGGGGGCAGGGGGAGGGGCCTAGTTGGTGACCGACTCACCTGGGAGCCTGGGACAAGCCAGGTTGGGTGTTGGCGCTGCCCCAGGTGGGCTTCCCATTGTGGTCCGGTGCCCCTCCAGTCTGACTTGTGTGTAATTTGTAGTTGCTTCTTGATGGTAGATACAACGGTTGTATAGTATCATTTAAACGTAGTGCTTTGTGGCACATTTTGTTCTAAGGGCTTTACAACTCACTCATTTACTCCTCATGACCTCCCCACAAGACAGGCCGTGATTCTTATTCCCATTTTACAGATGAGACAATGAAGGCTGGCTCCAGGATTTATACTCTTCACCCGTTACTTTGGAGTTGACGGTATATTTGATATTTACATTTTAGTGTATTTCCCTGTATCCCAACTCCCTTCCCTTCCTAAAATAAAACAGTCATAGTATCCATTGGATAAGTAACCCACATGGTAGGAAGCATCAGGAATGAGATTTGTCATGGGGGGGAGCGTTACATGACATTGGGTGGGAATTGCTGAACCAGGAGAATGAGAGCTTGTTGGAGTGAGGAGGACCATGAAAGAGATGATCCCGTCTCCTCAGGGAGAGAGATGCAGGGAGGGCCGGGGCTGGCAGGGGCCATCAGGACAGGGTTGGAGTTCAGAGCCTGCTCTCTGGTGCGGTCGGGAATGTTCTGTTGAATTTGGGGAAAGCTGATTTTTCGGCACCAGGGAGCTGCGTCTTGGGCTCCTCAAGCAGAGGCCACGATGGACTTGCGTGGGACAGCGAGGCAGGAGGCCAGCACCGCAGTCCCAGGGGCCCCGGGGGCTACAGGGACCCCTCTTCCCACGGCTGCTGTCTCCTCTTCCTTTTCTGTATCTCCATTGTCTGCCTCTGTTCCTCTTGTGGCTTTAGAACTTTGGGAACTGTTGCACAAATGGTCATTTTTGGGGGTGAGTGCTACGAAGGCTTTTTTGGCATTAAAGCTTACATCCAACGACCGGGTGTTCCAATTCTGGGTCCCCAAACGAGAATTTCCATAACCATCTCCTACGTAATCTCCCTTTTGCTGCCAGTGGGGGGAAAATGAAGAGCTGCTCTCCATCTTCGAAAACTTCTTTTCTTAGCAACTCCCTGCAGGGTGAGGGCTCTGTGGACAGAGTCTCGTCACTGTTCCGGTTTCTTATCTCTACTTCCCATCCAGGCCTTACCTGAGCACATCCTTGACATTGTTGTAGAGACGCACTTGAAACTTGCTTGAGTTCAGAGCAACAGCTGTGTTCCTTGCTCCCTTCGCTCGTCCCTCTGGGCTGTGGCTGCCCTTCTGCCGCTGTTGCTGACTTAGATCCGAAGTTCAAGACCCCGTAGGCTCCCTGCAGGCACGGCCTGCAAGGGTGGGCTGCTTGCCGGGCGTCTCGGGAGTCTTGCTGCGCGCTCTCCCTGAGATTCGGCTTTTTAAGTCAAGTGTCACCCCCAGGAATTGAATTAGAGGGCCTCGGAGGAAGCAGGTTTGATGCAACATCTCTGCGTTTGGCCTGCAGCTGTGTTTGTGTGATCTTAAGACAATTTCTCTCTCGTCTCCGCTGTGCCCCACCGGCTGACCCAGCTCATCTGCCGCCGTCGGTAATCTCGGTTTTAATTAATCTTCCAAAGAAACAGATTAAGCTGATTGCTTTACAAGCTGAGTTTTGGTGTGCGTACCTTTCAGCTGCCTTCCAGAAGTGATTAAGAGAAGAATTTTTATACGAGCTTTTATGCCCAGTTACGATTATTTTTGGATCTTGTCTCAATGGTTTATTTCCATCATGTGCCTGTTTTTAACAGAGGAACTGAAAATGAGGAGCGGGGCTGGGTTTTTGTCTCACTGTGGGTGTTCTTTGCATTCAGACATCCTGCTGTGATCTCTGCTCCCGTCTGCCCGGTTGGCCATCTTCCAGGGAGCCTTCCCCGTTTAGCCTTGCTTAGACACCGGCATTGAAGTCACACCTTGTGCTAGTTACTCAGGAAGCTTCTAGTCCTGCCTCGTCTCCCCCCGCTGAGCTTTCATAAATAAACCGTCTATTCCTAAACCCACTCAAGCCCAGCTTCCATGGCCACTGTACCTAGGATCTAACCAGCACTGAATTTAACAGATGCCATTGCAAAAGGTCATCCACCAGTCGTTGGTCTTCCTTGAGGGCAGGGTTTGTGTTTCTGCCATCTCTGGGTCCCCAGGACCCAGGATAGTGCCTGGAACAACTGGGAGGTGTTCCGTGAGCATGTCTTGAACGAGTGGCTCTCCTGTCGGCATATGGAAAAAGTCGACAGAGGACGGTAACCGTTGCTCAGAGTCAAGGTAGAAAAAACACTGGGCTCTCGATGTGTTTTATTTGGCCTGCTCACTGCTTAAAAAAAATTCTGAACCAACGTGGTACGAAAAGGTAAACTGTACATAGAAAGTCCAGATTTCTAGCTTCTCTTCCAAAATGTTGAGACCGGGCTGGAACTGAACTTGCCTTGGAAGGCCCTCTGTTCTGCCTTTTGCTCACCTAACCCCTAAAATAGTTTCGTAAAGCTAACTATCCCCTCACACACTTTGTGTTGCTAGCCGACGTTTTCCATCATAATTTAAGAGTTGCAAAGGATGTTATCCTAGCTTATTGTAAATATCGCCATCTTTAAATAAAACTTTACATCACTCTCCTAAATATTAACCAGTGGAATCAAAACACCACAGACCCATTATCACCCATTTAAAAAGTACCTGAATTGACTCTTCTTTAACCATTGGAATTTCTACCTCATTCTCTTTTTTTCTCCGCATTCGCATTCCGTCCCCACAAAATACTGTTGTCCTTGGGTATTATATTTGTCCTTGCAAAAATCGGTATCTACATAAATTAAATTTTTCTATGGCTGCAAGGATCTAAATATTAAAAAGTTCTTGTTCTTATCATGGTTGATTACTATTATACACTCCTACAAATCCAAAGTATATAAAAAAACTTAGCTGTCTATACTCACAAGAGAATACCAGATTTGCTTGGAAACACACCTCCGAAGGAAATGCACGGAGCCCTTTATGTTTGTGCAATGGTTTTGTGTATCCGTGGATGAATATTACTTCTCGCTGAGTGAAAAAGTTCAGCATCAGTTCATTCCTGCTTTTGCGGTTTAACGGATTTAAGCGCAAAGAAACCATATAAAACCAAACAAGTAGATGGGTCCTGCGTTTCTTGAATCTTTTCTGAGTGATAGGCTACCGTTGCTACTCTTAGTTCCTTCCTTTTCAGAAGCTAGGAGGCATACCTCTCTGGGGGGTGTATCGGAATCACCATGGGGGTTGTGCGGGGTGCATGTGTCTCTCCCAGGCCCATTCCTGGGGCCAGGAGCCGGGGGTGACCAAATCTGTCCCTGAACGCCTGTGTTCCTGGCTGAGGCTGACCGAGGCCACGTGTTGCGGTCTCATTTCAGTTCTCCTGCTGGAAACTAGCATCCATCCCGCCGTCTGCGTAGTGCCACGTTTTTCCACATTTTTGTGCTGTTTGTTAGTGGTTTCACTGCTGCCAGTGGCCCTGAAGCCTGGTGCCGAGGGCCTATATAGCGTTCCCGAATGGGAGAAGGCTGAGATGTGCCTTCGGGGGCAAACACATGTGCTAGACAAGCCCGTTCAGGCATGAGTTACGGAGCTGTTGGCCGTGTTTCATGTTAATGAACCAGAAATACATATTAAAGTGGGTGTCTTTAACCAGAAACACAAATGAGGCAAGGTTAGGTATGGGTTGGTTGACAAAAGTGCTTGGACCAAAGGAGCCCAAGTGCTGTGTTTCCCGCCCTGGAGTCTGGTTTGGTATCTGAATCAATGTGCACCATGATTTTACAAGACTCGACCACTGTGCATCATGAGAATCACCTGAATAGACAGATAGTCCCCGACTCATGATTTTTTCAGCTTTCTGAAAGTGCACCTGTGATATAGATTCCGTAGAAACCGTATTTGGGATTTTGAGGTTGGATCTTGTCCCGGGCCAGCAACATGCAGTCAGTCCTCTCACGGATACTGGGCATTGAGCTGCAGCTCCCAGGCAGCCCGAGATCACGAGGGTGGATGAGCCATCCCAATGACTTTCTGCACCCATCACCATTCTGGTCTTCAGTTTCAGGATTGTCCTCAACATATGACACGAGGCAGTCAACCCCTGATGATTGAATAGGCTTCGTACGGGGTGATTTGCCCACCTCTCGGCTGATGGGAGTGTTGCCGGCACGTTTAAGGCAGGCCAGGCTAAGTAAGTGTGATGCTCTGTAGATCAGATGGAGTAAATGCGTTTTTGACTTAACCATATTCAACTTAGAATGGGTTTATTGGGGATGCAGCCCCATCATAAGTCAGCAAAGATCTGTCATTTGCATGTGGCTATTACGACTTCAGGAGTTTGAGAATGAATTTCAGGGTAATGTCTAGGTAGACAGGTTTTTCACTCTAAGTATGAAGTATTTTTTTATTTTTATAAGACAGTCTTTTTTTTTTAAGATTTTATTTATTTATTTGACAGAGAGAGATTACAGTTAGGCAGAGAAGCAGGCAGAGAGACGGGGAAGCAGGCTCCTTGCTGAGCAGAGAGCCCGATAGGGGGCTCGATCCCAGGACCCAGAGATTATGACCTGAGCCGAAGGCAGAGGCTTTAACCCACTGAGCCACCCAGGCGGCCTTATAAGACAGTCTTTTAAAGCATATCCCTAACAGGATGGCATTGATTCGTGAGTCTTTCGGGTTCATCGAAAGGGGTAATGTTCCAAGGCTGGTAGATGCTTCTGCTGCTTGGACTTGACCGTGAACTTGTGCTCATGGCGCACTTGAAGTCTCTGTATTGCTTTACAAGCTGAGTTTTGGTGTGCGTACCTTTCAGCTGCCTTCCAGAAGTGAAGGGGGCCAGAACTGGGGGCCGAGTGAGGAGAACAGCATCCGAGTTTCTCTTTTATTGTTCGACTGAAGCTTCTGTGCGTGGAAGATAAAAGAGCTCAGAGAAGCCCGGAGTTCGGAAGCCACATAGACCTCCTCGCTTACAGCCAAGAGTCCTTATTAATTCTCTGATTTCACACAGCTTCAATGATTTTTTTAACAGCCGTGTGTCCCACAACCACTAATCCTGACTAAATAGTACCTAAGATATAATTGTTGTGGTTTTGAGAAATTTATATTCTGAGGAACAGAGTGTATTTTAAGATGTGACTTCATCTTTCTGGAATCCCCGCTTGAGGGCTCCGCGTTTCAGCGGATGGGGACTCACAACCTTCACCGGGGATAGGACACGGGCCTCCGGGAAGTATGTGCTTCTTATCAAGTTTCCTCCTCCCTCTGGGACAAATCTCTGGTCCAAGAACACCATTCCTCTCCTTAAGCTCTCCTGTTAAGGGGATGTCTTATAAGCTCAAATCAGATTCCAAGAGTGGTTCTCACCTCAATAAATTATAAAACCAATGGTTTTCTTTCCTTCCCATGTATGTGGTTTTTATTCATGTTTATGTGATCAGTAAGTATTACAGATCCCCTACTTTGTACCTTGGACTGTGCTGGGTGCTGGGATTATAAAGTTACCCTAAAGATACAAAAGTGATCCGAAGGGGCATATGCACCCGAATGTTTATAGCAGCAATGTCCACAATAGCCAAACTATGGAAAGAACCTAGATGTTCATCAACAGATGAATGGGTAAAGAAGATGTGGTATATATACACAATGGAATACTATGCCGCTATCAAAACCCCCGAAATCTTGCCATTTGCAATGATATGGATGGAACTGGAGGGTATTAGGGTAAGTGAGATAAGTCAATCAGAGAAAGACAATTATCATATGATCTCTCTGATATGAGGAATTTGAGAGGCAGGATGGGGGCCGTGGGGGGTAGGGAGGGAAAAAATGAAACAGGATGGGGAGGGGCACAAACCATAAGAGACTCTTAATCTCAGGAAACTGAGGGTTGCTGGGGGATGGAGGGAGGGTTGGGATGGCTGGGGGATAGACATTGGGGAGGGTATGTTCTGTGGTGAGTGCTGTGAATTGTGTAAGACTGAAGATTCACAGACCTGTACCCCTGAAGCAAATAATACATTATGTTAAAAAAAAGAAAAGAAAAGAAAAGACAGCCAGCCCTCAGCCCAGGGCAGAGAAGCTCACTTTTTGGTTCGGAGAAGAATCTGCGTTGCAGTGTGGAGAGGCTGTCAGGGGAGGTTCCTTGGGGCGATCCTTAGAAGGGTGTGGTCGGCGTGTCTCAGAATTGGCCTCAGAGAGTCAAGGAACTCATCTCATCAACTCCGTGAGATGAGTTGGTGCAGGGCCTGAGGCTTGAGCGATCGGAGGGAGTTTACCAGCTGAGCAAGGGAGAGAGGGCTTCTGAGCAGACGGTACCACTCTGGTCCTATGATCCAGACGATGAAAGAGCACAGGGTCTGTTTGGGGGTTCAGGAAAGAATATGGGAGTGGCGAAAGAAGAGGCTGGAAACGGAGTTGTGGTTGCAAGGACTTACTATGCCCCACTTAGCTGTGTGGAATTTATCCTGAAGGTGAGGGAGTTGAGGAAACAGGGTGAGACTTTCCGTGCACTTGAGAGCCCAGCTTAGAGTGGCAGTGGGGAACTTTCAGGAAGGCGCCCAGGAGACCAGCTAGATTGCTCTTGGATTCAAGGAGGGGCTCTCGGGTAGAGGTGAAGGGTATGGGAACCGGCGGAAGTATGGGAAGATGGGGCAGACGGATGGCATCCTGAAGTAGGTCATGTTCAGTTCTTTGGGATCATTTTAGATTTGGGACCATCCAAGAAGGTAGGGCTAAGGAGCGTTTGTGCGCAGGCAGCTCGGTAAGAGATGGTACCTCTACTGAGAAGACACGCAGGAGCAGGCCTGGGGGAGAAAGGTAAGGAGCTCTGAGTGCATGGACTTGTGAGCTCAGGGAGGAGAGACCCAGTACACAGGTGAATAGATTCATCATTGTGGCATAATGGATTATATCCCTGAAGCAGGGTTTTCTTTCGTTCTGTCTTATTTGCTTGTTTTTGCCTGCATCGTCTTCTTAAGTAACTTAAGTCAATCTCTTTGAGGCAGGAAAAGAGCATGGGGCAAAGTGGGTCAAAGTACCTGGGAAGAAAGAAAAATCTCTGATGATATGGCCTGAGCACCGGTGTGGGCACACGAAACTGGATTTACTGAATGGATTTCAATCGACTTAGCACAAGCTCTGTCCCCTTCTTGCCCTCCTGTGTTCACACCTGCCCGGTGGAATGGTGTAGCGGCTAAGAACGCTCATGTCCGGCCGCAGGTGAACCTTGTTTATCCCATCACGAGCGGGTTCCCCCTCGTGCAAGTCCCTGCTCTGTGTCTAAACATCTTTCTTGCATAGTGATGATAATAGAACCCACTTTATTTGTGAGGATTAAACGAGATAATTGATGCTATTTCTTAGCCCAGTTCCTGGCATAGTGAGCACTCAGAAAGATTATATCTCAAAATAATTACACGAACAGATCTTACATAATGACTCTAAATTCACAACCAAACATAAAACTGGAATTCAGGTTTGGTTCTCTGAGAGATTCAGTTCTCATTTATGCGAGGATGCGCCATAGAATCCCTGTAGAAAATCTTCCTTGTGTGGTTTAAAAATACTTGACCTGCAAACGTTCACTATACTTTAAAATCGTAGTCCGTCATTCGTAATAATAGTGAAATGATCCATTTACAAATATTTATGCATCTTCGTAAACGAGCAATTGAAATGAGAATGAACTATATTATATAATGCACTGAACTCTGAAGTTCCTCCCCTACATCATCTCAACCGCGTCTCCGGTATAGGCCTCACAGTCGAACTGGCATCGTGGCTATGACCTTACGGGTGATGATGCCAAGCCAGGGGGCTCCAGGGGGATCGCAGGGGTGATGGCATGGGGGCCACCCGACAAGCCTTTCCTGTGCTTTGGAAAGAAAAGGAGGGAAGAGAAAAGAAATAAATACCTAGTTGCTTGAGCTTGTGGAGAGGTAGAAATTGAGGAAGAAACTGCTAATGGAGCAAATCCAGACCATTCCTTACTAATCTTCAGAGACTCTACAGTGGCACCTAATTCTTTTTGGAAATATGGCACCCCTTATAAATAAATACCTTTAAAAAGTTGAAAAGCTCTAAACAAGTGTAGGGAAGCCAAGAGAGAAAGCTGTTTGTTCTGGTTAGTTATGTATTAAGGCTTTTTACAGGTTATTTTTGGTATAAGTAACTTCCTGCGAAAGAATCATAAAACTTTAGAATACAAGAGACCTTACGGATCACCTTATTTATTTGTTTATGTAATTTAAATTCAGTTGGCCAACATATAATACATCATTAGTTTTTGATATAATGATCAATGATTCATTAGCTGTGTGTAACACCCAGTGCTCGTCACCTCATGTGTCCTCTTTAATGCCCATCACCGACTTATCCCATCCCCCCACCCACCTCCCTTTCTGCAACCCTCAGTTTGTTTCCCAGAGTCAAGAAACTCTCGTGGTTTGTCTCCTCTGATTTCTTCCCATTCGATTTTCCCTTCCTGTCCCTAGGATCTTCTGCGCTATTCATTAGGTTCCATATATGAATGAAACCCTCCGATAATTGTCTTTCTCTGATTGACTTGTTTCACTCAGCATAATCCCCTCCAGTCCCATCCTCATCCATGCAAATGGTGGGTATTCATCCTTTCTGATGGCTGAGTAATATCCCATTGTATATATGGACCACATCTTTAAGGGATCCCCATTTAATCACAAAGAACATAGAAACTGTGTTTTTGAAGTGCTAATTCATTTCCTTTATATTTCCATGAATAAAGGACAGACCTAGTGGCCAGCCAGGGCTTCTCCTCCCTGAACCTTCACCACGGCCACTGCCCATTGAGTTGACGTAATCCTAGTCCAAAGTAAATATGTATGTTTTAGCCTGTGACGTCCTGTTGTGGGTCAATGTGTGGTTACTGTGGGGCCTTTTGGAAGACTGAGAATAGCCTTTGTGTTTCCACTGCTCCCTTTGGGGACGTCCACAGTTGCCTGCAGTCCAACCAGCTCATTTTGTAGACCTCAAGACTCTAAGTCACTTGCTCAGGTCAGAAACATGGGGGCTTTGTAAGGTAATACATTATATCCAGTGCAGACAGAGCTTGAGGGAACCGTGGGGCCAACCGGTGATGTTTCCACAGAAATGGCGGCCGGAGAGCTATACTCTGCGCCATATGTGTGTTCAGTAGGAACCAGGGCTGCAACTCCACTGTTTGCTCAGAGCGTCTGTGTATTGACTGGCATGCCCACTGCCCTAAGCAGCTACCTGAAAAAATTAGTCACCGTCTGTCGGATAGAAACGTAGAACAATGAACACCTGCCTTTGTCAGGCTCTGGAACCCCTGGCAAGTCAGAGCCCCCTGTAAAACCTCATTTATCAAGACTTCTGTACCTTTGGAGAGCCAAGTAAAAACCCACAGGGGCAGGCCGGAGTTTGTTCAAGCCCCTATCTGCGAGAAAGGAGTTCGCTAAGCAAATGAATTGTATCAACACCGACCCAGTCCTGTTGTTTAACCACTTAGCTTTAATATTTGCCCACGTAGTTAAGTGTTCGCTACAAGTAACTCTTATCGGGACCAGGGAGACTCCTGCTTACCCACACTCGGCTGGTTTTTTTAAAGTTGTTTATGAAGTTTAAATTGCGTTTCTCTAGGTATGTTTGAAGATCCGTGGGGATAGGGGATGTGACCGTGTCTCACTTGTTTGCATAGGGCCAGCAAGAGGAGCTGGCTCGGAGGGTTGCTCAGTGCTTAGTTGTCAAAGGTACAGTTGAATGTGTGAATAAATACGTGGACACCAGGATTGTGTTCTAACTAATTGGAAAAAAGTAACACATTGTGGTTCTCAATGGCAGGCGCTATTGGTGCTGTGGCCGAGATGTTTCTTCCCGGCTGAGCACTGCCCGGTGCCTCTGGAGACATCCAGCCTCCCTGGCTCCCACCTGCTCAAGGGCAGGAGTCCCCACCCCGCTGGGATAGACCCCCAAGTCCCACTTGCTTCCAGATACGCCCTGAGGGAGCAGTGCCATCCCTAGTTAGGGACCATAGCTGCCCCCTCCCCCAGACACCAAAATAAATTACAGCTATTAGCAAGTTAAATGTAAAAAAGAAATTATAAAGTAACTGGAAGAAAATAGAATATCTGACAAAAAGATATTAAAAATTTATTATTATTGGGTTCTCTGCAAGATCATGCTTCCTGATTCTACCGGCCACCTCCCACCTCTGCTGTGTCATGTTTTGGCTTTGAACTGCCTGTTAGATTTTCTCGTGGGCTCCTCTAGCCCTTTCTCACACTGCTTGTTCTCGATTTTCTCTCCCTCTTTCCGGGGGGTGGAGGCTGGCCCCAGTGACTTGTGATTTCACCTCTCCAAACCTCAGAATCTCTCTCTCTTTCTAAGACTCCTCTTCCTGGAGCCTCGCTGTCCTGGCCTGCTGCCCTCTGGCCACCTCCCTCCTCTCTAGCATTTTCCACTTTGTCTGTTCTGTCTCTTCTGACACTGCCTGTAAACCTTCTGAGATGCCCTGAAATTCTAAAATAAATCTTTAACATCCTTATTTCTGCCCCAACGGCTACTGTCATCTTGGTCCTTATGTTCATGTCTAAACCCCTCAATAATTTCTCCTTAGCCTGGGTTCTGCAGTGAGCAGCCCAGGGCAGCTCTGTTGGGCCTTTCTGAGCCTAATCTAAAATGCAAGTAAGGTCATGCCGTACCCCAGCTTAGACTCCTTCAGGAGCCTGCCACTGACAGGGGGCGAGAATCTCGGCAAATCACATAGGCCTTGCTTCTTTTGCACATTTTCTTTTCTCAGCATTCCCTCTCTCCAGCTTCAGATTTCAGTCCCACTGAACTGTTGATGGCACCATCCTCGCTCCTGCCCTCTTCCCCCAGCCCTATCTGCTTTGCCGTTGCCGGTTTGGGTCTTCTGACTGGCCATCTGCCTCCAGCTCCCTCCTCCCTCCTCCAGTTGACTCCTGCTCATTATTTTGCAGTTAGCCCTTCTGGAAGTTTCCTGAAGGCCCCTCCCCTTCAATCTGTCACTGCACCCATACATTCTGTTACAGTGGGCTGTGGTGGTATCAGGCTCCTCCCTCTGGACTGAGAATGGCCTAAGGGCAAGGAAGAGGCTGCTTCAGGGGATGTCAAGGGATTGGGGAAGAAATCTTCAGTTGAATGAATATCCAGTCTGGGAGGAGGTTTTGACCCGTCCGTTCCAGCTGCGGTAGAAGTTGACAAACATCATACAAATAGGCGATTTTCTTGAGCATTTTACAGCATTTGTGGTCTAAGCGCTTTTCTCCAAACGGATCTGGGGAAAATAAAAACAGAATTATTTCGCAGCGTTTGCTGGTTTGCTGACTCTAATTTTCTCATGCCCTGTCTGACACACCGGTCACTATTCCGGGTATGCTCCTGGCACAGCTGACTTCCTTTGCTTGTGGAAACATTTGGATCAAAGATAGGTGCCCTGCCAGAATTTCTTCCCGAGAATTGTTCATATCCCGTGCAGCCGGTGGGGGGCGGGGCTCCGGTTCGGGTGGGCGTGGCACGTGGTCACGTGGGAAAGCGTGGGTGACTCAGTGCTGACGTAGGTGAGGGGCTCTGTTTCTTGACTCAGTTGTCGCACACAGTACCTGTTCCAGTGGTATTCTCGGCCACTGGTTTTCTCCTGTGCTCATTCTTTTCAAGTCATACAGGTATTTTTCTCTTTTATGGTTTTTGTCCCTTTCTTGCCTTTTCCATTTCTTATTGACTTACTTCGTTTACTCCTTTGTAAATGAATCTTCAGCACCTTTGGTGGGCAGGCCTAGGGGAGACCAATGAGTAAGACCCCCCCATGGTCCTGCCTCTGTATATTTGGTAAATGGGATGTGGACTAGGAATGTGTACACAAAGAAATAAACCAGTCAGACTCTTGATGAATGTTGTGATAGAGAATAAGGTGAGACAAGAGGGAATGCTGTTTTGCACGGGGTGATCAGGAAGCTCTTGCACCACTTGACCTCTTTTTTTAAATTTTAATATTTATTTATTTAAAATAATTTTATTCATTTATTCAACAGAGAGAAAGAGGGAGAGAGAGAGAGCACAAGGGGGGCGGGTGACAGGCAGAGAGAGAGAAGCAGGCTCCCTGCTGAGCAGGGAGCTAGATGTGGGACTTGATCTCAGGACCCTCAGATCATGACCTGAGCTGATGGCAGTCGCTTAATCAACTCAGCCACCCAGGCGTCTTCTTGAGATCCTTTTTTTTTTTTTAAACAATCCTGTTGAGGTATAAAATTACAATTCAGAGGCGATATAATTCGTCCATTTAAAGTGTACTCTACGGTGGTTTTTCGTATATTATCCTCTGTGAGTTGTGCATATAAATATAGATTTATATCTCCCAAAGTTGGGCATTTTAACCATTTTTAAATGTACAATTCACGGCCATTAATTATATCCACCGTGTCATGCAGCCATCATCACTGTCTATTTCCAAAACTTTTTCATCATCCCAAGCTGAAACTTTGTAACCATTAAGCAATAACTCCCTAGTACCTCCTCCTCCAACACTGGCTAACCTCTCATCTACTCAGTGTCTCAACGAATTTGCCTTTTCTATGTATTTCATGTTAGTGGAGGCGTACATTTGTCCTTTTGTGTCTGACTTATTTCACTTAGCATGATGTCAAGTTTCATCCATATGGTAGCAGGTGTCAGAATTTTTCCTTTTAATGGCTGCATAATATTATTTTGTTAAATATACACCATATTTCATTTATCCATGTCACTGGAAATCTTGACACATGCTTTGTGTTTTCTTAGGGCTTCCCCATAATTCTCAACAGATCAACTTGCCTGCCATATTGCCAGCAAAGATTTCACGATGGTATTGACTAACAGTTTCCAACAAAGCGATGGTAGTGACAAGTCAGAAATGCCATTTCCTGGTGTGAATGTGTAACTATATGCATTTTTTTTTTTTACTATGTGCATTTTCTAGAGTGTATGTGTTTCCGTGTCTCTCATATGTGAGGTCATCCAGTTAATAAACATGTCTGGGGGAGAGAATATGAGGGGAGGGGCCGGGTTGGAACTACAAGAACTTGGAGCAATTCAGCCTACTCCTTGCTCCAGAGGTATTTAAAAGAAAAGCCAGTTCTTCTGAAGCTTAATATCATCTGAATTTACTCTTGCAGGCTGCTGAAAACAGATTTATATCTGTCTCCTTATAATAAATGTGTCTCGCGGGGCTGAAGAAACAGGAAAAAAATGTGCTGCTCTGGCGGGCTGCTCCCCAGGGAAAGTGAATTGATAAATCTTTTTTGTTCTTGATTTCACAGATCAAAGGAGAACACCTCCAGTTCTATAAGGCAGTGGGGCAAACATATAATGTGTTTGATGACAGATATTAGTTCTAAATGACACACATTTAATGAGTAGCCTAAGGTAAAGCGATTCTAAACCTGAGGGATGGCCTGGGGTCTAGCCTTTGCTGAGTCTCAGTTTCACCTTGGAGGGTATTCTTTCCTCTGCCCTTTCATATTGATTCTTTTTAACCCATCTTTACAGATTTCCTCTGTGCTTTTGCTCTTCTTAGGTTTGTACTCATTACCAAAGGTGGCAGAGATCGATGATTTGTTGTAATGGCCACTGTGTGTCTATGGCAATTCTAGAATGCTCGTGGTGAACCTTTGCTCTTCTCCTCCTTATCTGTGAAATATGTGCTAAAAAATCCAGTGTGTTCATTCATTACTAAGCTTTGAGCTTTCCTCATGGGCTCCCCTGACACCATCTCACTGAATGTTGACTCATGGAGTATTTATTTGGGCCAGTCTGGGCGCTGAGTAATGATCCCTGGGACAGGATGACCTCGGCTAGCCCTCTGGGTCTTGTTTTCTTATTCCATGGGCATATCTAAGCCTTGACTTATACACCGCGGGGTTTCGAGGGGAAAAATATTGTAAATGTGTTCAAATTTGTAGTGATAGTCTAACCTGGCTTCTCATTGCTCATTGTTGATACTAGCTACAAAGCCAGACATCAAAATAATGGCTCCAAAACAAAGGCTGCAAGGTCTGCTGATGTTTTTTGATCAGTCTTGTTTGAGGTTGGAGTCCCATCAGAGTGGCTGGTGTGTCCAGTGACTTTTGTTGAGAGAAGCAAAGTAAGAGACTGAGCCCAGGGGGCTAATCATGCAGGTATGTTCCTTCTCCACCTGTTTGCATATTGTAAATTACCTTCCTCCCCTGGTATTTCCTGGGGCTCCCCCTGTGGGCTTGTGGCATTAGCGGCTCTAGACGCAATGACCAGAAGAGCAGCGGACTGTTCCTCCCACCACCTACCCACCGGAAGCTCTGACACTCTGACACCCTGACACATTCGGGGTTCCTTGTCATGGCCACTAGAGAAAGAAAAGTCAAACGGTGTCTATTAAAAATGAAACCAATGCTAAGTTATAGCATTGTAACTAATGCCCGGCCTGAGTGTACCAGAGACAGGCCAGGGTAAAGTGGGATGTTAAATATTGAATTTTCCAGCCTCTTTTTTTTTTTTTTTTCTTAATCTTTTCCTTAAATGAATCACTTGCTCATCTGTGTTTGGTCTCCCTGGGTTCCTTCTGTCCCTGGAAAGCGTTCACAAGCATCCTCTTACTGTTCTTTTCTACTTGACTCATGATGGGTCCTTGCCGGCCCTGGGTCGGGTCGCAGAGGGTGGGTTCTGCCCACAGCACGGTGATGTGTAGCACATACCCCCCGAGTGCAGCGTCTCACATTGGAGTTGGGTCCCTCCTCTCTAAGGGGCCTTGCGGTCTTGATGTCCCAGAGTCAATGCCTGCATCTCCTGGCAGGTGGGAGGTTTATTCAGGGCTTGGGGGGAAATGGCCCGCCTGCTTTGGCAGAGGTGAGGGCTGGCCCTGCTGAGGTGCAGGGGGACCCAGAGAAATCAAGGGAAGAACATGATGGTCCCAGGGATCCTCAGGGTAGGCCGGCGGGGGACAGAGGGCAGGTCACCTGGGGCGTGCCCAGGCTGCTCCTCGGGAGCTGGGGGAATGGCCTGAAACCCACGCAGTGTTCTTCTGTGTGTGCCCTATGGCATGACAACACTCCCAGCCCCCTTGGGGAATTACAGATTTGGGGATTGTACTGTAGTAAGCGGTCTTCCTGGGCTGGATTCCAAGGGAAGGAAGGGAGGTTCGCAGCTTTAAAAAAGAAAAACTGTCAAGAGCGAGTATGAGATGCTCCAGGCGGCCCACGTGCCCTTGGCCAAGCCTTAGGTTCCACATCTGCCAAATGGGATGATGGTATCTGTCGCTACACCAGCTTCACGGGGTTGCTGGGTTGATCAAAATAAAAATGGAATCATGAATTTGAATGTTACGTTCACTTCTTGTGTTGGTGTCGGTGGTGATGGTGGTGATGATGAGTCAGTCCGGAAGGTCACGCACTGTGTGTTTGAGGAAGCTGCTGGTCATTTGCTGATGTTTATGAATCTTCAGGCCCTGCATGTGGGGTAGTTCTGATGTCAAGACACTCCGTTCCATTGTCATACCATGTATTTCAGATCAAAATTGTGCCCCTGTTTGTTTGGAAAAAAACCAAAACAAAACACTGTTTGCACAGAGTTTGGAGATGAGACCCCTAGGTCCACCAGCCTTGAATCAAGTTCCTTGGGCGTCTATGCAGAACATCTGTGCGGTTCTGAAATGCATAGGCTTTGGATTATACTATTGGTCTTTAAATTTTAGCTGGCACCAGGATCACCTAGAGGGCTTTTGAGGTTCTAGGCTGTAGCCCCAGAGTAGCTTGGGGTTAGAGAGCTTGCATTTCTGAGAAGTTCCCAGATGATACCAGCGCTGCTGGTACAAAGTCCACGCTTTGAGAACCACTTCTCTGGTTCCCGGGGACCACTTTGTCTCTACGTGATTTCATGACAAAGTTTTCCCTGGTGTGCAGGAATGGGAGGAAAAAAATGTACCAGGTGTTCAGAAATCCAAAGGTATCAAATGGAAAAGATAATCCTCCTTTTCCTTGAAATTTTGTTTTCCCTATTTTCTGATGTTCAGCATCTTCCCTTTCATCATATGGCGGGTACCATATTGGTCCTTTGGATGTACCACCGACCTTAGTGGAAAGTTCACAGTTGGTGACTCTAACGCCGTTCCTTGATTTTGGGGGAATATTCTACAGCTTTCTGCAAGCCCAAAGTCTGACGACCATTGTCTAATAAATGTGTGCTTTCTTTCCTTTAATGAAAAAATTTCTGCTTTTAAACAGGAGGTAGGGGGAACGGAGCAGGTGAAGTAAGAGACACTGTTTTTTAGTTTGGCTGAGTCTTAAACTGTGTTATTTTCTGAAGATAATAATTGTGGTATATATATAATATTATATACGTAATACATACTATATATATATTAATTTCTCTGTTTTGCCAAAACTCTGTGTCTCGAAGCAAACACTGGACAGAGAAGACAGAGGCCTGTGTACAGTGATATATATTAGTTGTGACATATTTTATCTGAAGTCATCTTTTTCCCTCTGTGGCTTCAGAAATGGCTGGAGAGAGTGAGAGCTACAAAGATCCTGGATAGAATTTTTTTATCTGACATTTCATTGATTGTGCCTATTGTCTCATAGTTGGTGGGAGATGTTAAATTTTGTACAAACAGCTTGCATTTTGTGACTGTTTCACAGTTTTCTCAAGTCTCGCTATTTGAAAAAAAAATCTAACACTGAGACCCACTTGTAGGCTTCTTTCTGGACACGTTCTGATGAGCTCTCCCCATTATTCTGGAGTATTTTAGGCAAAGTGTTAAAGACAATTTAGCAACTTTTCCCATTAATTTGAATTTGGATAGTTTCCTTGAAAAATCCTCTTTCTTGGTCACAGTATCCCAGCACTCTGTGTCAATTTGTGGGATGCTTGATTACCTTAATTCTCTACTTGGCTTTGCCTCTGTAGATGTACTCTTAGTTGAGGCTCTTCAGATCTTGCCTGATGGCCAAATTCAGTTCGCATTCAGGAAGTAAATTAGGGAGAATCAGTTTCTTTCTCTGCCCTCAAAAGGTTCTGTTTAGCATTCATTTTGAATTTCTACTGGAAAAAGAAATCTAGTTGACCCTCTTTGATTTTTCCCTTGTAAATCTCTCTTGTTTCCCTGTTGGATCACATTACCTCCCCAACTGGTAGATTTCCCCCTGCCATGTTCGTAGGTCTCATTATAACCCGAGGACCACCTTCCCTAGCTTATTAGCTTCCTTTTTCTTGAAGAATCGTGCTGCGTGCTGCCCGAGCTTGTTAATATCATTTAGTCTGTTAATATCATATGCAATACGTGTGATTTTTTCCTTTCGAAAATAAAGTTACTTACTAAGTCAGCCAGTCATTTATTTTAGTATCTGGAGTATATGTTACTGATGCTCATTTATTCTGTGAGTATTTATATTTTCTAAAAATTATTTTTTCTAGATGTTCCATGTCCATGGCTATTTATCATGGACTGCTGCACATTTTGCTTCATTATTCTAAACTCAGTGCTGAGGAATAACCTCCTTGTTTGAGCAGATAGAAATCACGGTTATTTTGTCTTCTTTGAAAGACAGGGATTTGACTGCTGGGCGAAAGCATTTATTAATACATGATTGTGGCTCTTCTTGTGGGCAAGACCGGTGCAGTAGAGCAGAATAAATGACAGTTTTAAAATTTGGTTTTAACAATATTTGTTTGTTTTTAGTGTCTTCACAGTTTTTTTCCTTAGGGAAATACAGGATTGTCCCTTTAAAAAAAAATCAGTATTAAACATATTAACGGAGAGGTCTCTGCAAATGTCATTTAAAATTGAGACATTTAGTTTGGATTTAACTTTTTATGGAATTATTCATGTAATGCCATTTGCGTTTGCTGAGATTTTGTATTATTAATAGAATAGACAAATCAGCATTTTGCGGTGTGTGTAAGACTTTGCTTGTTTTTCCTGTCTTGATTGCTGGTTGCACATAAAATTCAGAGAAGGAAAAATTATGTAGCACAGAGAGGAAGGGTGTTGGTAGAATGACTCAAGGCTGCCAAGTCCTGTTTCTCCTTCTGTTACAGCCCTCTGGCTGGACGATTTGTTTCTAAGCTGTCCTGGATGGGGCTCGATGATCCCAGCCCAGGACTCAGAGCAGCCCTGCGAGTAACCCCATAGACTGTGCGTTAGGGAGATAGTAAAGGTGGGAAGGCTTAGTGTGCAAACAGGAGTTGCTCTGGGGCAGGGATTTCTCTGGGCACCGGAGGGAAGGTTCTGACGAGTACTTGGCGATGGAAAGAGCTGGATGGAAGCCGTTGCCACACTCAGTGTCACGGTTTTTCCAGAGTGAGTGGGATTCTCTCTGTGCATGCGCTCTGCTGCCCTTTCGGCCCCGTTCCTTCCCTTCTCTTCCCTCCTTATTCCTTCATCCACCCCTGCTCCAGCATCCTAGCTTTCCAGCCATGTTCTGCCAGAAATGAGCCTCATTGTGGGTATGTCCGTGTGGTCTGGTGGTGGGCCCTCTAAAAGCCTTCCAGTGTGGAGATGCTGAGCCCGTGGACTCCTGTGTGACCATGACTTTGTTGGAGTTCCATAGCCACACCGCTCGGGTGTGGGTCCTACCTCAGTGGTGGGATGCCAGATAGGTGCTTGAGCTCTTGCAGCCTCTGTTTCCTCATCTGTGAAATGGGGATAGTCACGGCACTTGTCTCGCAGGACAAGCCCATGGAAAGAGCTTAGGAGCACAGTGCTGGCATAGAATCCATTTTCAAAACATAGTAACTATTATTATTGTCTCAACAGGATGATGGACCATGACCTTCTGAATTTTCTGCCATTCTCTGTGTGTGTGAGAGAGATGATAGAACTGCCACTTTATGGACAGTGGGGGATGTTTCAATGTCTTCTCTTTGAAGAGAGCTAGGAATTTGCCGGGGGGGGGGGGGGGGGAGTTGCCACCATGTCAGAGAAAACAGGTTCCAGAGAAGGAAAATAGGCGGGCTTTCTGGCCAAGTGGGAGGGGACAACAAGTTGTTGAGGGTGGCATTCAGCCAGAGGGATTGCTCCGAAGGTGGCCCTGGGACCCCGGCTGGGGCGGAGGAAGCGTTTGCTGGGTTTGGGGAAAGGGGGCCTGGGAGCCAAGGTTAAGCCACAGTGAACCGTAGGCCTCCTGGTGTTTCCTCTGCCTCATGGCTCCTGCAGAAGTGAGGCCGGGGCAGGCCCACAGCTGGCCACTCCCGATGAACTTGAGAGGGGGTTGCCCAGAGATCTCGGACGGAGGGGCCCCACTCCAACACTGCAATCACATGCTCACTGGGCATCTGTATTTTCTTTCAAAAGAAACCTCTTCCAGGCCCCCAGGCACTCCAGGCTAACTGACACAGAGCAAGATGAGCAGGAATGAATAAGCCTCCCCAGGGTGTCAGAGAAGAATATATTGCTTGGTGTTCAAAGCAGTGTTGAAACCAGCCCTTGCCTGCAGAGAGCTCTCCATTTAGTGGGTCAGGTGACGCAGAGATACGTCATCAAAAGAAACCTGTGGTTACAATCCTGGGGCGCCATATGGAGGATGAAGCATTGGCCAGCTGTTGACAGATTAGAGACGCAGATGAACCCACATTAGCACTAGAGAGGGACTTGCTTTCTTACTTTCTGACTGACTCTTGCTAAATTATTATTATTATTATGCTCACCGGCTAAATTGCATTTATCTAAGTTGCTAACACACTTACTACTATATAACTCTAAACCTGAATTTTTTTCTTCCAATATTATATCCGGACCAGTTTACCATGAATTATATAGTTGCTTGCAAATATGCTTTTCAATGGCTTTTTAATATCTCCTTGTCTGGATGTCTTACTTATCTTACTTATCCACTCTTCTGTTGTTCGACATTTGACTTTTTTCTTTTTTTTTCTTTTTCCTTTCTTTTCTTTTCTTTTCTTTTCTTTTCTTTTCTTTTCTTTTTTCTTTTTTTCTTTCTTTCACTACTGTACATAACATATGGGGGCACATCCTGGTCCATACATTTCTTTGCACAATCCTATTTTCGTTTTTTAATCACCTAGTTTCAATAAAATTTTTTTCAGCGCTCACTTTGGCAGCACATATACTAAAATTGGTATCTTTTTCCAGCTCTATTGATGACAGATAAAATGGGGAGATATTTAAAATGTATATTGTGATGACCTGATGTATGTATATGTTGTGAAAAGCTTCCTCCATCCAGTTAATTACCACATCTATCGCATATTTATATATATTTTTTTGTGAGAACATTGAAGCTTTATTCTCTCAGAAAATTTCAGTGACATAATACAATGTTATCAACTATAGTCATCATGTTAAACATTAGATCCTCAGATCTTACTGTTCTTCTAGCTGAAAGTATGTACCCTTTTATGAATCACTCTCTCTTTCCCTCATTCCACCAGCTGTTGGCAACCACCATTCTACTCTCTGTATATATGAGTTTGACTTTCTTTTTTTTTAAGATTCCACATATAAGTGATACCAGGCAGCATTTGTCTTTGGAGCATTTGTCTCTGTCTGACTTATTTTACTCACCGTAATGTTGTGAAGGTCCTTCTGGACCTTTCTTTTTCTCGTGGCTGTATAATATTCCATTGTATGTCTACCCCATACCATCTTTATCTCCTTGTCCATCAAGAGACCCTTAGGTTGTTTCCATATCTTGGCCATTGTGAGTATCGCTGCAATGAATATGGGTCTTGTGATAGATCCTGAGAAGGGAAATTAAGTTAAAAGATCTACTTTTGTTTTAAGGGCTTCCAGGATGCCATCCTGACTCTTAGATTTTTTTTTTTACTAATTTATACTCCTACAACTACTACTAATGAATGTCCATCATAGCACATCCTTGAGAGTGATTACCACTAGTTTTTATTTTATTTTTTGCTATTTGGAAGTCCAAAATGGAATCTTTTAAGAAGCTACTCAAGGTATTATAAGAACACACGTGATGTTTGGTAGAGCAAAGGTGCCTGTGACTGCCTCTGCCGGGAGTTTCAGACCCCCACTTGGGTAGAAGATGGGGAGTGGCAGTCTGCCTCTGCTGAGATGTATGGCCACAGGTTTACTGTAGATGGAGGACTTGAACTGAGGTTGGCCTGTGGTCAAGGCATTGCTCATATGAGACTTTAGAAGAGTTACCTGTTCCTTTTTTGCTTGACTTTCGTGAGTGAATGAACTTCTGTTCATTCTTTTTGACCTGAAATTTGGAAAGGTCCCTGAGAAGTCATGCATTTCCATTTCAGACCTCATCATCTCAAATAAATGGAAATCTAGCCTGCTTTTTAAAACCCTGGGGACAGGAAATCTTGTAAGCATTATGATTTTTCATATATTTTCTTCAAAAGTTGGCAGACATAATCTCATCAGTTGCTACCCCTTCGTACTCCCTCCACTTTAAAAAAAAAAAAAAAGGCAAAATTGAGAAAATTCAGCCCAGTGAGGTGAGATTGCTAGCCTGAGGCTTCTTACTGGAGGTTCCAAGAATAGAACTCGGTTATTCCAACACCCACTGGCTTTGGGCAGGAACATTTTCCAAGTTACCATGAAAAATGGGAAAATCCACTCAATAACCAGAGCCAAGTTCTGTTTCTTGACTTTTCCACAAGCTTTATTAACAACACACAGGGCACACAGTAGAAATGAGTCAGACCCATGGTTTCCCTAGGGCATAAAGCACTGAGCACAAATAGCTAGCTCCCCATTGGGCCTCAGCAGATTCTGAATGAAGCCAGAAAGTGATTCAGCCTTATATCAAAAGAGAACACACACACACACACACACACACACACACACAGAGACACAGAGGCAGGCACACAACACAGACACCAAAAAGCAAAAAAAGTTCCCATTATTTTGAGGTTGCAGAAAATACTAATATTGGAAAAACTGCTTTGTTGGCTTCTTAGGATTTTATTCCGTATATCAGGTTTTTACATAATACTTCCATGTAGCTATTTATCTGGGGCATGACTCCGGATGGAACCCACTTTCATAATGACTTCAATCCCGAAATTGAAGTTTAAAAAGTTTTTAGTAAGTGATAAAGAATTGGATGTAATAGCCATATTCAGGCTTTGTAAGAAATAACAACTGTGCACCTTTTAAAAACATGGCACTTTTGTGGTAAAGGTAGTGGATGCATGATATAATAGCCATTTCAGTATTTTACATTGATGGACCACTTCTAATGAATGAACATATATAATAGTAATTACTGTTATTGTTTTTAAGATTTTTATTTTTTTAAGTAATCACTACACCCAACATGGGGGTCGAACTCACAACCCCGGGCTCTACTGATTGAGCTGGCCAGGTGCCCCTAATTATTTTTATTATTTTATAAATTATAATACTTGCTTTTTATAACTCCAACAAGGCCTTATTGGCAGTGGATTTTCTGGGGCTTTGTAAGATTTTGAGGTACCTTAGGCTTGTTCATTTAATTAACCCTTTTTGGTGGCAATCTTAGTCAAACATATTCTTCTTCGAGTTGGTCTAGGGGAATGCAGCATCCCAGACTACTTGCAGTTTCTGGTTCTTCTAAGAGCCTCTCTCTTGCAAAGGGCCATCATGTAATCTAGGAAGACTGAAGATTTCAGGAGAAAACCCAAGCACATTAGAGCAGCACTATTACTGCCGATGCCTGCTGGAGAGTCATTCTACTTTTATAAAGTGTCAGTTGTAATTTGTTTCCATTCCCAGAGGGCTGTCATCTTTCCTCTGGGCTCATGTTGGTATCTGGGGCAACTGAGGAGTCCAGTGCCCCGGCCATCAGAAAAGAAGGAGGGTGGAAAGGTACAGACGGGCTCCTGCGTCAACTCCGTCTAAAAGAAATAAGCATATTACTTTCCTTGATGCCTGCAGAAGCCCCGCTTGCCAGTGTGATCTGCCCACTGGGGGTCCTTGCAGATTTGATGATACAATCTCCAGTCTTCTACCTCTTAGGAGGCATATTCCCCACTTCCATTGTATGCTGCCTGAGCGGCATCATGGTTTCCAGTGAACCCAAGCCTGGCCCCCTCCCTCTCTGGGTGAGGAATTTCAAGACTAGGCAAGTATGGGCTTCAAGGGTTTGGGCCTGGTGTCTTTCCCACTTACACATTCAAATGTAGGAAGAACTTTCTCTCAAGCATGAATCAGCCTGGGTTTTGCTCTGTGAGCTTAGTGAGAGGAGTAAAATTCTGGTTTTTTTATTTTGTTTTGTTTTTTTTGTTGTTGTTGGTTTTTTTTGAGAGAGAGAGGGAGCATGAGAGGGGGAGGTCAGAGGGAGAGGGAGAAGCAGACTCCCCGCTGAGAATGGAGCCCGATGTGGGACTCGATCCCAGGACTTCAGGATCATGACCTGAGCTGAAGGCAGTCGCTTAACCAACTGAGCCACCCAGATGCCCATAAAATTCTGTTAATAAAGCACTTTGCTTATGAGACTGATGCTGAGGGTCAGAGTTTTGTGGGCAGAGCTTTGCATCAGGATTGGGGGAGCTTACAACCCATGTGTCCCCTAGCCAGAAGTATAACCAGTATAGCCAGACCACTGCCTTCGTTTTCCATTGACTTGTGTCTTCTGCCACTGGCCATGGTTTGGGCAGAGCCACATTTCCTGGGTTCTGTTTGATAGTTCCAATCATGCCCTTGAGGTTTTCTTTTATGCCTTTGAAGCCAGACATTCAGGAACGATTTTTCCTTCATTATTTGGTAGGTTACACCAACATGAAAATTCTCTCCTTGGCTCAACCACAAACAGATACTGAGAGGCTAATAAATCTGTTGATGAGGAATCTTTCAATAAGGATTTTTGTTGTTTTACAGGAGGGACAGAGGTGTTTCCTTTCTCTGGTTCCTCTTGATTTTCAGCGTCTGTTGGTAATGGGATAATTACACAATGATCAAAAAATAACTCACCAGCTCTGACGAGCAGGTGCCCCACGTCCACAAGCTTACTGCATAATAACAGGTATTACGAGAGGACGCGGCTCTCTGGATGGGAATAACTGAATTTCAAGCTCCAGCATGCCATTGGAGTGCCCAACCAAAATGGAAGGGAAGCTAGGAGATTTAAAAAAAAAAATAAAAAAAGACTTAACAGGTAAATGGAAAATGATATTCTGGGTTATGTTTTCCCAGTCTGAACTCACTTTGGGAAACATGTAAATATGTAATGATTTTTGTTTGTAAAAATTTTTGCAGTGTTCTCTATTTCTTTTGAAGGGGTATTGGTTATGCACATGGAGATTGTGCTCATATCCAGAAAGGAAGGATCATTTTATGGTACAGAACAATGGCGGAAAGGGAGATTTTTGTCTCTTCTCTGTCTTCTGGGTGCCTGAGAGTTTCCTCTTCTCCTATCTATGTAGCTCATCTAATATTATGAGGACTTAGTTGTATCAAAAAGAAATTCTGAAAGTCCCTGAATTTCTACCTGCAATAAATTCTGTTACCTCTGGCTGCTGAGATGCTCTGAATTACCCAGGGACACAGGATCTCCGTTTGTCTGCAAGTGTCGGTGATGGAAATTTGGTCTTCCTCTTGCCAACCAGACTGAAGCCAGCTTGAAATGGTAGCTAGACTGTCCCAGATTTGGATCTAAGGGACATTTCCCTTTGGGTTTGTTCAGCCATAAATGTTCTATCCTGACTGATATTGTTTAGGAGTTGGTTTCTGTGGAACCGAAATCAAGAAAAAGACTCCGAATGGTGTGTATTTGAATTTAGAGGGGCCTTTGCTGTGACCTTCCGTGTCTGTTATGACATTCGTGTCTAGTCAGCGCTTCCTGTTCAAAGTCTTGCTCTGTCTTGTTAATGTCCCCCAGCCCCAATCAGATGACACCCTCTAAGGCTAAATGTCTTGCCTGGTTTGCTTCTTCATCCCCTCACTTCTGTATTCACTGTAGCCTGTACCCCTTAGTCTTCCTGGGGCACCTCTCAAGGTCACTGTCCCCTGCCCCAGGGCCATTTTCATTATTATGCAGTTAAGTCCCATGTCCTGGTTTCCAGCCCTAGTCTCCTTCCCCAGCGCTTGCTCCCATATCCAGTGGTTCCCTAGATGTCCCTACATGATGCAGCCTCAAGTGCTCCAACTCAAGTGCACTCTCCCTCTATCCCCCTGCCCTCCCCATAGGGGTCCTCCATCTCCCATTTCCCAGTGACTCACATCCTCCTCCACCTGCCCCTGCCTGGCATCCGGTTAAGATTTGGGTTCCTTCCTCTCCCTCTCATCTCTCCTCCCAGCCCCCATTTCCACTCACTGGCCTTCATCATCAATTTCAGTCTCTTGACTGTCTCAGTGTCAGTCTCAGTGACCCCTCCACCGACCCCCCAACATAGGTGGGGAGCCCCATCATCTCTTCCCTCAATTTCTCCAATAACCTCTTCACCGCTGGCTCTCTCTCCTTCTTCAGTTTCAGCTCCTCCCCAGCTTATTGTCCCCGGGGGGCCCTGGAATGATTTTCCTGAAGCACAGATCGGATGGTGTTTCTGCTCTGCTCCAGTCCCGTCAGGGATGCCTCATTGCCCTGATAGACCTGGAGTGGCCGCATGTCGGGGGTGTGTGTCTTCCCGGTGCAGATAAGTCTCTCTTAAGGTCCCCAGTTCCGATGGTAAACCGTATGGTCTCCCACCTTATAAGGGGACTTCTGAGAGGTGCCACCCTCCCCCAGCATCCTCACCGCTGTCCTTCTGGTCATATTCTGCATCAGCTGTGTGGAACTCCAAGGGCTCTGCCATGTTTTCTGCCTCCAGCCTTTACCGGCGTGGGTCTGGCTGCCTGGGGTCCGCTGCCTGCTCTCCCTGCCGGCCCCTGCACTTCTGCTCACTTCGGCTTCTATGTCCTTTCTTCCAGGAAACCTCCCTGTTCGCTCCTCCTCACTAGACAGGATGCCCCCTCCCATCTGTTCCCCCAGCTCCCGCACTCCATTAGCTCTGGGTGCCTTCTGTGGCTTTGTATTTAATTCTCTGTGCTAGAATTAAATTCTAGAAAAAATTCTGTGTGCTAGATGCTCATCTCCTTCAGGGCCAAGGGCTGTCCGTCCGGCACTGCTCTCTAAGGTTTGCCCGGTGCCTGCCCAGCAGCAACAAGTTTTGATCACTGTTGTTTAACTGGTGCCTAAAAGGGTAAGATGAGAATAGGATTCCTCCCCACTGAGAAACTCAGTCATCCTGACTCTTACGTGATGAGAGGAACCCTCTAAGCCCCTGCACTGGGAACAGTTTCCATTGTGTTTCTGGAAAACGCTGGGAATATAGATCAGAACATACTCGTCCTGTGGTTGAATCATTCAGGCCCACGGCGCAGGTATGGGAGGAGAGGCCTCACCAGGTGTATGTCACTTCTTCAGCCAACGTGTGCTGAGCCTGCTAGGATTCAACGATTTCCTCTGTAGCACATCATTTGTGATGAGCTGTTATTTTGAGCATTGTGATGATTCCTCTTTAATGAGGAGTTTGTGAGTGCTGCAACAGTTGGACCAGGGATGGAGGCAACCCCCTGACGCTAGGAAGGCAGCTCCCCTCACTTGCTGGGCTGCAGAGGGGTTCTCAAGACAACTGGGCACCCCTGGTATTTCAGATGGGGTCCCAGCAGGAAGGGAACTTGCTCACTCTGGCGGTTCCAGTGAAGAGAATTTACTAGAGGGGGCTAATGACAGAAGTCCAGGCAGGGTGAAGGAAGTCAGTGAAAGCTGTTTGGACTTGTGCCACCCCTGCGCACAGGAGTAAGGGGGGGAGCCCAGGGAGCCTGGAGGACGGTGCCAGAGCAAATGGCTCAGGGACACAGCCCCTGCTGGAATCCTGGTCCGAAGCTTGGAGGGAACAGGGAGAAAGCTCCCTGCTCTCTCTCCTCTTGGCCTTTCTGCTCTTCTGATGGGTCCCCCACGGGCCAGCCCAAAGCCAGAGGGTGATGTCATCAGCAGGTGGGCCTGCGGGACACAGAGCAGGTCGGGAGGGTGGAAGACAGACCTGGGAGGGCAGGGAATAACCAGCCACGATGCATCCTTCCAGGGGCCATCCTGGAGGCCGCCGCTCTTCCCCTTCGTTTGGTTTCACCTGTTTTACTCCCTGGGAAATGTCACAGGGCTGGAAATACTCTTCTGCCTTTATGGAGCTTACCCTATGGGCTAGATGGGGCCTGACCTGCTGTGGGGACATACCTATGAACGATTCATGCCTCCTAGTTCCTTCTTTCCAAGGTTTCTTTCCTACCTTCAAAATCCTGCCTGTGTCATTCCTTAGGGTGTCCAGACCATGGCATCATCTCCCTCCCCCTCTCCTGGCAAACGTAGTGACTTTCTGGGGGCTTCCTCCCCCCCGTTTTGTGCCTCCTCAGTTGGGCCTCCCCACGGGAGCCAGCGGGACCCTGGGACCAGGCGGGGGGATCTAGGCGCCCTGTGCCACATCGCCTGCCCACCACAGGTGGGATACACCCCAGCTTCTTTAGCCGGGCGAAGAGGCCAGATGTGGGGGGCTCTGTGTGCCTCTCACTGCCCAGCATTCATACCCCCCACCACTGCCCCTTCACCCACACTGGCGACCCCAAGCTCCCCAGCCCGACAGGCCTTTCCCACCTTGCCCTCTGCCCACGCTTCCTCTTTGCTGCCTATACCTCCCCACCTGCTTTCTCTGGGGGGCTGGCTTCTCCTCGTTCTTCACCTTGCAGTTTATGTGGCACCCCCCATGGCCGCCTTCCCCAACCCCTGAAGGTCAGAACGGCCCTTCCCCACCTCCTCATCTCTCCTGTAACACCTGGGACCCTGCACGCCCATCTCGGGGTGCCCGCCCGGGGCTGGCACACTCGGCCAGTTCAGATCTGAGGAAAGCGCCCCTGGGAGACCAGGGCAGAGCCCGCCGCCGGGCTCCTCCCGAGGCTTTGCTTCTGGGGAACGCCTGGGCTCTGGGTGTATGACTGTTCCCATGACTTTAATTTACTGATTTAGGATCCTGTGGGCCACAGGACTGAGGAAAGGCAGCTCTTAGAAGAGCAGACCACCCCCAGCGTGGGTGTCTCTTAGGTGGTCGTGGGTCAGTCCCTCCCTTTGTTTTGTCTCCCACATTCTACCCTGCTTGCCTCCTCCTATTTTTCCCAGCCTCTGACTTTTTGGCCTTATGCCCGTTGCTGTGTGCGATGACGAAGGACGCGCACACGCCCCTTTGCTGTCTCTCGCTGCTCGCTCTGGGACAGGAGTCAGCGGCCCGGTGCATCATGGAAAACCCTTATCACTTCAGATCCAGCTCTTTGGGAATTTGGGAGCCTGGATGGGACAAGCTGGTGGGGACCTTTGTACCCCCCCCAAAAGAGACTCATTGCTCAGCAAAGCAACACGATAAGCAAGCCCCTTGGTGGGGGGCATCCTCTCTGAGAGAAGAAAAGTGTCTTGGGGCACTTACCCCTGACGGTGGATGGCTAATGCCAGGCTTGCCTCGGGGCATTGCCCGGCCGCTGCGAGCTCCTGCTTCCGCCAAGGGTGAAAAAGGGATCAACATCCTTCAGCTTTCACTACATCAAATTAGCCACTACCCCAGGTCATTTGAATTAAGTACACGACCTTCCCCACGTCCTCCTTCGGGGCCACGTGCTGTAGTCTGAGAGCGAGGCCCCAAGTTGTCGATTATGCAAATGAAAACGGAGACCAGGGGCGCCTGGGTGGCTCAGTCGTTAAGCGTCTGCCTTCGGCTCAGGTCATGATCCCAGGGTCCTGGGATCGAGCCCCGCATCGGGCTCCCTGCTCGGCAGGAAGCCTGCTTCTCCCGCTACCATTCCCTCTGCTTGTGTTCCCTCTCTTGCTGTGTTTCTCGCTGTCAAATAAATAAAATCTTAAAAAAAAAAAAAAGAAAAAAGAAAACGGAGACCAGACCCCTATCCGGATTCCGAAGACCACACACTTCCTTAGGGCCAGAGCCGCAGCTGGATTCTTCGTGTCTCGAGGATTGGATGTCTCCATTATTTCCCTCTTGGAGCTTTTATGCAGAGATGTGACGACAAATCAGGAGATTTGCTTCCTTTTCTTAGTTTTTTTTAAATGTATGCTTTCTCCACCTTGCTCTCATTGCCTTATTATTATAGCAGAGAAAGGACGAAGAAAATTAAAATAGTAAACCACAGCATTAAAGGCAGTTTTGTGGCAACGTTGATCAAACCCGTATCTCGCCTACATATGCCACTTGGAGGCGGGAGCTCGTTCTCACAGCAGCGCCGTAATCCCTGCTCGGTGAGGGCGGACGTGGAAACCGAGCCCTGCTCTGAGCTCATCCACACCGCATGCTAGATCATTCAGTTGCCAGAGGGAACCAGGGCAGAGGTTGGATCTGGAAGAATCCGAGGCTCTGATCACTCTGTCGTTGAGGGAGAGCAGACAGAGAAATGGGGATGGAGAGATGGAGTGGGTTCAGCACTGGTTCTCAGATACCCCCAGGGGAACCGAGTAATCACGCACATGACCTAGAGGTAATAAATGACCCTCTCCCCAAAATTCTCCCAGGGGCGCCTGGGTGGCTCAGTGGGTTAAGCCTCTGCCTTCGGCTCAGGTCATGATCTCAGGGTCCTGGGATCAAGCCCTGCATCGGGCTCTCTGCTCAGTGGGGAGCCTGCTTCCCCTTCTCTCTCTCTGCCTGCCTCTCTGCGTACTTGTGATCTCTCTCTCTCTGTCAAATAAATAAATAAAATCTTAAAAAAAAAAAGGATTCTCCCAGTACTCCAGAAAAACCACCGTGGCTGTTCAAAGCCCCAGCCCGACTAGGCAGGTGTGGGCGGAATGAGTGCTGTCCTCTCCTCCTCCAGGGGCGGGGAATGAGGGGGAGTTGGCCATGCTTTGGACGCTCACCTTGCCTGCATGACCACATCTCCTTTTTTGCTGATTCCCTGAAGGGATTAGCTAGCAAAGTTAGAAGTCATGGCTATTATCCATTTTTCTATATGACATTTCAACCTCCTCGCTTCTGTTGAGGATTTGAAGATCTTCTTTGCAACTTTTTATAGGCCCTGTTTTCTTTTCTTTTCTTTTTTTTTTCCTGGGAGTCCTACACAAGATCAACAGAATTAAAGTAAATACAAATGTTCCGCGGCCATTTAACAATCTCTGAACTATGTCGCTGCAGAACAGCAAAGGACAGGGGACGGTGCCCAAATGCTTCTGCGCGTGGGGGCTGGTGGGGGCATGAATGACGTTATCCTACTAGGGAAAAACAGACCACACGCCAGGTGCTAGGTCCGGTTTTGTCTCAGCCAAACTCAGAATGACCCTATTTATACTGTTTTCTTAGAGATTAGGCAGGGGCCTGGAGATCCCTGCCAGTCTCCCCACTGAAAACCTTCTCTCATCTGAGCTGCTTTAATGCCTAACACTTTCCTGGAGATCCGCTGATGGTTCTCGTCACTATCAAGTGCCCTTCTGCAGGCCACGGGATTTAATCACCAACAATTTCTAGTTTTCTTTCTGCCCTCATTTCCCTCTCCAAGTGCGTAGCATTTTTTTTTCTTTCTCAGATTGAGAGTTTTGATTATTTACTTATTTATCATGTCTTTTTCTTTAATTTTTTTAAAATTTTAATCCCAGTGTAATTAACAGCGTTATTTGGGTTTCAGGTGTACGATATGGTGAGTCAGCGATTCTGTACGTTCCTCAGTGTTCATCACGATAAGGGTGCTCTTAATCCCCTTCACCTGTTTCACCCATTCCCCCCGCCCCCACCCCCCTCTGGTGACCGTCTCTTTGTTTTCTATGGTTAAGAGTGTTTTGAGTTTGTCTCTTTTTTCCCCTCATCCATTTGTTTTGTTTCTTAAATCCCACATATGAGTGAAATCGTATGTTATTTGTCTTTCTCCTTCTGACTTTTTTCACTTGGCATAATACTCTCTCGATCCATCCACATCATTGCAAACGGCACGAGTTCATTCTTTTTGATGGCTGAGTGATACTCCGTTGTATGTATATACCACATCTACTTTATCTATTTATTAACTGATGGACACTTGAGCTGCTTCCCTATCATGGCTCTTGCAAATAATGCTGGTGTAACATAGGGGTGCATATATCCTTTTGAATAAGTGTTTTTGTATTCTGAAGGGTTTTTTTGTTTTGTTTTTTAATATTTGCTTTTTCAAACAAAGCAGTCTAGGCTTTGTTATGGTCCTCTCCCCTGACTTTGCTTAGTGATTTAGTCAACAGGGGATGAAATTGGGCCCAGGGGACAAGAATCTGATCATTCCAATGCATGAAATTTTGGAATCCTTGTTCAGGTCCCACCTGATTTGAAGTAGCCTGGGACCTTCAGTTTCTCCCCCAAATACCTTATGTGTGGATCCCCAGAAAGCTGGTGCCGGCATTTATATTCACTGAATGAAAACCACAGAAAAGAAGGAAAAAACCAGATCACGGATTCAGAGTCTTTGCAGTTATATATTACGATGGGTAATTTCATGTGTCATTTTGGCTGGGCAGAGGGATGCCCAGATAGCTGGTAAAACATTATGTCTGAGTGTGTCTGTGAGGGTGTCTCTGGAAGAGAGTAGCACTTGAATCAGTAGAAGAGTCAAGCAGACGAGTAGATGAGTCCTCCTCCATGTGGGTTGGCCCTTTAATTCTGCAGGCCTGAGTGGAACAAAATGGCAGCAGAAAGGTGAATTTGCCCTCTCTCTTCTTGAGCCGGGACGTCTGTCTTCTCCTGTCCTTGGACCTTGGAGCTCCTGGTTCTCAGGCCTTTGGACTCAGACTGAATCTTCCTGTTGGCTTTTCTGGTTCCCAAGCTTGCAGATAGCACACCGGGGGGGTGGGGGTGGGGGGGGGGGCTCTCAGCCTCCATACCCACAGCAGTGGGGTTGTGACAATATGTGTGAAATGTCCACCAGAGGAGATCGTTAGATATCCAATGGCCAGAGCTTTTACTGGGGGCTGATCACGTAGGCACCCTCTGCCTAGCTTGTACCCAAATTCCAGAATCCCAGAAGGAAAGCAGATATTCAGCAAAAACCTCTTTTTTTTTTTTTAACCCCATTAATGGAAGCCTTCATAGGCATAGTACAGTTGTTTTTTTTTTTTTTTTCTTTCATCTTGAACAGAATGAGACACTTAGAAGGTTGTGTGTCCTGGGGGCAGTGGTCCTACGAGTTTCAACAACTTTTCCTTAGATCCTTGGGATCTGACCTGGGCTGGGGCCATCCTTCTCAGGATGCCCTTAGTATTTCCAGAGGCCTAGAGTAATACTGAGTATTTTTCTGTATACCAACAGAGAAAAGCTCTCTTTTCTGTTGCTTTCTTACCTTGAATAACCAGCCCTAAATTTTTTCTCTTCCAAAGACTAAATTAAAACCCCAGTCTGTTAGAGTATTTCTTAAATTGTAGTTGGCCGTAGCATGATGGTACAGCGTGTGTGGGATTTGCAATCAGACACACCACCTTGACTTGTGTCTTGTGACTAGTCGCTCGGCCTTTCTGAATCTGTTCCACAAAATAGGAGAGTCCTTGAAGATTTGTGGCTTTGCAGTGATGTGTGAGAAGGGTTGAGCCCAGACCACGGGTGCCCGGTAGAGGGCCACTCTTGTCATTAGCAGGGGCCAGGACCTGGCCTGGGCCCACTGGAAGTTAGAAGTAGACTGGAGTGTTGGCTTATATATTCCAGGCTGTTCCTTTCCCTAGTTGTGAGCCTTCAGTACTGGCCCTGAATTAGCTGTGGCTTTGGAGATAGTAGCATCTAACAGGTGATCGCCTGAGGATTGCAAAAATTGAGCAAATCCTAAATCAGCAAATCTTCATTCACAATGAAAGAGTTAAAAAAAATTCCTTGTGATATCCTCAAACCTATCAAGTAATACTCTTGTCTTAGGGTTCTCCGGAGAAACAGAATCAATAGGAGACGGATGGATGGGTGGATGGATGGATGGATGGATAGATAGGGACTTATGATAAAGAATTGGCTCGTGTCATTACGGAGACCGAGAGGCCCCACGATCTGCTGTCAGGAGAGCCAGCGGCGTAATCCCAGTCTGAAGGCAGGAGAAGGCCGATGTCCCAGCTTATCATCAAGGGAGAGAGTGAATTCTCCCTTTCTCTTCCTTTTTTTTTTTTTTTTAAAGATTTTATTTATTTGACAGAAAGAAACACAGCGAGAGAGGGAACACAAGCAGAGGGAATGGTAGCGGGAGAAGCAGGCTTCCCACTGAGGAAGGAGCCCGATGCGGGGCCCGATCCCAGGACCCCGGGATCATGACCTGAGCCGAAGGCAGACGCCTAACAACTGAGCCACCCAGGCGCCCCCCCTTTCTCTGCCTTTTTGTTCGACTTGGGCAAAAACCACAGGGATTGCATAAACAGACAGGCACAGTGAGCCACTCTCATCAAAGAGTTAAAATGGTGGGAACACTTTCCAAGTTGAATTTCTCGGATCCCAGCCAAGGGCCACCCTTGTAAGAGGCCTTTGCAAGGATAGGAGTTAGGCCTCGCTGTGTTAGCTCTTTCCTGCACCGCCCGCTCTGGCCTGCTGCACGATTCTTTCCCATCTTCCGCTCCCGGTTCTTATGGGAGCCATGCACTCTTGGTGCGTGGGAGACCGTAGTCTGGGCAGGACAGATGTCAGGCACTCTTGTCCGTGTCTGCCAGGGGCTGTTATCCCAGTCCCAATGCCTGGCTGTCTGAGGACTATCGTCCTGTGTACCACAGAGTAAAATTATTTTTCTTTTCCGCAACTCATTTTTGAAGTTATCACCACAGGTGCTTTCTGCGGGTAGAAACGCGGAGTGTGTCGTGGTTTAATATGTATTGAAAACGTCCATCTGTGGTGCATTTACTGACTGGGGACCGGACAGCGAGAGCCACACGCTTTCAAAATTATTCCCTGAATGTACATCCCTTTACGTTTGCGGGAAGTTTTATCGCCATTTAGTTGAGCTGTGGAGATTGGGATTGATAGGACAGAAACGTTCTGTGCTTTATTATTTGCCTGCATTTTAGGGCTTCATTGTGATAATGACTGTGGATGAGGGCTCTTCCTTTTCTTCCTCCCGCCTTTCGTTAGCATGGTTAACATGGTCTGCGTGAGCATCTGTTACGTGAACGGTGGCCCAGCTCCGCCCCCCCCACCCCCCCAGTGGTTTGCACTTGAATCTGACAGGCTGGGAGTCCTGGGGGGGGGACGGGGGACGCGAGGACTTACTTTGTTCCTTCTGCTGTGTCTTTGGCACCAGAGACGCTGACGAGATTGCGTCTTTTTTGAAAACATGGGAAAGAATGTGGTGGCCTGATTTGCATTGCTTTCTAGCAGAAACATCTCTTTAAATCTGGGGACATGTGGACCTGGGGCTGCTCTGGGGTTCACTCTCTTGAAACTCCTTAGAAGAGTTGCTTCAGGGTCACCTGGCATCTGTGAACTGTTATATCTGTGGCTTGACCTTTTTTTCCCTCCTGCCATTTTTGGCCCTTTTGGATACATTCACATACACGTTTTGTTGTTGTTGTTTGTTTAATTTGTGTGACAAGAGCCGAACTCTTTTTTTGCCCCTCAGTCTAAGCTTTATATATTCTACTCAAAGATGGGAACAAAAACCTCCCTATAGCCTGAGAAGCACTTGGTAAGAGTCCATCTCAGTAAAGTCTCCAGAACATGGAATGGATTGGAAATCGTGTAAAATGAATTTTCTTTTACATAAGGTGAAAAAAAAATGCAAGTTCATGATTTATTTTTAAATTTATGGAAGAGAATCTCTCTGATGGCATAAAAATGCAGCAGGTAATAATTCTTCAGGTCTTTTAAGGAATTAGAATGGACCCAAACTCCATAAAATTTAAACCAAAGGCTCAAGGAGTTATTACAGGCGTCTTAACTAATAGTTTGCTTTCCTTAAAACTTTGGTTCCTAGGGTGCCTGACTGGCTCTGTTAGAAGAGCATCTGACTCTTGATCTTGGAGTCATGAGTTCCAGCCCCATGTTGAGCATGGAGATTACTTAAATAAAACAAACAAAGAAAAAATTAACTTTGGTTCCCCTGAAATACTATACGAAAATGGAACTTCATTCTGCTAATAGTTAATTCAAATGGACCTGCAAAGCCCTTCCAGTTTTAGTCACCCTGGTAGCTGCCACACCAGACCTTGAATATTCACCTTTGGGGTTTCATGTGTGTAGTCTAATCATTCTGCTCTTTTCCTTCACTCATTCATTCATTTTAAAGATTTTATTTTTAAGTGTAATCTCTACACCCAATGTGGGGCTTGAACTTACAACCCTGAGATCAAGAGTTGCGTGCTCCACCGACAGAGCTAGCCAGACGCCGCCATTCTGTTCTTTGATCGCAGAGGGTTATATGTGGAGTTCTTTTCTCTTCCTTTGTTTTCTCTTATAATAAGGAAGAGATCAAAAAGGAATGTTCCGCCATTGTTGAGCGTTTTGGGAAAAGTGAAACCTGCTTCCTCCACTTTATTTGCAAGGAGAACCACCTTAGAAGGGAGTAGACTTGGAAATGCCTGCCATTCTGTGGGGAGAGGGGGGAGTGATGGCGGATTCCAGGCAAAGCTCTGAAGAAGGTGGGGTATGTCTTTGCCTCCTTTTCACTGTCCTTTTTCCTCTCAGTTCTTTACTCTTTCCTCTTCTCCTCCCTATTTCTCTCTTCTCCAACACTCCCCTTCAATTTTGAGCCAGTTTCTTTGACTCCCTTTATATATTAGCTCCCAGCAGGTGAGAAAACAGGGACACCCCTTTCAAAGAGATCTATTTTGTTAAGGACTCTGGGTGACAGAGCCAAAGCCATTAACCCTCAAGAGTGAAACTCTGGCTTCAGTTGGAAGGACGTTTATGAGCAGAAGGTCTTCTCAGGAATTGTCTGTTTACAAGATCTGCTCGCTCTTTATGGGACAGAGAGGATAGATGTCCTCTGTGTACCACGTGCTGCTGTCACACACACAGGTGGATGAATGATGGTGCTCGCATTTTGAGGCCCCTGCAATGGCGGGAGAGGGGACAGACAGGC
>CM053611.1:19115422-19133476 GCA_028646535.1 Procyon lotor | reverse complement strand
CTACAGTATTTGCTTTTTTGTGTCTGGCTTATTTCACTTGGGATAATATCGCTAAGGTTCATCCATGTTGTAGCAGATGCCAGAATTCTCTACCTTTTTATGACTGAATAATAGTCCACTGTATGTTTATGTCCCATTTTTTAAAAAAAGATTTTTATTTATTTGAGAGAGAGAAAGCAGGAGTAGGGAGAAGGGCAAAGGGAGAGGGAGAAGCAGACCCCCTGCTGAGCAGGGAGCCCAACCCCAGGACCCTGGGATCATGACCTGAGCCAAAGGTCATGATCTGACCTTAACTGACTAAGCCACCCAAGTGCCTCAGCAATATGTCCCATTTTGTTTATCCAGTTCTTCTGTCGATGGACCCTTGTGTTCCTTCCCCCTTTTGGCTTTTGTGAATAACACTGATATGAACATAGATGTACAAATACCTGTTTGCATTACATCTTTTCAAAGTAAGCTTTTTTAAAAAAAATGTAATATATGCATTACATTTTTGGTGACCATAACATGCTTCAATTCACATTGAACCTGAACTTGTTATCCGAAACCTCAAAAGTTTTAGACATAAGCATAATGGATTTTGTCCTTGATCCTTGTTCCTTTTGTCCTGAGTTGTTAATTTTTGCGCAACTAAATTGTATATTTCATCTTGTTAGGTCTTGTTCACCAAAGCAGCCTGTCCAGACCTTTTAGAAATCTGAGTCTTTCATCTCATTTAACTTTGGGTCGTTCACAAAAACGATCCTATCTTCTATATCTTTGTACAAGCCTCCAGGAGCTGTGGACGCTGCTGGAAACCTCTCCCTGGTTGGCATCTTTCTCTGGGTGTTGCTGTGCGGTCATATACCCATTTATACACCTTTTCTCACCCCTGGTTCCATTCTTCATTTTGTTGATAAGGAAACGTATCACCCTCCATCATGCATGTCTGCACATTTTCATGCTTCTAACAGTCTCCAGATTTGCTGACAATGGGGCTAAGCCAGACTGCCAGACTGGTCACACGTGCACTTCAAGTTTTCTGGGGTAGCGGGGGGCAGCCACCGGAAAGTTGCAGTGGAGTGAGGATTGGCGTTCTCTTACGGCATCGTGGCCAGCTTATGATGAGAGCAGGTTTCCGAACAAATTCAGCATCAAGACACTTCTTAACAGATGGGTATGAGCAGTCAGACAGAATCTAGCCCATTTGTTCCATTCTGTCACCTGAAGTTCCAGCCCTGTGTCCTCTTAGGTGCTCTATCACTTACGATGACAAACTTCCCTTGAAGCCAAGTTACCAATATTCCAAAAGCAGGATTCCATTTTCCTTATGCCACGCATCAGGCAGCTCAGAAATCCTCCAAACCAATGGCTGGACCAGTTTGTGATCCGATCTACGGGTACAGGTCTGGGGCCTTGTTGGATGGAGTCTTATACCCTGTGTGTTCAAGGACAGAGACTGTCTAAACTATTTTACCCCATTCTTAGTGCTCATCGTGCTAATTAACCCTTGATTTCATCAAGAAAAAAAAAAACAAAACATTCCTCACATTCATTTTGCTAGTTAGCGGAGGAACTAATATTACTCAAATATAGATAACAGAAGCGGTTCTAGTTGGGGGCTCCTGGACTGAGGACTTCTTGGTCAGGATGCTGGCTGACCAGCTCAGGATGCCGAGATACAATTTACTTACAGTAAAGATAACAAATCTCAGACTTTTTAAACCCATGTAAGGACCACCTAGATCAAGATGTAGACCATATCCATCACCCTCGAAAGCTCCCTGGTACCCTTTTCCTCAGTTAGAATAATGTCCTTCCTTCCCAGAGGTAATCACTTTTCTGACCTCTGTCACCACAAATTAGTTTTGCTAGTTTGAATTCCATATAATGGAATCATATTTAAGTTTTGTGAGATTCCTTCACGTTGTATAAATTGTTCATTTTTTTCCCATTGCTCTGTAGTATTCCATTGTATGAAATTTACACATACATACTACTTCTTTATCCATTCATTTGTTGATGGACATTTAGGCTCTTTCCATAGTTTGGCTATTGTGGACTTTGCTGCTTAGAAACATTCAGGTGCACATCCATTGTATGAAATTCAGATACCCATACTATATTTGGTAGACATTTGATTATTTCCAATTTGGGGCTCTTGTGAATAAAGCCGCGAAAAACATTCTTGACTATGTCTTGATGAGTTGATTAAGGTAACTAACTGTCCCCGGAATTGGTTTATATTCACAAACACAGAGAGAACATCGCATTGTCTGTGACATATGGTTTTGAAGTATATTAAACAGACCCTACAGACTGTATCAAACAAAGGAATGGAGTCGAGTATGTTTGTATTTAGCGAAGTATACGTTGGAACAAAAGGAGATCATTGCTTTTGTGGTCCTTGCCTGTAATAAGTATTCGAAGTCAGAGGGTCAGCTTCCTGAGAGCCGAGATTCTCATGTGAAAGTATGTTGTTTCCTCAACGCCTTCTCTAGAAGGGGTGGGAAAAGGACCTTTTCGTTAATTCTGCAAATAGGCATCATTTTCTAATTTTAGGTTGTCACTGTGAAAAAAACGTCATGAATTACTAAAAAAAACTCAGAATATCAACTACTTTTGGGGGTCCCTGCGTCGGAATGAATAAGGTCTTTAAATATTCATTTATGTTTTTCTTTCCATGTCATTTTGGGTATTGTGATGAAAAGAAAGTATTTGCTGCTGATTTAGAATCCCTGAATACTCTTATAAAAATTTAATTCCACCCATATTAACTAGGCTTTGAAGGTTTTTTTAGAGGGCCTGTTTTCTTCTAATAGGTTACTAGCGGGAAAATCTGTTAGCCTAGAAAATTGACGGATGGAAGTAGAATAGGGAAACTGAACTCCAGCTACCATTGGGGGATGCTGCATCGATTGAAAATTTCAAAGCGTCTGTGTTTTTATGAAAGCGAAGAAGCAGGTTGGCACTGCCCTTGACAAGAATGGAAAAAAATTTCAGTGGCCCGTAGCATACACATGCACTGAAGCTATCGCCACCTCTTACAGCACCCAACGGTATTTCTTAACAACCCTATGGTGTAAACCAACATTACAGATGTCTGCTTCTGGGAGTCTTTCTCACACACACACCTGCACGAGTCCTGAGGCGACACCCGTACAAGGTTAGTATTGGAGCTTTGCGTGTAACATGGGGGCACCCGAAGCTACCAGAGGTACGGCAGTCTGTGACGGAGGGGTTGAAGGACAGTGTCCGTGTGCGGTGGGGGCTGTGTGGTTGGTAAGAGGGGTGATGATGTGTGTTCTGATGTTGCATGGTGTCCAGGTATGTTGCCACGTGAAAGGAACAAACTGCAGACTGAGGTGTAGACTATGGTACCTTTATGCAAGAAAGGTGGGGATCTGGAGATATATAGGGCAATTTGCTTATATTTGCATAGAGAAACACTGGAAAGATAAGAAACGAATACAGACGTGGTTCTGTAGCAGGGAGCGGGGCACCTAGGGGTTGGGAGTGGGTGTAAGAATAGATCCATTTGCATGCATCTTCTTATTTTGTGTTGACTTTCGGAATCCTGCAGAAGCCAACCCACCAACAAAAGTGAATCTGTCCGGGCTTGCCCCTTGACATTGAACTAGACCAAGAGCAGGTGGCAGAGGGAAGCCGGTTGAATGCAACACGAAAGGGTGAGGTCATCCTCTCCATTTCCTTTCTCAGAAGCTTTCAAGTTCGGTCATTCAATCGCAGGTGCTTATTGAACCCATCTGCCGATCTGACGTGCCAGGCGCTATTTTGGGGGCTGTCAGTGGGAGCCTTAAGGTCCAAGCTTTCATGGACCTGCTTGAAGGGACAGACAATAAGGAGATGATGAGCGAGGGGGAGAAGGCTCATGCCGCTGGGCCCCGGGGAGGGAGGCGAGAGCAGTCCCCGCCAAGGTCAGGAGGGAGGTTAACTGCTGATCTGTATTCCTGCATGTTCGAGCCGAGTTTGTGCATAATATTGTGGCCCATTGGATAATAAAGGGGGGTAAATTCTCACTTTCGGTCTTTGGCTATAGTGCTCAGGATGTCATTTTACCAAAATCTCATTATCTCTTCAGTTAAGTTTCAAATAAAGAAATAAACACATTTTAGCAGCCCCCAATCTACTGCTGTGTTGGCAGGAGACCAGAATTTAGGTGAATGAATCAAACGTTGATTTGACCAGTCTAGTTTGTCTTCAGAACAGTGGGGCTGCTCTGGGGATCGTGCTATCTCTATGGTTTGGGACTCTAACCATAGGTTATATAGATATTACTCTGACAAGTCTGTTATTTTTTTTCCCACTCAAAATCGTTAAGTGTAAATTGTCCCTTTACTGTGACATATTAGGTATAGAAAATTGAAACACGCACCTCTCCCCCCCACATAGTGTTCACATTCCACGTATCTTCAAGACAATTATTTTCTGAAAATACTATAGAGATGTTCCCACAGTAGACGATGTAGACATTTGCAACATTTCTCCTGTGTTAGTTAATTTTTTTCTCATTCTGGTCTTTTACTGGCAGATTTCTCTTTCACCGTTTCTGAATCAGATGAAATAATACAGTTATTTTTAAAAATTTCAATGATGACATGATTCTTTAAAGGGAGAGATTTCCCCCCCTCCCTTCCTTTTGTTTCTGTTAAGTTTTGGCGAAACTGGAGAAACAGAGATCAAAGTCTGTAGGAAATTGTGACGGTCAACGTGCTTCTCACGTCTCTACTTCTCCCACTCCTTAAGTCTCGCTCAGATTTGACGGAATAAAAACACAGAGACTGGCAGCCAGAGTTGGGAGTCTGGAATTTTCCTGGCAACCAAAGACCAAAATACAGATCTATCTGGAGCCAGCATATTCACAAACAAGCGTAGGTTTGTGATTTAGTTAAGAAAGCACCAGAAGTCAGATTTAAGTAAAAAAAAAAAAAAAAAGAAAAAGCAGAGTAATGCAGATCCTTATTTTATAATCCCGATAAAGTGCTCTCTGTAAAATAGTAAGGAAATGTTCAGGGTTCCCCGGGATCCTCTGTCATCCTAGGGGATGCGTGGAAAGGTGAAGGGCATCGAACCTTGCCAGTGTGTTTTCCTGTTGCCCACTGCTTAAGGGACTTGGGCCATCGGGGAGGGCTGGCCATTTGGGGACTTGGTCAGAGCTGTTCTCTCTTGGAATCTCAGGGTGAACTCTGGAGGATGTGGTCTCTGCTTCTTGGTAGGTGAGTTCTGCTGCCTATATATCATGGCCTTACAGGAATGTGCGACATCCCTGGGCCTGGCTATGGGGGTCATTGGACCTGCTCCCCGATGATGTGACTGTTCATGGCGTCTGTCGCTGGCACAGCAAGGCCACCTTGCAGAGAGTGAGGTTCATTAAGTGGCTATACGCAAGCATGATGCAAGGGAGGGTCTAGGTCTGGTGTTCACACTAGATTTCATTTTCTTTCCGAAGTTCATTTCCAGAGAGGAAATAAGAACCACAGGGATGCAGAGGTGAGAACAGATGATGGAGTGAAATCTCTGATGTCTTTTGCTGGTGTGGGGGGATGTTGTAGAGCAAGCGTGTCTAAAAGCAGTGCGGTAGCCTGTGAAATCACTCATAACATGGGGGGTGTTCTTCCCCTACAACTGGGGACCCTACGTGCTTCTAACAAAAGACTAGCCACATCGGGTGGAGACTGCACAGCTTTGGAGGAAGAAGTTTGTTGCCCATCACAGAAACCAAAGAATTGCTTTTCTTGGAAGCAAATCCATTTTCTGACCACACAGTAAACTGTCCTCTGGTGTCCCCTTTGCGCGAATGTTCTCAGCCAACACTTCTAATATCTTCCGCACACAGCCTGAGCCCTGGCTCCTTGCTGAGTCAGCGACAGAAGACGAGTGTATGTTTACAGTGGGTTTAGTGTTCCGCAGAGCCCAGATTCTGTTAATTTCATGACAAATAAAATTTTCGTATTTTACCGAATTGACAATTTGTATGTCTGATCTGTTTAAAGTTTTTTTTAGCTTTAAGCAGATATTTGACCATATCTGTGGGAGTCTCAGGGCAGTCCGGCAGAATGGGTATAAAATACAATGGTCACAAGGACAGCGAAAATATCTGGTATTTGTGTTTTTCATCGGCATTCATGACACGCGATTGCTGTGTTGTGTGTGTTATTCAACAGGTGATGGATTGGAGGTCAGGTCCCACTGGCTCACCGGGCCAGTTTGAGTCAAGGAGCTTTTATTTCTAAGCAGTGCAATAATGGGGTCCTTTTATGTTGGTGAGAAGAATTCAAAGCGTGGCCCTTAGCAGCAGCATGGACAAGGAACATTCTGCATGGGCTGGAGAGAAGAGGGGTACACTACACCGAATAAGATGCATCTCTTACCAAGATTCTGTTGAGCAAACAGTGGCTGAAATATGTTTCAGGAGCAAACTTATTTCCTGCCTGCCTGGGTTAGGGAGACAAAATAAACTCTAAGAGGTTTTTTTAAGAAAAGATTTTATTTGGGAGCAAGCACAAGTGGAGGAAGGGGCAGAGGGAGAGGAAGAGGGAGAAGCAGACTCCTTGCTGGGAGGCGGAGGGCTCCGTCTTAGGACCCCCAAATCAGCACCTGAGCTGAAGTTGGACGCTTAACAACTGAGCCACTCAGGTGGCTCTAAGAGGTTTTAGGCAAAATATTATATGTATATAAATATATCACATGTTGGGGCTTGTTAGTATTTATTAGTAAATTCGGTCATATATTTATATTCAGAAGTTGCCCTTTTTAACTAAACAAAATTCATAACCCACCAGCACAGTTTTATCAACCGATTTTCTCATGTTTCAGGTTGCTGCTGGTGTTTTCACTACCTACTAAGTTCCTGGTGCTTTCTTTTTTTTTTTTTCCACCCAGGGCCCATGACTTGAAGGATGTGATACATGTGATACTAATGCTGAGCTGGGCTCTGAAAGCCTAGTCAAAATGTATCTCAAAACAGTAGTGAAAGTCACTGGCTGTTCCTTGTCTTCTTCCCATGGTTGTTGAATGACTAAGTGAGGAATTAAGGTGACTGATGTGCAAACACCTAGCATAGGCCTTGGCAGATGGGTGTTGTGTAAATTAGTATTTTCCCTCACCCTCAATAGTGTTGTGTGTCTGTCCTTCCTTCCTTCCTTCTTTCCTTCCTTCCAGCTCCATGCCCAACATGGAGCTTGAACTCACAACCCTTAGATCAAGAGTTGCATGCTCTACCACCTGAGCCAGCCAGGTGCCCCTCAGTAGTGCTTTTCAGTCTTCCCCTGAGTGCTCTCAAGTGCACAGAGTGGTGAACACATGAACTCAGGCATCTCTGGGTGTTTCACAGACTCCCACTGAGGAACACCGATGTTCTAGGGAGATGCGTGGTTGTAACCTTGGGGCTCCCCCTCCTTCCTGGCACACATACTGTAATTTGAGAAGTTTAGTGTTAGTGGCTACCATTGGACAGGGCGGAAGGGAGAGGTCAATATATTCACATCAAACATGTTTTCTCATGTTTGATAGTCTTTGAAATATGGCCACTTATATATGGTTTATAAGGCCATTCTCTTGAGCAGATTGGATGGAACAGCACACCTGTACCCTAGTCATTGTGGACACGGGCAGAGAATCAGCATTCCTAAATTCTGAGTTTGTGTGTACAACTGAAATGTGGAAATCTGATGAGAACACATTGTACTTAGTGTTCTGTGGATTTTAGTTACATGCAGAGCTTTAATGGGGGATTTCTTATTGAAGGATAAGATAATGGGACATTTCTTTACTAACTCAGATAAATGAAAATAAAAAAGAAATCCTCCTGCTCATCTGGGCATTTCTGTAGCAGCTACTAATTTTAGACGATCCTCAATTGCCCATGGATTCAGGGGTTCTTGTAGATGACATAAATTCTTTGATAGTCAAAAATTTCACTTCCATTGTTACTTCTTGTTTCTATGGAACCAATCTTATTTTAAAACCGACTTTTGACAGAAGAGCTAACATTGTGAGCAATCACCACATGTGCTATTTGGGTGTCCCATTTAATGACTGCTTCAGCCCTGCAAATGGGTGTTACTTCCCTGTTCTAGATGAAGAGACAGAGGTTCAGGGAGGCTAAAGCCAGGCCACCCACTGAGTCTTGGAGCTTGGCTCTAACCTCACCTCTGTGACTCAAGACTCATTCTCCCTCACTCAAACTACTGCTGATCCACTGGTAGAAGGATGGTAAAATGTCCTGCAGGATAGGAGGAGGCCCCAAAAAGGCTAACATAATCATGAATCGTCAAGTCCTGAGTAACCTAGAATTGACAAGTACTTGAGTTAGCTTTTATTAAGTATTGACAAGCATTATAAGGAGCAAATGAGATAATGGATTAGAAATACTTTGGTAAGTACAACCAGCCCTAAATATACTAAGGGAGATTGTCAGTGCCTTAAACGTCTGTGGCTGGGACCGTGCCTTTGGCCCTTTCTGAGTTATAGGGTGGTCACTAGGATAGCTCCGAAGGGCTGTTTGCATGAGTTGAGACCTATACCTGGTCTAGACAGACAACAGTGGCCAAACAAGGCAACGCGTGGAGCAAGGATTGTCATGGCCAAGAGCACGTTTTCTTGTTTAAGATCTCTGAAACTTTCTTGCTAAAAGGCACTCAAGGTTTTGGTAACTTTTTTTTTTTTTAAGCAAACCAAGTACTTGAGAAACTTGCTCATAAATACGCGCAGGACGGAAGAAACAGAAGGAGGCTTCCATGTTTAAGCACGCAGCACACAGTGAGCTGGTGGTCTGGTGGTTGGGAATCCAGCCTCACGTTTTCTTGACGGGTGGAACTCTGGGCACTGACGAATTGTGACTCGAGCGATGTCCGAACCCAAATAGTGCGGTTGCTTGCTGTATGCCTAAATATTTTCACCTCTGTTAAAAATAGTGAAACTCTCCACTACATGAGGGCCACCTCAGGGACTTTTCTCTCATCACTGTGCACTTTCTGAGAACATCAGTTGAGACAGACCTTGTCGTGCCTGGTACAGTAACCAGCAATCGGAAGGATGACGTGCACAGTTGTTGAATACACGCACTGCAGAAACTTCTACTACTAGAGGCCAGGCTCGGTTTGTAGGAGCATCCATGAAGAGGATGACCTCTTTTTTTTTTTTTTTTAAGATTTTATTTATTTATTTGACAGAGAGGAGAGAGATCACAAGCAGGCAGAGAGGTGGGCAGAGACAGAGGGGGAAAGCAGGCTCCCCGCTGAGCAGAGAGCCCCATGCGGGGCTTGATCCCAGGACCCTGAGATCATGACCTGAGCCGAAGGCAGCGGCTTTAACCCACTGAGCCACCCAGGTGCCCCAAGAGGATGACCTCTTGATGGGTCTTTATTCCTGTGAAACTTACAAAATATGTTCTTTGTTTTTTTTAATTGAAATTTGATTGAGATAATTGTAAGTTTCTGTGAAGTTATAAGGGATGATTTGGAGAAATCCTGTATATGCTTTATACAGTTTCCTCCAGTGAGGGCAAGTTTTCTGACAAAAATACGGTACGGTATCACAACCAGTATATTCCCATTGTCATGTCATCCATCTGATCTGCTGATTTTGTTCAGATATTTTTGAAGAGATGTATTTATTCATTTTGAGAGAGAGAGAGAGAGAGTGGGTGAGCAGGGGGAGGGGCAGAGGGAGAGGGAGAGAGAGAATCTCAAGTTGACTCCATGCTGAGCGTGGAGCCTGTCTTGGGGCTCCATCCCATGACCCCGAGATCCAGACCTGAGCCAAAACCAAGAGTTGGATGCTCAACTGACTGAGCCACCCAGGCGCCCCTGTTCAAATATTTTTTTAGAGTGTTTTTTTTTTTAAGATTTTTTTTAAAATTTATTATAGAGAGAGAGAGTGAGAGAGGAACACAAGCATGGGAGAGCTAGAGAGGGAGAAGCAGGCTTCCCACCAACTGGGGAGCCGGACATGGGGCTGGATCCCAGGATGCTGGGATCATGACCCGAGCCTAAGGCAGACACCCAACAACTAAGCCACCCAGGCGCCCCTAGAGTGCTTTTAAAATAGTTAAGTGTGACTGGGGAGACAGAAGAGCCATATTGCAGGCTCCTGTGGCAAAGGTGGGCCCAGAACTTTGCAAACACATGTTGGGGAGAGGTTGGTTTCCAGCTGCAGTGGAGACCTGAGTGTGGGATGACGAGGGGGTGGGTCCCCTAGGAGGGGAGAGTTTTCCTGGGGTGGCAGGCTTGGGTCTGAGAACAGTACGAGTCCGTCTGGCAGGCCAGAGGCAAGGAGGGGGCACCGTCCTGCATTTTCCAGGGCTGAGGCGGCCGCTGGTGGGGCCCCTTCCCGCTGCCTGCGACCTCCCTGCTCCAGCCATGTGGCGGGGACACGTGCCTTGCCATGGGTTTAGGCTTACAGGGGCCCCAAGTCTGGTCTACACCCAAATCCCAGACCGTGCCCGCCCCCTTCTGAGCCAGAATTTCCAGAAGCCCTGGGAATTAGCCTCAGTCTTTGTCATTCTTTCCTTTCGTGGTTTTTTTTTTTTTTTTTTTTTTTTTATTGGATTCTGGAGAGCAAATAAGGAGGTATTGGAGGGTGGTGGTGCCTCTTAGTATTCAAGATTTAGGAGCCTCTTAACCAAATCTCCTCTGCCCTGTGCAGCCCGCACAGCACCGTGCTGGAAAGGTGGGTCATTCACGCTGATGGAAATGAAGTCAACGTCTCCCTAGGGAGACATTTCCGGGGAATGAGGACCTGCAGCTCCCCTGATACTAAGGAGGTGGGGTGAGGAGAGGATCGAGGTGCGGAAGGCAGGAGCCTGTTAATGTTTCTGGGACCCTTGAAGCCCAGGGTCCCACTGGGCCGAAGGAACTTCTGAAGTGGGAACATGGCCTTGTTTCTATTTAGGGAGAGAAAAACACCCAGCGTTTTTATACTCCCGAACTGAATCCATCCTTCTCGGTTAGAAGATAGCGGTCGTGTCGTCCCCCCCCCCCCGTCCCCCCCCATCCCCCCCCGCCCCCCGCCTTCCCATTTCTGACTTAAAAGCCTCTGGGTTTCAGCCCAAGTAACTAAATCACAGTTAACTCTTCCCTCCCAGCCAGGCCTTCCCATAGCGGTGGGCAGGACGCAGGCTTTACCTTCACCACTTTCGCTGGGTCAGAGCCAAGAAAGGCAACATTTGCATAATATTCCCTTATTTGGTTGGCTACCTTCTGCTATGGATCTGGAAAAATAAAAGACACACCTTCCACAGGAATTACTAGTTCTTAAACAAATAACTACGCAACAACTGCTTGCTGTGTGGGAACCCTGAGAACTTTCTCCAGGAAAAGCTAATATAATAAAATGCTTCGGCAAATGTGCTTATAGTATAATAGTATTGAATAAGGTTTTAAGAACCCGGTTTTTAAATTTCGCAGCTTCTGGAGAAAATAACGTTTTATTTTACTTGGAGAACAATTTAGTTGCAATGACCCTTCCAAGGGATTTGGAAAATGCATGTGTTCAATTGTTAAGCCTTTTTATATAATCAGTTCTCACAGAACCTTGTTATTCCTGGCAGATTTTTTTCCCCCTCTGTTCTCACTTTTTTGGTTTACCAGGTTATTCTTTCTTTTTCCCCCTTAAGTATTGAACATTTTCTTCAGAGCATACTCTGATATTGAAGTAAATGACCAAATATCAGAAAGAAAGGATGGCGAATTTGTTTACTTCCTTTGGATTTTTCTTTGGCTCCGACGATATGTCTCAATGATTCCAAATGTTCACATATTAGTAAGCAACCAGATAATTAGTTTTTTTGGATTATTGCAGAATGTCCATTATTATATAAATACAACTAGTGTCAAGGGTTACCTTTGCCTCTTAGATTTTATGATGATTTTGTGTAATGCTTTTGAAAACTTTGACTATATAGTACACGTAGGCTTGCTTTGTAAATGAAAGGAAGTGTGCTTCCCCTAACCCCCTGTATGATAAAGACTTGAAGAAGAATATGAAAATTGGCTCTCATTAAGTTATAAAAATGTATCTTCCAGGCTTTTTCTGTGCATAGTTAACACAATTACTCTCCTACTGTGGATTGTTTCTTGCATTTGTCATTAAATGACATAACCTGGCCATTTTCTCCTATTGTAAACCTTTCCCCCCAATACTGACTATGCCGTTTGAATCCCAGGAAACCCAGTCCTAGCTTGAAGCGTGCACCTTGGCCGGGTGTGCCCCCACCTCTGTACTGACCGGGGCCCTAGGGCGTGTGTGTGTGTGTGTGTGTAAGGGGGTCCTACTTGCCTTCCCAAAGTCAGAGCGCCAGATGCACCCTCTCTTCTCTCTCTGCTCCCTCTCCTCTTTCTCCCCCTGTGTGTTTTCCTATGTTTATTTTTAGTTCTTTCTCATTTGCCAGTATCGATCTGAAGCTGGGGGCCGAGGGGCCATTCACCGATCACAAAGTCCCTGCCCATAGGCAGGCCTACTGCAGGCTGTGGGGAGCAGGCTGGCTCCCCATGGGGGGTGGGACTTAGCCCTGGCCTGCATCAGCGTGTTCCGTACGCAGGGGGGCGGCTGCCTTTATGATTCTCTGTCGTGTTCCCTTTGGGGCCCGAGATAGTGTGTCCTCTGTGTTGACTCCTAACTGGAAATAGCACCTCATTGAAGATGGAGAACTTGTATTTTAGTGGCTGGCATGGGGGTGGCCTTGCCTGTCAGGTGACCGGCCATATGAAATGTGTCCTGGCTCCTTGACCAGCGCAGAGCACCCCAAAGCCTGAGGATGCCCCGGTCAGGAGCTCATCTGCCTGCCAGGCTACTGGCCAAGGCCCCTTAGCGTGTAAGTCCCTGAGACAAGCAACGGGTCTCCGACTTCTTCCTTGATTGCTAGTGTAGAACAAGGACAGACACATTGAAAAGGTGTGATTTGGAGCATGATTGCCAGTCCCCATTCAGTGTGAGAGGTCTCTGCCTTTCTTACCCTCTCCTTCATCAGGCTGCAGCCACTTTGGGTGTGTAACTCCCTTACTGAGCTGTGAGCGCGCGTAAAGATACAGACTGCGTGCGGTCCATGTCCTTCCCCATCCCTGTTCTCTCTGGGTCTGCATTTCTCCCGTGCATTGATGGTTTGCATCAATCCCATGCATCTCTCGTGCAATTGATCCTGTGCATCATGGTGAAACATGTGAGCCTCGGTGGCCTGCACACAGCCTCACTGTGTCCTTTGATTCTTTGCTTCCTGTGGTTGAAAACTTGCTTCTCTTTCTCTCTCCCGAGTGTACCCCTCTTCCTCCATGGAGGCCTCATAAAGCTCTATTCTGGCTGCCCCACTTGTCTCTTTCCTTCCTCCCTTCATTCCGGGGCTCAGTCTCACACTTTGCACGGCATTCATGCATTCATGCATTCATTCATTCATTCATTCATTCATGAGTGTACCAGACCCGTTGCTTGAGGCTCAGTGCACAGTGATATGCAACACGGTTCCTGCCTCCCAGGAGCCTGCTGCTCTTTGCCTGGGGAGTCAGGTAAGCTGGTAAGTATCCAAGGTAGGGATCATAAGTGTTAACAGAAACTCAGGAAAGGGGCATTAAGTCCGTGCGGGAGTCAGGAAAGCCATCAGTGGTGAAGTGACACTGCCTAAAGCATTTGTGAGGCCCGTGTGGGGCAGCGGGAAGAGCACGCGTGGGCAGAGGGAACAGCACATGCGGAGGCTGGAGGCCTTGCCAGTGTGGCATGTTCGTGAACATGCGCCGTATGGAAACCAAGGTCAGGAGTTACACTGGGAGACAGTAGGCTGTGGCCACGTCTTGAAGGCCCTTGTGGAGCAGAAGAATAACAACGGTGAAGACTTCCACCGTTTAGGCACAAGACACCGAGCATTTACAGATATGGGTTCTTTACCCCTCATTCCAACCCTCCGAGGTAGGAACCGTTGCTATCTTCATTTTACAGATGAAAAAACCAAGACCAGAGAGGCTGGGATGGATAGAAGGTCCTCCAGACGGAGCGTGGAGACGGGCTTCGGGCCAGGGGCTCTGCTGCGTGACCGCTTGGCCCAGAGCTCGCTGTCCTCGAGGCCCAGCGGCCACGTCTCATACTCCAGAGCCGGATTTCATCCCATGGGCCGCAGGTGACGACGGGAAGGAGTTAATTGGTAGGGAAAAGGATCTGAAATTGGTACAGATCCTTCTGTAGAGACAGATGGAGATTTGATCTAGGAAGGCTGCTTAGAAGGCCCTGCCGTTGTTGTGTGGGAATCTGGTGGAACGTCTTGTGGAAAGGCTTTCTCAGAATTCTACATCCCGAAAAGGCAGCTCTGGGACCTATTTTTAAACCAGTGCTAGTTTATAACGAAACATGCCCTATATGCTAATAGAATTGAATGTGTGAATTCAATAATCAATATGTTTATGTGATTTGAAGTATTTTGCTATACGATAGAAAGATTTTTTTTTTTTTTAGACACTTTCCTTAAGTCACTTTGTACTTTGGTTGCACATCCAGGTCGGATGGGAGGCTGGCCGTTTTGCCAACAGTACCCCCAGGGAGGCCTCTGGCTCCTCTGTGATGGGGTTCCTAACTGGTACCTCTCCCAGGAGTATTTTTCTAAACTATCATTTAAATTGTAGTATGGGGGCACCTGAATGGCTCAGTTGGTTAGGCGACCAACTCTTGGTTTCGTCTCAGGTCGTGATCTCAGGGTCATGAGCTCTAACCCTAACCCCACATTGGGCTCTGTGCTTGGTGATTCTGCTTGAGATTGTGTGAGATAGTGAGTCTGCTTGAGATTCTCTCTCTCCCTCCCCCTCTGCCCCTCCCTCTGCTCACACGTGCACGCTTTCTCTCTCTCTCTCTCTCAAATAAACAAAATCTAAAAGGAATAAATTGTAGTAAAATATACATAACATACACTTTACCATTTTCACCATTTTTATACGTACAGTTCAGTGACGTGAGGTACGTTCACAGTGCTGTGGAACCTTCACCGTCATCCATCCCTAGAACTCTTACTGTCTTCCAGAACTGAAACTCCGTAACCGTTAAGCCCTAACTCCCCACATCCCCTCCCCCCAAGCCCTTATAATCCGCATTCTACTTTCTGTCTCAATGAATTTGAACGCTGTGGATACATCGTGTCGGTGGGATCACATAGTAATTGACCTTTCGTGTCTGGCTTATTTCGCTTATAATAATGGCCTCAAGGTTCACCCATGCTGTAGCAGGTATCAGAGTTTCCTTCCTTGAAGACCGCATTTTGGTTATCCATTCACAGAATGGATTGTGGGCACTTGGATTGCCTCCATGTTTTGGCTGTTGTGCGCAACGCCGCTATGAACATATGTCAGTATCTGTCCGAGCCCCTGCTTTCATTTCCTTTGGGTATTTGTGTGGTTTTACTCCCTCCGAGGTCTGACCCTGGGAACTATAACACAGTTGTGTTCATGGGCATAGAAACTACCTTCTTCTCCCTCCCTTCACTACCATGTCAAAGGAATCATGCTTAATACAGTCGTAGAGGTAGATTTCAGGAAGAGTATGTTTTAGGAGAAGAGTGGGTTCTCCTTCCCACGTTGAGGGAACAGGAAGCGCAGTGGACATTAAATAGGAAGCATTCCCTGGCAGACCCGAAGCAGGACGTGACTGGAGACTCCCCGAGCTGTGGAAGTGTGGGTAGAGGGAAGAAGGGTGGGGGAGGCGAGGGAGGGACAGGGCTGGTGGGCGTTGGTTGGGGCCCAGTCTAGGAAGTAGAACTTGGGGCATTCATGAGTTTGCACTTCATGGTAGGGCATGAGGAAGAGAGAAGAGTCTGGGGTGAATCCCAGATTTCTAGCTCAGGTGGTTAAATGGTCCCCGGAACTAGGATGATTGGCAAAGGGGGGGGGTGCTAGGAGATCATGAGCGTGTATCAATTTTGGACCGCTCCGAAATAGGGGAGATGCTCCCTGGGCCTGCCGATGATGTGTAAGGATGATTACAATGTGACCATATCGCGAAACTGGAAACTGTAGTGAAGATCCTCTATAATTAATGTGAATTTATTTTTTTCTGGTTTCATTGAAAATAATTGTCTGTATACGTTTAAGGCATGCAGCGTGATGGTCTGATTTCTATGTATTGTGAAGTGATGACCACAGTAGGTTCGGCTAATGTCCGTCTTTTCACAGAGATACGATAAAAAAAAAAAAGGAAAAAAACAGAAAAAAAGGAAAAAAATGTTTTCCTTGTGATGAGAACTCTTAGGATTTGCCCTCTGCACAGCTTCCCCCTATTGCATCATCCGTGTCTGCTACAGTTTGCGTGCTTGTGTGTTCCATCTCTAGGACTTACGTATTTTATAACTGGAAGTCTGTACCTTTTGACCACCTTCCTTCAGTTGCCCATCCCACCCTCACTTCGGGAGTCACTGGCCTTATGTTTTTTTCCCAAGTTTTGTTTTGTTTAGTTTTGTTTCTATAAGATTCCACATAGAAGTGAGGTCATTCAGTACCTGTCTTTCTCTGTCTGACTTCTTTCGCTCCACGTAATGCCTTTACGTTCTGTCCATGTTGCTGCAAATGACAGGACTTCTTGTTTTTTATGGCTGAATATTTCACTGTAAACATACACGCCACAACTTCTTCTTTGAAGATGGTTACGTTTCTTTACCGAAACTTCTCTTGTCAGGTCAGGACTTTCTATTTTGGGTGCCTATCGGGAGGGTTAATATTGTCTTGGTTTGTTTCGCAGGTGACAGACAGGTGGAAGTAGGCTAGTAATTTAATGTTGAAAGTTGTAGGTATTTCCACCTACATTTTTGTACCGTACTTTGAACTTGAATTTGGGGTAAGTTGCTACAACTGTTGTCTTCCTAGCACCCTCTTGTCTGACCGTGTCTTCCCCTTCGCATAGGCTCGCCAGTCCTTGTTCCTAGCAGACCTGGCTCTTTATTTCCTCTGCTCCACATCCTGTTGCTATAGAATCGAAAGGAAGCACACGGGAGGAGGAATGGACTTAGGGGAAGGCTAACGGGTTCACTTGCAGGTGTCTTGACTTTGAGCTGCTGGTGGACCGTCAGGCAGAGGTTTGTAGGCAGGTGGATAGGAAGATCTGGAGCTCAGGACAGCCCTGAAGCTGACATAGCCCAGGACTAATGCCACCCTAATGCCCAGGCCCATGTGGTTGCCCGAGAGAAGGAAAGCACAGAGGGGAAGACCTTCCTCCTCTTTGTCTATTCTTGTATCCATTCTGGGTGACAGAGTGAACAATAGGCCAAGACTCAAAGGTGACCTCCAACCCGGAGTTGTGTCCCCTTCCTCTGTCTTCCTGTGCACAGACCTCAGAAAGGAAGAGTGGGGTTTCAGGAGACAGGCTGAGGAGACAGGCCACGGCATGGCAGCCATGTGGGAGAGAGGAGCCTGCAGAAGGGGGTCAGAGGAATAACTGTTAACCAGGGCAGGTGGTGTGTTGGGAGCCAAAGGGAGGAGGCTGAGGGAGGCGGGAGGGACCCCGTGCTTGGCAAGTGTCTGCCGCATCCGGCTGTGAGAAGCCCTCGTCATCTAATGGTGGTAATGGCGGTTTATAATCCAAGATGGGACCCTTCCAGCGGGCTCTCTCCTCAGCTCTCAAATTCCAGACGCTCTGTCAGTCAGCCCTTGATGCTGCTTATCATCGTTCCTTACCAAAAATACCCTTTTGCAGTTAAGAACATGTTCTACGTGCTTCTGTGACACATTTTAAATACCAGTATTTGAACTCAGACACGTCTCGTCCTCTCTGAAGGCAGCTCCTCAAAACTCATACTATCCTTGTTTAAACCATAAAGTGGGGGTACACTTCTATTCCCTGGGACTCCCAACCCCCAAGGTGCTCGAGGAGCGAGACTTGGTAGGATCACAGGGAGCATGAGATAGTGACCCTGAGACCCTGGGCAGCCTGGGATAGTGCACAGTAATATCTGCTGGTTTCCTTCAGCTTCTCTCCTCCGACTGTCCTTTAACCCACTTCCCAGAGCCTCAGGGCTGCCATGGATTCCACACTCTAGCTGTTTCTGAATGTGTTCCGCTGACCGTTGATAATACCAGGTACAGTATAGTGAGTGTC
>CM053611.1:19047013-19115322 GCA_028646535.1 Procyon lotor | reverse complement strand
TGAGCTGAAGGCAGAGGCTTTAACCCACAGAGCCACCCAGGCACCGTGAGAGCTTGTATTCCCCCCCCCCAAATGTGTTAATTTTATTTTTTCAGTGTTACAAGGTTAATTGTTCGTGCACCACACCCAGTGCTCCATGCAATACGTGCCCTCCTCAATACCCACCACCAGGCTTGCCCAACTCCCCACCTCCTCCCCTCCAAAACCCTCAGTTTGTTGCTCAGAGTCCACAGTCTCTCATGGTTCATCTCCCCCTCTGATTTCCCCCCATTCCTCCTTCCCTTCCTTCTCACAATGCCCTCCATGTTTTTCTTTATGAGAGCTTGTATTTCTAATGAGTTCCCAGGTGCTGCTGCTGCTGGTGTCAGGGACCACACTTTGGGAACCGCCACTCTGAGCCACTCATCTAAATGCAGGACAGGGGGCTGCCTGGGTGGCTCAGTGGGTTAAGCCTCTGCCTTCAGCTCAGGTCATGATCTCCGGGTCCTGAGATCGAGACCTGCATTGGGCTCTCTGCTCAGCAGGGAGCCTGCTTCTCCCTCTCCCTCTGCCTACTTGTGATCTCTTTCTCTCTGTCAAATAAATAAATAAATCTTTAAAAAATAAATTAATTGAATGAATGAATGAATGAATGAATGAATGCAGGACAGGGATTCCCACCAGGGCTTGGCCGACTGCAAGCCGACTTGTTTTACGGGAAGTACATCCCAGGAACCTGCAAGGCGGGAAGTCGGCTCACTGCCCAGGATGGACTAAGGGCTTCCTGGTAGAAGAGTCAAGTGAGGGGTCATGTCTCTTTCTGGGGAGCTCCTGGCATGCCTGGGCAGGTGGACTGAGGCACAGGGAACAGTTGAGGGCAGGAGCTATGGGAGGGCATTGTCCATACAGAACTTAGGACAGTAGTGACATCACTAAAAGTCAGTCTGCTTTATTACCACTCTCTCCTGGCAATTTGAAACAGTGCCTGTGATAAATATGCTTCTCCCCACTCCCTTAGAAGCCTGGCAGCTAAGGATAAAAACACCCCAACACCCTTCCTTGTTGGGACTCTGGGAAGCTCAGGGACCTTGTCCTCATTTCTCTGTTTCCCACGGGAGTGAGTGGTCAGTCTACATGAAATTGGCCGATCCTTCCTCCTTCACCTCGTTTTTAATGCTGATGACCTACTGGAAAATACTCCAGGAAGAAATAAAAGACTACAGAGCCCTACATTTGGTAGGCAAGTTGCATAGCTGTGCCTTCTCTAGCTCTCACCGTGGGACAAAGACCAACCCAACGACCTTGTGAGGTGGGTTCTGGTGTCATCCCCTTGTCCTGGGGGAGGACACGAGGTGCACAGAGGTCAGTTAAGTGACTTGCCAAGGTCAGACGGCTAGAGAGCAGGCAGAGCCAGGAGTCCAGCCGGGCAGCCTCGCTCGAGCCCCCTGTGTTTAACTGCTGTGCCCTGCTGCCCCTGGAGCAGACAGTCGGTGCCTCATAAGTGCACACTGGATGGACACACAGGAACAGGCTTATTCTATGCCAGTCAGGGTGGGTCACTCACTCTACAAGGTAGTTACTCTGGATCCACTGAGGATGGTGGGAAATCCCTCCATGAAGCATTCCCATCTTTCTCACGGGCTCTGAGTGTTCACCTCCACTTTAATGAAATGTGTTTTCCCTGGAGGGGGTGGTGGCGGGTATTTATAGAGCGTCTTATAGCTGAAGAGCTCCAGGAGCAACAATTACCTCTTTAATCCTCTTAGCATCTCTGGAAGTGAACTGGCACAGCCTTGGTCCTGCTCCCTCCCCTGGTTTCCCTCTTTGCCCGCCCCAGTCTCTAGAATGCTCCAGGCAAGGTGGGAGGAGGGGCCCTAGGAGGGAGTAAGTCATTTCAGAGCTGGGGGATTTGGGGGCTCCTGGTGGAGGGCTCAGGGCAGCTCCCCTGCGTCCCACTTTCCTTTGTACTGTCTGATAGCTAAATGGAGAAATAACCTTCTTCCTGCTAAAGAAAGCTCACCAGCCCCTTTCACTATTCTCCTTTCCGCTGGAGGAAAGAAAGTTTGAATAATAGATTTTTTTTTTTTCCTTCTCAAGCAGTGAATTCTTCTGTCTTGGCAGCTACAGTGTTCAAGACAAGCTATTCAGAGGAATAGCAGAGAAAATGAAAGGGGATGAGCTTCTGGGAAACTTCTTTTCAGTGTGAGTGGGTTTTTTCCATATGCGTATATGTATTACACACATATTTGCATCTCTGCGGGCTTGGAGCTTCAGCAGCGACTGGGCATGCTCCTGATGAACAGCCCGCGGTTGTGACTGTCTTTTGTTATGTGGATGTGATTGAATTCAGTGGCAGCACCTGAGGCTATCCTGTGAGCAGATAAGGGTTATTTTGATCCTCTGAACCCACCAATGGGATGCCGCGATGGTGATAGGGGTTCCCTGTTTATCCCAATATTTTCCGTCACTAAGGGTAGAATCAAGTGTGGATGCATAAGACCTACTCTTGCTTGGATTCAGGAGATTTTCGGACATTAGGATCTCCTCTTTCAGGGTTGTCAATGGTCATTTCCCTCGCCAGATCATCGGGCTAGCTAAGTGTGCAAAAGAGATAATGCAGGTAGAGGAATACTCACCCCTAGCGTCTCGTGATCCTTCATTCGACTGGATCAGCTTCTCCTACCTACCATTAACCATCTCTGCCCGGGCGCTGTGTGCATGGAGCTGGGGGAGGGGGACCCAGATTCCAGACTTTGGGAGACTCCCATCTATCTTAGTTGAGGGGGCAATTATTTCGTCTCATGCTTTGTTTTCCAATTGGTTTTGTATTCTTAATGAGGTGATTTCATACCTGGGGAACAGTGATGGCTCCAAGTTCAGCCGTGTGCACCCGGTCGAAGTCCTGAGACTGGAAAAGGGCAGGGCAGGGCCAGCATTCTGAATGCTTCCGTCTGGGCTCATCCCCGCACCTGTCACCCATGAGCTTGGCCATCGGAAAGACATCAGTATTGCACCAGCTGCATTCTGAGTTCTGGCTTGCCCCCCAAGACTCCCACATCCTCCCCGGGACTGGCCCCAGCCCAGCCGTCCCTTCTCCTCTTCCCCTCCATGAGTGCCTGCCTTCTCTGCGGCCAGCGGTACCGGGTCACTGTTTCCCTTTGTGGCTCAGAGATCAGAGACGGAGAGCTGTCATTATCCTCCACATAATTACAGGAGAGAGCCAAAGTTCTTGAAAACGCCAGGAAAGTCAGGGAGCTCTTCCAAAATGGCTGAGGGTAGCCAGCGGAGACATTTGCTCGGGGGAGGATGAGCTCATACAAGGGGACCACTGTGCGGTGGAAAGAATGACTTCGCTCTGCTATGGATGCAGAAAACAGCTTCCAGGGGCTGGCTCGCGGAGTTCAGCCTGGTTTGTGGCTTTCTTTAGGTGTTCTCCAGGTTTCTGACTTGCGTCGTGTGGCTTCTGCAGAGAGGCCACTCTGGAGCTGCGTCTGGGGCGACAGTGACTCTGGGGCTGGGGGCTGCGTGTGTGCTCGTGGAGGGCACGTGTGCCAGGAAGGAGCCGCCAGTTCCGCTCTGTGCCCGGCTGAGTCTCTTCTTGGCCTCTTCCTCCTCCGATGCAGCCTTTTTCTTTTATATCACTGATTCCCATCCGCTGAGGAAAGGTTTCGAAGCCAGTTCCCGACCAGCGAGGGGAGGTTTGCTTCTCAGCTTCGTGGGCTGGGCACCGCAGAGCAGAGGGGAACCTTCCTGAAGGAAAAGCTATGGCATTCTGCAAGTTTTCGCTGCTACCTATGCGGGTATTTCCAAGGAAGAATGCAAACAGGCCCGAAATAGAATGTATTAGTAAGTGTAACAGGGAAGTGAGGTGTATTTTTAGCAAATACGGCTAAAGCCGATGATTTCGGTGAGAAATGGATACGAGGAAAGGGTGGGAGCTGAGGCCGAGGTACGTGGCTGCCCCGGGCCGTCCCCCTGCGCTGAAAGACTTATGAGGCCCGAGGACACCCAGGCTCTTGGGGGACGGGGCTTCTTGAGGGTTTTGTGCTGGTTCTAGAGCCCGTTATGCTCCTGCTTCTGCCTGTCATGATAGTGTGATTGTGGTGGGTCCAGGGGAGGGAGAAGGACCGGGGCAGCAAACCAGCAGGTTGGGGAGAGGCTCACCCACCCAGACATGGCTGCCGTCAGCCCCCTCTCTTGGTGGAGGACGGGAAAGGCCTGGCCAGACATGGCCTTGAAAGCTGGAGGAGAGGTCAAGGCTCTGGCTGGCAAGCTGTGAGCCCTGTAGGAATCCTGGGAGGGAAGGCAGGGACTCGGATGGTGAGGACCACACCTCCCCAAACTCTCTCTAATTCAGTGTTTTTATCCGTGAACGGAGAGTGTTAATACTTTCTCCGGGAGTCATGAGTCCAAGGTCGCAGAGAAGGGAAGGTTAGAACTTTGAAAAGAAAATCGCTCAAAATGCCAAGATGCGATGCTATTTGTTTCCTTGCAGATTAGCCAGGGTTTAACACCTGATAGCGATAGGAGTCTGACTGCCTCTTGCAAGGGCACTATTGACAGTAGAACAGAGTTTAACCCCAGATGAGTCTTCGTGGTGTCCATCTGAAGCTCTGGCTATGAGATTCCCATAGGGCCTGGTGCTAAAGCAGTTTCCCACCTGGGGTCCCATGGCTGGGCTCTATCTCTGCAGGCTGGTCTCTCTGTGTTGGCCAAGTTCACTCTGGGATCCTCAGATTCATGCGGCACCTGTTCGCCTCATCCTGTATTCTCCCTTGCAAAAGATGGGCATCACCGTCATAATGGTTAATTTTATGTGTCGGCTTGACCGGGCCACAGGGCACCCAGACATTTGGTTAAACATTATTCTGGGTGTTTCTGTGAGTTGTGTTTTGAGATCAGATTAACTTTTAAATCAGCAGACTGAGTAAAGCAGATTGCCCTCCCTAATGTGGGTGGGCCTTATCCAATCAGCTGAAGGTCCAAATAGCAAAGACGCCTGACCTTCTCCCAAATAAAAGGGAATTCCTCCTGCCTGACAGCCTTTTAACTGGGACGTTGACTTCTTCCTGTCTTTGGATTCCAGCTACAACATTGGCTCTTCCTGGGGTTTGAGCCTGCGAGCCTTTAGACTCAGCTACACCTCTGGCTTCCCTGGGTCTCCAGCTTGCTGACTCACACTCTAGATCGTGGGACTTATCTGCCTCCATCATCACGTGCACCAATTATAACTATAATAAATCTTTTTATATTTTTGTTCCGTTTCTGATTCTGTTGCTTTGGTTTCTTTGTAGAACCCCAACTGGTACAACCATCTGCCAAGTAAAAACACACTTTGTGGCCCATCCAAAATGCCCTCTTACCTAGGACAGGATTTACGAGAAGGCAGGGAGTGAGCAGAGCAGTCAGATTTGAGGTCTCCCATCAGTCTTTGTAGAGCAGGCAGTGGGTCAGAGACATAGCCATAGGGGACTTGCTTTTTTGTTTTGTTTTAATCAATTTTTTATTTCAATTCAATTTAGTTAACATATCGTTAGTTTCAGAGGGAGAATTTAGTGATTCATTAGTTGTGTGTAACACCCAGTGCTCATCACATCACTTGCCCTCCTTAATGCCCGTCACCCAGTTACCCCACCCCCCACCCACTCCCCTCCAGCAACCCTCAGTTTGTTCTCTATAGCTAAGAGTCTCTTATGGTTTTCCTCCCTCTCTGGTTTTATCTTATTTTATTTTCCTTTCCTTCCCCTATATTCATCTGTTTTGTTCCTTAAATTCCACATATGAGTGAAAGCATATGGTATTTGTTTTTCTCGGACTGACTTATTCCACTTAGCATAATATCCTCTAGTTCCATCCACATCGTTGCAAATGGAAAGACTTCATTTTTTGATATATATTTGATAAATATATATAATGGAATATATATATATATACACACCACATCTTCTATATCCATCTGTCGATGGACATTTGGGCTCTTTCCATAGTTTGGCTATTGTGGACATTGCTGCAATAAACATTGGGGTGCAGGTGCCCCTTTGAATCACTGTGTTTGTATCCTTTGGGTAAATACCTAGTAGAGCAATTGCTGAATCATGGGATAGCTCTATTTTTTAACTTTTTGAGGACCCTTCATACTGTTTTCCAGAGTGGCTGCACCAGTTTGCATTCTCACCAACACTGTAACACTTTCTGTGCATCCTTACCAACATCTGCTGTTTCCTATGTTGTTAATTTTGTCCATTTTGACTGGTGTGAGGTGGTATCTCATTATGGTTTTGATTTGCATTTCCCTGATGCCCAGTGATGTGGAGCCTTTTTTCATGTGTGTGTTGGCCATTTGTATGTCTTCTTTGGAGAAATGTCTGTTCATGTCTTCTGCCCATTTCTTGACTGCTTATTTGGGTTTTTTTTGGGTATTGAATTTGATAAGTTCTCTATAGATTTTGGATACTAGCCCTTTATCTGGTATGCCATTTGCAAATATCTTTTCCCATTCTGTAGGCTGCCTTTTAGTTTTGTTGATTGTTTCCTTTGCTGTGCAGAAACTTTTTATCTTGATGAAGTCCCCATAGTTCATTTTTGCTTTTGTTTGCCTTGCCTTTAGAGATGTGTTTTAAAAGAAGTTGCTGTGGCCGATGTCGAAGAGGTTACTGCCTATGTTCTCCTCTAGGGTTTTGATGGATTCCTGTCTCACATTTAGGTCTTTCATCCATTTTGAGTTTATTTTTGTGTATGGCATAAGAAAGTGGTCCAGTTTCACTCTTCTGCATGTGGCTGTCACAGGGGCCCTGCTTTTAAGAAACTCAATGCAAAAAAAATTTGAACATATGCAAAAGGGGAAATTAAGAGCTACCTTTTCACATTGAAATAGGATTCTTCTGAGGTTCCTTTAAAAAACAAGTTCTCTGTTTTATCTGGAAATTTCTGATTTGCGCATAGATTACCTCAAATGAACTATCCCTCTACTACCAGCATCTTCTGTGGAACACTGAGCAATCTTACTGATTGGTTCAGGAGGTTTACATTTGATGACTTATCTCATGGGCCATTCTTGAAGGACTGGTGTGGCCCTGCGAGTGGCCTTGTGACAGTGAGCGAGCGCGAGTTGATCTGTGCTCCTTTTGTTTATTTGGGTTTGATTTCATTCGATTGACTCTAAGTCAACCCTTGAGTCCTTCTATAAACATTCAACGCCTGCTGCAGGCCTCAGCTCAGCCTCGAAATGACACAGGTCCCAGAAGAAAGGCACCAGGTAACTGCAATCATTTCTGACGGGTCTTACAAGGACTTCTGTCATCAGAAAGATGGAATCAGGCTCCAGAGTTCCGAAGAGTCACTGGGACTGAGATTTTTCTGTTCTGATGGCAGAACACTACATTCTTCACAGACCCTCGGCTCTCTTCCGCAAGCATGGAGATCTGAAACGGAGAGTGTGAATTTGGGGCAGTGTCTTGTCTATTTTGTAAAAATATGCATTCATGTATGCAGCACTGGTGGGTTCATGGCCCCTCCATTCTCGTTGTAACAATCCGGGCATATTGGGATCTCAACTGGGTGACTTCTGCTGATGAACACAAGCATGGGAAATGCCCCCTTCTCTTTCCCAAGTCCCCTCCCTTCACAGATGTTGTCTGCTCCTTCTCACCACATCACTTGGTCCAAGGTAGAAGAGACTGACAACAGCCTGGTGTGATACTTTCTAGAATGGTAAGTCCGAGGTGAGGTTTTCAAGGTCAACTCTTTCAAGGGTGCAGATTTTTTTTTTCTGAGGATGGAAAGCCTCCGAGCTCCCTGAAACCACAGAGGTGGGTTCCCAAATCATGTATGTGATGGTAGCAAAATACACCTGGGGATGCTTCTTCTTCCCTGGACTCGTATCCTCCAGGAAAGATTGTTATCTTCAGAGTCCCCCACTGAACCCCAAAACAAGGATTGACTCATCGGGCCACAGCAGTAAGCAATAGTGAGTGTATGATGCACGGACCAGAGACCATTTTTTAATACAGACCATCTACGTGACCCAAATGAATGGAATGCCTTCCCCCTGTTCCTTCCCAGGGTAGTTACTAGAGTGTGTAGCTGCCTGTGCTCTTGGGACCCATTCACGCTCCCTTCTGCGTGATCATCTTGGGTTGCCTTGGGTTGACCGTCTGCCCCAGCAGCTGTTTATAGGCCAAGGCTAGCTCGGCAGAGAGCCGTGTGCGGCCCAGAGCACGGTGCCCTTAGCACGAAGGGAACGTGTTGCTAGACACCTTGTTCCCCTGCTCCAGATAGTGTGGGACAGCTGTGAAGGGGACAGCCACACTTGCAGGCGCCTCCAGGCACTCAAGATGTTGGTGACACGACACGGGGCCAGGCCACAGGAGGGAACGGGCGGGTGCCCCTCTGGTGTGTCTCCAGGTTTTTCTGGGTGCAATCTCTAGTAGCCCCCTGCACCCTGCACCACGGCCATGGCTGCGAAGGCTTAATTGGCCCTGGAAACCACTGGAGGGTTGGCCCCTCCCTGCCTGGTGCACGGAGGCTCAGGACTCGAGAGACATTGTTTTGAAATTAATTACAGTGTGATAAGTGTTGTGAAACAGCAATACTGCCCTTGGAACTGTCATCAGAGCCAGCTGCTTGCAGGGCGCTGGGACACTCTGACTTGCTAGATTCTTCTACCACCCGCGGCTGTTAGGTTCCTGCGGTGTGGAAAGGGCACCCGGGGACCTGGCTCAGCTTAATCAGAGGACAGGGAAGGGGTGGCGGGGGCAGGGGGGGAGGTTGGCAGACAGAGGGAGGGGACAGGATGGTGTCGAAGAACAGTGCCAGGATGCCAGCCCCACTGCCCTTCAGTGAACATGCTCAGTGTGATGGAGTCAGGCCGGGCTCACCTGCTTCATTCACTAGGTAATGAAAAGGAAAATAGGGCCATGTGGACACCGGGGATTTGATAAATGTTTGAGTTGGACACATCACATTTCCGTGGCCCCTTTCCTTGCCTTTCCCAGAATCCTCCCGCTCCACGTGCATTTGGTTGTAACTACGCGTCACTGGGGGGTAGGAGCGTGCGCGTGCTATCAACCGAATGTTTGTGTGCCCCCAAAAGTTGAATGTTGAAACCTAACCCCCAGTGCGATGGTGTCTGTGGGTGGGGCTTTGGGGAGGCGATTAGGTCATGGGGTAGAACCCTCATGATGGGGTTAGTGCCCTTGTGAATGAGACCGTGTGAGGACACAGGCTGTGAACCGGGACACAGGCTGTAAACCAGGAAGGGGGCTCTCAGCAGACCTTGATCTTGGGCTTCCCACCTTCAGACCTGTGAGAAATAAGTGTCCGTTGTTTAGAAGCTGTGGGATTTTGTTATAGCGACCCGAATGGACTAAGCGTGTCACACGGTGTCTGAAGACAGAATCTCAAGCTTTGAAAGAAAATATCCGGGACTGGCTGGGGAGCACTCTCCTGGTATGTGACTAGTGGTTAATTGAGCTCATCAGGCTGGATGAAGTAGTCGCCAGACGTAGGGCAGAGGTTAAATCGAGTGACACTGTTTTTGCTGGTAATACTTATATTTATCTTATTAACTTGTTTTTTGCTTTAAAATTCATCCAGCCTCCTGGGGAAAGGTCACTTTAAATTTGCTTTTTGAGTGATGCAAGGATAAGGAGGTGCATATTATTATTATTTTTTTTCTGTGTCAGGGTCAGGGGAAGAAATTCCTGGGCCTAAAAGAAAATTCTGCCAGGATGAAAGGTTCCTCCAAATGCACCGTGGGTGACTGAGTAGAGGGTGGCCAGCAGGTCACGCTTCATCATCACCTGTGAAGTGTGTCACAGTACTCACTGAGAGAAAATACTGTGGATTTTGTGATTGCTGTCTTCAGGGCCCGTGCCCCCTGCCTTGGGGCTGTTCTCTCCAAGGTGGAGGTTCATAGCAGAGAGCCTAGAATGCCTTCACCGTGGAACTTATTCACTAGAAAGCTGAAGTGACGAGAATACACACATAGACGGGCGCCTGGGTGGCTCTAATTGGTTAAGCGGCAGACCCTTGATTTCGGCCCAGGTCATGATCTTGGGGTCCTGGGAGTGATCCTGGAGTTGGAGTCGGGCTCTGAGCCCAGCAGGGAATCTGAGGATTCATTTCCTCTGCCTTGCACCCCCACTTGTGCATTCTTCTCTCTCGAGTAAATAAAACTAAAAGAAAAGAAGAAAAAGAAATGCACACACAGCTGCCCTCATTTGCAGCCATACCTGTTCATGCAAGGGTCCTGTGGCAAGAGGAGAGACCTTCCCAGTCCAGGGAGCTGGCTGCTCTCTTTCCACAGTCGTCTGTGGGTCTAGAGCCCACCCCCCTGGTATGCATGATTGGCCAGCAAGGCTGGACCCTGAGGGTCCCTGAGCCAGACCTAAGGGCCTGGCTGCTCCTGGCTCTGCAGTTGACCCCAGATGGTTCATCTTCTTGGGGTGATTTTGTCCCCACTCTCTGGCTGGGCACAGATTCTTAGCACCCACCGCTCCAATTCTGTGCCTCACAGATGACCAGCTTTGGCAGGTGCGATGGGTTTTATTAATGGCTGAAACCCTTGAACACTTGCTTTATATATTCTTACTAATAACAGGACATTGTAACATGGTTTTGTTTTGTTTTGTTTTGTTTTGCCATGTAGGCAAATCTTTTTGATGACACAAGCCCTGTAAACAAATTTTGCCGTCTCCAGTCTGTTCCTTGGCTGTCCAGAAAACAGGTCTTGCCTGTGTCTCTTAGAAGGCAAGTGGCGGGGCGCCTGGGGAGCTCACTTGATTAAGTGTCTGCCTTCAGCTCAGGTCATGATCTTATGGTCCTGGGATCGAGCCCCGTGTCAGGCTCCCCTCTTGGCAAGGAGCCTGCTTCTCCCTCTCTGTCTGCCTGCTGTTCTTCCTGCTTGCACGCGCTCTCTCTCTCTCTGTCAAATAAATAAAATCTTAAAAGAAAAAAAAAAAAAAAGAAAGAAAGAAAAAAGAAGGCAAATGGCCAGCGAAGTGATTCTGTGAGAATCGAGGAGTCTAGACTGAAGCCTTGAGGTGGGCAGGTACCTTTTGGGGTGCACGGTAGCCCAGGCAGGATGCGGCAAACAACCAGAGCCCACCTGCTTGTAAAGTGTTAGGGCAAGAAGGAAACTTGCAAGAGCCCCTTGAGCAAATTCTTCACCTTTCTACATTGCTTAAATATCTGCTGTCAGCGGGGCACTCCCACAAGAGAAATGCACATAGGCGTACACCCCTGCAATTTTGCAAACCATTTTAAGAGTTCACCGACTGCTGGAAATGTATTTATGGATCATAGATAAGGGACAACCGAGTCAGATACTCTGGATCCCTCCATTCCTTTGTTCACTGCTGAAAAGATTATCCCACCACCTAGCTGATTAGTGGCAAATCCAGGACTGAGAGTTTACAGCGTGTCTCTGGACTCTTGACCCAGTGCTCTTTCTATGACCATATGACGCTTTCACCTTAACCTCTCTTCTTTGCTGCTCTCAGTGACATTCCTGTGAAAGTGACTTCTCTTCCTGCATCTCAGCCTAGACTGTCTGTTTCCATTGTTTTCCCAACCCAGCTAAGTAGAGGGGAGCCTTGCATGTCTTGACTGTTCGCTCCCCCTACCCTCGAATCGGAGAAGGTAAAGCTAGTTCTGGGAGGGAGAGTCTGGGATATCATTGCTGGCCGCAGGGGCTCCCATCTGACCTCACCTGATGTTCTTCATAAGCAGTAGCCTGGACAGAGAGAATAAGGTCATCTTAGAACACAAGGTGTATCAGTTCACTAGGACCGCCATAACTAAGGACCACCAACCAGTATGCTGAACGACAGAAATGTATTATGTCGAAGTTCTGGAAGGTGCAAGTCCACATTAAATCAAGGTGCTGGCAGTGCGGGGGCTCTTTCTGGGGGCTGTGAGCGAGAGATCTGTTCCAGGCCTCGCTCTTTAGCTCCCGGTGGGCTTCTTCTCCCTGTGTCTCTTGACATCATCTCCCCGCTGTGTGTTGTCTGTTCAAATTTTCCTTTTTTGAAAGGATATTAGACATACAGGTTAGTTAGACATACCCTAACTCGATTACCTCAATAAAGACCTTGTCTCCAAATAAGGTTGCAGTCTAAAATACTGGGGGTTAGGACTCTAAGGTATGGATTTTGAAGGGACACAGTTCAACTCCCAATAGAGAGTATTTCCTGACTGCTAGGTCTTGGAGGGCCCTTCAGTGGCCCAAGCCTGACCTGGCCCATAACCCCATGCCATCTGATTTATTGAGATTCCATTTAGATACATTTCCTGTAAAAAGTGACAAAACAAATCCTTGACATGTTGGGGGAAAATCTTGATTTTACTGGATCACTTGGCAAGTAAGTATGCTGACCACCTATGATGAATCAGTAATATTTGCCTGGGGGTCTCGGTGGAGGGCAGTCAACACATTCATTGGGTGGTTACGATTTTCATGCGTGGGCCAACGAGATGGGGTTTGGAAGAATCGTGTATCATGTTTTTAATTGTCTCAGTGCCCAGACCCAATCCGAGTTTGTGCTATGGTCATTGAGAATGAACGTACCATTGGAACGGCATTTTTATAAGTGGTGTCAATTAAATTTCTTAGGTAGTGGAGAAATCACCCTCTCAGAGAATGAATGCTGCATCAGACTAAAACCACCACCAACATAAATCAATGAGGAATTTGTAAGTACATTCCAATCCTCATGGAAGAAAAATTAATTATGTGTTATAGTCTAGAATAGTGCCCCTGACATCAACTGGTTTGTATAACCTGTCTTAAATTACTCATCTTATGTGGGATGGGTTTACGTGAATTGAGGTTACACTTGCTTTTTGGTAGAAGCTTCTCTCCTCCCATGCGCTGTTGAAGGACAAATGGAAAATGCATGTAGTTTTAAAATGCGGGGATTGCGATTTGGGGACAGTGAGGGGAAATGTGGTGGGGAGAATAATTGAAGGGATGTTACAGGGGATTTATCCTTGGACTTGAGACCCGGGTTAAGGCAGTAGACATCTCTTCAGCACAGTGCTTGCAGAGGGGGAAATACGGGCTTGCTGGCGGTCTCCGGGGGACACTATGAAGTGCCCAGAAGGTCCTGGGGGTATCAGGACTGGCAGGTGTCAAGTCAGTACTGACAAGACAAATCTCAGCCATTTATAGTACAGTACATCAGATGAAGGTAAATACTAGAAGCAGCTTGCAGCTTAAATTCCGTTATAGAACCAGATTATCTAGGGTGGATTATCTGTGGGCAATGTTGCATCCTGGGCTAGCTTCGCTCCGTATATTTTTGGCACACAGCTTATTTTTGAGCCATTTTTTCTTCGTAGCTGGTTTGTGTTAGGAATACATGCTAATTTCTAACATTTGAGCCTCTCTCTTTCTCTGTCTCACATACATTATATTGGAAATTCACAGACAGGAAGGGAAATCGGCTGCCTCCTTATCTACACCCCTCCCGCCCCCCGTGCCTAATGTGTCACAAAGTCAGATACTTTTGTGTTCACTTCCGTATTCACTGTTGCCTTGGATTTTCTTTTCAGTCTTCACCTTCATTGGTTTGGTCGGGTCAGAGCTGAAGATCTCACTGTTTTGAATTTGAGGTCCAGTGATAAAAACGATTATAAACATAAAACTAGAAATCCATCAGGTAAGAGGAGCTTTGGAGGTAGAATTTCTATTTCAGGTAAAAATCTTCTTACTTAGAATTAAAAGCACCACTGTCAAAATCCCTCGATGGGAAAAAAAAAAGTCCACCGTGAACTTGTTGGTTGAAAACTTCAGATTCTGATTACTTCCAAAGGAAGCACATTTTTTCACTCTTGTGAGTTTTGTGGCACAAAATTCACTGGCCCAGTTACAGCTGTGCCATTTATGAAAAAGGAAAATGCCTTTGACTTATTTGCTGCCACAAAGTTCTCAGATGCAGACCAATAGTTGTTTCTTCTGCGACCTATGCATAAGACTTTCTGCAGGACATAACAATGACATCAATTTTATTGACTGTGTAGAATGAGCTAAATATTATCGAGGAATATTTCTGATTAGTTCAAACAATAATATGCCCTTTTCAATTTCCAGATTGAAATTTTTTTAGATTTTTAAAATATTTTTAGAAATATATATATTTAAAATAAATATATTTAAAAATAAATATATTTTTTAAGATTTCTTAAAGTTTATCTAGATTTATTATTATTTTTAGATTTGTTTATTTCAGAGAGAGTGAGGGTGCAGAGGGGGGAGGGGTAGAGAGAGAGGGAGACAAGCAGACTCCCCACCGAATGCAGCGTCCTACTTGGGGCTCCATCCCACGACCCTCAAGAGTCAGACACTCAACTAAACCACTCAGGAGACTCCTCTAAGTTACTTCTTTTAAATGGGTTGTTTCATTCTTCCAAGTTTAAAAAAAATTATTTATCTTAATTTTAAAACTCAAGACTTTTTTTTTTCTAGTTAAGGCAGCAAACTATTTTGCTCTCTAAGAAATGCAGAATGCCCGAATGGCTCATTTGGGTATATTGCTCATTCAGAGTTTTATGTCCCTGGAAAAGTTGAAGAACAAACATTTACATGATTTTGAAAGGATGAAGACATCCTAATGTGTTATGCTAGTAGAATAAAGAAAGAGTGCAAAAGGGGATTTATTGTATTATCTGCAAAGGATTTAATGACGTTGAAATGTTTAAAAAATTGGAAATATATACTCACCTACTGTAAGAAAAACTTGTTTTTTTTTTCCCTAAAACATTCTTTTAAACATATATTTTCTTAAATATCCCTTTGTTCTCTAAGGGATGTGGACACGTGTCTTAGTAAATTACTTTGGTTGTTAGTGTCCTTAGGAAGTTCACGTCCAGTTTTAAAACTTTAGATTCTTACCCTTTTAATGATTGTATCAGTTATGGGTACGATTGGCTGCAAGTCATAGAAAGCTATAGATAACTATGAGTCAAACGGGATAAGGACTATTCCTCTTGCACAAGTCCAAGTGGGTGGTCTAGGGCTTGTGTGGTTCTTCATGGTATCAGGGACCCAGGCTCCATCTAGCTTGTTGCTCTGCCTTGTGTGGCCTTAATCTCAGGGTATGAAATGGGGACAGCCTCACTCCAGGCAGTGGGATGGAAGAAGGGACAGAGAGATCAGGGGCAAAAGTCGGGTGTGATTGAGCCAGAGTTGAGACAGCTGGTCATGCCTAACTGCAAAGGAAGATGGGAAATAGAGTCTCCAGTGTGGGATGTGTGGGTCTAGCTTGAAATCAGGGGCTTTCTCCCCACGGAAGAAAGAGCATCACTAGTGGGGAGCAGCTAGCAGACTCTGCTGCGGTCACAGACTTCAGCTACATGACAGTGGAAACAAAACATTAATGACACTTGAAAACAAGTTGAATTTCTTTTTACAGTTGTTATGAGCTTACATTCGTTGAGCTCTAAGATTTGGTTTGCCCCCATGTATTAAGACCTGAGGTGAACATTGTTTAAAATGACAAAATGCACTCATTCACACTGTAATACATCTTATTTAAGTTTGTTATTACCTGTACCTCAAATGACCGGAGCTGGAAAGTACACAATAATTCATGAAAGCCTGGTTTATGAACATTGATTAAAGTGAAGCCTACAAATTGGCAAGGAAGTTCGAGTTAGGTGATTAGAGTGGAAAGTACCAAGGCCGGAAGCAAGTGATAAAGGAGGTGACAGGAACATGTTCATTTGCGTGGGGGTGGGGAAGAGCCAGAGACAAGAGAGAAGATGGGATAAGAGGAGGCCGTGGTTGTGGAGGAAAGCCAGACAGATGTGATGACTGGGAACCTAGGCCTCAGTGCCGAGACAGCCCAAATAGACTGGAGGGACTCATGTGCCCCATGGCTCAGATCTTAAGAGTGTTGGCGTGTGCTGCCAATAGGACAAAAGGAAAGGAGACTTCTGAGTTATCCAGGTAGGGAAGGCCTTATATAGGCCAGGGTAGGTGGGTTTGGGTAACAGAATTCTCCAGGAGCTCCTTGGCTCAGATATGGCTAAACTCCAGAATCACCAATGTGCCCAGTTTCCGATCGGCATAAAACCTGGATTCTGGAGCAAGGGACCATTTCTGGAAGTATTGAGTTAATTCCCACGTTTGAATGTCACCAAGAGAGGCTTGGTAACAGAAAAGAGACTCTGGCTTCCAGATTGGAGATGGGTGATGAGGAGCAAGGGGGAAGGTGACCTTCAAGGTGGACAGGGCATGACAGGAAACTGGCTGATATTAAGACCGTGAGCTGATCTTGGGATTTAGAAAACATCAAAGTTATTGTCTCCTGAACATACTTTTTCATGCTACAACTTAAGTCCTGGGCCGTCCCGTGTTCAGGAAGTCTTGAAGAGGAGCAATGATTGTGTTGCCTGGACATCTGTGCCGAAGACTTTTCTTCCACGGAATGTCATCTAAGTTAAGAATTTCTGCCAGTTTTCTCAATAAAATTTAGGTGGTCGATATTCATGTACACTTCTAGCAGTGGATATGTTGATACATTGATTATGCATGACTCGCATTGGGTCCTACCTGAAATTTACTTTCTTAGCCTCCAGACTTGTGGTTTTTTTTCTTTTGTTGGTGGTTTTTTGTTGTTGTTGTTGTTTTGTTTTGTTTTGTTTTGCATCCATATCAAACTTTGTGCCTTAATACCATTTATCTTATTGATTAATGGGCCACGAGGGATGGAAAGGGTATGGGGTAAGTAGAAGCTTCCTGGGTGTTTTTTCCTTATAATGTCTTTTTTATCAGTCTCAGTCTTTAGAGCTGCCCTGATGAGGCCACTTAGGGTGACCGGTAACCTTGGCTAAGATGCGGATGGATGATTCTGGGTCTTGTTTCACGGCCCAGAGACTATACCTTTTTTCTCATTCTGATAAGAACGGTTCCGCTTTATCTTTGCTGCCCACAATCCATATCTGCATGCATATTTCATGATTTTCTTACCTTCCAGTGGCTTCTGAGAAAAAAATCAAATGAAAAAAGAAGGACATGGGAGAGCAAAAGCAGAAGTAAACACTTTCATGTAGCTGGCCCCAGGCCATTAGGATCAATTTTCCCCCCAAATCTGAATCCCTCCCCAGGAGACTCTGCCTAGGGGGTGGCACACATAGGCTTTTATGATGGGATTGGGCTCCAAACAACACAAAAAAGGGCTATTTTTCATCTCTCTTCGACAGATGGGCTTGAAATGGGGAGATTTTCGCCTTAGAGCAGACCAGGAAGAGCAGAGCATAGAGTCATTGGTGGACTGTCTATCACTTAGCCGTGAGGTTTTGAGAAAGCTCCTTTGTGGGGTGTCCATGCGAGTTAGCAGCCCCATCATTTGCCAGGGTGTCTCGGCCAAAGCCTTGTGTACAGTTCCAGAACCCCTAACGGATGCATTGGAACAGACTGACCTTGTCCATGGTCTATGGGAGGAGAAAAAAGATCCTCTGTGGGACATTTGATGAGGCCATGGCAGAAGTGGGATGCCCAGAGAGGATGTGGTTTTGGCTATGCAACCGATCAAGAAGGGGAAGAAAGCTTTGCAACTTCTTCCTTTCCCTCCTGGGGGCAGAATCCTTCAGTGCACGCACCTGTCCTGGGCTGGGTTTACCTGCTTTTAGACCTCCCTGGGCACAGAGGCACATGGGGCCAGCATCACCCAGTATGAATCTGCTTTGGAGGGGGGAGGCAACCAGCAGTGGGAGCTTTCTTCTTGTAGGAGTGGGGGAGCCTTTGCTGTCACCGCCACTGTTGGGGTGACCGGCCTCTCTAGTGATGGAGAATATACCTAGGATATAGCAGAAGAGACTGGGTTTTGAGACCTACGACCACCCTTTGCCTTGTGACTTTAGGTAAGCCACATTTGGAGAGGATCATCTGTCAAATGTGGCTTTGACATTCTGCCCCTTTGTCATCTCAGCGATGTTTCTTTTAGAAGACATCAAGGTCCGAAGGGACTTGTCGTGAAGTACAGCGCTGTGCTGTACTCCTAACATCTGGTTGATCAGAAATCACAGTGTCGAATTCTCTGGCTCGTGCAAAGAGGAGGAATTTATACTGTTATTGAAAGCCTACTATAGAAAGACTTGCCCATAGATGCCTCTGTTAAGCCTCACATAACGTTCTGTGCCTGGCCTTCTGCCTCTCCTTTTCCAGATGAGGAAAGTGGAGCTCCCGGAGGCAGCTCGCCAGCAACGTCTGGGCTCATAATGGATGTATCTGGCATCCAGATCTGTGCCCACCTGCCTGCCAAGGCCTTTTCTATTTGCCGGCACTGTTTCTCAGCTCACAGCCATTCTGCTTATGCAGCAATGAAGGGAAGTGCAGGGAAGATGGAAATATGGTTGTCCCATCTTACCTAGGTGGTAGCAACTTCCCGTTTATTTTAGTTTGTAATCTTTTTTTCCCCATAAATAGCGCTCTGGAGGGGGGAATTACTCATTCCTCAAACTTTTCTTGAGCCCTGCTATATTCAAAACACTATCTCCTGGCTGAAATTCACTGAGGGGTGCGGTGATTCAGAAAATCTGGTTCTTGTTTACAAGATAGTAAAGGATGTGGGGGACTTTCTGTACGTTCAGGTGTGGGATCTCCAGGGGAATCGGGAGAGACAGGTTCCCCTGTGCTAAATGCTTTCCTGTGCCCTTATCCTGCTGTTTGCCTGCTTATGTATTCATTCATGTATTTGTTTATGCCAGCAGGAATTTATCGTCCTGTGGTTGGTGCTGGGGAGGAAATAAAAATCAATAAATAACATGAACCCTGTTCTCCAGGAGCTCATGGCTAATATTGGGGCACCCGGGTAGCTCAGCTGGTTGAGTGTCCAACTCTTGGTTTCAGCTTGGGTCATGATCGCGGGGTCCTGGGATCGGGCCCCCCATCGGACTCCAGGCTCGGTCGGGAATCTGCCCCTTCCCCTCTAAAATAAATAGATAAATCTTAAAAAAAAATGGGGGGAGATTTTGCACCCCACCACAGGGACATTTAACAATGTCTGGAGACATTTGGGGGTTGCCCAGGCTTCTCCTGGTGTCTAGTGTGTAGGGACCAGGGATGAGGGTAAGTATCCCACAGTGCACAGGAGGGCCCCACAGCAAGGAACGGTCCAATCACAATGTCATTGCTGAGATCGAGAAACCCCGGTGTCCCGAGGGTGCTGTGGGGCCAGCGTGGGATGGTTGCTGAGGTGGGCCGTACCGCTATGACCGCTGTGGCAGAGAGGAGTCTGAGCTGAAGGCGCTGGGGAGGGCTCCAGGAGGCTGCACTGGCCGGAAGTGGGTCTGCATTTAGGCTGCTGGAAGAAGGAGGCCAGCAGCAGCGGCCAGGGCTCAGAGGCAGAGGTGAGTGTGGAGTAAGGAAGACCGTGGGAAGACCAGCCTGTGTGGGCAGAGGCTTGGTGTTGTGGGGAGTGGAGAGTGGGACTATAAAGTAATGGGGTTCAGGTGGAGTCTGGACCAGAGTACTGCCCTAGTGGACAAGGGAGGCTTTTCTGACAGCGGTGGGTGACACTTGTGGGAGAAAGTCTTGTCTGAAGGACGGAGGCTCCAAAAGGGAGAAGGGGGTGTGTTGCAGCAGATGGACAAACAGATGGTAATGTGCTCAGAAAGCTGGAAGGAACACGGGCCATCACCCACCCAGTCCTCAGTTTACCCTAAGAGAACGGAGTGCAGGCAGATTGATGTCTTGGGTCACTGGCTTAGTGGAGGTGACCGTTCTTGGGAGGCCTTGTCTGAAGCATCATTGGAGCCACCACCTTCGGCCCTCTGGATACCCTCTTGAGCGGCATTGTCCTTCAGCTGCATTGCACAGAGGAGGAAGGGACCCGGAGAAGTTCAGCAGGAGCCCAAGGCCCTGTCAGGAAAGTGGCAGAGCAGGCTTTAAGCCGAGTCTTTGATGCCAGGACGCTTGACCTGGAGCGGCCGCCTCGCTTCGAGCCCACGCAGGGACAGCTGTGCTCCCGGAGGCCATCCAGCCTCACCCCGGTGCTGGCGGGAGGAAGGGAGCAGGGCGAAACAGAGGGCCTCGAGAGGGAGAAATGTACAGGACTCTGCCTGGCTGGCACTTGGAGATCTGTGTGTGCCAGAGGTCCGGCGAGCGCTTTTGTCTCCTCCTTTCCTCCTTTCCTCCTTGGAGCCCATCTTTACTGCAGGAGGGAATTGGCTTTGCCAGCCCTTTATTCTTTCATAATGTGAGCATCTCCACCTTCCCGCCCTTGGAGCAGGCTTCGTCAGTCCTGCGCAGTTGCCCATCTCGTGTATTCATGCACATGCGTGCATGCGTGTGCATGTGCCTATGTGTATGTGTTTGCGTATGAACGTGTACTTCTGGGTGTGCATGAATATGTGTGCATGTTTGTGTGGGTATGCACATGTATGTGTGTGAGTGTGTACATGTGCCTGTGTGCCCGTGTGAATACGTGTATGTGTGCGTGTGTGTCCATACCTGTCTGTGCACACGTGTGCCCATGTGTGTATCTGCGTGTGCGCGCGTGCGCGTGTGTGCCTGTGCTACTGGGATCACGGCAGGATCTCATGCTTCTCTCCCTGCCTGTGTAGCCAGGTGGCTGCATATAATATATTTAAATACATTCAATGAGATGCGTGAACCAAAAACAACTCCCGGGAGCTGCTTTACAGCAGAGTAGCAGGTCCCTCTGGGCGTGTGTCACCGCCGTCTGGCAGCCTGGGCTACTTTTAACAACGGGGGAGGGGCGGGCAAGGGAAGGCGGCTGGGCAGAAGGGAGAGGAGAGAAAGGGCTTGTTGGGGGGAGAGAAGGGGCGTCGGCAGCAGCAGGCTGATGGGGAGACGGGTGTGTGCGCATGCTCACGAGTGTGTGCGTGCACGTGTCTCTGTGCATATATGTGCGCATGCACGCGCATGCGTGCACGTGTGCGGACCCGTTAGTGAGCGGAGATCTTACTGTGAGACCGGAAGCCCAAGCAAGGCCGCCCTTGGCCAGGCTGGCTCCGCCCTTGGTGAGTAGATGCCTTTGATGGCGGAGAGAGGCGATGTCCTCTGGATGCTTTCGTTTTGGGCTTCCTAAAGGTCTTACCTCCTCCCCTCTCTGGGGGGCCAGCCTTTCGGAGTTGGGTCTGCAGACCCCTTCAGGGTAGTCTGTAGGATGGAAGATCGTATTAGAATATTTTCTCTCGGAGTCCTGCTTCATAGAGCTGTTAGAGTCACCAGGTTTAAAAGCCCTGGTTCCTAAGCAGGCAAGACTCAGGATCGTCAAGCCTGAGGATCGTCGGTATTTCTCAGGGAGACTTAGGGACTTGCCGTCTGAGGGCGTCTGGCTGGCTCTGCTATTGAAAAATATCCCATCAGGGTCCCTGGTTTCCTGTGTTCGCGGAGGCCGGTCTCTCGGGCCGAGACCTGGAGTGTGTCCACCGGAGTCAGAAAGGCTGGGTGTGCAGTCCTCGGGGACTAAGTCCTGCCAAAGGGCCTGGTGGCCACTCTGTCCCCTTCCCTTAATCTCTCCCAGGAGGTGGCTGCTCTCCCAGCTTTTCCTCCAAGTCCTGTCACGCACAGCCTTGGCTTACCGCTGACCCTGCCCTGAGGTGTGGGCCCTGTTTCTGGGAGGCAGGGCGATGGCGACCCCAGGAAGGACATTTCTGTTGAGGGCGGCAAAGGGGCACGTGGTAAGCCCAGGGTTTCACCTCCTTTGCCTTCCGATGGGCACCAGGGCAGCTGTGGGCCCTTAGTCGCTAGTGTGTTGCTGTTTCTCTGCACGGATGTTTATTTTCGAGGTGTTTTATGATTGTCATTACTTCCGTCGTGTCCTGATGGGCACAAAAGCAGTGAGAGTGTAGTAAGGCCTGGTGGCGGCCGTGGAAATTTGACAGCGGTGTTAGCCACTTGCCCAGCGTGTCTCTGGGTGTAAGAGCAGATGGACTCCCAAGAGTTCAAGCACTGACCACATTTGTAAGGATAGAGCTTCTGAACCTCTTTTCTCTCAAGGGGTGCTGGGGAAATGGACATTTTTCTGCAAAACCCAGTGTGGGTCAGGCCTTTGGAGATCCTTAGGTCTGCTCTGGAATGTTAAAGGCAATAAAGGGTTGGGGGGGCATATAAAGCATATAAAGCTTCTGGAAGGTGGATCAGAAGCTTCTAGATGTTACAATGCCAGTAAAGGCTGGCTTCTGCTTTCCGGAGGGCACTTCCTGACCGAGTGGTCTGTCTGGCCACTTCCCTTTCACTGGAGGAGTTTAAACTGTGTTCTTCACAAGCCCTGTCTGTCCTTTATTGCTTATTCAGCCCGATTGCACAACCAAGAATAAATAATAACGAAAGCAAGTGGGCCAGCGCTAGTGTCTGTTTTATAAGAATTTAATTACGCTTCTCATGGCAAAGTTGGATCTCCTCTTGGCTTTGTGGGTTTATCGCAGTTTGGTCTTCATTAAGGCCAGCCCAGCATTCTCTGGTGTGTACCAAATCCTAACAGAACGAGACAAAGAAGGGCTGTTTGGAGGGAACAAATGATTTCAGACAGGTGTCTGCCTCCTCCTCCTCCCCAGCTCCGGCCCCCGACACATCACATGTATATGAAAATCTATCATTTCTCCCCAAAGCAGGGGCACCCCAGAATTCATTCTCTTGTATGAGAGTCATAGGTTAGAAGAATGGGGAATCTAGCTGGGTTCTAGGCTCTACCACGTGCTAAATGTGTTAGGACTAGCAAGTCACTTTTCTCCCCAAACCTTTATTTTCCCCTCTGTATAGTGGGTATAGTAGGCCTCTTTGGCTTCCTTCTGGGGGCTTCTGTGAGTGAGTCAGTATTGGGAAGCTTACGAGTCTCTACAGCCTGTGAAGGAGAAAATAGAAGGACTCAGGCTTTTACTCTCACACTCACCCAATGCTCGGTACCACCAGGCACTAGGGTGGGGACCCTGTCACCTTCAGGTCACATTATATCCTTAGTTTCATCACAGTGCTCAAGGAATGTTTTGGGGGCAAGACAACAGTCTTTTTAACATTCCTTATATAAATGCAGAGCTGGGAACATTTTTCAAATTTACTGCACTAATTAATAGAGGAGCTGATTTATTGGTTTGTTTGTTACAATGCCGAGTGCCTCATTAAAAATATTAAGGGTAGCAAAAGAATCGAAACTGGGATCTCAAAGAGTTAGCTGCACCCCACATTCATTGCCACGATATTCACAATAGCCATGAGGTGGAAACCATCCAGATGTCCATCAGCAGAGGAGCCACAGGTCAAGAAAAATGTGGTAGACACGATGGAATGTGATTCAGCCTTAATATGGAAGGAACTCCCGCCATTTGTGGCAATGGGGATGAACCTGGAGGACAGTATGCTAAGCCAGTCACAGATGGACAAATACTGCATGATTCCATTTTACAACGAGGTATTCCAAATAGTCAAACTCACAGAATCAAAGACTAGGGTGGTGGCTGCCGGGGGCCAGGGGGCGGGGGAAGGGGAGGGAGGTGGGGATTTTTTCTGGGTGGGCATAGAGTTTTAGTTATGCAAGATGAAAAATTGCTAGAGACCCACAGTACAGCTGAGTTCCCGCAGGTCACCATATGGCACGGAACATTTTCATCATGTTAAAAGGACGGATCTCATGTGAAGTGTGCTTACTGAAACCAAACCAAACAACCCCCGCCCCCAAAAAACCCAACTACCCCAAAACACAAGGAGAGGAAAAGTCTTTCCTCCATACCAGTCTGGCCCAATGATGGGATACTAACAATACTGCTTGTGTTATTTGTGGAAAAAAAAAAAAAAGTTTAAAAAGAAAAACTGCTCTTAAGGATAGGTAAGGATGAATTTCGGAAGGATTTTGAAAACCTTACAACTTCTGTTTGAATACACCTTACTGTCTATAGGAAGGCTATAGCCTGGATTTTTCTGGCAGCCCTGCTCCCCCGGGATTCTTCCTTCGGATGGATGGGTAGTGTGTGAAATACGTTCTTGAAGCTGACACGCACAGGAGAGAAAACAAGGAGGCTAAGAAAGCCCCAGAACAAGTGGACCTCTGGAAATAAGGCTTCCTGGATCAGCTCAGCTGCTGTCTCTCTGGTACCCGTGGTAGCTTTGAGGCTTCTGGCCTTAGCAACGAGGGACGCCCAGCATCTGTGAGGTGCCTCTTCCCTTCTGAATTGCTGTTCCTCAGATGGGGAGTGCTTAAGCTCACTGAGATAAAGAGGTACCTCAACTTGCGGGTACTGTGGCGAGAGTGACTTCCCACTAAAATCAGGAAATCGAGGAGTGACGGGGGAGTGGGCGCGGCGCTGTAAGAGATGAATTCAAGCCCACCTGCTGCTTTAATTTCTGTAGCTTGCTGGCCAAGGGGCACCCACAGGAAAGGAAGTTTTTGCAAGTTTGTACCAACGTATTCTTTGTAAGCTAGTGACACCCTGGGAATCCACTTTCTGGAAAGTGGCTGACCAGGTCCCCCTCGACACAGGTAGTTTGATCTCAGCCGGGCTCTGATTGCAATTCCTGATTCTTTTGTCTGTATCTTTTATTGATTCCCTGCTGTATTTTCATATAACTAATTCATTTTTCCTGTCTCCAGTGGTGGCTCATGTTGATCCTTCCTTCCTGTGAATGTAGTTGCTTCTTAAGATTGTGTTCTAGAAGTGCCCCACCCCCCTTTATACCGTCTCTGACTCCACCTCTTCTGCTCCCCAGGCTTCCCCCATAATGTTGGGGCCAAAGTGCTCTTAGACCCCAGAGTTTCCTAGGGAGCTTGCAAAATGCAGAGTCCTGGGTCTTGTGTCTAGCTTGTTGGACTCAGTAGGGCTGGGGTAGGATTGAGACATTTGCATTTGTAAAGTGCATCCCAAGACACTTGGAGAACTAACCTTAGGATGATGATTCCCAGACTCCAATCTCTGGTTTGCTGCCCACTCTCAGTGAGAAATCCTCATTTCCTGCTCTGTGCTGGGTATTTCCCTCTGTAGGTTTCTTTGCTACCTCAGACTGATCTTCCCCAAAGTAAACACAACATTATTTGCAATAGCCAAAAGGTGGAAACACCCCAAATATCCCCTGACAGAAGACTGGATGAACAAAGCGTGGTAATCCATACAGTGGAATAAAAGGAAGGGAATTCTGATCCATAGTTCGACACAGATGAACCTTTTGAGGACGTTGAACTGAATGAGAGAAATCAGCCAGACACAGAAGGACAAATACTCTGTTATTCTACTTTGGGGAGGTATTTAGAACAGTCACATTCGCAGAGACAGAAGGTAAAATAGTGGGTGTCAGGAGAGGTGGGGAGGAGGGAAATGGGGAGTTAGTGTGTAATGGTGACAGAGTTGCAGTTTGGGGGGACAAGAAAGTTCTGGAGATGGATGGTGGTGCACAGCCCTGTGAGTGTCCTCAGTGCTACTGACCTTAACACCTAAAAGTGGGTATGATGACTTCTATGTTATATTTATATATATTTTACCACATTGGAAAGCAAACACATCAATCCCCTTCTCTTCTACCTTCGCTACTAAACTCTCATCTTGAGGTCCGTATTTGGTTGGTAGAACTTTAATAAAGCTGGGCGGGTGGCTTGGGAACCCACTTGACTTAGTTTCTGCATTTAAGCCAAAGCAATAAAAAAAAGGGGATGTCCTCTGGCCTTTAACTCTCTTTAAGATTGTAAAGGAAAATGAGTTTATAAGCAACATCAACACCTCTGGAAAATTGCCTCTTCTCACCTGGAGGATGAGGCCGGCAAGTTCTGATGATATAGGAAATCATCTGGGGGGGGGGGTTGGGGACACAGGCGGTGACCATCACATCTTATTAAATTTTCTGAGATGCAGAAAGGCATCTCAGAAGAGGAAGTGGCACGTGCCAAAATCGAGAGGCTGGAGAGAACCTTCATTTGGATAATTGCACGTCTTTCCTTTTAGCAGCTGTTCAGGAGAAGGGCCCCAGGCCAGAGGCATCACCTGCTTTTAGTGAGTGTGCCCTCGTGACCCTGAGCTTGGCACACCACAGCCATTGCCTGACCTGGAATCCGCTCCCGAGGAAAAGTGATTAGAGACCAGTATTTGGGGGCGCCTGAGTGGCTCAGTGGGTTAAAGCCTCTGCCTTTGGTTCAGGTCATGATCTCAGGGTCCTAGGATTGAGCCCCGCATCGGGCTCTCTGCTCAGTGGGCAGCCTGCATCCCCCTCTCTCTCTGCCTGCTTCCCTGCCTACTTGTGATCTCTCTGCCAAATAAATAAATAAAATCTTAAAAAAAAAAAAATAGAGACTATTTGCCCAAACCATTGTTGTGTTTTCATCATGTAAGTGAACATGGACCCTCGGCTTCCTTTCGATGTGAATTTGCATGGTTTTTTTTTAAAATTTTTTTAAAAAATATTTATTTATTTGACACAGAGAGAGAGACCACAAGTAGGCAGAGAGGCAGGCAGGGGGGGGGAAGCAGGCTCCCTGCCGAGCAGAGAGCCCGATGGGGTGCTCGATCCCTGGACCCTGAGATCATGACCTGAGCCGAAGGCAGAGGCTTTAACCCACTGAGCCACCCAGGCACCCCGTGAATTTGCATGTTTTGACCTGGGTGGGGCGATGGGTCTTTCAGAACTTTGAGGTTTTAGGAGTGTGACTTCTCAGTGATCCTTGTTTAAAAACAGGCTCCAGCAAAGGGAGGGAGGAAGTGCTCTTAGACTTTCAAATGGATACCGTGTTGTGGGCAAATAAGAACCTGAATGTAAATTCAAACTCTGGCCCTCAGCTCCCCGTGCCTTGGGGGCCTTAGCTCACAGGGCTGTGCTTCTCAATTCTAGATGGTTTGGGAGGCAGTGTCGGCTTTTTGAAGCCCTTTCCAAAGCTGTCTGAACATATCATGTAATCATTTCTTTCTTCCCCCAACTCAGAGTGCTCCTTCATTGACAAGCATGTCTGAGAATCTCGAATGTTCTATCACTAAGGTGGCCACACCCAGGAGTGCAGCAGAATTGGACTGTTTGCCAAGAGGAGTGCGGTCCTGGTTCTTAGGCCAGCTGCCTGCGCAGCCTTGGGGACCATGCAGTAATTCAGTCCCTCTCCAGAGTCACCGATGACATGAGATTTCATTCTGGCCACCCCTGAATGAATTAGAGGAGTGCCTTCTGCAGGATGCAGTGGGGATACAAATGTACAAGCGTGGCATTTTCTGGATTTCTGTGCCTCCCTTCTGCACGGAAGGCAGTGGAAATGAATGCAAATGTATGCAGATCGGCGGCCGTGACGGATGGCGAGAAGCCTTAATTCAGCAGTGTGTACACCATTGATTTCTCATTCTTGAAGGCAGTCCCTGCGCTCCGATGAGAAATGGGGTACGAAAGAGGGAAGGGATCTGGCAGTTCAGCTTTGCAAAAGAGCTGGCTTCCAAAGCAGGATGGTTTGACCTTCACTTTTCATCTCTTCAGCACTTAGAGCGTGCGTGATTTTAGCGTGCAGTCGGTGGTCTGCTTTGTTACAGAGAGTCTCCGGTTTCTCTTCACTGGTATCTGCCCTGTCTCCCAACTTCAGGGTGTAGCTGGCAGTGAATCTAGGCTTTGGAATCGAACATCTCCTTTCCTTGGGTTTTATGGATCTTTGCTGCCATGCTGTAGGCCGCTCAGGTATTTGTTACCTAGTAGGGCCTAAAGACTAGTGGTTTTCCTCTGTGGATGCAAATTGGAATCTCCTGGGGGGAACTTTTCAAGAAATACCCGTCCCTGGACTCTCTTCCAATCTAGTTGGATCCGAATCTCTGGGTGGTGCCTAGACATTGGTATTTTTGTTTATTATTATTTTAAATTTTATTTATTTATTGGACAGAGAGAGAGCACAAGCAGGGGGAGTGGCAGGGAGAGGGAGAAACAGGCTCCCCACTGAGCAGGGAGCTGATGCGGGGATCGATCCCAGGATCCTGGGATCATGACCTGAGCCAAAGGCAGATGCTTAACTGAATGAGCCACCCAGGCGCCCTGACATCGGTATTTTTAAGAAGCAACTTTTTGGCTGATTTGAATGTGCAACGGGATCCAGACCCCTGGGGTCATACAGAAGGATGGACACAGAGACTTGATCCCACCACACAGATCCTAAGAATGGACGGTCCATAATTTGTCACCAAGCCAATAGCATCTCTGAGCAGTGGGGGCGACATATGTGTGGAGAGTGTGGAGATCCCTCAGTCTGTGTTATCCACAAGCTGCAGGAGTTCACTCCAGGTATATGTGTTCTCAGTTTCCTCATCTGTGAGATGGGGATAATGATCCCTACCCTGTGTTCCTCCCTGGGCTTTTGGAAAGGAGCTAATGAAATCACTCATGTATGGGAAAGCACACTGAGAAATAGAAGGAAGCACTTGGCTAGAAGAAGCAATCATTATTCCCTGGCATATTTCAATACAGCAGGAAGCTCAATAGACTGTAACTCTTGTCTAAGGCCTTAGCCATTGGCTTGAGTACAAATAAGTATCAACATGTGTCCACTCATCAAAATGTTTATAACACCCTTTCTAAAAGAGGCTTAAGGATGGATAGAGCCGGATACCCTTGTGGTTCAGTTGGGATCAGTCAAGGCTTGAGAAGGCAATGCCTAGCCTGCCTCTGGTATCAGGCCACCTGCTCTCCCAGAAGCCCACTGTTTTTGCACCTGCCCATAGGGAGCTCTGGAGCTCGTTACCGGGGCTGTAATGAATTAGAGCATGCCTTTATTTTGATGGATGCAGCTTCATTTTTGGCTTCCTGGATTTAGATTCTTTGGTGGCCACTGTGGTTTGGTTTTTCTCATTTCCAGTTGCCCCTTTGTGGATGTCTTTGAGTCTGGAAGCGGGCGTGATGCTGTGGACAGACCATCCTGTATTTTTGTTAAACCTGGGAGAAAGGTGTGTTTATGAAAGCTCACTAAAGCTCATAGGGGCCTTTGCTTGTTTCCGAGGGAAGAATTGTCGTGGTTCAGGTGATTTCAGTGAGCTCAAAGAGCGGAAGGGAAAAACAAACCGTGTGGGGCCGATGTTGACAATTCCTGTAATAGAAGGTCCAAGGTGAACACACTTTGTTTAACTGCTTCGGTTCTTTTCTCCTGAATGGAGCCAACAGCACTGACCCCAGAGCATACGCTCAGGATTGTGTTAACCCCATCAGGAGTACAAAGGTTTGGATTTACTGCCCTGTCCAGCCTCAGACCGCAACAGGAAATTCTTTTTTTTTTTTTTTAAGATTTTATTTATCTGACAGAGAGAGATCACAAGTAGGCAGAGAGGCAGAGAGAGGTGGGGGAAGCAGGCTCCCTGCCGAGCAGAGAGCCCAATGCGGGGCTCGATCCCAGGACCCTGAGATCATGACCTGAGCCGAAGGCAGAGGCTTTAACCCACTGAGCCACCCAGGCGCCCCCACAACGGGAAATTCTGATGGGAACATATGGTCTTCTGTTCCCCAATCTAGTGTTTCTGGCTGCGGCTGCCTACCTGGAGCTTTTGCTGGCTTCATTGACTGGCCTTTAATTTTTTTCTCCCCCCTCTCCAAGGTCTTTTTCCTGGCCTTTCTGAATGTTCTCTTGTATACAGGAGGTATTAGGACTGCGGGTGGAATAATTGGACTCAGGCAGCCTCGGGGAAGTCATTACATGCAGCTTTGGAGTTCTTGGGATGGGGCATACATAAATCACGTGAGCCTGCACAGAGCCTTCGACATTATTGTAAACGCGTGGGCCTTCTGGCTCTCGGCGCTCACCTGCTAGTTAATCAAGTCATTATAAGGTACAACAGGCCCAGCAAGGAAGGCCTGTTAGGAAGACTCGAGCTGCTGCTGCTTTTATTTTTGTTAATGGTTTTATTTATTCATGCAAGAGAGAGAGAGAGCAAGAGAGCACAGGCGGGGGGAACATTAGGGAGAGAGGGAGAAGCAGACTCCCCACTGAGCAGGGAGCCCGAAATAAGGCTCCATCCAGGACCCTGGGATCATGACCTGAGCCGAAGGCAGATGCTTAACCATCTGAGCCACCCCGGCACCCAAAATGTGAGCTTCTTAAAGGCAGGGCCAGGGACCTCTTGATAGAAAGTGGCTAATAAATGTTTGGTGAACCGAGCATGCCTTGTTCTCTACTTAAAGTGAAATCTCAGAGTATGAAAGCCCAAGTGATGGATGGGGCCGTATCTCCACATTTGTCTGTTTAAATCAAACATTTGTTCATCTCTTAGTGTATCCGACTGCGGTGCTGGGCTGTGCTTCATTCTAATAGCATTATAAATTATACTTTGCCCACGCAGGCGTTTGTCACCGTGCTGTCCAGGAGAGAACAGAGTTTCCCTGGCTTGTTACAGTGGGGTAAGGACATAATGGATCCCCAAATGGATCTCAGGTGGAGAGCAGTGCAGAAATATTAGGGTTTCCCTAATGCTGATACTCACTACAGTTATTTGATCAGACTGCCCTCATTAGGAGGCAAGAGGGGGATATAACACATTATGTGTTATTAGCACAGGGGTATCCCCACACACACATATGTTGCTTATATTTGGCACACTGTTCATAATTATGCAGATTTTGCAATAATTTAGGTCCACCTTGGACCACACCTGGAGTGTTTGCATCAATAAACAAAAAGTTACCAAAAAAAAAATTTACTTCCTTTCAGTTCTAGTCTGCCGTATATGCTGTGGGCTCCCACTATCTCATTTAATTCCTGCACTGACACAGTGAGGTAGGGGTGTCGTTTCCTTTTTACAGATAAGAAAATCGAAGCGACTGACTTCAAGTCCTATAGGAAGTATGTGGGGTAGGAAGGATTTCAAGTCACAGGTCTCCCTGGCTTCCAAGTCTGTACTATTCGTAATTGTGTTTTCATGATAATTGAGTTCAGCTGGTTCCCTAGCGTGGCATGAACAAAGAGTACTAGACCACGCTGGGCTTCAGTCAAAGCAGGCTTGCAACTTGAGGGAAAAAACTTCATTATTTATTTTTCCCACCCAATACGAGGTGCCCAATACGGGGCCTGGTGCGTAGCCATGCCATGCATTTATCCCTGTACGTTTATACGCCCTTTTAAATTTTTAAAAATTTTAATTTTAATTTAAAAAATTAAAAATTTTTTAAGTTTTTAAAAAAATGCTTTTTCTTTAAAATTTTATATAGTAAAAATCACTGTTTGGTGTATAGGTCTGTGAGTATTGACACGTGGCCAGAATCATGTAATTAGCACCACAGTCAAGATACAGAACGTTTCCATACCCCACCCCCCAGATTCCCTTGTGCTGCCACCGTGTAGTCAGATGTCCCCCTCTGGCCCTGATCCTTGGCAACCGACTTCTCTTTCTCTATAGGTTTTCTTTGCTAGAATATCATAGACATGAGGTCCTGCAGGCTGTAGCCTTCCGAGTCTGGCTTCTTTCTCTCAGCACAATACATTTGAGAATCATAGACGTTGGTGCACATATCCGTAATTTATGACTTTTTATTTCTGAGTGTCATGCCGTTGTATGATGTCCGAAGTCTGAGCCACTCACCGGAGAGAGGACTTTCGGGTTATTTCCAGTTTAGGCGATTATGATTATAGCTGTTATAAGCATACACATATAGGTTTGTGTGTCAATCTATGTTTTCATTTATCTTGGGCATATAACTGAGAGTGAATTGCTGGGTGATAAAGGAAGTATATGTTTAACTTTATCAGAAACCGCTAAGCTGTTTTTCGAAGTGTCTGTACCATTTCGTAGTTCGAGTGTACGATGCTTCTAATCGCTGTGTCTTCTTAGTAGCTCTTGGTATTGTCAGGTTTTAAAAAAAATTAGCCATATTAATAGTCATGTAGAGAGATCTCACTGTAGTTTACAGTTCCCTAGTAACTAATGATTGTGAGCATGTTTTCATGTGCTCATTTGCTGTCTGGCGTGTTTGTAAATCTTTTACTCCTTTTTTAAAGAATTGGATCATTTTAAGAGTTCTTTATATATTTTGGGTACAATTTCTTTGCCAGTTTTATTTTCCAGTATTTTCTCTCAGTCTGTGGGTTTTCTTTTCACCCTCTTAAGAGCAGAAGTTTTTAATTTTGATGAAGTGCAATATTCCAGTGTTTCTTTTCTGGGATCGTGCTTCTAATGTCATAGCTAAGGACTCTTGTACTAAACCAAGATCACGAAGATTTTTTTTTTTTGGTATGGTTTTATAGTTTTGTGGTTTACCTCCACATAGATGATCCATTTTGAATTAATTTTTGTTTAAGGTAAGAGTTGTATGTTGCCTTTCTTCTTTCTGCAAAAGGATTGTCCTGGTAATACTTGTTCAAAAGACTATTCTTTCTGCCTTGCACTTTCATCGAAAGTTGACTGACCGTATTTGTGTAGGTCTGTTGATAGACTAACTATTCTGTGTCACTGATTTATGTGTTAATCCTTTTGCCGGGACCACACTGTCTTGATTATTGCAGTTTTGTACTAAATCTTGAAATCAGGTAGTGTGAGTCCTCCAGTTTTTTTGCTTATTGTTTGGAATATTTTTAGTTATTATATTTCCTACACCTTTCCATATACATTTTACAATGATTTTGCCAATTTCCACAAAAAACCCTACTGGTATTTGGATTGGGATTGCATTGAATCTGTAGATCAATTTTGGAAAAAACTGAAGAACATCTAAATAATGTTAATCTTCCAATCCATGGACATCATCTACCTCTGCATCTATTTAGATTTTCTTGATTTCTTTCACTGGTGTTTTTGTATTTTTTCAGTATACAGATCTTATACTATTTTGTTGTCATTGTACCTGAGTGTTTCATTTTGGGGGGCAGCTATTGTAAATGGTATTATTTTTAATTTTCTATGGTCAATTTTTCATTGTTAATATGTAGAAATATAGTTGCTTTTTACATATTGAGCTCGAATTCTGTGATCTTGCTAAATTCATTTAGTAGTTCTAGATACTTTTTTGTAAGAGATTCTCTGGGCTTTTTTTACCTGAACAATCATGTCATCTACAAGTGGAGGTAGATATATTTCTTCCTTTTCAATCTGTGCCCCTTTGTCTTGCTTTATTGCACTCACTTGGGTGTTCAGTATGATGTTTCATGGAAGATAGGAGTGGTGAGATCGGACATTCTTTTTTTTTTTTTTTTAAGATTTTATTTATTTGACAGAAACACAGCGAGAGAGGGAACACAGGCAGAGGGAATGGTAGCGGGAGAAGCAGGCTTCCTGCAGAGCAGAGAGCCCGATGTGGGGCTCGATCCCAGGCCCCTGGGATCTGACCTGGACCGAAGGCAGACGCTTAACGACTGAGCCACCCAGGTGCCCCAAGAGATCTGACATTCTTGACTTGGTTCTGGCCTTAGGGGGAAAACATTCAGGCCTCTACCCTTAAGTATGATATTAGCTATAGGGTTTTTATAGATGCTCTTTATCAGATTAAGGAAATTCTATTTTAAGTTTGCTGAAGTTATTGTTGTTACTGTTTTTAATCATCAATGGATATTGAATTTTGCCAAATAATTTTTCTGTATCTATTGAGATGATCGTGTAGTTTTCCTGCTACAGGAAATGTGGATTAAAGTGATTTTCAAAAGCTGAAGCAGCTTTGTATTCTTGGTTATGGTATCTTATGCTTAGTGTATATTGCTAGATTGAATTTGCTAATAGCTTGTTGAGTTGTGTTCATGAAATTTACTGTTACCATTTTATATTCTCACCAACACTGTATAACTGGTTTTTGACACTGGAGAAATCCTTGACTCATACAATGAGTTGGAAAATGTTTCCTTTTCTTCATTTTTCTGGAAAGGATTATGTAGAATTGGTATTATTTCTTCCTTAGATATTTGGTAGAAATCATCAGTGTAACTGGACTTTCAATTTTGTTTTTTTAAAGGATTTTAACTATGAATTCAATTTTCATATATATATATATATATATATATATATATATATATATATAGTGTGTTCAGGTACTCTGTTTCTTCTTGAGTGATAGTTTTTAATTTTAAAGGAATTGGTCAATGTGTACCTATCCTAGTATAACATTGAATTTGTTGTTTTTTCCTTTCAGTTTTAAATTTTTGCTTCATATATTTTGAAGCTCTGTTTTAGATACTTACACATTTGATATCGTTATTTCTTCTTGGTGAGTTTATTCTTTTATCCTTATGTAACAATCCTCTTTGTTCCTTATTGTTCTTGTTCTGAAGCTTATTTTGTCTGATATTAAGAAACAACTTTCTTTTGGCTGGTGTTTCCATAGTATATCTTTTTGTATCCTTTTCACTTGACCCTATCTATATCTTTATATTTTTAGGTGTTTCCTGTAGACAGCATATACTTAGGTCCTGTTTTTTTAACAATCTTACCATCTCTGTCTTTTAATTGGTTTGTTTGGATCATTAACATTTAATGTAATTATTTATATAGTTGGATTTGGGTCTTATATTTTATTATTTGCTTTCTATTTGTCTTTTCTTCTTTTGACACTTCTCATTACCACTTCTCCCCCTTTTTTTGGATTATTGGGTATTTTGAGGAGTCCATTAAAATCTCTCATTTGAAAAAAAATAAAATCTCTCATTTGGACTTTTGGTCATACATCCTTGGTGCGTGTGTGTGTTTGTGTGTAGGTGAGAAAGAGAGGGAGAGAGAGAGTGTGTGTGTTTGCTCTGGGGATTACAATATACACACTTACCTTTTCATAGTATGCTTTGAGATAACATTTTATTGATTGAATAAAATTTAAAAGCTCTACAACCAAATAGATTTCTTTACTGTGTCCTTTTTATAATACAGTTGTCTACATACATTAAAAACTCATTTTTTGCTTTCAGTGGTCACCCTAATTTTAAAGAACTTAGGCAGAGACAAATAATCTATCATATTTACTTAGATGTTTACCATTTCTCTAGTTTTCCCTTTATTCTTAAAGCTTGAATTTTAATATTGTTTTAAATTTTAATATTATTTTAATATTATTTCCCTTCAATTTGAAGAGCTTACTTTAGCATTTGTTTTAGGCCACATCATTGGGTGGTGATTTTTCTCTTTCTTTAACTCCACTGAGAATGTCTCTATTTTACTTTTATTCCTAAATGGTATTTTATTGGATATTGATTTTCACTGGATATAGAATTTTAAAATCTTTAAAGATTTTTTCCATTGTCTTCTAGTTTCCATCATTTCTAATGAGATTGCTGTTTTCTCTGTATGTGATTTGTTGATTTTCTTTGACTGTTTTCAAGATTTTTTCTTTATTTTTGTTTTCAGCAATTTGATTTTTGAATGTGTTCTTTTCTTTGAATTTATTGTGTTTAGGGTGTGACAGACTTTCTCAATATGTAAATGTATGTCTTTTACTGTATTTAATACATCTTTAGCATTTTTTCTTCCTTTTTTTTTTCCATACCCATCACTTTCTTTTCTTACTTTGGGACTGTAGTGACATGAATATTAGATCTTTTGATATTGCTCCACAAGTTCCTAAGGCTCTGATCACTTTTTCTCAATTTGTTTTTCTCTACCCTTGAGATTCAGTAATTTTGATTATTCTATTTTCAAGTTTGTCAACCCTTTTCTCCATCTGTTATTTAATGCATCTAGTGAATTTTCAAAAGAATTCAATTATTGTACTTTTCAAGTCTAAAATTTCCATTCAGTTCTTTTCAATATTTTTTATTTTCCCCTGAAAACTTGTCTTTCCATTAATTTCAGCAGTATTCATACTTACTTCTACAGCATAAATATAAGTGGTTTAAAGTTTTTGTCTGCTAATTCCAATAACTGGATCATCTTGGGGTTAGACTTTCTTGAGTGTATTTTCCCTTTTTTGGAACGTTGAATAATTTTAGATTGTATCCTGGATATTTTGAATACTATGTTGTGAGACTCTGGATCCTAATTAAAATATGCTGAAGAATGATGATTTTGTTGTTGTTGTTTGTTTTTCTCCTTCTCTTTCTTCTCCTTCTTCTCCTTCCTCTTCTCTTTCTTCTTCTTCAAGAGAGCCAACCAGATTAATCTCAGATGACAAGTCTGCCTCACTTTTCATGGTAACAATGTCCATTCGGTTTTCAAAGCCTTTGCTATGTTGTTTGTGTGTGTTGTTATGGATTAGTTTGGGATTTGTGTTGTTTTTTATGTCATAATTTACTTCTCAAAGCCATTGCTTCTTTGGGTCTGTTTCACACATGCATATTTCAGGAGTAGTTTGGCACTTGCTTTGATTCATACAGTTTTTTCAAGATTTCTTTTCTCTCCCCTCTCTGGGCTTTTCTTCACACTCTCTCTCAGGGGTCCCTCTTCCCAGTTCTTCTTGTCATAAAGGTGGATATGCCTCAGAGTTTTATCCTCACACCACAGACTCTATCATGCAGCTCTATGGACTGAAGATGCCCAGAGGGCAAAGCTGTGAGAGGAGGAAGGGAACAAAAATAACCAGCATCTCTTTCTACTCTTCAGACCACAAGGATTCCCCTTTTCTAGTCCCTCTGGCCAGAGAGATGGGTTATTTCTTGGGGTCTTAGGTGTTCATGTTGCTCAGGGCTGCCTTACATTAGGGCAGAGAGAAGAGAAAAAATAGCAGGGATATCCTATCACATTCTTTGGTTTCCAGGGGCAGAAAGGGGAGCTTTTTCTTGGTGTTCTTTTCATGTGCTCCCACTATACAGTTCCTTGATTTGACCCATCTTTGGATCAAAGCCAAGGATTAAAAGAGGAAAACTTAATTCAGAAAATTTACCAATGTCTATTTCTTCAAGTTTCAACCTCCCTCTCAATCTCTCTGGTACTTTTTGCTTCTCAGAGTCATCAGGAAGTTGGTTTTTGTATTCTGTAAAGACACTTCACTTGTAATCACTGGGAGACATAGGCTTTTATGGGCTTACTCCAGTCCTGCAAGTGTTACATCCTCATTTTTAAAAATAAACAGTAACACGCTATTTGGCATACCATTTAACATACTGTTTAGCATTTGCTTCTTTTTCTTTTGCTTAATAATACATTTTGGAGATTTTAATAATGCTTTTAATAGTGACAATAAAACAACAGTTATTGAACAAGTTATATTCTAGGCACTGTAAGCTCTATACATATGTTAACTCATTAAATCCTTACAGCAACCATATTAGATAGATAGTATTCTTCCTGTCTTACAGTTGATGACACCTTGTGAGAGAAATTAAGAAACTTGCCCAAGGTCACATAACTAGTCAGCAGAGGAGCTACCTAGGTTGTCTGGTCCAAAAGTCCATACATATAACAGAATTATATCATAATTATGACAGTGATAATAATATCCAATACATAACTATCACATACCAGCCCATGCTAGTTAGAAAACTGCTATAAACGTACAAATCATCTTCAGCATGAAGTGTTTCTGTTAGCACAGTACAGTGTATCATTCTTAGGTAGCAAGTATATTCATTCTGTGTATAGGGATTTGAGAAAAGTCAGGTAAGACTTGCCAGACGGGTGGCAGTAGGATTCTGTAGTACAGATAAGAGGTCTTTTCAATGACTATTCCTGCCCCTCTGGACGGTACAGTACATTTCTAGCCAGTGTATTTTGCAATAATAGAATTATAGGTGGTTAGATTTGGAAGAGACTCACAAGGTCTTAGTTTACCTCCAAATATTAGAAATCTCATACCATGATATATTGGAAAGCATCTTGTAAAAGGTAAAGCGTTATATGGCTGTCCATTGTTATAGAAAGGGAACAGTTCTAGAGAGTAGAAGTGGTGAAATCCTCATCTTCATTACCATCTTTGTAGCTGCATTTGTAGAACACAGATGTCCCAAGTGCTCGGCAGGACCCATCTCTGATGTTTAAAATAAACCTTTAAAATAGCTGTTATAATCCCCATGTCTTTTGTATGAGGAATTGGTTGCTCAGAGATCATAGGTAACTTGCCGAGGTTCAGTGACACACTTGGGTCAAGAGTCATTCACACTTCTTTACTGAAGACCTCCTACCTATGAGTGTTCACCATGTACTAATCATACACGTAATTAGCATGTAATGTTTTGTCCCTGTTGGAATACTTTTTCTCGGTGAAGGGTGGGGGTGCTGGATACTAGTAGTAATTATACTGGAACTGTCTTGGGCAAACTGAGACAAAGGATCACCTTAGCTATGTGCTTTTGTTTCCTCATTGCATAATTTATGTTTGCCATAGTTTATTTGACTTAGGTGATATACGGTGTTCTAGAGGGCCAGTATTCATGAGTATTTATTTTAATGGAGCTGCTGGTCTGTTTTCCGAGTTTGTTAGAGATGAACCACACAGGGCTAGGTATTCCTTAATGTGGTAGACAGAGGTCACTTACAGATTTTGCTCATTGTTGCTGAGCAAGAAAGGACCTTTTAGCAAATGCAATTTTAAAATGTGAGTGCTGTGCAAAGACAATGAAGAAAATCCTTAAATCAATATATGTTTTGTAGATTTTCCTCTAGGGCTGAGTACTCATGAGCCTTTCAGGAGGAGTATGATTAAATATGGACAAGGAGAGACAGGATTTCCCCTCTATTACACTGAGATGTAGGAAGATCCATCATCCTGGGCTTCATGGAGGTAGGGCTTGGGAAATGGGAATGACTTGAATGTGAACTTTCTCTTACACACTTATGATAAAGATATCTAGCCAACTGTCATGATTTGTCAAGCTGGGTAATGTGCCTTAATATGCATAAGCATATAATGCTGATCACAATTCCAAGAAAGGGAATGATCTCCCAATTTTGTAAGGGGTAGGCAGTAGTTGTCGTGTGCATTCTGCCCAGGACTATTTTTGTGTATTACCTTTGTGGATCCCTTCCATCTTTCTGGGTTGCCATTCCAAGCTTCCTTCTTTCTCTTCCTTCGTTAGTCTGGAGGCCAGAGTGATCAGAGGCCTAACTGTCCAGGATAAGACAAAGAGCACAGGCTTTGAAGGACCCTAAATGTGAGGCTTCCCCTGTTTCAAATGAAATGGGTGGAAGTTACATGAAGTTTACATCAACATCAGCATTCTTGCTTTGGACATTAGTAGTGAGACCATCATGATTTGATGATGAACCGCTGGTACTTGTTTTGGTTCTGGTTTTGAGAAGTATGTAGTATACATTAGGGACCCGGTCAGGCACAAAGCAAGGCTTTACCCAGAAACCTGCCCGGGGTGCATTCATTCTCCTTTCTGCCTTGTGCTGTATTGAGATAATGGTTGCCGGGGACACATGGAAATTACCAACATCAGAAGGTTCCTCGTGCCCTGGCCCTCCCTCATCTGTATGCATCACGTTTGCTTAAACGTATTGTCTGCGGCCAAAGTCCAATTATTTGGAACCAAGTTACTAATGATAAACTTAATGACTACAGTGTCTATCATGTGCCCCTCCATGGAGCGAGGTGGGGGGTGGGTGGGTGGGGGAGAGCTACAGGGAATCGTCAGAATTGAAAAAACAAAACATCTTGCACAGAATAGCATGGTGGGGGGCACTCGTTCAAGATTCATCTTCCATGCCGAAGTGATAAATCAGAGAATGCAGAGTAATTATAAAGGAGACTCAAAATTGCTGTCACCTGACATTGCATTCCCTTCTCTGTTTCCTAGCAATAATATTCTCATAATGTTCTGTCTGGGTCCTTCACAAACTGAGAAACAACTTTTGCTGTTTTTCTCACGGGGTGGTTGATGCAGCAAGTAACTGTTAAATGATGAATTTGGGTACCATTACAGAGGCCGGGGGATCGCTAATCAAGGCAATGGAGATTTTCTGTCTCTAGTTACAAAGATTTATAATCTAGGAATCGGAGAACTCAGTTCAATTCCAACAGGGACCTAATCCAGCTCTTCTCTATAAAGGATATTCCAAACACTACCCAGTGGAGAGCTTTGGCCTGGCCAGCTAACCACGTCTACTTGACCATACTCTCCCTGGGAAGGTTATTGAGCAATTAAATCATTCCTAAGATGGAAAAAAATCTTTACGTTTTCCATTCATAATTGGGTTTCCCGTTCTTCATTTGATTGGACACCTTGCCCTTTTACTTCTTTGTTTTTTAGGCTTTTAAAAAAATACATGTTGTGTCCATTCATTCATTCATTGTACAGCCAAAGATTGGTCACTTGGCCCAAAGAGTCATGTTTAGCTCTTCTCATGTTATTTTCATGACTGGTCTTTCTGAACACATCACTGTTCTGAACCATCTCCCTCTTGCATTGTTTGTCTGGTTGTGAGATCATTTGAATGGAAGGAAGTGTCTCAGGCGCCACTCCACATGCTATCTCCTGGCCGTCATTCCATAGTGGCATGCACTACGCCCTCATAGATTGACTAGTCACGAGTTTATCTTTTTAAAGCCTGATTTTCATGCCATAAACTTCCAATTGTGTTTACTATATGACCACCATGTTCTTTTTTTTGTGCTCTGCTTTCTAGATATGGTTTTCCATGCTTCTTCAGTCTATTTTGTCATCATTTAAAAAATTTTTATTTATTTTTGAGAGAGAGAGAGAAAGCATGAGCAGGGGGAGAGGCAGAGGGAGAAGCAGGCTCCCCACTGAGCAGGGAGCCTGATGCGGGGCTGGATCCCAGGACTCCTGAGTCACGACCCAAGCCAAAGGCAGACGCTCAACCGATTAAGCCACCCATGTGCCCCAACATTGTCATTATTTTAATGGCTCTAGATCATCATTGTGATCCACCTTTCCTGCCGTTGACTCTTCAGTGTGACATAGAACTTCCACTCCAGCAGGGTGTTTCTTATGGCCATCTTATAAGAAGGAAATGAATTTGGCAAATAGTGGTGGAGTTCATATTAACATGGCACGAACAGGTCATGTGTTTGTTATCTTAGGTAAAAGAATTTAAGAACTAGAGAATCCATGGCTGATATGGTGGTTCTACGAAGACATGAGGAGCCTAGGTTCTTTCTATTTTTCTATTCCATAACCACAAGCAAGGAACTTCTATCCTCACGACCACAGGTTGGCCACCGGAGATTCAGCCATCAGGCTTATTCTAGGAGAAAAGAAAGAGCTAGGGACAAATCAGTTCTCCTTTGAAAGAGCTCCTATGGAAGCCTCACACGGTGACTTGGGCTTCATTCTCATTGGCCGCCTTTAGCTGAAAGGGAAGTTCGGAAATGTAACTTTGTAGTCTGGTGTATGGAAAGTAAGCTTAGCTATTGTAAAAAATAAACCTCTAAATACAGTGGCTTCCCATGGTAGGCCTTCATTTTTCTCTCATTGGAGAAAAGTTAAGTTGTCTCTTGTTGCCAGTAGGCCTCCCATTTGGGGACTGAGAGACCCAGGCTCCCTGCATCTCCTCTAGGACCTGAGTCCTTGCACTGAGAAGACGTGTGGTGAACAAGAATGAAGAGCCGTGTGGGGGAGGTGTTTCTGGGCCAGCCTGGGGGGGCCCCTATCATTCGCTCATTCTCTGTTAGCCAGAGCTCAATCACACGACTGCACATTCCTGAAAGGCTGAACCCGAGCATCTAGTTCTGTGCCTGAGAGGGAAATGGGTTCAGGGAACAGCCAGCTGCTGGACAAAGTGCTGCCTTAGTAGTGCTAGGACTCTGTTACTGGGAAAGACATCCAGACACACTGTGTTGTGTGGAACGAGGGACAGTCTCAGCTACAGCTTCTACTTATTTTTCCCATGGGTACTCTTCCTGTTCCGGTTCCCCCAGGTCGGGCCTCATCCCTTCCGGGTCTATGTGGTGACACCAGCCCTCGCCATGTTCTCCGTTCTCCAACTTCTTGCCCATCCTGCCAAATTTAGCTCTTGATTCGACGGTGACTTGTTTCTCTCTTGGTTCAGTGTTTCCTGGGTTTTGGCTTTTGTTCTCTAAACACATGGAAGCAGGGACATTACTCGCGTCTTCCATCATTGGTCATGGTTAACTGTGCCCTAGGAAGTCATGTGTCCTCCTAAGAATGGCCAAGAAGTCCTCGATGAAGTCCGTTTAAAGAAATAATGAGGCCAGGAGTTAAATAGTTGAAGTTGACAGTGTCCGGCCAACATCCAGGGACCATTTGAAGGCTTCTGTGGTTGTGTGTTTACAGTGTCCATTATGTGGTCTCAGTCTGGACAGGGCCCCCTCTCCTGCCTAGGTCGAAGTTCACTTTAGAAATTTCCTACTCCTGTAAGGTTACTCACATGCCCCTGCTTTGCAAAGGTTCAGTGCTTGGTTTTGGCCAGGCAAGTTTTGATCTTTTCTCCGAGTTCTTATAATGTTTTGTGAATACTTTTGTTTTATTTTGTTTTAGGCCCTGTTGCCTCATCAAAATAATTAGTATTTACTGATCACACTAAGGAATGAGTGTGTAACCTTTCCATTTAATCCTTAGAACAGTCCCATGAAGCATATGGTCTCACTTACCCCTACTGTGCTGTTTTCCTTAGGTTAAATTTTTTTTTTAAATCAGAAATCTTCAAATTTTCCAAGAAATACAGAAAAAACAAATGAACAGATTACTATGTAACCAGCACCCAGATCAAGCAAATGTCGATTAACCTTTTGGCGTATTTGCTTCCGATTTCTCCCTGAAAAATGTTACAGCTAAGGATCCAGTTACAGATACACACCCCATTCTCTTCCTCCCCAGAGTCAGCCTGTACCTGAAGCTGCTGTGCTTTCTCATTATGTGGCTTCAGACTTTAACGACTTAATGTCTATACCAGGTGTCCTAGCAGTTTAGGGCTTGAGGATTAGCGTCATATATATGTGTGCGTTTTGTAGAGGGACCTAAATGGAATCAATCCTGTGGGTATCTCTTAGTAACCTGCTTTTGCTCACCTATTATTATGTTTTGGAGATTTTTATCCCTGTTGATTCATGTAGATCCCATCATTTAATTTAACTGTTAGATATTCCACTGAATGGCTGTAGTTTACTTTTTTCGTTTGGGATAGTTCCATCCCTGTAGAGTAATTGGGATGTTGCATCCCTTTAGGTAAATACATGTAGCTCTAACTCTTTTCATTAGCCATGTAATATTCCATGGTTTGGATACACTCTTCCACCGTTACTGGCCATTCATAGTGTTTTCCTTATTTTCCATTTCTTACAGTGCTGCTATAAGCGTTTTTACACATACGTCATATTATCATGCGTTTATTTCTATAGATTAGATTTCCTAAGTTGCAAGTGAATAGGTACAGCCAGATCAGTTTCCAAAAATGTTATGGCGATTTCCAGGCAGCAACTTTCCCACATAAATTGACCTTTTTTTTTTTTTCCCCAACATGATGGTAAGGAAGGGGTCCTGTTGAGGTTTTATTTAGCATTTCCTGGACTACTAGTAAGGCTGGGCGTCCGGTCATATGTTCACCGGCTAGCCTGTGAACTGTGTGATTGTATCCTCGCCCACATTGAATTGTGGGACCACAGCATCCCTGCTGGGCACGGTTTCTGTGAGCAGTGCCCACTGGAGGAGTGTGTGTGCGTGTGTGTGTATGGCAACCTCAGGGGGAGGCAAGCCCTGTTGTCACTGGGATATTAACTCTGTGTCCTACGGGTTGCAATTAGTTTTCCTTCCCCACCCAAGCCTGTTACTTGTTCTTTGCTTACAGCATCTTCAACTCTGTCCCAATCTCTTATTTGAAAGACTTGACTCTTTTCTCTTTCCCAACATAATTTTTGGGCTTGATGTCCTTAACTTAGGACATTTGCGTCTTTCACTCGTGGCATTAACTTAGGCATACCTTTTCATTCTTACCTCCTAAAATGTTCCCAGCATTTTTAACCGTAGCTTTTACTTGGAAATATCAGCAACGTCTTTAGAGAACCCAGATTTTCTAGGTATGTCATCAGAGCATGGCGAAGGCTTCCAAACTCATTCACTAAATACCGTTTGCCTCGGTTCTGTAGCAAATGCTCGGCCCAGAACAAGGATGGGACATGTGTTCTCATCAACAAAATTTTAATGGAAATGATTTCCATTTAAAAATTTGCACTTTGATCTCTTCTGTTCGAGTACTGTGAGGCTCGCCGAGAGAGGGAGGGTGGCCAGCAGGTGCCTGCGTACCCTCGGTAGGAAGACCTGGGCTGGTATTTTTGTCTAAAAACCAGATAAAGAAACAAGGCCATTGTAATTGTCCCTGATATTCACCCTCAGGAAAGATGCCAGGACTGGAGCATCCTAGAGACCGACAGATGATCTCTTCAGCTCCTGCCATTTGCAAGGGTTGAGACAGAGTGATTTTTTATTTTTTTCCTTAGCGAAGAAGGCAGGTAGCAGTGAGAACGGGGTTCATTTTGCCGCTACTGCTGCTGGTGAGGTAGAGATCTGATTTAATGGGGAAAACAATCTGTGGCTCTAGTGTCTATTTTTAAGCGTACTTTTCAGAAGCATTAGAGTGTGTGGCAAATGAAAAAAAGAAGTTAAATCATTTTAGTGTTATATTGGGGTGTGTGGGGGTGTGTGTGTGTGTGTGCAGTTTCGATAAATTTCCATAGCCTCCTTTTGTTGAGAGGTCGCTGAAATGACTTTTACCATCGTGAGGATGAAGCGCCAGTTCCAGGAAGGGCCTGGGGAGGGTGCAGACCCGTTGCTAGGCGTCTAGCAGACTCCTGATTAGATGCAGAACAGAATTATTATTTTCCACGCAGTCAGCACGGAGCAGAAGACGCCCGCAGATGAGTGTGGGAGGCGAAGGCTCTGGGGTCCGAGCCCCCGCTCACCGTGGGTGAGAGAGCCCGCCTGGCACGCTCCTGGGCAGCCCTCACCTGCAGCGGAAGGTGGGGCACTGTCTCCCTCTCGCAGGTGGCGAAACGGAGGCAAAACAAGAGTGAGTTTAAGCAGCTTCCTGAGATCACTCAGGCCAGAATGGAGGGCCTTCTCAGCCTCTCTAGGACTTTGCAGTAGGTCGGTATCCGTTCTACCTTCCAGGGGGCATGGGAATAGAAGTTCTTGTAGCTAAAAGGATGGCATTGGTAAGCCAGTGCGTGGCCCGAGTCTTGGTGCTCTTTAAAAGCTCTCCCACGGAACAAAAATGTGTCCCACAACTGGTGGGTGGACATTTTTCAGGAAACATACTCCAAAGCCCAGCAAACACCTGCCGTGGCCCACGGGCCCACCGCTGTTCCTGGATCTCGTGATCCCTGTTGCTCCCTCCGCCACGCAGCTGTGCGCAGCCTGGCCACCTGCTCTTCCTCCGCTGGGTGGGGCCCCTTGCGTGCGGTTGGTTCCTCACCCTGGAAGTCTTCTACATGTGCCCGGGATCCCTTCCTTGTGCTGTTCCATTCTCAGCACAGAGCCTTGCCCCGGGCACACTCTCTTTTTTTGCTTTATCTTTGTTTCTACCTGGCACATATATGTTTACAGTCCACCTCCTCCCTCTGGCGTGGGAGCTTCCTGGGGCAGGACGTGCGTCCCATTCCCCTCTGCCACCCCAGGCCCTGCCATCTCAGAGTGTACTTTCCTCCCTGCCAGCTCATGGACGTGTCACCTGCTCCCTGAGGTGGCTGCAGGGTCAGGGAACTTTGCCACCGTGCCTCACTGCCTGCAGGAAGCCGCAAAAGGGGACCGTGCCACACGCGGTGGTTGGCTTATCGTTCAGGTTTCAGTGGAAGGGTTGTCTGTCTTCCTGGGGCCGGAGCTAACTAGCAGTTAAACTACAGATCATCGCCACTGTCATTAAGGCTTATAGCGGAACAGGTCCTCACGTGGCTCCCAGGAAACACACTTGGGCTTCGGGGAGAGATATCCCTGGGTAGGTCCCTTAATCCAGAGAAGTGGCTCAAGCTCCTGGATGGGCTGATGTGGGGAGAAGTCTCTGGGCGAGCAAGCCTTTTGGAACCCCTCAAATCACCTGCCTTGGGGAATCTCATAAATCTTAGAGCAACCCGACCCTCACCAAGTGCAGGGCAAAGGAAGGAGAGCCAGGGAGTTTCAAACAGATGTCTTCTGCCTGGCGCGGGGAGAGAGACAGGTGCACTGCTGGGCCTGCGTGTTTCTCTGCCCTAAAGGAAGAAGCCCAGGCACCTGTACCCGGGGCTGGTGGCCTCTGCAGGGGTCCACATACTCCGGGCACTGTTCTTACCACTTGAGACTTGCCAGGGCCAGTAGAAGTGGAGCGAGCAGGCTGTGATTTCCTTTCCATCATTTCTGTGCTGTGTCTTAACTTCTGCAGCCACATCATGAGAAAAGTCCAGAGAACGACATTTCCATGCATCTGGCCTCCATTTTGTGTGCAGTGGTATCTCAGGGAATGATCTTTTGTTTTTGTGGGTGGCCACTAGGCAGTTGTATTCTTATTTTCATCCAGAAGTAGGGTCGTAATCAGCACCTCACAACAAATTGGTTGGTAGTCTGTACTGTGCGGGATTGAATGGTGAATAAAACTTTGCACCAAGTCACTAATGCCCATGGTCAAATGAACTTTTCTTTCAGCTGGGACAGTGTTAATGGAATCGTGTTTTAGGACATGGGAGAACTTGTCAATTGTGCCTGAAGATTAAGTCCGCTCTATTAATCAGGAGACGAATAATGAGATGTGTGGGCAGTTGAGAAAGAGGAATTAGCGGGTGGGGAAATGTAAGGGTCAGTCTTGAGTCTACTGAGTTTTTGTGTTTTTGAAAAGAATAAAAACTATTATGTAGCATTTTAAGATATAAAGGCAATAAGGTGGGGGCCTCATTTTAAAAACTGTGAGGAGTGGATTAGGAACATGAACAGAAAATTCAAATTGAAAATTCTTCCATCCACCTTTAATGGAGAGCATGGGTACCTGGGAGTCAGAGGCAAGAGAACCTTCTGTCTTCAGTCCTTGGGATTGAAATGGACAAACACTGTCAGAAACTAAGAAACCAAAGTTATTAGCCACTGGGTTCTCTGGTTAAGAAAATTGTGGTGATTTTTACCCATCAAAGCCCAGATTGCTGTTGACATAGTGTGGGCGAGAATTTGGACATTCTCTTTAGGGGGAAAATACAGCAAAAAAAACCCAAAAAAAAAACAAAAACAAAAACAAAAAACACCTCTGCACCCTATTCACTCTTATTACTTTTGCTGAATTATGAAATTAACTATACCTGAAGAAGTGCCATGTTTTAAAAATGAAAAAGCATGATTCTCAGAACAAGCCAGGGTTAGAATGTCAGTTTGTTATCTCATCAGTAAAATTTTTAACCTCTTTGAACTTAGGTTTTCTCAGTTGTAAAGTAGGCATAGTCATCATGCAGGGTTCTTGGTAGAATTGGAAAATTATTGGCATATAGTTTTCAAAATAGGCTTCTAATAAGGCTTTCATAAGCAGTATAGGTGTTGATGATGGTGGTGGTCATGGTGATGGTGTTGGTGATCATGATGGTGGTGATGATGGGGATGATAATGGTGATGATGGTTGTGGTGGTTTTGGTGGTGGTGATGATGGGGATGATGATGATTGTGGTTTTGATGGTGGGTGGTGGTCATGATGGTGGTGGTGGTCATGATGGGGATGACGATGGTTGTGGTTTTGATGGTGAGTGGTGGTCATGATGGTGGTAGTGGTGTTGGTGTTGGTGATGATGGGAATGATGATAGTTGTGGTTTTGATGGTGGGTGGTGGTGGCGATGGTGGTGGTGGTGGGGATGATGGTGATGATGGTGGTGTGATGGTGGTGGTGATAGGGATGATGATGGTGGTGGTGCGTTGATTGTGGTGATGATGGAGATGATAATGGTGGTGGTGGTGATGATGATGTGGGGATCATGATGATGGTGGTGGTGATGATGATGATGTGAGGATGATGATGGTGTTGGTGGTGATAATGGGGATGATAATGGTGGTGGTGGTGGTGAGAGTGGTGGTGATGGTGGTAGTGGGTGATGATGATGATGTGGGGATGATGATGGTGATGTGGTGGTGATGGTGATAGGGATGATGATGATGATGCTGGTGGTGTTGATAGTGGTGATGATGGGAATGATGATGGTGATGATGGTGATGGTGGTAGTGATGGTGGTGATGGTGGGGATGATGATGGTGGTGGTGGTAGTGGTGGTGATTAGATTAGGGAAGCTTCATTCTTTGCACAATAACCTATCTTCCACAATAACCTATCTTCCTGGCAAAGGGGATTGTTCCCCATAGTGCAACTCTATACATACAAGGAGAGGACAGAATAACTTAGATCTTCACCAAGTTCTGTCTACAACCTTGTTTATGGAACTGTCCAAAGTACAGCTCAGTGATGAAAAGATGTGAGGGGCATTTCATCGGTTAGTATAGGGAGATTCAGCCAATTATGGAGTAATCACTTACTAACATAAAAGGAAAGAGAATTTTCAAGTTAAAAATATAGAAAACATGATTTATATTATCCAGTAACAGAAGTAGAGACAGTGTTTGCCATAAATGAATTTCTTACACAGCAAAGCCATATTGCTTTGTCAGGGAGAACACTTTTCTGTTTCTGTTCAAATGATGTACAAGAACAAAGTGGCCTATGACAGGTTTGATCAGATTGAGACTCCCATACCAGCTCTGTTCATTCCTTCATTTGTCCCAAGCCTCATGCCTTGTCATTGTCTGCTGTGCTAAGTGACACTCTCCCATCTGATCTTTGTCCCTGAGGCGTCTCAAGCTACTTTTCCAGGGGCAGCATTCCATCAAGTCCTCACACCTGGGTTTGAGTCCTGGTACCTCTAGGCACTGGCTTGGAGATTTGGATAAGTTCTTGAACCTCGATGAGGTCAGTTTCCTCATCTGTAAAATAAAGAAAAATACTAATAATACAGATATATATATTTGTATTAGTTCCTGGTTGCTGCTATAACAAATTGCCACAGACTTGGTGGACTGACTACATAGATTTATCTTATAGTTCCAGGCAGAAGTCCAGAAGTAGGTCTTACAGGCTAAAATAAACATGTTGGCAGGACCGTGTCCCTTCCAGGGGGTCTAGGGAAAACCTGTTCTTAGCCTTTTTAAGCTTCTAGAAGTTGCCAGCATTCCTTAACTCACATCCTTCTGCAAGAGCATCACTCCGACCACTGCTTCCAGTATCCTATCTCCTCTGATTCTGATCTTCCTGCCTCTCTCTTGTAAGGACCCTTGTGATACATTGGGCCACCTGGGTTATCCAGTATCATAGCCCCATTTTAAGACCCTTAATTTAATCACAGGTGCAGACTCCCTTTTGCCATGTAAGCCAACATTGACTGATCAGGATCTAGGACATGGATATCTTTAGGGGGCCATTATCCTGTCTAAGTGTTGTGAACATCAGTGATAACGTTTTGTAGTTTTACACAGGCACACATACAGTGTGTTCCTAGCGACATGTTTTGCACAAAAAAACTCACTGTTCACTTACCACAATCTTCTCGTGTGTTTATGATCTGCCCTATTGAGGGCACTAGCTCTGGATTATGTTCTCCTTTTGTCAACCCACCTTTTTGGACTTCCTTCTTCCCTGATGTTTTTGCCCATTGAAACATACTCATCCTTCAGGCCTCTGTCGAGTTACCCCTCCCCACGAAGGAGTTCCCTGATGTTATATACAAATGATTTCTATGAAGAAAAGTTCCTTGACCACTCTCCCCCTTTTCTAAAAATACTTTTATTGGTGAAGGTGTTCAGGCTAATTGTGAACCAGGTATACAAGGCTGGTTCATACAAGCGAATACCAACCCTATTTAGATATCCAGGTAAACTTCACCATATAATTAGGACATCTCATCAGTAGGGTATAGCTAGTTGGACCCATTAAGAGGCTTTAATTAGCTGGATAGTCATTTTGCATAGATGATTTATTGATAGCTCTCACTGTCCTCTTCTAAAATTTTCTCTACTACATTAAATATGTTTTAATGAAAAAATAGTGCATGTATGTAGTAAAATAGATAAAAAGGAACTCTCCTCATTCTTAGGCCTCTCCCTAGAGGCAATGGTGTAACTTGCTTTTTGTCTCTTTTCAGAGACTCTGTGTGTGTGTGTGTGTGTGTGTGTGTGTGGTGTGGGTGCAAATAGGAACATAATGGACACTTTGCTCTATGCCTTCAGTTTTTTCACTTAACGGTGTATCTCAGGGATAATTCTATATCTACACACATAAATCTATTTATTGTAAATGGCTGCATAATACTTCATTGTATTTTTAGATTGCAATTTACTGAACCAGTCCCCTATTATGGATATTTTGAATATTTCCAATGATTTGCTATTTCAAATTTTTGAATTTTTTTTTAAAGATTTTATTTATTTATTTATTTGACAGAGAGAGAGAGAGATTACAAGTAGGCAGAGAGAAGGAGAGAGGGAAGCAGGCTCCCTGCTGAGCAGAGAGCCCAATGTGCAGTTCGATCCCAGGACCCTGAGATCATGACCTAAGCCTAGGGCAGAGGCTTTAACCCACTGAGCCACCCAGGCACCCCAAACTTTTGAACTTTTTTAAAGATTTTTTTTTAAGATTTTATTTATTCATTTGACAGAGAGAGAGATCACAAGTAGGCAGAGAGACAGGCAGAGAGAGAGGGGGAAGCAGGCTCCCTGCTGAGCAGAGAGCATGATGCAGGGCTTGATCCCAGGACCCTGAGACCATGACCTGAGCTGAGGGCAGAGGCTTTAACCCACTGAGCCACCCAGGCGCCCCTAAAGATTTTTTTCTTAAATAATTTCTGCACCCAGTGTGGGGCTGGAACTCTCATGCCCCTGGGGTCAAGAGTTGCATGCTCCACCCAACTGAGCCAGCCGGGGGCCCCTAAACTTTTTGATTTTTCTTTTTTACCAGGTTATTGATAGGCCTCCTATTTTTCTATGTAGATATAGCCAAATGCCCTTTTAACATAGTAATTATTATTTTTTGGAGCCCAGTGTGGAGCTTGAACTCATGACATGAGATCAAGACCTGAGCTAAGATCGAGAGTCAGATGCTTATTTGACGGAGGCACCCAGGTGCCCCTAATGTAGTAATTATTATACCAATAAGGACTCTTTTTTTAATGTGGAATCTTGAAAAACTAATTAGAAAGGATATTGCTGTGTGAGGTTGGATGGCATGGAACTTGAAAGACTTTCCCTTCAAGTCACCTGTTGATCGACCTGCCCTTAGCCAGAATTAAAATAGAAATAAAAGAGTGCTTAAAATCAGAGCTTTCCAGGGGGTCCCAAGGTGTAGGGATGGCCATGTGAGGGCGGGGCAGCTGGGATTATCTTCAAATAGCCACTCCAACTTTACCGTTAAGGTGTTGCCCGCCATTTGATGATGGTGGTGTCCTCCGTCCCCTATAAAGGAATATGTATTTGGCATTAGGAGGACATTAGATCTCTGTAGCGGTCACAGGTCTGGTTCTGATCTCCTTACCGTAGCGGATAGGAGTGAGAAAGAGGGCCACCCTGAAGGGCCACTTCTGTAGGGAGAATCTTTGTCAAACGGGAGATCTGTGTAGACCACAAGGAGACGTACCACCTGACAAGTCTGCACAGTTGATGAAGATGGCGACTATCCTGGGAGTCCAGTTTCATCCAAGTCCTTACCTTGTCGAGGAACAAGAATTCCTGTCCCCTCAAAGTCCCTTCTAGCTGGACTGAGAATCAGGTTAACGTGAGACAGAGTAATAGGAGAGAATAACTTTTTATCACGCAAAAATCAAATTTAATAGGTGTGCATACAGAGAAGCCACATGGACATGGGAATTCCAAAGATGGGCAAAATGAGGTGTGGAAGTCATTCTGAACTAAGGAGGAGGAGGTAGGGGCCCGGGACCTCAGGGGAAAAGGATGCATTTCCCAGGGCGATAAGAGGAGCAGAGGTTTGGTAAGTAGCTGTTTGCCCTGTGTATATAAATGGGTCACTCTGCTCAAATTTATCTCTGTTACTAATCTTCATTCTGGGAAAGACCCCCAATTTAGATTCTTCCATGTGCTTAAGGGAGGGATGGAATATTCTCTTGAGCCTGCAGGGTGCCAAGTGCTTTCAGCTCAAAATAATCTGTGTGCCAGAGTGATACATTTTGGGTGGGGTTCGGGGGGGCCTGTCCTGAACCCCTTTAACCCATATCATCCAAGTGAAATATACCCTTGCAACAAACGCATCTATGGCCCACACGGACACTTTATGTGCCTTTCGGTGTTGCTAGCTTTTTAGCTGTGGCTCTAGGAGACTTTGTAATCCCAGAAGAACTGAGTCTTTTGTCCTATCCCTTCCTCCCAGAACCAGGCTCCCATGAGTGGTCCCCGTGTGAGCTAAGGAGAAATGACTGACATAGTCATGCTCCGCGTCAGCCTTTCACACGCGACTGGAAAAGGGCAGAGATAATGTGTGAGGCCCTGTCAGAGAAGCGAAGGGGAAAAGCTGGGCCATGCAACGAAGCTGAGGCCTTCAAATATGGCTGTATGCACTCACTTGGAATTTGCTTGTCTTCTGCATTTGGATCAGTGAAGTAATTAACAGTAAAGATTTCGTGCCACAGGAAAACCTCAAGAAACCAGAGATGTCACACGCAGTGACTGTGCTGGCATTTTGACGCCTTCGCCTGTGACAAGCATTGTCATAACCCCAACTGTTCGGTGGTTTCAGACACAGGGACGTATTCAGAATGAGAATTGATCGGGGCAAAAATCAGGCTAATGGTATGAATATTTAAGGACGTTTCGTCATGCTTCTTGAAGCTATTAGGGAAACTTGCTAGTCATTATGGGATTCACCAAGTTGAAGAGGAAAATGGGATTTTGGAGTGACAAAGAAGAGCTATTTTCAGGAGGAGCCTTCCTATTTGTACGCCTAACTTACTAACGTTAAGAAGAGGTCTCTAATTTGAACTGGTTGGTGAGGCTCAAGTCCAAATTAATAAGGGCCTGACTTATGGATTATTTTTTAAAGAAATAATGGAATTTTGATACTTTTAGCTCAGGCATTAACATAAACTAACATATGTCTTTCAGTGTAATTGCCAAGTAGAGCTTTTAGAAGACACCCTTTAATGAATAGATGTTCAGTCTAAATGGGATACCGGTTCTCAAATGTGCATATTTATTCTTGAAGCATGTGAAGGTAAAACTTTTCCTTTGCTTTTTTTTTTTTTTTTTGCTTTCTTTACTTTGTTTTTTCACGTGGGCTTGGCTTTCTTGAGGTCAGTGGGCTGAATTAGCACTACAGAATGTCATCAGGGGCGTGGGAGTTCGTGGAGATAGTAGACCCAAGATCTAACCAGAAAGAGTTAATGGCACTTCTGAAATGGTCTAATTTCTGCCTAGAGAGTTGCTTAGACCGTCTGACTGCGCTGTTGTTTTTATCTGTTTGGATCCTCTGGGGTCAGTAAGATTATTGTTAGAGTTGCTGACAGGTTTTCTTATTTTAAGACTTGATTCTGTTCTGGAACAATAGGTCTAAAAGGCACCTGTCTATTTCTTAGATGTTCTAAAGCCAAGGATCGCCAACTTCATTTTTCACTGTACAGTGTTTTCTTCCCCCATTTTTTTCCCTTCCCTTCAGCCCTTAATATTGTCCTCGCTTGACACTGGGGAAAAAAGTATGCTTGGTGGAAAAAAACATTTTAATTTATGGCCTGAGGCCAGGGGGTAATGTCTGTCTGATCAGTTGCCCGGCACAGTAATGGTCATAGGGCAGAGATGATGGTGTTCGCACAGTTAATAACACAATCAATCTGATTTGTATGTAGAATGACTAAAAAGAACGAGAAGGCAATGATCCAGTAATAGCTGACTCTGAGCTAATAGGGCAGATCATTTCAGCACCATCTGATTATTTCTTGGTCTAATTTGGGATGAATATAATTTTGCCGAGTGATTGGTCTCATGGACTATCGTGAATCAAAGAGACAGCTCTAGAATTCCTGATTCTTGCTCAAAATCAGAGGCATCCGTCTTTTTCAGGTGTCAACCATTCAATTGGATGGACATGGGTGGAGCATCTAAAATGTGCAAGTCACTCTAGGTTGTTGGAGGCTAAATGTGTTTGTCCATCTTGTGATTAAATTGCTGTTGTGTGAGAAAATAATTTATTTTGAAATTATGTGTGCTTAAAGCAGCCAGCACGTGCATTACCCTTTAAAATACTGTGGTATTTGTTCTTAACAACTTCAGATTAAAGATCATTAGAAATTGGGAAAGCAGAAGTCATAGATCCTTATTTTTGTTTTTTATGGTAATAATTGGTAGTGGGTAGGTGATGAGTCAGCAGAGCTCTGGGTGTGGCTTAGCTCTGACTTCTTGTCCCCCTTATCCATGGGGGCCCCCCAGTGGATGCCTGAAATCACAGATAATCCTGAATGCTCCATATCCTATGTTTTTTCCTATGCATGCATGCCTGTGATAAAGTTTAACTTGTGAATTAGGCACAGTCAGGGCTGAGTCAACAGTAACAGTAATATAGACCAATTCTAACAATATACCGTAATGAACGTTACAAGAGTATAGTCTCTCTCAAAATATCTTCTTGTGTTGCACTCATCCTTGCGCTGGAGCGAGATGATAAGATGCCTACGGGATGCGATCAAGTAGGTGCATGATATAGGCATTGTGCCAAAGTGTGAGGCTACATATTGTCAGAAGGAGACTTGTCTGCTTCTAGGCCTTGGTTGACTGTGGGACGTGAACCTGGGGGGGGGGTCAGCTGTACATAGAAGCAGATCTATAAGTTGCTCTGAATGGCTCTAGGACTATTTTTTAACAATGGGCAGGTGAACTGTTATCTGTAGTTCACAAAACCATTAAACAGGGCTGCCTTTTGAGTAAACTCAGGAATGTAAGGAATTCCCAGAGCTCGGCCCCCTTAATTTCATTGTCCTTCCATCGGTCAGTTGGAGTTGGAATCATTTCCCTAAGGGAGGACTGGATATGTCCCCTCTCCCCTCGGAGGTGGCACTTTCTAGCAATCCTAGTCTAGGACATGGAAGAGCCACCATTAAAACGTTGGGATTGCCGTCTCACAGCTGACTAGATAAAGCAAAAAGAAACAGCCTTCTTCAGAGCCATCATTTATAACGTTAAAAGCAGAAGCCGTTGTTTAGAATTCTTTAGTCAGTATAGAAAATGTGACATTTCCCTGAGTCTTGGAAATTCAACTAGCCAAACATTGTTTATTTCCTCCTGGGTGCCTGGCTTACAGTCGGAGTAAGCTGCCTCCAGGTGATGAGATTTGATTTGCTTTGAAATGTGGAAGAGAAAGGGGCAGGATTCAATTTTTGTAATTTGTACAGCTTATCTTCAGGAGCTGAAAATATGTAGCATTTCGAGAATAACTTTTTGTCTGACCTTTCAGTAATTTGTCACAGAGATTTAATTTAAATGGAAAATTGGTGTGTGTGTGTTTTTTTTTTAATGGAACGTTAGTGTTCTTTAAAAATCAAATAAATACGTTGTTGCAATGCGAAGAAATGCAATCTTTAAAACGCTGGGATTTTTATTTCTCCCGTGAACATGTTTTTCCAAAGTCCTTTCAACCATCTAAAAATCTGCCCTTTCCTCTTTCCCACCAAACCTGACTTATTTAACCAGGATGAAGGCATACGGGGAGAAATGTCATATCACAATGTCACAAACTTAATATTTTTTTTTTTTATTTTTTAAAGATTTTTATTTATTTGACAGAGAGAAACACAGCGAGAGAGGGAACACAAGCAGAGGGAATGGCAGTGGGAGAAGCAGGCTTCCCGTAGAGCGGAGAGCCCGATGCGGGGCTCGATCCCAGAACGCTGGGATCTGACCTGGGCCGAAGGCAGACGCCTAACGCCTGAGCCACCCAGGCGCCCCCAAACTTAATATTTTTACAAGTCAGGACACACCGTGATCTCAGGATTCTTCAGTTGGAGAATATCACCTAAGTGTTCAGGCACACAAATGGGTGGTTTAAAATACAGCCAGGAAGACTCAAAGAATTTGTTATTCTTTAAGAGAAATCTTTGAGGTTCTTTCTGCCTACACTCGCATAGAAATGTGGAGGAACCCTTCGTGAAGGAGGGAAGGGACCGAATCATTTTCTTCAACAGGGAGCGGGAGGTCATTTATTTTGTGGGTCCACGGCACCCGGGAGATGTAGAAAGCTAGATGGAGAAGGAGGTTAGAGCCTCCAGTGATGGTGATCATCAGAATTGCCTCGGGCACTAGGATTGTTAGGTAAAGAGTGACTTAGGACAACGGCTCTCACGTAGACAAGCACAGAAGGGACCACAGTGGCAGATGTCAGTATAAGTCAAGCATACAGGGTGGGGAAGGCAGTTGAGAAAGCCTTCAAAGAGCGGGAACTATACCAGCTAGGGCCTTTAAAATATAAATGGAATTTTGCCAAGCAGAAAGAGCAAGGAACGGCGCTGAAGGAAGTGGAAAGGTGGGCAGGACTTGCAAGGCCGGGGGTGTGAAAGGACGTGGGCGTGCTTGGGAAACAGCCAGCTGACTGCTTCGGTGGGGGTGGCAGGGCTGCGTTTGCGGTGGGGGGAGTCGGCTCTAGAGCGGAGGAGTCCACCAGGCCGGGATGGGGTGCAGGAGAGCTTCGAGCACCTTGCCAAGGAGTTTCAGCTTCATCTCGTAGACATGAAACCTCGGGGTCTTAGCTAGGGCAGCAACATAACAAGATCTTTGCCTTAGAAAAGAAATGCCAGGAGCAGGTAGAGGGGAGCAGGTGGGCGGCGGGCTTGCCGGGGGCAGAGGGGCCAGGATGGAGTCCCGGAGACCGTCCGGAGTGAAAGAACCAAAATTGGAGCCAAGGCAGTGGTGTAGGGACGGAACAGACGGGTCCCTGAGAGTCTTGCCGAGACTCGAGCGTACTTGGTGATGGGAGGCAAGGCAAGGAGGAGTGAAGTAGATGGGTGACTAGGCTGGGTTATTGAACTGGTAGAAAGGACAAAGAGAGCAGAGGAGGAAGTTTTGGGATAAAGATGCTGGTTTTTTTTACCTGGTTTATGGTGCGCTAGGTGGGAGATTGAGCCGGGAGGCCCTCCTAAGCAGCTGGAAGGATGAGATCGCCCATGAACGAGATGGAAATTTAGATGAACGTTAGAGGGCCATGAGGAGATGGGGGGGGCGTGGAAACAGGAAACGGTTACTGATTTTTCAGGGAGTAGGTGTGGAGTCAGATAAAGGGAGAGCCGAGGATGCAGCCTGGGAAGCCCTGAGGTCTGATGAGCGGAAGGGAGCCGGTGGAGGTGGAGACACAATGCACAGGAGGTAGAAGGCGAGAACTGTGTTGTAGATCCTCCTTTTAGGAAGGACGCCACACAAGAAACCAGTATGATGAGCAGCAAGAAGAAGCCACTGGTTGGAGCTATAGCGAGACCGCCCCTCCCCGGGGGCCCAGACCACCCGGGGGCAGAGTCAGAGTGCAGGGGGCAGGGGGCCCTGGGTGCCAGGCAGAAGCAGACTGAGCTTTCAAGATGCAGGTGCACTCGGTCTGGCTGGAAGTTTCCACCGTTTCCGTTTTAAATGTGCAGCTGATGGAGGGTGACCTCCTTTGACCTCTGTAGTCTTAAAACTATGACTCTCTGTCCCTGCTTGTGTTCCTAGGAATTTATTGGGTTGTCTGAAACCCTTACGGACTCTCAGATCATGGTTCTTGCCATCCTCCTCCCTGCCGCCGGCCCTCTCCCAGCCTGCCTCCCCCTCTCTCCTTTCCCCTGCCCTGCCCCGCCCCGCCCCACCTCAGCCCAGACACACACATCTTTATTGTGCAGTTACATCGAAAGTGCCCAAACTCTTCATTCATGTGTTTCTGCTTCTGATGTTTTTAATTAGCTTTCCTGCAACGGGGGAAGTGTCTTCAAGTGATTTCTATTTATCGCAGGAACAATAACAATTTATGCTAATCTTATATCGTCCGAGAAGACCAGAGAGCTTTGTCTTTTTGAAAGCTTGAGGAAGGTAAATGCACAATGTTTGGCTAAATGAGGAGGCGAGGAGGTGGATTTGCACAGCTCGGGGAGAGGGTTGGCAGCTCACCCAAAGGCAGGGTGACCGTCCGGGCTGTCACCCCCCCATGCTTGAGGGCCAGGCTCCCTGCCAGCAGTGTGCATCAGCCCAGCGTAGTGTGTGGAAAAGGACCTCGGGGGGCTTAGGAAACCTCAATTTCCTTTTCTGAGCCTTACTGCCTGTGCGACTGACTGAGCCTCAGCTTCCTTATCTGCAAAACGGAGGTGACAGTCCCGCCCTGTACACTTTTTGGGGTTGCAGCAAGAATGAGATTAGTTGATGAGCGCCAAAGCGCTTTGTGAATGCCAAGTGCTGGGCGGGCCCTGCTGTTACTCGTTCCTTTCTCCTTTAGGAAGGTAGTGAGAGAAAAGGTTTATGGAACTTTTTCAGCGCGTCCATCCCCAGGTAATGCCATTGGGTAGAACCAGGCAGATTTTTAATCTCTTCCTATGGTAAAACATACATACTATAAAATGTAGCCCTTTAACCATTTGTAAGCATGTAGTTTGGTGGCATTAAGTCAGTTCACACTGTTGGGTCACCATCGCCACCATCCACCTCCAGACGTTTCTCTTCCGAAATGGAAACCCTGCCCCCATTAAACACCGATTCCCCATTCTCTGCTCCCCAAACCTGGCAACCACCATCCCTCTTCCCGTGTGTGCATTTGACCACTTTGGGCACTTTGTATATGTGGACTCGTACAGTACTTGTCCTTTCGGTTCTGGCCATGTCCCTTCAGTCTAATGTCTTCAGGGTCCAGCCGTGTTGTGGCAGGTGCCAGAATTCCATTCTCTTATATGGCTGAGAAATAGTCCATTGTATGGGTAGACCACGTTTTGTTTATCCATTCATCTGTTGATACATATCTGGGTCATTCCCACCCTTCGGCCCTTGTGACTAACATGGCTATGAGCATGGGTGCACGAATATCTGTTAGAGGCTCTGCTGTCGATCCTTCTGGTAGCATGCCCACACCTGGGATTGCAGACTGAATTTCGGCCCGAGAGAATGGGACTGTAGCCTTGTCTTTGTGACTCTCCTGGGGAGCCGTCAATGGAGACTCCTGGAGTCATAGCGGGCATCGTTGGCCACCAGGGGCCTGTCTTGTGACCTTTCAGAGGTAACTTGTGGTCAAGGCCCAGCTGGTTAGCTTGTGAAGCCCCTTAAGTGTCGACGTCCCACTGTCCTGCCCTCACCCGGGGTTGCAGGTAAGTCCATTCCCCTCTGACGGCAGGGACAAAGACAGAGAGCCCTTGATCCAGGAGCGTTCCTGCCTCACCTTGACCTCAGCTTCCCGCAGCAGTCCACCAGCACTGGCTCCCATGGAGCCATGTCCTGTCCTGCGTCCAGGGGTCAGTTCATACAGAGAAACCTCACTTCCCACTCTGTTTTCCGGGAAGGGAATGAGCCACAGAAGGAGGCATTTTGTCTTATGAGCTCATGACAGCTCCCGCTAAGCAGAGTACCCCTTCCGTGTTGGCCGTGGTCTGTCACCATCCATGTACATTCTGAAGAGGACGGAGTGTGGTGGGTGCAGAGCTGGGCAGGGGGCAGCCGAGAAGTCTGGCAGGTCTCAGACCAAACCCTGGCGGCCTGGTGACTGCTGCTAAAGGGCTTCTTGAATCTTTGGAAAATAGATGTGGTCAGCCCAACAGACTTAAGAGAGAAACCACTGTGGTGTCATCAGCATCAGGGACTCAAGTGACAAATAGGGACAAATGCACGGACTCCCTGGCATAAAATCTGCCATGGTGCTAGAATCCTGGTCTTTCCTCCCTGATTTTTCGTGCCCCTCGCATAGCTCTTGTTCAGCCTCCTGGAGGGAACTTCGAGGGAGCACATGCATAGTTGTCCAGGGTTTTGTCCACCTCAGAGCCCTTGCTCTGAAGCGAATCCCTATTGGTTGACCCCGGAGACAGAGGTGAGCAGGAGAGACAGCTGGGTTCAGGGGATTCCCTCAAGTCGCCAAGAATTGGTTTCCTTTGGTGAAATCTGTTGGCAGTGAATGTCTGACTCCGTTCATCCCTCTGAGAAATCTGTTGTGGGTTTTTTGTATGTATATTTCGTGATCGTTGTTCAGGTTTGTTCTGGAAGGTTTCTATCTCTATGAGGCACGCGGTATTGTGAGGGAGAATCCTACTCGGCCAATGATTTGTGGATTTGGGCAGACGATCTTTGTTCTGATATTTTCCATTAGGTTCTTTGGTGGAAAGCCGATCTTCTGCTTCTCAGATTTATATAATTAGAGGTAGCTGAGTTTCTTCTCTTGAGTATATGTTCCAGAAGGAATGCTGTCTGAAGACTCACAGTTAATTGCACTAAGAAGAGTGAATTCCTCTCACTGGAAGGGATTTTAAAAAATATAAGTGTTTGTATTTTCTTTGGTCTGTGACGGAGTCATCCCCTTGTCAGATGGGTAAGGAGAGGAAGAGAAAAGTACATTTTCCTTCCCTGAGCATCTCTTTGATGTTGACTGAAGAACAGAGACCCTGAGGCTCCGGGATGGGGATAACCTTGGTCCTTCTAGTGGTTTCTTTTGATACATGAGGGTTTGTCTCTAATTATAACTGTGTAGAAGCTATGTGTAATGTCTCTCTGAGGAAAAAAAAAGGTTGCTCCTTGAAGTCTAGAGACAGGGAGTGACCCAGTGGACCATGGATTTTCCTGGGCCCGTGTGCACAGAGCCTAGTTGCTGGGGCCTGGAGTGGGCAATGGAGGAGCCTACTTCTCTTCCAGGCCTCAGGGAAGTTCTGCCCCCCAGGCCTGCTGACAGATGGAGGAGGTGACAGGGGTGGGGGACATGGCGGCCACTGAGGCGCCAGGCTCTGCGGCTTGCTGGGCACAGCGGTCTTCTGCGGAGAAAGGAGCTCTCTGACCCCAAATGCCTGGGTTGTATTTTCAGTGCGGTGTTCCGCCTTTGCAGAGTTCACCTCACAGTTTCGGGCAGAGGGGTCTCCCCCACTCAAGGCATCATGTACGCCTTGGTTTGTTTCTAAAAACAACTTGGGGACAACTTGCGTGTCCCGGCCGAGTAATTAACCCCACGTTGCTACCACGTGTTAGGCCAACTCATACTTCAATTACATCCTTACCTGTCGGCGAGAATTAATTAATGTTTGCGTCAGGCTCCGAAATTTTCTTGGAATATTGGGGCCGGTGAGGAATCTAGAAATTTGAGCATTACTTCCTCGCTTACTTAGGGGGTGGGGTGCCGGCGCCCGAGATGGACACGAGCTTTCTCTGCAGGAACCGTTCTGGGAGCATCCCTGTTTGCTCTGAGGGGACTGCCACCGCCTTGTTCTGCAGGGTGGTAGGCAGGGTGGGAGCTGCTCCGACCCAGGTGGACATCCCCACGTCCCTTTGCGCAGGGGCGCCTTTGCATGTGTGCACTGGTTTGCCTAGAGAAGTCCAGTAGGGAGTGACGCTGGCTAAGAAAGTGACAGTCACGCTGGTGAGTGTTGTTACTACTCCTTGAACCTTGGGAGCAGGATCGGAGGAGCCCCCGGGGACTCCCTGACTCCTGAATCTAAGCCCCTTCTCTTTCTCCTTTTTCACAGCGGAGCATTTTCTGAAGTGGTCTTAGCCGAAGAGAAGGCCAGTGGCAGACTCTTTGCGGTGAAGTGCATCCCCAAGAAGGCGCTGAAGGGCAAGGAGAGCAGCATAGAGAATGAGATCGCTGTTCTGAGAAAGTAAGTGCCCCGGGGGACGGCCTCCTCCCCCACTCCCCCCACTTCGAATTGGGAGCTGGGTGATCAGAATGCTGGAGGGGGTGGGCGCCGTTACTGATGACTGATGTTCCCGTGGTGCATTCAGAGCACGTTGCATGTGTATATATATATAAGTATGTATATATATATGATGATATATATATCATCTTACCGCTCTGGTGGCAGTCATTGGAGTTATGATTTCCAAAGAACATACTGGTCAGGTAGACTTGGTTTTGAACTCATGCTAGCTCGGGGACCTGGGGATGGTCACCGAACTCTGAGCCTTCCCCATGAGCGGGAGTTAAGAATCTCTCCCTCACCTGGGTCCTCAGGAGGAAGGGAAGTGGTGCCTAACAAGCATTTCTAGGGCACTTTCCACAGCACTTGCCGCGTTGTGAGTCGTGAGTGCTCAGGAGAGGGTTGCTGGCGCCGCCCCCGCTGCTCACCGGCCCCGCTGTTTCGGTCGTCTTGTCATGGCTTGATTTTACAAGGAGGAGAGGAAGCTCAGAGTAAAGTCACTTGTCCGGTGCCTTGTGGCTCCTGGGGGGCAGAGCATGGAGTGCCAACACCACCAGAGTCCTTTGCACCCGCTTTAATGGTGCGGGTCCAGCAGGTTCCACAGGGAGCACTGGTCAAGGCTTCACCTCTTCATTGGGTTTTAATTTGGTTCACCGCGTGGGCTAGAACCGCATCAAAACCCCACCTCCAGCATGATGGCACACACAGAGACATTCTGATGTGGCCGGATCCCCCCCAAAGTGATGTCTTAATGGTGTGCAGTCCAGCCTGCTCCCTGTGTCGTCACAATCAAGCTATTCCGCCGTGTCTCACAGGGTTGGGGGAACAAGCCCTTCCAAGGCACCTGCTTTTGCACGTTCGCGGAATGTATCTGAGCATCATGCTATGAAATTTTTAAGAGCTTCTATTAATAAAGGATGTTAGAAATGTCCTTGAAATTCTCGGGACTTGGAGACGGCTCAGAGCCAGATCTGTGCACAGATAAGAGGGCAGAGCGGGAACAAGCCTTCTAGGGGCTCAAAACAAAATGTTACCTACTCACATTCCTCCTGAACAACCCACCTCTCCTGCTCAGCTCTCGGGGACCCCTAGTGCCTGCCTAACGATGCTGTGTTGCCCTTGGTACAAACCCAGGGCCACCGACGTGGTCAGGATGGTCTGCCCTGTTCTGGGTTGTTTGTGATACGTGTTCCAGAACAAATAGGTCTCAGCAGCTTTTCAGCGGAAGGAGTTTTGCTTATTTGTTTGGTTGTTTGGTTGGTTTCTAGGTTCTCTGGATTCTCTATCAGAGACCCAAAGAGTTTCAGATTGTCCTGGGGAGGATTGCATGCAATGATCCTCTGGAAGAGAATCGGGGACAACAAATTACTCTAAGTACATGAGCGTCAAGCAGGAAGAGACCCTGTTAATGAAACATTTATTGAAATTGCTCATTTGCCAGTATGAAATCAGCACTTGGGGGAAGAGGGCGGTTGCTGGGTCTTGCAGCCACGTTACAGATATTTGACATAATTCTGAGTGGGCCCAGAACCTTCCAGAGCTTCCCCTGTGGGCAGAGGGGCTGCCCACTGCCGAATTGAGAGTGGCACCTTTATTTTTAGGTGACTCCCTCATAGGCTTAGAAGCCACAAAGCCAGGGAAGTCAGGTTTCGTCCTCCGCATTATTCTGTGTCTGCGTGGGCAGGGGGCACAGATGGAGACTTCACAAGCCAGTCTTGGTTTGTGCTGTGGTCATTCTGCTTAATTAGTGTCTCAGCCCTGCGCCGACGTCAGTAATCACTTCCCGAGAGAGGTCATTGAACAGCAGGGAGGGCAGGAGTTTGGAGTAACTCATTGTGGTTATTTCTCACTATCAGCTGTTGAAGTGCCTCGAAGTGTGACCCTTCTTTCAGGAAAAAAGAACAAAGAAATGATTTCTCAAGGCATAAAAAGGTGGTAATCTCCCGTGCTTGCTTGCTTGCTTGCTTGCTTATATATGTATGTATGTATGTATGTATTTTTATATATGTATGTATGTACTTATTTTGAGGGGTTCTCTGCCAATGGTTTACAAGTGGGAAAAGAGGCAGTTCTGCATCATAAGCAGCCAAAAACAGGGGCGCCTGGGTGGCTCAGTTGTTAAGCTTCTGCCTTCGGCTCAGGTCATGATTCCAGGGTCCTGGGATGGAGCCCCACATCAGGCTCTCTCATTCTCTCTCTCCCTCTTCCTGCTTGTGTTCCCTTTCTCGCTGTGTCTCCCTCTGTCAAATAAAGAAACAAACAAACAAATAAATTCTTTAAAACAAAAAGTAAGCAGCCCAAAGCAAAGCATACAAGTGGTAAAGAAAAACAAGTTTTGGAACTGTTATAGTGCCATTGTTGCAACATTCAAACATTTAACCAATATTTTGTGAATCCCTGTGCATCAGGTGGCACTGCTAGGCACTGAGGTCAGAAAGATAAGATGCTGTTCTGCCTTCTGGGAGCTTCCAGCTGCATTATAAGTAAGTGTGATAATGTAGATGCCGCGAGAGAAAGTCTGACCAGAGGCTCATGCGGGCTGCCCAGTTCTTCCTTCGGGTAGGGGTGTGAACCAAGGTTTCATGGAGGGGGTGGGTCCCCACAAAAAGTGTTTTTTGCTGGGGGCAGAAAGACAGGGAGTTTTCCAACCAGGAGGGGGCCGCCCCAGCAGTGGTCAGGGGATGGGAGGCAGGCTGGTGTGCTGGGAAGAGGCTCATTTGACTGGGGCAGACGGTTCAAAGTGAGGCACAGAGACCTGAGGTTGGAGAGGTTACACTGAGGGGGCTCGCATACCCTGCTTTGGTACTTGAACTTCATTCCGTAGACAGTGGGGGAGGGCACTGAAGGGTTCTAATAACATAACGGCATGATCAGGATTGTTTCATTAAGATTATTGGGGTGGAACGCAGGATGGATTGGAGAGGATGAGACTCTGTGCAGGGGAGGGGTCTGGAGGCTGTTGGAGGAGTCTGGGAAGCCACCCTTCGCAGCAGGAGCCGTGGGCCGGGATGGGAGAGACAAAAATGAGGGTGTGCACAAAATGGAATGCCCCAGACTTAGGGTTCTGGAAGAAGTGGGGAGGGGGTTCAGAGGAGATAGGGTTCTAGAATAACCCGCAGGTTTCTGACTGGGTCACTGAGATCAGGAGTGGGAGCCCCGGAGGGCAGGTGATGAGTTCTGACTTAGACAGTCTGAGTTCGAGGGTCTCGGGATGGCCAGGTGGGGGGGTGGCTGGCTGACTAGCTAGATCTGGAACGTGGCTGTGATCTGCGCTTGCTGGATGTTAAAACTTTCCAAAACAACATAGAACAAAAAACCTTGTGGTGCTTTCCACAGCTACATCATTTAGATGAGGTCCCAAAGGTCCCATAGAGGTCCCTGCTTTATTCCAAACTCTGCTGTCTAGCCCGACCATTTGTGTGTTTCTGGACCATTTTTCATCAAAGCAGGCCCGTCTGAGCATGGCCTGTCCTCCGATGTGCTGAGCTCTTTGCGGGGGTGAGAGATTTATGTCTTTCATTGAATCAAAGTAATGTAGCTAATTTATCCTTAAGGATGTCTTCATATTTGCTCTGAAAATAGTTCTAACATGAATTTTCTACTTGATAAGTGGATATGAAACCAGGCTCAGAGGGAATAACGAGTGACAAGCATCACGGTGGACAGTTGCTAGGTAGCAGAGAGCTGTGGCCTGACTTGGGCGTCCAGGGGGCTGGATAGCTCTGAGTCCATGTGAGTTTCCCCAGCAGCGTGGCTGGTTTTCATCCCGTGAATGGAGTCTTTTGTGCCTTATGGGATATCACATCATTAGTGTTACATCCCCTCGTTGCATTATAGAGCTTACAGTTTTTGTGTTATTATTTACTTAGAAGGCAGGCACTACCCAAATCTCGTTTCAAGGCAACACACAAGGCATTTGTTGGAGAAGGAGAAAGGCAAATATATAAGCAGGCTGCATTTAAATGAGAGACGAAGAGAGAAGGAGATGGAAAACAAGTGTATCTAGAGGATCCCTTTTCCTAAGGGGGTGGGGGGAAACTGAGGCTCAGCCAGGTTGCAGGGGCACCATCTGAATGAAACGTGGCCCTGGAGTTCAACGTACTGTTTCGATGCATACTTTGTAGGCTGCAGAGATTATCCTGTGGTGGGGGGTGGGGGTGGCCAGGGGGCAGGGATCTAGGCAGGACCGGCTTTTAAATTGGATGTTCTCGGGGCACCTGGGTGGCTCAGTGGGTTAAAGCCTCTGCCTTTGGCTCAGGTCATGATCTCAGGGTCCTGGGATTGAGCCCCGCATCGGGCTCTCTGCTCAGCAGGGAGCCTGCTTCTCCCTCTCTCTCTGCCTGCCTCTCTGCCTGCTTGTGATCTCTCTCTCTGTGTCAAATAAATAAACAAAATCTTTAAAAATAAATAGGATGTTCTCCCTCTGGGTACACTGGGGAGACTCAGCTGAACGTCTTTGTCATTTTCTCCCTAAATCAGTGGCTCTCCACCCACGTTGAAGTCACCCGGAAGGCTTTTCAGAACATCAGGTGCTCAGGCTCCATCTGAGACCCAATGTGTTGGAGGTTATGGGGAGCGCTGCCCCTGCTCCCCATCTAGCGATTCGGCCATGCAGCTGGCTGTGTTGAGAAGAACTGCTTCGGGCCCTTTCCTCCTGGTCTCTCTGCCCAGGGGGTGAAAATGCTCTTCTGTGTTCAGCAGCATGGAAAGATGTGTCCAAACACAAACATTCCATCACCTAAACAAAGGTGAGAGGTTTCACTTAGAGGAGGGAACTCCAATGAGGTCCCTTTCAGAGAGCTGGATTTCATCGGAAGCAAGGGAAATTGACTTGAAACCGCCATCCCGTTTGTGGGGAGCAAGCACCAGGTGCTGGCCGGGTTCAAGAGGGGCCGCTGGCTCGTTGAGGGGGGGGCAGAAGAAAGAGGGGTAGGAGGAGCCATTCCTGGACTGAAGAAGCTGGTGTCGGGCTTGGTCAAGGCGGTGCGACTCAGCGACAGGTACACAATCAGAAGAGGATCAAGGCCGCTAAAGGGGGCAGATGCCAGAGCCCAGGATTCCTTGTGGCCAAGGTCAGGATGGGTCGCAGGAAGTGTGGTGAGGCTGGGCCTTCTGGAGGGAGAGAGAGTGAATCGGCACCTAGCCAGGTGGTAGCAGAACTCCAGAGGACTGGGAGCTCCTCGTGGTAGTTTGATTCTCTGGTTTTCTTAGACCAGACACATTTCTGTCAGTGCAGACTAACTGGGGGGAAGGCAGCTTGAGCACCCAAAGGCGGGGACAGCCGGTTTTGTATTATGTAATAGCCTTCAGAGGAAGGTCTCCCCGTAGAGGGGAGAAAATCTGGCTTGCTTCTGTTCCCACAACTTTGTTCTCATGGCAGACTGGCCCTGTTCACGGGTTGAAGTCACTGCCAAGTGCCAGTTTATTGTGTGTATTAGAGAAACACACGATTCAATAGAAATTCATTGATTCGGGGTGAACAAAACCACTTTTCCAGTGGCTGAAAATGGCTAAGCTGTTAAAGCAGACGCTCAGAGTTTCTCAGGCACCAAGATAGCTTTTGAGGGATCTTTCTGATCTGTTTCGAAGATGATATTCTAACAGAGGGAGACCTTTTCTTTGGAAAAGTCGTTTCGGAATTTAAGGACGCAGGCAGGAAGCATGAAGAGTCATGGCAAAGTCCATGTGATAACCCACAGGGAAGGAGGTATATCGTTTATGATTCCCGGAACCCTTGACTACCCCAGAAAACCCTTAGCGCAAGGTCCTTAACTTAGAGAAAACATGCCATTCCATTAAAACAGAGGTTGAGGGAGGTGTGGCGCGTGATTTGGGAGGTGGTGTGGTTGTGTGATCGAAGCCACAGTCTTGCCAACCTTGGAGTAGGCACGTGTGGGGGCGTCTGCTGAATGAGCCCAGGCCTGCTGGCCGGTGGGCACAGCCCAGCCGGCCCCTGATCAAACCAGGCTCCGTGAAAGCATCGAATTCCAAAGAAGAGCTGACTCTCATCCCTATGGCCCTAGTAGAGGCTCGACCTCAGTCTTGCCTCATTTGCTCTGTTTCCCCCTCTTTTGCTCTATACTAAGGCTTCTCCGTTCCTGGGAGCTTGTGGGTCTGACTCCGGAGGGAGGAGCCTTTCCCTGCCAGGCAGGTAGGGAACTTAGCTTCGGTCAGACCATCCTTTGGCAGTCGTTGTCGTATCTCAGCTTAACATTGTACGTGCGGTTAAGAAATCAAAATGGTCTATTGCCAACCCAACTGTTCAGCCCGAGAAGCTGCATTTCGTGCTTCCTAGTGACCTTCACCTGGCACTTTGTCCATGGGAGATAATCTAGGAACATTTTTTTTATTGGATCTGAGATCCAGAATCAGTGTTTTTTTTTATTATTGTAATTGCAGTATTACCGGGATATGTTATTTTATTATCTATATCTAGAACTCCAAGAATGGAGGGAAATAGGATTGGTGGTATTGTTATGCCCAGATTTTGAGATTCCCAAAGACCACCAGGGAGCCGAGTCTGATGCAAAAGCAAAAGAGCTTTTATTCGAGCTAGCTCGAGCTCAGTCTCCCACACTCACCAACGCAGCGGTGTGATGTAGAGAAAGAGAGCGAGTTTCGAAAACCAACGCAGTTTTATAGGGGCTGGGGCCAATGAGATTGTAACACACGCAGAAAGTTGCATAGTCATGTTAGGCCACACGCAGGTGGCCGATTGAATTACAATTTACCCTATGGTAGCTGTTTGAGCTAGCCTATCACTCTGGTCAGAATTGGTGCGCAAGTTTGGCGGGTAAAAGGCGGGGTTTACATTCTTTGGCGGTTAGG
>CM053611.1:19034887-19046513 GCA_028646535.1 Procyon lotor | reverse complement strand
TCTTTGGATGCAGCACAAACTGATGCATCTTGGGAGCTCCTGATGGGCAAAATATCTGCATCATTCAAATTTTATCATGCTGGGGAACAGCTGTAGGAAACGACGCGATCTCAGCTGAAGTGGGGCCCACACATAATCACATGCTTTGAGCAGATGCGCTACCATGATGGGCTACCACGGGTGCACATGAATAATGGAAAAGCAATCGAACATCCTCAAGTATTTTCATTTTCCCAGCAGGGACCCAGGTTTAGCCACTGCTTCCATGTGGCAACACTGAAAATCAAGGCACGAATGAGGTCCTTCTGGATGGAGCTCATAAGTGATTATCCTTCACCAAAGAAATGTGACTGCCGTGCTCGCATAGGAAGACAGCGTGTAAGTTACAAATCCACATGCTCCACTGTGCTGTCAACCTTGACGTGAGCTCTTGAATGACTGGATCAGATGTGTGCTTCTCCTCTCCGGAGTCTAGAACGGTGACGTATGCACTCAGTGCTGGCAAACGTTTGTTGCTGTTGTTTGATAATGATGGCAGCACCAACGTGAGGCCCAGGTTAACTGTCCCAGGTGTTTTGAGAATACAGACATACCTCATTTTGTTGCATGTCTCTTTATTAGGCTTTGCAGATATCGCATATTTTACAAAGAGAAGGTTCGTGGCCACCTTGTAGTGAGCAAGTCGGTTGGCAGCATTTTTCCAAAAGCATTTGCTCACTTCACATCTCTGTGTCACCTTTTAATAATTCTCACAGTGTCTCCCTCTTTTTCGTTATTATTCTGTTTTCTTTTTTTTTTTTTTAAGGTTTTATTTATTTATTTGATAGAGAGCTAGAGAGGGAACACAAGCAGGGGGAGTGGGAGAGGGAGAAGCAGGCTTCCCGCTGAGCAGGGAGTCTAATGTGGGGGTCAATCCCAGGACCCTGGGATCATGACCTGAGCCGAAGGCAGACGCTTAATGACTGAGCCACCCAGGCGCCCCAATTCTATTTGTTATGGGGATCTGCAATCAGGGATTACAGCTTGCTGAAAGCTCAGATGATGGTTAGCTTTTTTCAGCAATAAAGTATTTTTAACTAAGGTACATGTGGTGTTTTGTTTTTTTTTTTAATTTATTTATATGAGAGAGAGAGAGAGATAGCATGGGGGAATGGGGCAGAAGGGGAGGGAGGAAGAGTCTTAAACAAACTCCGCCTGACACGGGGCTCGATCTCACAACCCTGAAATCATGATGTGCGCCGAAATACCAAGGGTCAGACACTTGGCCAAGTGTCTGACTGTGCCACCGAGGCACCCCTGTAATATTGTTTATTTACACATAATGCCATTGCACACTTAATAGACTATAGTACAGTATAAACTCCAGTTTTCTATGCACTAGGAAACCAAAACGTTCGTTGGACTCACTTTACTCCAATATTCGCTTTATTGTCATGCTCTGGAACCGAACCTGCGATATCTCCACCGTCTGCCTGTACACTTCCCACAGATCTGGGCAGAGCCCAGATAAGGCGACCCAGCTTGCATCAGCAAATATCAAGCCTCCTTCATCTTGGAGAGAAAGGGAGCAGCTTTGGTGCTCACTTTGGATGTGCGTACCATCCTCTCCTCCTGGTGAGCAGCCCAGGAGAACTGGCAAGTTGCTAGAGAACTGACCGAGGATATGAATGAATCAAGGATCTGAATGTGGCATGGCTACAATGTACACACCATCAATCAGGGCACACCTGGGCCACAGGCATGCCTCCCCGTCACCAGTACGACACCTGTCTCTGCTCAGGGTGGAGAGGACAGCCCTCCCTTTCTATAGCCGTCATTCTGAACCCCCTCATTTACTGCCGTACCTCCCAGAAAGGGAAATCCTGCTCCCTCCAGATGGTGTTCGCATCATGGGAGGGGACTTTGAACCCCGAAGGCCAACGGCCGTGCGTTAGCAGAGCTGTGAACTGCAGGATGCCACCGGAAGAATGACCCGGTCTCGATTCCTGGAAGCTCCAAGTGAAATCTCCCGAGCTGGATCAGCTGGAGCGTCACAGCTGAGTTCGGTTCTCAAGGGGGGAGAGGGGGTGACAGATGTTCCCCCAACCACGGACGTTATCACAGATTCAGCTCAGCCCCCTGGATTCAGGAAATTAAGAGCAGTCACCACAGAGCCCAAGTGTGATCCGCAAAAGCGTTTGTTTCTTTCAAAAAAAGATACTGTTCTCCCCGCTACTTGAACCCAACGAGGGGATAAGGGCTAAAGCTTCCCCTCAAGGCTGCTAATTCCTACAAAGTTGGAGCTGTGTGTTTAGAATTCTACATCTGCACTAATTGGACATTGTAGAGGCCCCATAAGTGTTGAATGCATTCAACCCCCGACTCCACGGAGAGCTTCACAGCCTCCTCTCAACATTTACCTTCAGCGTGCTAAGTCTGCTAGAGGAAAGCACAGGAAAGAAGATACTCTGCTTTCCTTTACCAACGAGGAAGTTCTTAAAGACAAAACACTCACAAGAAAAATGTAGAAAAGATAAAAGAAAACCAGGTTGGTTGGGGGGGAATAATGTGGGTGGGACAGGTGGCCCGGAGGCCTGGAGGAGAGGGTACCGGGGATTGGCGTGAACCACGTCCTGGATGGGTTCTCCAGACACCTCCCTGGTGAAATTCGGAACTGTACCAACAGGATTTCAGCATCACACTCTTTAGGAGTAAGGATCCCTACACCTTCATTTTTAAACACACTCCCCTACTGCTTTGTAAGTTGAGCAACACTAATCTACAGACTACAGAGGGGAGCGTTGGGGATAAATCAACCCCTCCTCAATTTCTCCCCAGTCTTCCCATTCCTTGTTCCCCCTTTCCCAGTTATCTCCCTTTATAGGGCTGCTGGCTCCCTCCTCTCCTTTCCTACATAGGTGGTCTCCAGCCTGCCGGCCCAGGAGGAGCCTTATCCAGACTATATTTCCCAGACTCCCCCACGGCTGGTTCTCCAGAACAGGTACTGAATCCTTGGGAACACGGAAGGCAGAACTGAGGTAGGGGCCACTCCTCACAGTCACTGAGGTATTAGATTCACCCAGGGCAGGTTGAAATGTGCAGAGCCTGGCGCAAAATAAAAATGCAGGATCCTTTGTTGAAAAAGCAGTGAGGAAAGTTTCCCGTGCCTTCCACAGTCTCTTTCTCCATCTATAACGATGTTTATTATCTGCTTCTTATTGTCACTAAGATCCTAGGCCAGTGACCCCCTTCTGCCCCCACTGCAGGCCCTGACCTTCCCCCCACTCGTGCCAGCACCGGGGGAGGGGGAGTAGCAGAGGATGACAGGAGGGGGCAGAACCCACCCGGGTAGCCCGGTGGTAGGGGCGGAACCTCTGGGAGCTGAGGCACCAAGCCCCCAGAGCATACTCATTGGACTTGACTTGCAAAACACAAATATAAGTAAAGCGATTTCAACATCTCAGGATGTTCCTGGGTGTTTTGCCCACCAGAGTGGCAGGTCGTGGGCAGCCAGGGGTTGGGCTGATTCCACAGCCTCAAAATCTTAGGAAATCCCCAGATTTGGATCATTCTCTGTGTTCCTGATCCTTCCCCACCCGCCTCCTGGCCTTGGCAAACAAGGACTCTCCCTGGAATCATTCCGAGACTCATTCCTGGCAGTTCTGCTTCCTTAACACTTCTGACTGTGCCAATACCTGAACCTCTCTGTTACAGGCTGGCTGCGCCCCCAAAATTCACATGCTGAAGCCCTGCCCCCCCATTGTGATGGTACTGGAGGTGGAGCCCTTTGGAGGTGAACAGGAACAGGTGAAGGCGTCAGGGTACGGTCCTCATAATGGGATTAGGGCCCTTATGAGAGAAGACTAGAGCTCTCTTGCCTGCTTGCATTCTTTCTCTCTCTTTCTCTCTCTCCCCCTCTCCCTCCCTCTAGCTCTCTCTTTCTCGCTCTCTCTGGCTCTCACTCTCGCTCTCACTCTCCTGGCCATGTGAGGGCACAGTAAGATCTGTAAGCCAAGCTAGAGGGCTCTTCTAGACACCAGAAACTGAATCGGCTGATCTTGGACTTGCAGCCTCCAGAACTATGAGAAATAAATGCCTGTTGTTTAAGCCTCCCCCCGCCCCCGCCCAGATCGTGGTATTTTGTCACAGCAGCCCAGCTGACTAAGACACCCTGTACTCACTCCGCACATACACAGGAGTTTCTCCTTTCTGCAGTGGAACGAACCCTGTCCAGGAGAATCTATTCTCCCAGAGGGAGCCCTGGGTCCTGGGCCCCTGGCGACAACCGGCTGCCTGCCCGAGTCAGCCACTTCCTGGGACCCTCTGAACACGGAGCAGGCTGGTACAGCTGAGGACCACAGGATCGACCTTCGGGAAATTGTTTTTTACCAGGAAAGTGGGCGTCAATCATGCATTTCCCAAGTAGACAAACTGCTAGTAACCTAAAGTAGCCTTTGACCTCCTGCTCATAGGAAACATTTCTACATCAAAGACATTGAGACACGGCTGAGTTCACTGATTCCCTGCAAATTTACTGCAGAGAATGGGAAGGGCAGAAAAGGCAGAGTCCATCATCACTGGCTCTGCTGGTGGGTGATTCCATGTTCCTCTAACTCTTGGTTCTAAGGAGACTGAGGCGTGTTGAGAACCTCAACAGAAGGCATTCATGCGGCAAGAAAAATACGACTGAAATCAGCACATCTCAAAATGTCACTGTGCAATTAGTTGCCTATAAAAATAAGGATCACACCTATAGACTTAAGCATGAGAAAAACAAACTCATTTTGTATAAAAGAAATTACTCCATCTTGAAATGCTTGGCATAGACCTGATAGGTGGTGGCTTGTTTTTTTGTTGGTTTTTTTTTTTTTCTTCCTTCCCCCAAATCATATTAATGACAATTTGACACAGCCAAGTGTTCCTCCCTGGAATATGGATGCCATCAGGCTCTTAAGATGAGCTCATCTCTCATAATGACACACATATAACTTTGCTCTCAGGTTTTAATTAGAGAAGAAGGGATCACAAATTCCCATCTGGCACCACAACTGCCCGACCGAAGGTAATTACCAATTGAATGGCCTGAGCTTGGAAAGAAAGATAAATCCAGAAAGATCTAGGCATGAATCAAGTCCAAAGACCACAGAGGATTTTATTTTGGAGAAATACTCAGAACTAGAAGATACAGAGAAGGGCTGGCAACCAGATGGAGGACAGTGGTATATTGTTGACAGACCGGAAACAAGACACACCTCAGGGCCCACTGCTCTTCCATCTCATTCATTCATCCACTCATTTATCCACTCATTCATTTACTCATTCATTCATTCAGTAAATGCTTAGTAAGTACCAGCTATGTGCCTGGCACTATGCTTGTCCTACAGGCGCAGAGATGGACATCAGTCAATCCTTGTGTTTAACAAACTCTAGTCTAGTCCACAGAGAGATAATTAGCAAATAATCCCATGATCCTATTGTTCAGAAAAATTACATAGTGCTTTTAAGCGGGTTGGTAAACGATGGCCAGCCATCTACTACTTATTTCTATAAATAAAGTTTTATTGGAACTAAGCCCCCCTACTCAATTACATACTCTCCATGGCAGCCTTGCCTTACAACAGCAGAGTGGTACAGATGCCTGTATGGCCGGCACGGTTCAACACTGACTATTGGGTTTTTTCCAGAAAATATCTACTGACCCTCTAAGTCTGGTATAAGAGAATAGTATGGGGCCCTAACTTAGACTGGAGTTTAGAAAGGCTTCCTAGAAGAAGTGGCATTTCAGAGACATCTGAGAGATAAGGAAGAATGAGCCAGTTGACAAAATGCCAACTGGTCACACAGCAGAGGATTAGGGGTACGTCTGGGCTGACAGCCGTTGGGGAGGACCAATCCCTGTCCTCCAACCCTGGTCCAATACCACCTTCACAATGTTCCTATTTGGAGGGAGGTGAAACACAAGATGGTCCTTTAAACAAGGATCATTTTATCTCTTCAATTAATTATTGACCTGCAAAAGAAAGATACCCCTGGCTGGTCAAGTATCAACCTGATCTCTGAGTTCAGACTTTGACTCTATACTGAGAAATAATGAAGAATAAGAAAAGTCCTGATTCTCAAAATAAAAGGATAGATTCCAGAAAAGTAAAGGCTCAATAATGCCTGACATCACCCTCCTTGAAAATTCTAGAGAGATTATTAAATGGAAGTTTTAGGAGCATTGTGAAAACCCTGAAGGGATGACTCTGAGCCACACCAACCTCCTTCCCTATCTTGGCAGTGTCACCAGGGTGGGTGACAGGTAAGACGAATGCTACCCATAGAACACAGGCTCCTATCGGCCAACTGATCGACCAGCACTTTTTCATATTTTCTTTTGATACAGGAGGACACAAATGGGTTCTACAAAACTCTACCACGCAGACGTATGATTGGTTGCACAATCATAACCAGAGAGAACAGTGAAGTCGCCAGGACTGGTTTTCTTTCTCGGCCTTCCGCCACGTGAAGGAAGCCCTCCCAAAGGGGAAAAGCAAAGGTTGTGTTCAGAGGCCAGCAGTACTTGCATCTGGCGGAGACTCAAAGGCAGGCAGAGGAGTGGGGGGCTCCCCTCCTGCCTAGAGCCTGCCGGCCCGGGGAGACGGTCGTCAGGCTAACTAGAAACAGGGCGTCCTCCGTGGCTGGTTAGGGGAGGATACTGGGCTGCCGAAGGCTGATCCTACCCTGGGAACAAAGGCAAAAATTAGGGAAGTACCAGTAATGAACATGTCTGAGCCTTTTAAGGCCCGTTGCCCCCGGGGTTATTGACTCGCTCCCTGGCCTGGTGGCTGCATATTAGAGGTCAGAGTCCTCAGGTTACCTATGGCCCGGCCACCATTGGTCTGCAGAATGTCCCTCTGCACCACCGCTCAGGGTCTGACACGGAGAGAATGACAGACCGCTGGCGTGGATTTCCTCGAAAGGGGCAGGAAGACAGTTTGCTAAGGGGACAGAGAAAACAAGCCATTCATTAGCCCCAAATTCAGAGGAGATAAAATGAAAAATCCATTAAATATCTTCCCTGAGGAAAATCAGGGGCATCAAGATTGGTGAAATGTAGATGCACTGCAAGGGGGGGCGAAGCCGGTTTACAGGGCGCCCATCAATGTCAGCACGCGGCTGATTCGCCTACTGCTTGCTCTGTGACCTTGGGCAAGTCACTTGCTATCTCTCAGTCATACCGCTTGACTGCAAAATAAATAGGCTGAATTAAAATCACTCAGGTCCCTTAGGGTTGCAAAATTTTACGGTTCTGTGATTCTCGTCACTCAGAGTTTTATTGTACAGCTTTATGTCTGCCCAGCTAGATGTATTAATTCATTAGGGGCTGCGTTTGAAAAAAACAAAACAAATCACACCCATGCTTTGTAAAAGTGCACTCATTCAACAATAATAATGGAACAATAACTAGGAATGAAAACACTCTCCCCGGTGCCCGGTGCCCAGTGGGAGAAACAAAGAGAAAAGACCCGGCACCAAAGAACTGGAGTTGAGAAGTTAAATATGCACATAATTAACTCTAAGCAAGAAACGAAGTATTCAGTGCCCTAAAATGATACAAGAAAGTGCTACAGAAAATGACAAATACTCTCTGTACGAGCTGAGAGGCTTCCCTAAAGGTGGCAAAAAGAATCAGCTAGTAATTGCATTTTTAGCCTATTGTAATTTGCAAAGAATTTTCATTTGTTCCCATTGCTTCTTCTCAACCCTTCTGCCCTCCCCTCACCCCTGGCTTTGGGGTTTGGCACATCAGAGTCATACAGCAGATCTCCACTGCAAAGGGCGTTTTAAAGGACGGTTTATGCCAGAATATTGGAGACTCTACATTTGACAGCATGTTCAGCCAGAGAAAATCCAGTCTCAGGAAATACTGAGGAATTGCAATGAAGGGGCACGAATGTTCCCCTGGGGCTGATTTTTTCCTTCAAGTCTCTGTTCCTCGGAAGTGGTAAATGCTGAAAATTGCCATTTCCTGCTCCCTCCACCCCCATCTGATGCTAGTCACCATGTTGGAGGGGTGCGTTTTTTTAAAAATGTAGCTTCATCACACTTAGAAGCTCTTCCATTTCCCCTGGCACGAGGGGTTAGGGGAGATTTCTCACTTCCCCCCCTCTTCCCTGGGGAAGCCTGATCTTTAATGCCCTCCGCTCTCCGGCTATAAACCCTCCAAACGCTTCCCTTTTCTCCAGTTTAAGAGAAACACATGCAAACCACAAAACTCCGAGTGCCCCGTGCCCAGGAAGCACAGCCACTACCAGTAGGCAAGCTTTTCAGGCTGCCTCCAGCCACAGGAGCAAGTCGGTGTCACTTAAACAACAAATTCTGGGTCACATTTTACACAGGCCCATTCCTATGACCAAAAAAAAAAAAAAAAAAAAAGATATACAAGATTGAATCACTTAAATTGGTATCACTGTCTCTCATTTAACCCAGACCCTGTAAGTTACTTCTTGACAGCCATTGCCAATGGCAAATGCATTGTCCTGTCTGGGGGGAGGGGAGGGATGTCGAGTTCAGTAGAAAGGCTTTCTTTCTCTATTACTTCCTTTTCAGGGTGAGAGAGAGGTCAAGCCGATACACTGTTGGGGGGGTAGAGAGACCTGCAGGCAGGAAACAGGAAGTTCTCAAAGACCAATGGCTCCTGGTTTGTCAATTACTAAAACAAAAACAAAAACAAAACAAGTGCCCAAATACTGACTCAGTATTTACTACATCTGGCAAGGGATTCGGAGGTCCCTCCTGATGTTTGCATATTTTCACAAATCCCCAAACAATTAGCAGGCGCTTTTTGAGAGCAGGGTTTCTCTTTGTTTTCCTGCAAACTCTCATGGGTGTGCCTATTTAAATTCTGTGACTAAAAGCCCTTGGGGATGATGCTAAGTAGGCAGTCAGGGTGCTTAATCATTATTCTTAACAAGTTCACCATCTTCCTGTGGCCAAACCAGCTAAGGGACTCTCTCCACCCAGTTGCTAGCGCACACATGTGGCAGAGCTCTGTGCCTTGCAAGCTGAAACCCATATTCGATACAAAGGGACAAAAGCAGCTGCAGTCCCCAAATGCCTCCCAATTACGATAACTACTCAAGTACCCAGGTTTCTGTTTATTCAGTTGGTTGGTTTTGCCCCCTTTGGAGTATTCAATTACTTTATATTGACTTGTTATAAACTAACCCATTTCGAAAGTAGATAGATGTGAATGCCTTTACTTAATATTGATGTTCTCCTGCAAAGCTGCATGTAAATATATCCTTAAAAAAAAAAAAAAACGGAACGGGGCACCTGGGTGGCTCAGTGGGTTAAAGCCTCTGCCTTTGGCTCAAGTCATGGTCTCAGGGTCCTGGGATCGAGCCCCGCATCAGGCTCTCTGCTCAGTGGGGAGCCTGCTTCTCCCTTTCTCTCTGCCTGCCTCTCTGCCTACTTGTGATCTCTCTCTCTCTCTGTCAAATGAATAAATAAAATCTTTAAAAAATGTATTAAAAAAACAACTAAGAAAGTCACTATTGTAAAAAGCTTGAAGGCAAAATCTTTGATAACTCAGTACATCCTCTTACGGCCAGTCAGTCGCTCCTCATTCATCTCTTGGGTTTATTGACGACAGCCTCATACATCTACAGAGCAATTTACAAAGGTGCAAAAACAATCCCAAATATTCTCCCTTGAGCACTGAATAAGAAAAGGAGGGTGAAAATACCTTCCTAAAATACGGAAAGATGAATTGTTTTCTTACAAGAAGAAATTATTCCACCTGCAGATTCCTGGAGGACCCTCCCTGCTCCCATCCTGCCAATCGTGTTAGTCTGGTCCAAGGATTCTCAACCCTGGCTCCACATCAGAACCACCTGGAGGATTTTTTTTTTTTTTTTTTAATACTCATGTCCTGATCCTAGTCCCAGAGATTGTGATGTAATTGATCTGGAATGGGTGATTTTACCATGCAGCCGGAGTCCAGAACCACAGGCTGTAATCAAAGTCGATAAATCACTGCAATCCATCACCTCTCCCCGAAAACATGTAGACAGCTAGAAAGTCAATATGCTGAGAGCTCCAGATCTCTCGGAATTTTGAACACAGGATATTATCAGAGGGGCTACAGACTGTTGTCTGTGCCCGCTTATGCTGGAGGTCGGAGCGCATTTTAGGACAGGAGCGGGAGACGGCTCCTCGAGCTGTCGCTCAATAATTTTAGATCAGTGGCCGCCATCACCTCTCTCAACGTTGAGGGGAAGTCTGTTTTCCTTTAAAAGGAAAGGAAACTATAAAGTCACCGCGTGGTCCTCACAGATCCTGTCTAATTAGGCAATTTGCAGCGCAGGACACTGAAGCCAAGAATAAATAAAATGAAAACTGCTAAAGGGACGTTCCCCCAACTGAGAGGAAACCAAGAAAAGTAGACGGTGGTTCAAATTCTCCTGTTGGGGATGAGGTTTAAGAGAAGGCTTACCTTCTCTTAAGGTAGAAGGCTACCACTAGGTAGCTAGCCAGCAGCCTCTCTGTGCCTCATGTTCCTTAACAGTAAGACAGGAACACTGACTTTTCTCCAAAGCTGCTCTTGGTCCCCAGCTAGATAAGCCCTTACCTGTCAGTCATGGCCTCGGGGAAGCCAGTATAGGAAAAGGAGGGTTTGGAGGTGTTTTGTTTTTTTTTTTCTTTCTTTCTTTTCAGAGATCTTTCTTTATTCTGAGATTCTATTTTTCCTGAATTTTTTTTTTAATAAAGTTAAGTTCATTTCTTCTGAGAAATGACTTTCAGGGTAGATTCAATTGGTTTAGAGGTGTGTATACAAAATAGCAACTCAAGAAACGTTTCCTGAACAACCAAATGCAGAGCTCGGCTACACATTAGTAACCGCGTACCGTGTGAGGCACCGGGCACGCTTTTTAACCAGTGAGAGCACAGATAATGCCCTTTGGCAACCAGCAATTGATTAGTAATTCACAGAACACAGACGTCTTGGCCTCATCCACAATGTATTTCAGTGGTGATATCGGATCAACGGACCAATGTGAGGCCGTCTTGCCGATGAGTGAGGGGAAGGGCACTTTTCCCACTCTCTGTGTCTGTCTCTTATTTCAATGCTTGGTTTTCCTTTTTTGTTCTGAGACAGGCATGTCTACGAAGACCAGGAGGGAAGGGGCAAGAGATAAAAGCAAGATCTCGCCCGAAAACTGAGGTTATTTTTGGTGCCCATCACCAATAAATGGGACATGGGAGGAGACCCTCCAGAGACAGGGAAGTAAGGTCGCAGAAGGGGAAACCAAACCTTCTCTCTTGGCCTAAATGTTAAAGGATCTGGAAATCTAGCATTTTCCTTCCAGATGGCAAGTGAGAGATGGTAGAAACAACCTGGAAACCAGGAAAGTTGGTTCTCAGACAGACCCACAGGGACTGGCCAGAACCTTCGGGCCACAGAGAGCAAAATATATCTCAAGGGACAGGAATATCTTGGCTTATGGAACTCTCCATGTTTAAGCTTGCCTCCGTAATCATCCCCCAGCACTGGGTGTCCTCCAAAGTGCCACAGGGAACCAGAGGAAGAGGGACTGAAGAAAGTTTGTTTGCCTGCGTCTGAGCCTGCATATAAAGAGACAGCCGGGGGGGGGGGGGGGGG
>CM053611.1:19023044-19034787 GCA_028646535.1 Procyon lotor | reverse complement strand
TGTACATAAAAGTGCTGACTTCTCAGATATATAGTTGGTCTTATTTTAATAATATTTTAATCTTTAATCTGATTTTAATCTACCACATGGAGTCCTAGTGGATGGCACTCACCAGGGGCACTCCCAGCTTCCCCTGACCTTGACCCACTGTGCCCCTCCCTTGGGGGGGGGACAGTCTCTGGCCTCACAGAGGTCCCTAGCCTGGAGAAGAGCTCTTGGGGAATTAGAAGCCCGTTGGAAAGTGAGTGCTCTGCGAGAGGGCAGAAAGGGGGCCAACCAGAGCCCTGAGTCCTTGCTCGGCCCCTGCCACGCACAGCACCAGATAATTCTGGAAACACCAGGCTTCAGAGGAAATGTCAGAGCCAGAGCATTCAGGCCATGAGACTATCACACGTTCATGGTGTGTATTTAACTCCACTGGATTCAAAACTCTCTGAGTTTTCATAGGATTAAGAACAGAAATGTTAGCAAATCTTTCTTCCTAACAGTCAACCATCAGGACACTCTGCATCTCTTTGGAGGCTGAGTCTTTCCTTATGGATCCCGCTGTAATGGTGAATAGAGAATTTTCCTGCAAGCAGGACACGTTCCACACACTCTGCAATGGTACTAGACACATTCCTCTTCAGAGGAATACAACTCTGTATTTTTAATACCGACTCCCATTTAAGCATAAGTGCTGGGTTGACAAGATGCCACTCTTTACTGGGCACAAAGCTCTGGAAACACCAAGAAGGGCCACCAAGAGCCTCAGCTATGCCACGTGAGCCTGACCCGATCTGCCTCATCCAAGGACAACTCTTAAAGCCAAGATAGGTCTATGTCGTCCCAGGATTCTGGTTTGGGAAAGGAGAGAGAGACTGGAGAGGGAGAGAAAGAGGGAGAGGAGAGGATGAGAACTAGGTTGAGTTTTACCAATGATTATGCCCTACCAAGAGGACTAAGAATCCCTAACATGCCATTCCAGAAACAGACCTGCCTGTGCCTCCACGAGGGTCTAGCTTGTTCGTTTTTCTCTTCGATTAGCTAAGATAAACCAGTATTCTCCTAATAAACATCTTTCGCTTGAGCTAACCAGAATTGGTTTTCTCTAACTGATACGAAAATGCTATAGGTCTATGTAAGGCAGCTATATATATATTTTTTTTTTTCAAAAATACGGTAGAAAAAATTTAAATACACTGAAAATATTTTTCAAAATTTTGTGAGAGGCTTCGTGTAGATTTGGTGGGACAAAGCCATTGTGTTAGGCCCCCACAGTGGGCCTTCCTTGGGGCTGAAGTCTCTGAAGTCTCATGGCATGAAGACTTGTGAATACTCAGGTTCTGAAGTGCTTTAGCCAAGAGACCACCTGTCCCGGCAGTGTCCCTAGCGAACCTCTTATTTCAAAAGGCTGAAAGAGGGGCACCTGGGTAGCTCAGTGGGTTAAAGCCTCTGCCTTCGGCTCAGGTCATGATCTCAGGGTCCTGGGATCATCAAGCCCCACATCGGGCTCTCTGCTCATCGGGGAGCCTGCTTCCTCCTCTCTCTACCTGTCTCTGCCCACTTGTGATCTCTCTCTCTCTTTGTCAAATAAATAAATAAAATCTTTAAAAAAATTAAAAAAAAAAAAAAAGGCTGAAAGAAGCCGATGGTATTAGTGGCTTTCCTGCCAGAGCCCTTAGTTAAAACTTCAGCAAAGCAAGCACTGGAGTGCCCCAGTCTCTGAGGGGGAGATGCTCTCTTGAGCACGGCAGCTGTGGCTGTCCTACAGCCTCCAGCAAGCCTCAGGATGGGCCAAATGGCAAGTCACCGAAGACCAGCCACGGCTGTCCAGGCTGACCCTCGGGGCCCTCACAGGCTCTCACGTGTGGTCACCACCTTGGAGAAACAGCTGCAGGATCGGAGTGGAGACCTTGGGCTGAGACAGCTGAGTCACGCTTTTCCGAGAGGGGTCTGCAGACCGGCTGGATCAGCATTCCCGGCTAGCAGAAAAGCAGCCTCGCGAGCCAGACTCCGGGGCCCGGCCCAGCAGGCCGGGTTGCTACCGCCCCTCCGGGTGATTCTGATACCTCTGCATCAGGAACCACCAGCTCACAGCTCGAGTTAGTTCCAAGAAATACCGGCCGAGTTGGGAAAAATAGCTCAGCGAGGCTATCTCCCCACTTTAGCTCTTTGTAGGGAAGGCGGCCCCTGCGGTCTGAACACAGCTCCCCACCGACCACCCGACCGTCCACAAAGCCCAGTGGTAGCCTTTCCAAGTTGTGTGCAATGTTCTTTATTCCAGCTGGGCAGCTTCTCAAAATTCCCAAATTGTAACACGTGTTTGTATTCGGAGGCAGTGCGATACACACACACACACACACACACAAACACACACACACACACAGGCTTAGAGTTGAGAAACACCTAGATTTTAAGCTCAGGCTTGGTAAGCAACTGACCTCCAGAGCTTCCGCACCAGGGCCGCGGAGACTGAGCACCTGCCCGACGGGGGTGGTGCGGCCGGGAGCCAAACCGCACGGCACCAGGGACACGTGTGCTCAACAACAGAGACGTTACCACCACCGGCAACACTATCTCCACCACGATCAGCGCCAGCACCGACACCAGCACCCTCATCACCAAACCCTCCCCCGCCGAATCATATATGTGGCTTCCTTCGTGGAAAGTGGCCTCTGTGGTTTTGGAGAAGGAAGTCCACTCTTTTTTCCCCCAGAGAATCAGAGGGGACTCGGCCTTACTTATCACTCTTCCAAATAAGAGCGATATGCCTGGATAAGACCCTCAGCCTCATTAGCTTTTTTATTTACTTACTTTTGTAACTCTGAGGGTTCAGGCATCATTTCGGATCAATACTCACGTTAAAGAACCTGAGAGGCTCAGGTCCAGCTTTCTGCTCTCCAAGCACGCAAAGACAAAAAGACAAACAAGTGTCCCCACGAGTGCAGAAATTGTTTTCACTGGAAATGGTGCCTGAGTGCCGACAGTCACTTTGCCATCATAATGTTCTGATTACTCTAAATCTGCTTAGTACAATCACCCGCACGCAGTCCTCAGAAAGATAAGTCCTCCAAGTGGAAACGCCACCTCAACGAGAAAGCCCGAAACACGGAACATGTCACGAACATGGAGATACGCAAACTGATTCAGTTATTGGCAACATCAGATAAAAATGAAGGGCCCTAATGGAAGACAGCAGCATCCCTGATGTTGGTCTTAAAATTTATCTGGCTGGGGCATCTGCGTGGCTCAGTGGGTTAAGCCTCTGCCTCTGGCTCAGGTCATGATCTCAGGGTCCTGGGATCGAGCCCCACATCCAGCTCTCTGCTCAGCAGGGAGCCTGCTTCCCCCTCTCTCTCTCTGCCTGTCTCTCTACCTACTTGTGATCGCTCTCTCTGTCAAATAAATAAATAAAATCTTTTTAAAAAATACTTAAAATAAGCGTATCTGGCTGAAAATAGGATATTAGGAACATTACTTTAACAAACGAACAAAGAAAAGAAGAGACAAAGGGAAAGCAGATTCTTAACTATAGAGAACAAACAGATGGTCACCAGCGGGGAGGGGGTGGGGGGATGGGTGATACTGATGAAGGGGCTGAAAGCACTTTTATCACAAGGTGCACTGAGTTAATGCAGAGAATTGCTGAGTCGCTCCACTGTACACCTGAAACCAACACTATACGTTAGCTATACTGGAATTAAAATTTTTTAGAGGCTATTTTAACAGTGGCAAGGGTCAAACTACATGTTTGCCAAGAGAATTCCTCCTACAGAGGTGCCAAGGAAAAAACAGCCCTCATTGGAGCCCTCATACTAAAGAGGCACTGAGAAATCAACCCACTCTTTCCTCCTCTGGGCAGAACTAGAACTGTCCCCGGTGAAACCGCGTTTTCTAAATTCTCCAGATAAAATACGAGTCTCCCTCATTCCAACATTCGATAAGCTTCTCTGACAGAGGACTGTTTTTATCCAACCTAAATTTCATCCATGACTTCTGAGGGAGTTCAAAACGTGCCCCCTCCCTAAAATCTGTCGCTCTGACCTACTGAAGATTTTGAGCTAAAAACAACAAAAATAAGTAAAACACGCTGACCTTCCTTCTTTTTCTCAAAAGCAGAAGAGGAAATCCCCATGTGAAAGATGTCCTTCCTCTACCAGAAGGAAAGTAACCTTCAAATCAAGGACAGGAAGTTGAGATCAGAATTCTGCACAAATGGACCTTGTTAAAAGAATTCCCATCTACCTTTAAATTCCCCCCACGGAATTCAGTCACTTGTCCCCAAGCTTGTCTTTGTGGCACGCGAGGCAAACGTGTTGGTTTCCCCTTTTCTTTGGGTCTCTATTCCTCACGAAGGCTTCTTTACCACATAACGCCGGCGTTCATTGCATTTGTAGGCTTTTCTCCTATTGATCCATCTTATGTCAACCCAATCCTCAGGGCCAGCCTAAAATAAGACGCCTTTGGAGGGTGAAAGGAAAATTTGCCCCTACACTTCCGTGTCCTCAAGTCCCACACCCTGATCCTCACCCTGCCGGTAATAAATGGTGAACTGTGGTGGTTTAATTTCTCCAGGACGATCTTCACTCCAAAATAAGAGATGTGGGCACCTGGAGGCAGGGAGGGGTTCAGTAGGTTAGGGGTCTGACTCTTGGTTTTGGGTCAGGTCCTGTGGTCTCAGACTGTGCGATCGAGCCCCATGTCGGGCTCTGAGCTCGGCCCAGAGTCTGCTCAGAATCTCTCTCCCTCTCTCTCCCCTCTGGCTCTGCTTCTCCCCCAGCTTGAGCAAGCATTTGCGTGCACTCTCTTTCTCTCTCAAATACATAAGTAAAATTAAAAATATTTTTAAATAAAATAAGAGGTGGATTATTATGTCTATACCTCATGATTCTAAATCTTCGAGGATTTAAAAAAAAAAAAGCATAGTGCCCCCACAAAATCCCGGCCTCTCAAATACAGTCATAAATATATGTTAAGTGATACCAGCTGTCTTAATTCTCTGGGTTAAATAACGCCAGTTGCTTCCGGCTCTCCTCCCAGAAACTCATCTCCAGCCTCTGGCCATCCTCGTGGCCCCTCATGGAACCTTCTCCAAGTGCTCTCCTGTTCTGAGGCTCGTTCAAGAGGCACATGTATTCCATGACTCCTGCGTTTTTCTCTCTTTCTAATGGCGCTGCAATGACATGTCATTGAGTCATGATTGATGTTCTACTTTTCAAGAACAAAGTGGAAATGGAGCTGGTTACCAAGCCCTGCTTGAACAGCAAGGTTGTGCGTATGAAGTCCATTTCCCACTGTCAACGGGGTCTCAGAGGAGTTCATCCCGAGCCTGTCCCAACACCTTCAGAGTCCCCAGCTTTGGATACCAGGTCCCTGACCCAGGAGACAAGCGGCGAGCCCCAACAGGCTCCAGTCTCCCGTGACTGACCTTTCAACTGCCATCTCGTCCATCGCATTGCTCAGCTCCAAAATTTGTTTGGTTCTCTTTTATGACTTCTCTCTGTTGCACCTCTTGTTTGGTTCATGTATTATGCCCATGATTTCCTTGAGTTTCCCATCTGTGTGCTCTTCTACCTCTCTGAGCTTCCTTAAAACAATTCTTCAAAATTACTTGTCCAGGAATTCACAGATCTCCATTTCTTCGGGGGTTACTGTCAAATTATTGTGTTGCTCAGTGGGGTCATGTTTCCTTGATTTTTCATGTTTTTTGAAGCCATGCATGGGTGTGTATCTTCCCATTCAAAGAAAGAGTCATTTTTCTGCTTTTTACTGAGGGGCTCCACAAGAGAGATACGTTAACTTCATCTGTCATTCTGGGTAGGGATTCTGGGATCTTCTGACTTTTTTTTATGGAGACACCCACTCCACACTTCTTGTTCTTCTTGGGGAGTAATCTTAGGATGGTATGCATTGTCTCCACCCCCCAGAGCCATGCTAGGTGCTGAGAGCTTCCCATTTGTCTTCCCCAGGGTGGTGACCTGTTACGCTCAGGTTTGCGTGTCTTCTCCCAACCCCAGAGCCAGAATGGTTTTCTTCACTTGCTTACTAATCATCTGCAAAGGCTCTTCCTTGCCAAGTGTGGCCCCATGTGTTGGAGCCAGCCAGAGGTGAGGAGGACAGGAGAATGTGAATAAGATGTCCTGCTGGGCCAGATGGAGGGCTCTGCAAGTCAAGGCTTCCTAGAGATTTGTTGACAAGGTTCCTGATGGCATCCATGAGTTGGTTAGTAGGAAGAACCATGAAGCGGTTAGCCCTGTGCTAACCTGTTCCAGCTTGAGTTCAGGAGTCAGAGGGCCATGGCACATGGTGGGAAAGCTTACCGGTACATAATCAAGGTGGCCATCACCTCCTTCGAGTGCCCCATGCCTGGAAGGGATTGACGAAGACCTCCCACTCTACTCTATGAGAAACAAAGATGCATGTGAGTCTTCTTGGGCTGACTCCATGCCTCTGCTCTGTCCCTTCCTTCTGTGCTGAATTTTGAGATTGTCTATGTCACCAGATGGGGTTCCTTTACCGGACCCTCCAGCTCCACATTCTCAGCCGTAGAGGCTGATGATATAAGGCATGTGGGCGAGCTGCCTGGTTGAAATGTGCAGGATCCAGCCAGACCTGACCACGAATTTGTCTCTAAAGTCCCAGAAACACAGTCTCAAGTCTCTAGTATAATAGTCCTCAAATTGTGTTCACTCTGTACCCCTTCGGACACAAAATCCTTTCCCATCCCCCAACATGGGTATACTTATTCACATATGATAATAGATTCACTATCATCCTAACATATTAGGTACATTTAAAACTTAAACATTAAGGGGATGCCTGTGTGGCTCAGTCTCCCTTCTGCTCAGGTCATGATCCCAGGGTCCTGGGATCAAGCCCCGCATTGGGCTCCCTGCTCAGCCGGAAGCCTGCTTCTCCCTCTCCTACTCCCCCTGCTTGTGTTCCCTCTCTCACTGTCTCTCTCTCTCTCTCTCAAATAAATAAAATCTTAAGAAAAAACATACACATTAAAACTTTTGAGAATCAGATAAAAGAAATAATTAAAATACATTTTTGCTTTCCCCAGAGAAACCTGATTCATAATAGCCTTTTCAGTGAGATCAGTGCAACTGACCACACCAGTAATTGCTCGGCCTCCTCACATGGTGGGCAAAATGCTCCCACTGGTACACATGTTGGCCGTCTCACAGTACGATCTTCAGGATTTAGGATGATCTTCAGGATGATTTCCTTCAGGAATCTTCTTAGGTTCTTGGTCTACTTTGTGAGCGTTAGTTTAGGTAAAACTAGGTAATATAATCCAGAAATCCACTTAACCGGACACATGGAAATTTATATCTTCTCTGGTGGAGGTGGGTGAGAAAGGGCACACCTCGGCTCATTCTTCCCTCAGGATGACTCACGGGGCTGTGTTTGCCTGCCTGACAAACCAGGGGCCAATTCTAAATGATGTTTGTAATTTTTTTCTTCTTTCTTACTTCTCTAAAGATAAAAAAAAAAAAAAACACCTACTCATAATTTTAGGACCTTATTTATTTATTTGCAAGAGAGCGAGCATGAGTGGTGGGGGCGGGGGAACAAAGGGAGAGGGAGAAACAGACTCCCCGCTGAGCAGGGAGCCTGATGACGGGCTGGAGCCTGATGACGGGCTCGATCCTGAGCCAAAGACAGACGCTTAACACCCTGAGCCACCCACATGCCCCCAAATAGATGTTCTAACATTTTCTTCCTACACCCCAGTGGGCCATCTCCTGGGCCCACGATGGAGACCACTGCTTTCCACATCAGGTCTGGAGGCACAGCCTTGCCAGTCCGCCAAATTAAGGAAGAGACAAAAACCTGGAAATCTCCAAAGACGAAGGTGTGGAGAAAAAAGGCAGACCAGGTGTCAAATTTTGAAAAATGTCCCCATCCAGGAGACAGGAAGAAGAGGAGTCTGCCAACGAGAGAAGAAAGAGCCCTCAGAAAAGTAGGAGGTGCTATGGACTGAATGTCTGCATCCCCCAAAATTCCTACATGGAAGTCCTACTGCCCAGTGTCAAGGTATTAGGTGGTGGGGCCTTTGGAGAGTGCTTAACTCCCAAGGGTGGAGCCCTCCTGACTGTGGGACTGGTGTCCTTATAAAGGAGACCCCTCTGAGCCCCCAAGCCAGTCTCTGCCTCATGAGAACACCGCAAAAACCTGCCCTCTATGAACCAGGAAGTGGTACCTTGATCTTGGATTTCCCAGCTTCCGGAATGGGGAGGAGGAAGTTTCTGTTTGTTTCTAAGCCATCCAGCCTCTGAGCTCTTGTTGCAGCAACCCAAACAGACTAAAGCAGGAGGCAAACGTACTGAACGTCAAAATCAAGCAATCTGAGAGTTTTAAGAACAGAACGATGGTCATGCACCAGTCAACAGGTGTCACATTTCAGAAAAATCAAAGAGTCTCTATACTTTGGAAAGGCTCGGACATCCAGCAACGGGAAATCGTTGGCGATCTCCGAGGAAACAGTCGCAGGGCCATGGTGGGGTGGAAATCGGGCTGTAAGAGGTTAATGACTGAGCTGACGGGTGAGGAAGCACAGTGGTAGTTGTGGAAACACTAAAGGAGGTTAGTAGTGAAGGAAGGAAGGATCAGAGGGAAGAGAAAAGCAGGGAGGAGAAAACAAGGGGCATTCTGAAATCATCAGTGATGGAAACCACTGACCTAGAAGTCAGAACTTGAGAGGACGAATCCTCCCAGTATATACTGCCAACAATAATAAGTGTTTGGTCCATTTGGTCCCTCTTAAAAATCCAGGCTATTGTCATGACACAGGCCTGAATGTTCATTCTAATGAGGACAGTGCATCTCGGCAGTGGAAACCGAAATACGCCACCATGATAGTCAGCCTCCCCATCTGGGTCTGGGCCCACCAGTCCAGCATAGGGGGGAACCTGCTCCATTTCCAGCATGCCGCCTCTCTCTGACCCTGAGCATGCCTGCCATGGCCCACCTCTACCCACCAGTGTCCCCAACAAGCACCGTGTTCTTCTCTTTAAGATTTTATTTATGAGAGTGAGAGTGCAGAGGGAGGCAGAGGGGGGAGGACAGGCAGACTCCCGATGAGCATGGATCTCGGGGCTCGATCCCAGGACCTTGAGATCATGACCTGAGCCGAAGTCAGATGCCTAACCGACTGAGCCACCCAGGTGCCCCGGAAGCACTGTGTTCTTAGGCAAGGCTGTGGGTTTGTGACCTGATGGATTTCTGGGCTGGCCTCATCTCTCTCAGGCCTATGGGGTCACGGTAATTAATTCTGTCATTAGACATCCTACTGAAAGGAGAGAAAAATGTCCCAATGTACAGCCCTGTATTGTGCCATCAGCTTGGCTTCTCTATTTCTGTTCATGACCCAGCACATTCCCAAACACTCAGACTGAAGAACCCGCTTCCCTCACGCCTTGCCTCCCTATGTTTGCAGAGCTCCGCTGATCCTTCCTCCTAACATCCCAGGTGAGGTCCGTGAGGCCCCATCCCATGGCCAGGACTCACCCCAATCTTACACCAGGTGGTCTCTTAGCCTCTGTCTCACTCCACATGGCTCTGATGGGTCTCCATCTCCTCAAGAGCCATCTTCATCCCCCCAAAATTCCCTCCCAGTCCTCCTCCACGCAAAATGGAGGTTACTCTGCTGCCCATGGAGGAGGTACACCTGTGCCACCTCCGTGCTCTGACCTGACCTCCCCACACCTGCCCACATGCACCTTCTTCATCATTCCAACGCCCCTTCCAGACTCAGCCCGCACAGTGTATCTCTCTCTGTCTAGAAGTGTTCCATCTGTCCCATCCACTGAGACTTCCCTTCCACCTGCCTCCATCCCAGAAAAGTCTACCCTCCTTCGAGGTTCCTCCAATGCCCCCTTCTTCTGAGTCACCAGGTGGCAATCATCAGGGCCTCTTCGGAACCTGCTGGGTGTTCCAGGAAAGCTGCCTATCTCAACACATGAGCTCCTTGAGATGCGGACTGTATTTTACTTGTTTGTAAAAGCAAGTGTCTAATGATCAGTAAGTTTCGAGAAATGAAATATAGGAATTCAGCTCAAGTTAATGCCGGTTTCTTTCCAGAAGGTAATTAATGGAGTCATTAATAACTATAGTTTTTTCATACTTAAAATGCTGGACAGGCTATAAACCTGGGAGGCAAATTGCAACCAGAATTGTTTTCAACAGGAGGGGTTTGTCACTGGTGGGCCATTCACACATTTCCCTCTGACAACATTTTAAAAGAGAGTGTCTCATTGGCGAAGAATTAACAACAAAAGTGGAAATTCTATGCCAATTCTGATGGGGATTCAATGCATTACACTGAAATGATTTTTCTTATTGTTTTTTGGTGTCATTTTCCATCTTCGAAAAGAATACAAGTTTGTAACTCTCAAATACTGTGTTAAGATACAGGTAATTATGTTTTCAAAGTGCCCGAAGCTTCTATTCACTCAAAGAAATACAGCATTCTGAAATTTTTTTAAAGGAAAGGGAATACACCGTCATGTTCCTCAATCTTCCCTCGCGTGAAATTGCTATCATTCAATGCAACAAAACATACAACGCACCTAGGATGTCCCAGGAGCTTTGCCAGGTACTGGAAATACCTTTGGATCTCAGAAAACACCCCTGTCCTCACGGGCTTTTCACACAGCGGGCAAGAAAGGCAAGGAAGTGGTTAATTCCTCTATACTGTGGTGAGTGGTGCAGGGGAGAGAAATTCCAGATGCCACTGGATCTCACAGAAGGGGCGGCTAAATCATCTTGCTTTTTGCAGGGAAGTGTCCTAGACCAGAGCATCTCGAAGACAAATTTGCAAACCAGTCACCTGGGCTTCTGGCTTCCAATTTAGAAGTACTGGGGCAGGGCCTGGGGGTCTGCATTTTGAACAAACTCCCAGGTGCTGATGGTGGTCAGAGGACCACACTCAGACTCGGGGTAGCGAAGGACCAGAAGACCAGACCCCATCGGAGGCCAGACCAGCCCAGCGCTGAGGAAGAGGTGCCTTCCAGCAGAAGAGCTGATGGGAAAACAGGCCAGACCACAGAGCAAACCATCTCTTCTCTCTCTGCCTTAAAGAGGTAAAGGAAGGGAGGGGGACGAAGAATAGAAGGCTAGGCAAGTATCTGCAGTCTTGGAAGGGTGATGCATCCTTCTTATGTAGATCGGAGAGCTCTCCAATTCAGAGTAACCAGAAGACACATCTAAATTATTTAAAAGTCTGAGCTATAAAAAATTGTTAAAGGAAACAGAGTTATTTCAAGTACTTGTAGACTCTTGAACCTACAGCTGCCCAGGGTCACTGTCACATCTCTTTAGGTGAAAAAGTAATTACCAACATTCAGCACGCTGGTTTCAAGACATTACAAATAGTGAGGTTTCTAGGTAGGTTTCTCTTTTGGTAGAAGAGACAAATTCCAACTGGATCTGTATCCTGGTAAACCGAATTCCAAATAACAAGATTTTACATGATAAATGTAGTGTATAACACCATCCAGAAAGAGATGCAATGGAAAACATTCTAAATGATATACTGATATTATGGGTTAGTTCATTCAAAAAATTATGGTTTATGCACAAAAGTGAAGGCAGGTCAGTACTGCAAAAGGAGATGAAATTGTATACACGAGGTGAACTCTTGAGTACAAGGAATATAGGAATCTGAAACATGTGCTGTGCAAAGTCTCACTACCACCTGGTCACCTGACTCGGCAACAATATTGTGCAAATATCGGGCATATTTCTTGCTTAA
>CM053611.1:18989718-19022544 GCA_028646535.1 Procyon lotor | reverse complement strand
TTTTTTTTTTTTTGTTTGCTTCACTTTCAAAAGCCATCCAAGGTAATGGGAATCTCTAAAGCCAATTACTTTTCCAAGCCAGAAAATGTGTGAAAACAACCCCAATGGCAGGAAGATATCTGCTTGATAGGAACTCTTTATATTATGCAAGAGAGAGTGGCCTTCCGATTACAGTGTGGCCTGAATGAACCCAGTGTGGGGGCACGGGGACCTTCTGACTTAGATTTCTAATCTCCTCTTCCTGGAGAGCAGGAATTCATCTTATGTGATGAATTCCTGGAACACAAGAAACACCTCTACTTAAATGGAAGGCGGAATCAAAAGCGATGCCTATTTTTTGAACACTGAGTCAGTATTTCTTTGTGGGGCACCTGCGTCGTCGGTGTCAGGCTCTGTGACTTCCGGGCGGGCTCTGGGCCTGCAGACGCACGTGGAGGGTGTCTGATGGGCACACGTAGCTGTGTGGAGATTTAGAAGCTCAGCACATCCGAACACGGGCTCGGAGTGCAGCTCCCGCCCTGCCTCTGTCTCTGACCTGTACCCGCGCATTCCTAACTGCTTGTGCGGTATTCCCCAGTGAATGTCCTGCAGTCACTTCCAGCTCGTGTCCAAATCCCTTGACCCCACCCAGATGGGCTTTTCCTGGTGTGCCCGCAGCTCAGTTAGTGGGGATGCTGGTTGCGGAGTTGGCAAAGCCAAAAAACCTGGAAATCCCATTGGATACTTCCAAGGGAAAAAGTCACAAGTCTGCCCCCCACAGGCTGGTGCAGCCATTACTCGGTCTTTAGGGCGTCTAGCTTCAGCCTCTGACCTGTCTTAAGTTTGTCGGCTAACTCTCCCCGTGCAGCGCCACCATCATGTCTGACTTGGACGATTGAAGTAGGTCCCCTAGCTGGCCTTGTCTTCTTCCTCCAACTCATCCTTCACGTTTTCACCCACGTAGAACTTTTCCGGAGAGCACAGCTGATGGGTGAGCTACACCTGCCTGAGCTCATTCTCGTGTCTTTTCTGCTGGATTGTTGTCATACTCAGACCTGATCACAACACTCCCTTCCATACACAGTCTTCGCATGTTCCCCCTCTGTCTCCAGGATAAAGACCAAACTCCTTACTTTTGCATGCCAGACCAGTCATCATGTGGCCCCAAACCACCTTTCCAGTGCTGTAGTTTATCCCCACCAGCCTTTGAATACACATTCTTGCTATGACTTGTCTGCATTTTCCATTCCCAAAACACTGTGTGCCTGGAGGCCCCCGGGACTTCGCATTATCTTCTGGTTCCTAGAAGGTTCTCACCTGCCCACAGAGTCCCTTCCTGCTTCACAAACATCCTTATGCGGCTTTTGGCACAGCTGGCCCCAAATCTGCAGACAGCACCGGTGAGTCCCTTCCCTGGACCCCGCAGAGCGTCTGTAAGAACCTCATAAACCATCACAAATCCCTTATCGACCTACCTGCCCACCTTCTCAGGTGGCAGGTGCACCTCCCAGGCCTGGGATGATTACTCATGTATGTTCAGATTCTTAGCACCCAACCAAGCCAGCGTCTGGTGCAGAATCGTTTTTCAGGACGAGCACGTACAGCAAGAGAGGCAACACAATGAGATGGGTGTGTGCAGACAAGTTGGGCAAAACTCCCGAGGCTGGTAGAAACTGGGCACAGGGAACAGTGCAAGTGCCAGCATCTTTGAAGATGATGGACATTAATAAGTCATGAGATGAAACCTAGACGGTAAATCTCCGGCGTGTTTGCAAAAGTGCTAGTACGGCGTCGGCACGAGGGAAACTGAATTTCTGTCTCATCCAAGATGTAATCGGTGCGCTTGACTTCTCTGGGGAGTTTTCTGGAAGCTCTCATTTGAGGCTATTCAAAGGGTTTCAGGAATTTGAGGGTCAGTCTTAATTATCTCGAGTTGATTCATTCCTGAGAGTAGTGATAACTTGCCGCCTGTTCCTTGCGAGTGATACTTGGAGCATTTCTAGGGATTGCTTGGAACGTTTCCTGTGCCCATGAAGGGTCAGAGGTGTACTATTCATCCATTATGTATCCAGGGGTTCTGAGAAAGTGCAGGTGTGAGTCTTAGTGGCCAAGTGAACCTCCAAGAATAGGGGAGGGGCGTGCCTGTGCTCTTGGTGCCACGTGTTTCCAAGCTTGCTCGATCACGGAATCCTCTTTCGTGGGCACTAGTGCACCATAGACCCACACTTTGGGAAATAGTGATCTCGTGTGATATTTTCATTTCGCAGAGCAAACAAGTGGGGCCATGAGACTAGGAAGCGACAGTCCTGGGACCAGAGCCCAGGTATCCCGGCTGCTAGGTCCGGGTAGTTCCCTGTGAACCACATGGCTTCTCATGGAGGGGGAGAGTGGGTAGTGTTGGGGCCAGTGTCTGCTCACCCCGCCCACCTGTCAGTGGCATTTTGCCTCCAGCTACCCATGCTTCCTGGTACCTGGTGATTCTAGTCCACTCAGGGGTCCCCTGCAAACCCCCTCACCACTGTGGTTCTCCATCCTTTATTCTGTGACCCAAGCAGAACTTCTACAATATAATTCCTGTTCACTGCCTTCCAACGACGAACTACCCAAAAGAAGGGTGCTGTCAGGAGTCAGCTGGTGAAGGTGGGCATGAGGGAGTTGGAGGCCCTTGGGAAAGATGTCCCATGGCCAGTCCTCAGAGCCCACAGCCTCTGTGGCCTGCACTTCTGCCTCAGCCCTGGGTTGCCCTTGGACATGGCTGTTCGCGGCCAACTCCCTCCCTTTCCAGTTGGCAAGGAGCTCTTGGAAACGGGAGTTATTGGGAAACAAAAGTAAACAGCCCAGCCTCCCCCTGAGGACCCGGGACGGGAGGGGTGTGCCAGCAGCTGCACTCAGACAGCCTAGGGGGCTGGGGGTGGTTGCAGGGGCTGGGAGCCCTGGGGCAGAATCGGGCATTGCACGGGGAACTGGGGTTCCACCCGCCCGGGGGCCGGCTGAGGTCAGAAAACGAGGCGAACCCAAGTGCTCTTCCCCTGCTTGTTTCTCAGCCCTGCAACTTGGGGGCTAAGCAGCCAGAAGAGCTCTTTCCTCTGAGTGAGAGCAGCAGCCCTATCCTCATTTCCCAGCTGAGCGTGGACTGACCAACGTCCGGCAGGAGAGGGACCCCTGGACCTCGGACCCCGGGCCTTCTGCTCCATGGGCCCGCACACACCGAACCACATCCAGAGGCAGAGAATCTAGATCTTAGAGAGACTGGGACAGATTGTTCTGAATAGGCTAGGCTCTTCTCTATACTTACGCTCGGCTGAGCTTGCCCCGAGGTTCTCCCGATAGCAAACTTCAGGAGATAAGGGCTTCCCTCGAGATCTGCTGGGTAGCTGTGGGGACCGTGGGGTGGTGCTCACGGGGCAGAGCTCCCAGTGGAAGGGTTTTTTTTTTTCTTCCAAATTTTAATTTCAATTCTAGTTCGTTAACATAGAATATAATACTGATTTCAACTTAGTGATTCTTCCCTTACATGGAACACGGAGGGCTCCTCCTAAACATGGAAGGTGGGGATTTTAACTCGTGGCTTCCTGATGATTCTGAGTGTGGGAAACTTCTACTCCAGGCAGTTCTCGGTGCTACTTACTTACAGTTCTCTGTGCCCACTTACTCTTAGAATGGGCCAGTCCTTGGTTTTTCCCAGCTCCACGGAGATGTAAGTGACATACAACAAGTTGAAAGTGTACGACATGATAGTTTGATCCATGTATATATTGTGAAGTGATCACCACAGTAAGACCTCTCTCACCTCCTGTAATTAGTATGTTGTGGCGGTGGTGAGAAGAACATTCAAGAATTACTCTATCTAAGCAACTCTCAAGATACAATGCAGTATGGTTAGCTGTGGTCACCCTGCTGTAGAGTACATCCCCAGGACCGAGTCATCTTAGAACTAGAAGTGTGTGTGCTCTGACCAACATCTTTCCATTTCTCCCACCCTCCAGGCCCTGGCAATCATTATTCTACTCTCTCTTTCTATGCATTTGGCTCTTTTGGATTCCACGTGTGAATGAGATCATCCTTATTTGTTTTTTCTCAGACTGACTTGTGTCACTTAGCACAATGGCCTCGAGTTTCATTCCCATGGTTGCAAATGGCAGCATTTCTTTATCTTTTTCGTGGCTGAATAATAGTCCACTCTACACACATGCTGCCATTTCTTCTTGTCCATTCACCCATTGATGGACACTTAGTTTGTTGCCATATCTAGGCTATTGTGGCTAAAGCTGCAGTGAACATGGGACTACAGATACTTCTTCAGGCTCCTTACTTGGTTTTCTTTGGATATATATTTGGAAATAGGATCACTGGGTCATATGGTAGTTCTAGTTTTAGTTTTTTTAGGAACTTCCATACTGTTTCCCATAATGGCCGTCTAATTTTCTTAGCCCTTAGCCCAGATCCTGGAGCACCCCTGGGTCCGGGCCCACTCTCAGAGGGTGTTGCCTCCATCCGGTCAGACGGCTTCTTGAGCCCTGTCTGTACCTATTTTGTTGTAGTTGTCCAGGGAGCTCTCCTGGCTCTACTATCTTATCTTTTGTTTCTTCTAGATGCAAGATGGTAATTAATAAAAGCTGAGTCATTTTGTAAAAAAAAAAAAAAAAAAAAAGGTTGTGGGTTGGGCTACAGAATTCAGGGGTCAACCAAAAAACTTCTAGAACTGATAAATGAATTCATTAAGATTGCAGGATACAAAAATCAATGTACAGAAGTTTGTTGCATTTCTATACACTGATAATAAAAGAGCAGAAAGAGAAATTAAGAAAATAATCTCATTTACAATTGCACTGAAAATAATGAAATATCTGATAGCGTACTTACCTGAGGTTGTATAAGACTTGTACTCTGAAAACTATAAATGATGAAAGAAATAGAAGAGGACACGAAGAAATGGAAAGACATTCCATGCTCATGAGTTGGAAGAACAAATATTGTTAAAATGTGTATACTACCCAAAGCAGATCTTAATCGAAATACCTACAGCATTTTTCACAGAACCAGAACAAACAATCCTAAAATTTGTATGGAACCACAAGGACCCTGAAGAGTCAAAGCAATCTAGAAAGAGAAAAGCAAAGCTGGAGGCATCACAATTCCGATTTCAAGCTCTACTACAAAGCTGTAGTCATCAAAACAGCATGGTACTGGCACTAACACAGACACATGGATCAATGGAACAGACTAGAGAGACTAGAAATAAACCCACAATGATCCGGTCGATTAATCTTCAACAAAGGAGGCAAGAATATGCAATAGGAAGAAGTCTCTTCAGCGAATGATGCTGGGAAAACTGGACAGCTACACGGAAAAGAATGAAACTGGACCACTTTCTGACACCATACGCAAGAATTAGCTCAAAATGGATTAAGGATATAAATCTGAGACCTGAAACAATAAAAATCCTGAAAGAGAACGCAGGCAGTAACTTCTTTGACATCGACCATCGCAACATTTTCCTAGATATGTTTCCCGAGGCAAGGAAGACAAAAGCAAAAATAAACTTGGGACTATATTAAAACAAAAAGCTTCTGCACAGTGAAGGAAACAATCAACAAAACTAACAGACAACCCACTGAGTGGGGGAAGATATTTGCAAAGGACATATTTGATAAAGAGTCTGTATGCAAAATATATAAAGAACTTCTACAACTCAAGACCCCAAAACCAAATAATCCAATTAAAAAATGGAACAGACATTTTTCCAAAGCAGACATTGAGATGGCCAACGGACACATGAAAGGAAGTTCATCATCACTCATCGTCAGGGAAATGCTAGTCAAAACCACAATGAGATATCAACCTCACACCTGTCAGAATGGCTAAAATCAGCAAGACAAGAAACAACAGGTGTTGGCAAGGATGTGGAGAAAAAGGAACCTTTGTGCTCTGTCGGTGGTTATGCAGACTGGTGCAGCCATTGTGGAAAACAGTATGGAGTTTTCCCCAAAAATTAAAAATAAAACTACAGTCCAGTACTTGCGCTACTGGGTATTTACCCAAAGAATGTGAAAACACTGATTTAAAAGGATATATGCAGCTCTATGTTTATTGCAGCATTATTTATAATAGCCAAATTAATGGAAGCAACCCAAACGTCCATCAATAGATGAATAGATAAAGAAGAAGTCGTATATATACACAATAGAATATTATTCGACCATAAAAAAGAATTAAATCTTGGGGTACCCATGTGTCTCATTTGGTTAAGTGTTCAACTCTTGATTTGGGCTCAGGTCATGATCTCAGGGTTGTAAGATCGAGCCCTGCGTTGGGCTCCACACTAAGCATGGAGTCTTCCTCAGGTTCTCTCCCTCTCCCTTTGTCTTTCCTCCTGCTCTTTCTCTCTTTCTCTATTTAAAATAAATAGGTAAATAAGTAATCAAGTAAGTAAATAAATAAATAAAATCTTTTAAAAAAGAACTAAATCATTTACAACAATGTGGATGGATCTAGAAAGTATAATACTAAGTGAAATAAGTCAGTCAGAGAAAGACAAATGCCATACGATTTCACTCATGTGGAATTTAAGGAGCAAAACAAATGGACAAAGTGAGAAAAAAAAGGAGACAAACCAAGAAACAGATTTTTAACTATAGAGAACAAACTGATGTTTGCCAGAGGGGAGGGGGGCCGGGGGGCTGGCTGCAACAGATGAAGGGGATTAAGAGTACACTTAATTTGGTGAGCACTGAGTGACATCTAGAAGTGTTGAATCACTATATTATATCCCTGAAGCTAATATGACATCGTATGTTAATTACACTGGAATTAAAATAAAAAACAAGACAACAATAAACAAAACCAAAGGAGTTCAGGGGTCCGGCTAGCCCACTCAAAGCCCTAAAGCCAAGTTCCCTGGTTGGCTTCTCAGGAACAAAGCTCACATTTTCATCTCCATCCTCAGTGTGTGGCTTCTCCAGCTCAGTTTTCTGTCATTTCTAAACTCAGCAGAAGAAGGGGACATTATGTATGGGTGGGTGCCCTCAAACCCAGGAGCACTTAGGCAGGGCTCGGCATCCCGTAGTTGACATTCAGGCAGTGGTGGAAGGCTGAACTTGGAGTCAGAGCGTCTGGTTCTTTGAGCTGCCATCTGTACAAGGGGGTATCCTCCCTTCTGACACACACAGGACACCTGAGGCCCAGTATTTCTCATCTGCCATGGCCGTGATCCCCGTGAGCTGCGTCTTCCTAATTAGATGGGGAAACAGACAAAGCCTGACTCTTGGGGAACGTGCACCCAAGGAACCAACTTCTCCCAGTGAGTGGTATGGAGTCAGAAAATGTGGATGCGGTCATTCTCCCCTTAAAAGAAGGGAATGGAGTCAAATCTCTGGTGAATTATACTTTGCAGGTCAGGTCAGGGGCCCCATTCCTGGGCCCCCAACACCAGCTTGGTGTGGAATGTTTTCAGACTGAGCAGAACAGATTTCTACTGGACCATTCTTTTCTTGCATCTTTCTTTCCTCCCTTCCATCCTCCCTCCCTTTTCTTTCTTCCTTCCTTTTTTCTTTTCCTTCCTTCCTTCCTTCCCTTCTTCCCTCCCTCTGTCTTTTTCTTTCCTACTGGCCTTTAAATCCAGGTACAAATTTATCCCCAGCATGTCCCCTTCCCTCATCAGTGAGGATATTCCAGGGCTGAAGGTGCAAGAACCTTCTAAGAAACCATCCCAGAGCATCACTGGAAAGGGGAAACGGCTCTTGAGAATTGTGGGTTTTGTAATGAGAGGAATTCAGAAAACCTCTCGGCCATCTAGTGACATGTTAATTTTCCAGGAATATCTCCCCTGCCCTGTTCACGTTCACCGAGCCTCCCTGGGCACATGCTTTCACCACAGACACAGAAGCATAAACCTTCCAGCAAATGCCTGGCACGCTCTAATTACCCTAAGGATCCGGAGCAAGTCGCAGCTTTGCAGGTTGTTCGAATGTACCTTTGCTTTCAACAAGGAACAGGAGTTAACACCGAGAGGGCACTTCTCATTTTTTTTTGTGTGTGTGTGTGGGGGGGTGGAACCTGAGATTTCATAACAAAACCAAACCAAACGCATGCACTAGAAGTAATACATAGATAACCAATGAATCTGTGGAACCCTTGGAACTCAGTAGGAGATTTACATAGTTTCAAGTGTTTTGCTGTTTGGAGAGATTCAAGAATCGTCAGGTTTTAAGTAGCATTTTCTTTTCTTCCGTGCACCATTAGTATTTTCACTAAGCTGGTGATCAGAGGGAACCATAGGTTGTGTTTTACAGCAAAAATCCAGCCCCATGGGGCCTGAAAAATGGCCACTGTAAAGAGCCAAAGAAGTCAGAGTTGGGAACGATTCCATTTATTCAACAATGTAATACACAAGATCTTGTGTTGAGATTATGGGACATTTATTTATACAAGATGCCGCTGTCCCTGCGTCCCTCTCTTTTCCCCTCAAACGTAGGGTAAGTCAAGTTTTGGGGCCACGCCCCCTGGAAAAGGCCTTGCGGAGCAGTGATTATACAGGTCGGCTTCAGCATCTGCCCTTTGGAGTTCGTATCAGTGCATAATCTTGGGCAAGTTATTTCAGCTCTGCCAGGGTCAAGCGTCTCATGGGAGAAATCACAGGGTTGGTGTAAAGAATAAAATGGAATAATCTCCGCAAGGCACTTGGGACGATGCCTGGTCGTGTGTTAAGTGCCAGGAGCAGCTGTTCATCATTATTGTTTTCATTATTGTAGCTCTCCTTCCAAGGCCTGGCGTTCCCGGTCCTTGCCCTCTAGCTGGGGAAGCGCCCCAGTAGACAGACAGACATTTGTCATGGAGTCAAGGTCAGGAGCGTTCTAGAAATGGGTGTGTCGGGGAAGAGCAGACCAGATGTGTCTGGGGAGTCTTTCTGGAGGAAGAAGCCCAGCTCTGTCTTAAAGGACATATTGCAGTGATTCGGGAGAGAGCCATGGGGAGGACCAACATTTCAGGGCCTGGCAGGAGAAGCAAATCTTGTAGAGCCCAAATAAATATGTTCAGAAATAAAAGAAAAGTCAACACAGAGTCCCAGAAGAGGTTCAAGAGGGAGGACGTGATTGGCCATCAGACGCTCTGGAGAGTTTGAGAAAAATTACAACCGGACGTGTCTGTTGAATTTAGGGACAGTGATGTCATTTGTTCCCCATAAGAACCATTTCGGTGAAGAAGTGGGGAAACAGCCCAGTGTTGTGCTGGTAAATGCCTAACAAGGGGCTCTCTTAAAGACTCCCAACATGGCTGATTCAAGGCTTGAGGTCACTGGATACAGACTAGAAAGAGATGCTCACGATCTTGACCTCAGCATCATAGCAGGTGACAAGGCGGAGATGGGCAGAACGTGGCTTTCAGTTTCAAGTTCATAAGTTTTCTGTGGAATGGATACAGAGCAGCTGCCTTGGGTGAATCTCAGTGCCGGCATGAGGCCCTGATCCCTTCTCTCGGGCACAGCCCGGGTTCTAGGGTGCCTTCTCCCCATGTTCTCAGCAGAACCCCGCCTGTCCTCTCAGAAAAACCTGCTGTCTCTCCCAAATACCAAACATATCGTTGAAAATGGAAGAGCTTGAGCTTAAGAGTTGGTCCGTCTGTCTCTAACACATTTTGAGGCAGAGTGTGTCCCGATCCACCGACACAAGCCTTCAGGTCCACTTGGCAGGGAGGCAGGGATGATCATCATTGGAAAGATGACTCAGTCTTTCTTTGTGTGGCAGCCCAGAAGGATGATCTGACTTTGGGCTCAGAAAGCAGTCTTTTGATCTTAATCTGGTTTCTCAAGTAGACTTCTCTTACTTGAATGAAAATATGCCGTCGAACTGACCTGACTTTTTCTTTCTACTTGGTGGTTATAAGTCTCCATTCAAAATGATGCGTAGACTTGCTGGCTGATACATCAGTTTCCTATGAATTTGGTTAATAGGAGTCAAGACCTGAAAACCCCATGAGAAAATGAAGATAACAGCAAATACTTATAAAGCACTTTCTACATATAAGGCACTCTTGGAAGTACTTTAGATGTAAATCCAAACGCCCTATGAGGTCTCCATTTTACTTATTAGGAACCTGAGGCACAGATATATTTAGTAGCAGAACCAGGGTGTGAATGTAGACCTTTGGTTCCCAGCATCTTAATTACTACCATAGGCTGGCTCCTAACTGGTGAGTTCTAGAACTGAGAATGAGACCCTGAACTCTTGGACCCCATCCAAATGCAGAACCTAGAAGATTCCATTTACACCACAAAACACAAGCTCTCTGCCTGTCCCTGGAAGGGGTGCAGCAGAGGCCATCCCGGGGCCGGTAAGAGCCTCCTCCCAGCATGAAAGCTCTGTTGGCCCAGCTCCTGCAGCTGCATTGCCCTCATCTTGTTCCTTCAGTTTCTAGAGACTACTCTGTGATTACCCTGGCCCCAGGTATCTGCTTTCTGGTGAGAAGGCTCAACCCCAGGCTTGGATCCCACCTCTAGCTACCTGCCCGACTAATGCGCCCTCCCTTTCCTGTGTTCCTAATTCCCTGGAGAGATGGGGAGAGTGTCACCCAAGTTTCTCTTTGCCCCACCTTATCCTGATAATGCCTTCTTTCCCCACAGCACCGGCCCTTGGTGTGTGTAGCTGGGCCACCAAGAGGCTAATAAAAAGGGAACTGGGATGCGGTAGTTAAAATAGAAAGTCATTCCTAAGACTCTCCTTGGTTCTTCAGCACCTTCCGAGAAGATGAGAGGTGTTTGCCTTCCTCATTCCCTCCTTCTTGGGCCTCCCTCTGACAGGTGCCCCCGTGAGCCGCTCTTATCTGAGCAGGAGGAGAGGTGACAGGTCACCTTCAAGGGTCATAGAGCGGCCTCACTCCAAGGGAATGCTGTCCCCTTGGCATTTTCCTCTGTGGTCTTGGGTCTAGTTTTAATAATGTGGCTTCAATGGCGTCCTTGGCTATATCAGGAAGTACCTGGATCAGGGGCAAGAGACAGAGTTTTCCCTAGCCGTCCTGGTGGAGGGAGAAGACCTTTGCAGAGAGAGAGAGAGGGTGCTTATCCCTCTCCTGCTGCAGCCTGGGCAGGTCTGTGTGATTCTTTGAGCATTTACTGTCGTCGCCTCTACAATGAAAGGCTGAACTCTGTGCTTCCAAAACTCCGAAACACCAAGAATTTTCACGATTGTGTTGACAGTGGAAAATTCTTATAGAGACATTTTTTTGCTGATAGAGCTTTTATCGTGAGCATTGTTGTACTAAAAAAAAAAATCAGATCAGTCTATTCATGGCGCATGGATCCCGTAAGACAAATGTGTAAGAGTAATTTATTTTGGAGACAGTATCCATAGGGGTTATGATTACCAAATAGACCGAATGTCCCCACTGCCACCTCAAGGCCTGGCTAGGGGGTGTGGCATGGTGCCTGTGTCCTTGATGGCAGGATTAAGGGGAGGTAGAGCCAGTGGCTGAACACCCACTTCCCCCCTACAGTTCACGCGTGATTCATCCCAGCCTTCTCCAAGGACTCAATTTCAAGCATCCTTAAGCCCTTCTTCTAACAACCTCAAGGCTTCGGGAAACTTTTAAAAAGCTCTTCCCATAGATAAGAGTTTGGGGATCCACATGGAGAAAATTCTCCCTTCCAAACTGGTCTCGAAGCGTGACAGACAGCTCCCCAGCCTGGGCGGCTGGTGCTCCTGCCGCAGCCCGCTTGGTGGGAATGTCACAGCCGTGGCCATCGTACGAGACGATGGGAAGCCGTGGAGAGCACAGGGCAGTGTTGGTCAGAATCCTGACCTGCATTTCCGTCATCTGAAATGCGTGGAGTGGCCTTGGAAACTGTGAAGTCTTTCCATTTTGAAACTTTAGAATCCATTTCAGCACTTTCAACTGTATGGGTGTGAAGGGTCAAAGGGAATTATTTTCCCTTTTTTTTTTTTTTTTAAGATTTATTATTTTTTTTAGAGAGAATGTGCAGGCAGGGGGCTGGGGCAGAGGGAGAGGGAGAGAGGAACTTAAGCAGACTCCCTGCTATACAGGGAGCCCAACGTGGGTCTGGATCCGAGGACCCTGAGATCGTGACCTGAGATCAGACGCTTAACTGACTGTGCCACCCGGGCATAACGACCACTTAGCTTTGTTAACTCTGTTTCTTCTAAATCGACTGGCTAGGTCTCATTTCTTTTTTTAAGAATGAAAAGTAAATAAAGTGAAAAGCTCTTAGAAGCATGGAAAGCTTTAAGGGCACTTACCTAAACTAAACTGAAGCTTAAGGCATAAATTTGACTTACTTTATTCCTCTGTTACTTCTATTTTCGGTTTGGATGTGGGACCCTACTTGTGATGTTCTGGAATCACTGGTTCATAAAACCGTCAGGTGAAAAGTTCCTAGCCTACCATCTGAGTATATATAACACATTACTCCCACGTCGGGATGTTATCTGTCACATCGTGGGCAGGGTGGCCAGTGGTGGGGAGGTTACGCCTTACAAGGTGGCGACCTTTATTTCAGGACAATTTTCCTATTAGGAAATTGATTCTTAAGGTTGAATCTCTGGCTTTGTAGATTCCTCCCATTGTTACAATGTAATAATGTGGACAGTGAGGGATTGCTGTGCTGAGTCCTAACTATGGGTCGGGTACTCCTTTAATCTTTGTAGGAATTTTTCAAGGTAAACCATAAGATCCCAGTTTTACAGGGAAGAAAACCGAGAGGTAAAAAGGAAAACGTGTCTTGCCCAGTAACGTGGGAGGCTGATCCTAGAATCCACGCTGGAAGTCTGGGTTCCTTTGCCTCCTTTGGTTTCTTTCCCACCTGTCACAGCCACTCCTTTTGTCCCTTCGTTCCCCCATCAAGTAGATTATTCCACACCCCTGCCCATCTCCTGATGTGTTTGGTTTAGAAATACCACAGGATTTGACTCCCGGGACTTCAGATGGAAGCCAATCTTTCCAGCAAACGTACGAGGGGAACTCTCCTTGGCATCTCAGAAGCAACGTTTGGAGTGGTCCAAGAATCACACTTTTTTGGCAGCCACATCACATTTTTGCCCTCCTCGAGTTTGTTTTCAACTGAAATCCACAGGCTGTCCCCCGCCATGCACACACATCTCTGTCCACACACAGCTAAGGGAGGTGGAAAGTGTAGGGCATGGTTAGCGGGCTGGGCTGCCTCGGTTCTCACACCGCTAAGTAGCCGTGTCCCCTTGAGTCGTGGCGTGACCTCTCTGGATCTCAGTTCCCTCCTCTGTAAAGTGGCATCGTAATGGTGCTGATTAGCTCACTGGGTTGTGAAAATTGAATCAACTAATAATTGTAGGCCCCTAGCACAGGTCTTGGTATGTGGTAATAATGTCATTGTTCTTGTTATGCCCAAACTGTTGCTCTCAGATCCGTGATAAAAATATCAAACTGTGGATTTACATTACATATATATTCAACGAGAGCGAATCCAATCATATGCATCTCTCTTTGTTGTGATTAAAAATACTGTGAAGCGGGGGCACCTGGGTGTTTCAGTGGGTTAAAGCCTCTGCCTTCGGCTCAGGTCATGATCTCAGGGTCCTGGGATCGAGCCCCGCATCAGGCTCTCTGCTCAGCAGGGAGCCTGCTTCCCCCTCTCTCTCTGCCTACTTGTGATCTCTTTCTCTCTGTCAAATAAATAAATAAAATCTTAAAAAAAAAAGTACTATGAAGTGGGGCACCTGGATGGGGCTCAGTTAAGCATCTGCTTTCAGCTCAGGTCAGGATCTTGGGGTCCTGGGATCGATCCCTGCATCGGGCTCCCTGCTCCATGGGTCAGCAGGGAGTCTCCTTCTCCCTTGTCCTCGGCATCCCCCCTCAAGCGCTCCACCCTCCGCTCTGCTCGTTCTCTGTCAAATAAATAATCTTTTTAAAAACACTGTAAAGTTATTTTTTGCACATAGTGAGTGCTCTCTATTATGCAATCCCTATAGTTTCATACATTACTAAGTTTTAAATATGCATTGGTGTATTGGGCTAAAAATATAAAAATGTGTGCACCATACTTTATGGGCAATTTAAAAAATTTTCAAGGCAAAAATACCATATCCATAATTTTTGCCTTTCTGGCTGACTTTAGACTTATTTGTACTGAACCCATGTGGGGAGGTCTGTGATAAATCACCGGGACCTCCACCTTGCCTTCCCAAAGGTGACTTGGGGCGTGTGCTCCTCCTGCCTCATCGAGCCCATTCGCCTTGCAGAAACCAACATGCAAGCGCCCCAGGGCTACCCGCTGTTAAAAATACAGGAAGACAGCTGTGTCTCATGCCCTGTGATTCTTTGAGCGGTGGCCAGACCACCATTGTGTTAGAAACTGCTGACTAGGAAGAATCAGGACAAAGTCTCCAATCTTAAAGCCACGTGCCCAAATAATTACAACACAGCATATGGTGAGGGGAACACATTCCCGACTCATCATCCATGCCGAGGGCACCCAGACCTGGAGGTCCTCAGGGGAGGCAGCATTTGAGGTGAGTTTTCAAGGTTGGTAGAAGCAGCTGAGGGGGAGGGCTGAGAAGGAAGCAGCTGAGGGGGAGGGCTGAGAAAGCCCGAGAGCCTGGAAGGGTATTTGCAGTGGGGGGGGGGGGGTAGGAGTCTGGAGGGTGGCAGGCAGGAGGCAGAATGGGACCAGGCAGGATGTCCTTGGGTGGTGACGAGCCATGGAGAGTTAGAAGCTGAAGAAACTCAACTCACTGCATTTGACTCTTGATGGGGTTCTTTGGTTTTTATATTCCGTTTCAACCTAAATACGGAAATACATTTGAGTAATTAGTTCCATCAAGTATAGTTTCTAGAAGAGAATTGTTCAAGTTCTTTGCCCCTCTTTGGAAATAGCACTTAGGAAATGAATGTCTTTGTGTGCGCGCGTGTGCATGTGTGCCTGTGTGCATGTGTGCGCATGTGGATGTGTGTGGATGTGCACGCGTGTGCATGTGTGCGTGTATGCGCATGTGCATGTGTGTGTATGTGTACACATGTGCATGTGTGTACGCGTGTGCGTGTATGTGTGTGTGCATGTGTGCACGTCTGCATGTGTGTGTGTGCGTGTGTGCGCGTGTGCATGTGCGTGTATGTGTACGTGTGTGCGCATGTGCATGTGTGCGTGTGTGCATGTGTGTATGTTTAATATATAGTTAGAGATTGGTAAGGAAATACAAAGAAATGAAATTAGTTTTCATGTTAGGGAACAAATATTGTATCTCTTATAGAATGTTTCAAAGTTGAGTGACCAACAGAGCTTTTAATTATCTTGACAAATAATTACAGAAGTTAACATTTACTGACGCTTCCGGTTCTCCTGACTATTTGACATCCTTTCTGTGGTTAGTTCATTTAATTCTCAGATCAGCCCCTCAGGGAGGTCCTGTTCTTACCCATATGTCACATAAAAACCCAAAGGACAGACGGAGCAAATATCTTGACTCAGGCTTGACAGTGAGGGAGTGGAGGAGCCAGGCTGGGGAGCCAGGCAAATGTGCCCCCTGAGTTCACACCTTTAGCCACTAAGTCACACGACACCCACTTCGTGGTCTTTTTTTAAGTAAATTGGCTGTGTGTTTTGCGGGCCTGGCAGGGAGAAGCTGTGGCAGGAGATTTAGCTCTGGGACTCCTTTCTCAGTGTTTGGCCGTATCCACTCATAGGAGCTCAAGACATCTTAAAAGCATCCAAGCACTTTACACCCCGAGCATCTCATACACAGGGTGAGTGGTAGATTTTTCCCCTCAAACACACATGTGGCCAGTGGGATTTAGAATAGTTTATTAGTTGCAAATGCGTTGGTGCTTTGCAATACAATTGCTAGTACACCAAAGGAAACATGATTTTTAAGCCTTCTGATTAACTGTGCTACCATTCATTTTGAAAAATTTTTTCCCCATAGTGGCCAAAGCAATGTGTGTTCATAGAAGACTAATTAGGAAAAGTGTATCAGCAGAAAGAGGGAAAAACAGGGGCGCCTAGGTGGCTCGGTGAGTTAAAGCCTCTGCCTTGGGGTCAGGTCATGATCTCAGGGTCCTGGGATCAAGCCCCGCATCGGGCTCTCTGCTCATCAGGGAGCCTGCTCCCCCTCCTCGCTGCCTGCCTCTGCCTCTCTGCCTACTTGTGATCTCTGTCTCTGTCAAGTAAATTAAAAAAAAAAAAAATCTAAAATAAAAAAAAGAAATAAAGAGATAAAACATTCAGAATCCCACATTCTAGAAATCCCCGCTGTTCACATGGGCATCATTAATGTTAGGGATTACCAATCACCATTTTTCCTCCCCCAGAATATGTGACTCAGCCTCAGCCTTTCCTTGGAGTGGGAGAATGAGCCGTGGTGTGATAGGCAGCTATGGGGGCTCTGATGTCCGGGAAAGGAGGAAGCCCGTGGCATGGCAATTTGTATTTCCTGCTTGTGAGAGAGCTATTCATTAACTTCAAGGAAAAAAGTAATTTTCTGTCCTGCCTGCATCTGGGTTCTGACCCTGGGGACCAAATGCGAAGGACCCTGATTGGTGCACACACCCTTCCTTCCCCTTTTCCGGAAGTTGAGATTCCTGCCACATTATTTTCGCTCCTCCAGATCGTGTGTCTCTGATTAACCAGAAATAAAAATATTGAACGCTCAGTAGAGATAGAAATGAGAAGCACATACCAGGGGCACTGAAATGCTGTTTCCACTGGCGACGTTTTTGAAATCCTCCTAGTGACTTTTCAGAAGGGAAGAGGAAGCAATATGCGTTTTTCAAACTATTGATTTTGTTGCATAACATCCGTAATTGGAATAGAACAGTTTATATTTATGTGGAAATGACAACTCATAGTTGTCTCTTTAGCTCCTGCCTCTCCCACAAGGGCTGGGGTGGAACGCTGTCACTAGGTACATAATTACTTATTCGTGTGAATTTGTATTTGTTTTGGACCCAAGTATTGAGGGGTGACTTAAGTATATCGTCTAAGTCTATGGCTTGTTAGCAAACAGTGGATTCCAGGCTCTTCCTTGTTTTTTTTTGTCTTTTGAAAAATCTTCGTCATCTTTGACCTCTCTTCTTCCTGTCCAACTGGTCCCCACCGTAACAGATTTGATATATCTCTTTAAAACATGAGCATCCTCGGGGCGCCTGGGTGGCTCAGTCGTTAAGCGTCTGCCTTCGGCTCAGGTCATGATCCCAGGGTCCTGGGATCGAGCCCCGCATCGGGCTCCCTGCTCGGCAGGAAGCCTGCTTCTCCCGCTACCATTCCCTCTGCTTTAGTTCCCTCTCTCGCTGTGTTTCTCTCTGTCAAATAAATAAAATCTTTAAAAAAAAAAACAACAAACAAACATGAGCATCCTCCTCAAATTCGTCATTTTGTGGGTGTATGTGTGTGTGAAGGGATTTGTTTTTATTGTTTTATTTATTATTAGTAAACTCAACATCCCACGTGGGGCTTGAACTCATGACTCGGAGATCAAGAGTCGCACGCTCTTCTCACTGAGCCAGCCAGGCGCGCTGACTTCATGTTTTTCTTTTCATGAGTGGTATTCTTAAATAAACTCCATTCTGTGTCTTACTATTTTTAATTTACGTTGTTTCTAACATCTGGCCATGTGACTCTATTTCCCTCCAGTTTGTTGATTTTAGCAGCTTTCGCTCAATTCTACTGTCCATCTCCTTAGAGATAGATGTGTGGGTTGCCCTGCCCCACTGCTTCCGTGAAGAATATCGTACTGCTCACCCTTGTACAAGCCCCTTCATGGACTTGTGAGGGAGTTTCCTCAGGCCTTAAATTCAAGAAAAGGCATTTCAGTAAGGATTGCCAGATTATTCTATTTTGTAGTAAGTACTTACTGAACTCTTGATGTGTGTATCAATTATCCTTGGTGTCAGGAGGGATTTGTGAGAAAAAAGCAGAGGACTATGTTCTCAAGAAGCTTAAAACTCATGTGGAAAGAAAATAACAATACAGAGAATATTTAAGTCATCATATAAATAGTTACCCGTTTTTTTAGTAAGCTCCACGCCCAACATGGAGCACAACGCAGGGCTTGAACTCATGACCATGAGATCAAGACATGAGCTGAGGGGCTCCTGGGTGGCTCAGTGGGTTAAAGCCTCTGCCTTCGGCTCAGGTCATGATCTCAGGGCCCTGGGATAGAGCCCTGCATTGGGCTCTCTGCTCAGCAGGGAGTCTGCTTCCCCCACCCCCACCCCCCGCCTGTCTCTCTGCCTACTTGTGATCACTCTCTCTCTGTCAGATAATTAAATAAAATATTTAAAAAAAAAGACATGAACTGAGATCAAGAGTGAGATGTTTAGCTGACTGAATCACCCAGGTGCCCTACAGAGAGTTATCATTTATTGGTGATTTTCTATGTGGCAGGTTATTTACATGCAACATCTCAGTCCTCATAGCCTTATGAATGTGTAATATTCAGTCCATTTTACCATTAAAGAAAAAGCAGTTCAGAGTGGTTAAGTAAGTTGCATAAGGATGCACAGCAGGAATGATGGTGGTGCTGGGGTTCTAAATCCAGGTCTCTTGGGGCACCTAAGTGGCTCATTCGTTAAACATCTGCTTTCAGCTCAGGTCATGATCCCAGGGTCCTAGGACTGAGTTCCGCATTGGGCTCCCTGCTCCGCCGGAAGGCTGCTTCTCCCTCTCCCACTCCCCCTGCTTATGTTTCCTCTCTCACTGTGTCTCTCTCTGTCAAATAAATAAATAAAATCTTTAAAAAAATCAGTCAGTCAGTCAATCAAATCAGTTAATCCAGGTCTCTTGCTCATGCCAAAGTCTATGCTTTCACCACTATGTAGTGCTACGTCCCAAGTCAAGATGCTGATTTTTAAAGAAATTATTGAGACTTGGCCTATAACCGGTGCTCAATAAATACTTCTGAATTATTGATTGAAATAATAGTGGCTAGTATTTTTTGAGTAATATCTGCTAAGCTCTGTTTAAATATTTAATGTCTAGTAATCTCTTCGATATCACAATAATTTTATGAGGTTGGTGTTATTACTATTATCTCTGTTTTACTCCTGAGGAAACTGAGGCATAGAGAGGCATAGAATAACTTGACCAAATCCACACAGAGCTGGATTTTGAAAAAACTCAAACATTTTATTTGAGATGATTATAGATTCAAACACAATTGCAAGAAATAATACAGAGCCCTCTCATGAATCCTTTACCCAGTTTCCACTGGTGGTAACATCTTGCAAAACTGAAGTACAATGTCACAGTCAGGATATTGACATGGATACAGTCAAGATACAGAAGGTTCCAGCCTCCCTCATCATGCACTTTTGTAACATACCCACCTTTTTCTGCTCCCAGCCCCTCCTTAACTCCTAGCAACCTGGAACCTCTTCTCTCTCCCTTTCCTTCTTTCTTTTCTCAAAGATTTTATTTATTTATTTGAGACAGAAAGAGAGAGAGAGAGAATGAGCCAGGGGAGCACAGAAGGGGAGAAGCAGACTCCCCGCTGAACAGGGAGCCCAACTCAGGTCTGGATCCCAGGACCCTGAGATCATAACCTGAGCCCAGGGCAGACGCTTAACTGACTGAGCCACCCAGGGGCCCCTTTTCCTTGTTTTTATAGTTTCAATTTTAAAATAATATTGTGAAATGATACATGTGCTTATTAACATGTATTTATATACATACATTAACATTATAATGTTATACATACATATGTAAACTTGGGATTGGCTTTGTCGCTCACCTTTCTCCGGGATTCTTTCAGGCTGTCACATGTATCAATAGTTCATTCCATTTTATTGCTGAGAAGTGTTACATGGAAAGGGTGGACCACAGTTTATTTAACTACTCAACAGCTGAAGGACATCTGGCTTGTTTCCATTTCTTAAGCTATTAAAAATAAAGCTGCTATAAACTTCTGGGTACACGTTTTTGAGTGAACATAAATTTTTATTTTTTCTGGGATAAATGCCCAGAAGTTCAGTTGCTGGGTTATATAGTGGTTGCATGTTTGGTTTTTAAGAAGTTGCCAAACTGTTTCCCAGAGTATGTGCACCATTTTACATTCCCACCAGCAGTGTCGGAGTGATCCAGTCTTTGTATTGCCAGCACTCGGTGGCGTCACTGGTTTTTATTGTAGCCAGGCTGATAGGTGTGTAATGGCATCTTAATGCAATTTTAATTTGTATTTCGCTAGTGACAAATAATGTCAAGGATCTTTTCGTGTGTATTTTCACCATTTGTTTACTTTTTATTTGGTGAAGTGTCACTTTGTGCCCATGTTCTATTTGGATTGGTTGCTTTTTTAGTGTTGAGTTTTGAAAGGTCTTTATACAGTCTGAGTATATAGTATATAGTCTAAGTATAGAAGTCCTTTGTTGGACACGTGGTTTGCAAATAGTTTCTCCACTCTGTAGCTTGTCTTTTCATCCTGCTAACAGGGTCTTTTATAAGTCAGAAATTTTTATTATTTGTTTGTTTATAAGATTTTATTTACTTGATATAGAGATACAGTGAGAGAGGGAACGCAAGCAGGGGGAGTGGGAGAGGGTTCCCCGTTGAGCAGAGAGCCCGATGAATGGCTCAGTCCAGGACCCCCAACATCATGACCTGAGCTGAAGGCAGACGCTTAACCGACTGAGCCACCCAGGCACCATCAAATCTTCTATTTTAGATGGCTTTGCTGACACTCCTCTAGTAGGTGAAGGGGGTAGGTGCCACCTGGTTACTGCCAGGTAGAGGGAGATAGAGGTCCAGGTTCACCACTAGATTTCCTTCTTTCCACCCCTTCCTAGGACGGGTGGGGATGGAGGAGGCTACCATTACTGTCAGATAAGAACAAAAGTGTAGCCTACCTCTGTGGTTCCCGTTGACACTGCTGGGAAGACAGGGTAAGAGAGGGAAGCAGCCCTTATTACTGGCCAGTGAGGATGAAGGTCTCAGCTCCTTACTCGCCTTCTTTGACAATACTTGGTAAAGGTGTTGGCACCTAGGTTCCGCACTTGGCCTTTGCTGGTGTGGGTGATGATGGGCCACAAGTTTCATGTGTGCTCTTTAGCTGTAGTCAAGTGGCTGTTGTCTAAAAGTTTTGTCTTGCTCGCTTGCCCCAACCCGGTCTTTTGGTTAGAGAAAAAGCAGGCTTTGTTGGGGCTTTTTCTGGTCTGCACCTATTGGTGTTTCTGGGATGCCACTTTTTCCAGGGCCAAATCTGGGATGTCTGAGGCATAGAGTTCACTGCCGTGCTGTGCCCTGGATCCCGAGGCATCTAGCCAGTCTGTCTTTTCCCTCCACTTTGCAGCCTCTTCTTATGTTTGTTTTATGTCTAATGCCTAGGGTATCCTCGTACCTAGCCCTAGGAACAGGAAAAATTCTCTACTCCTTTCTCCTGCAAGTGGGGGTGGACAGCTGGACTTTGAACCCCATCAGTTGGGCACCTGGGTCCTTCTGCCTAAACAGTCTACTCCAGGGAAAGGAGAGAGAGGTGTCGCTACAGTGGTCAGGGAGGTATTTGAGTTGGTCGGAAACTTGGGTTTTGCAGAAGCTCAAGGAGAAGGCCATTTTCCTTCCTGAAACAGACCAAGTAGAGGGGAGGAAGGAGTAAGGTGTGTTTGAAAGAGCAGGAAAGAACCCGGCCCACAGCAGTGAGGGCTGTGTGGGGACAGGCACCATCGGGGAGCTCCATTAGGCTGGAAATGTCCTTGCTTTAGGGATGACAAAGCCAAAATGGCAGGAGCGAAAATGTGCCTTCCCCCTCCCTCCTCCTCCTTTTTAAAAAGACTTTATTTATGCATTTGAGAGAGAGAGAGAGAGAGAGAGAGAACATAAGAAGGCGGAGGAGCGGAGGCAGAGGGAGAAGCAGACTCCCCTGCTGAGCAGGGAGCCTGATGTAGGACTTGATCCCAGGACTTCAGGATCGTGACCTAAACTGAAAACAAACACTTGACCGACTGAGCCACCCAGGGGCACCCCTGCCCCTTCCTTCCTTTTATACAGGAGGGCCTGTCTCATCTAGAAAAACAAGTCTCTTGGTCCAGATAGGGTCAGTTCAGCTGGTAGTCGTTTCTGCTGAGAGGTGAGAGTGATAGATAGTTGCTTCCCATTTATCTGGAACCCCCTAAGCCTTAATTTCTTGATCATACTCCTTTTATGGTTGTTTTAAGAATTAAATGTCGTATCAGTTAAAGTATCTATGTGCCCCTGGTTGCCAGCACCTTCCTTCCCTTAACCCACGACTCCCTGCGTGATGGCTTATGCTCTGCTTCAACTCTCTCTCTCTCTCTCACCTCCTTGAAATCTGTGAAGGAGTAGCTTTCTAACTGCTTGGATTCAGTACATCAAATTATTAGAATCTGTAGATGTCTTTGCTTTAGTTTTAATGATTTGCCAAGGTTATATGCAGGCATGTCTGGGATAAAAGTCACATTCCAGTAAGTCTGGACTTTTTGAAGAGATTAGGCTGGGGTCCTATATTTTTATGATATTAGATCTGTAGGAATCTTAGATCATCCAGTTTAATCCTTTCCATCCATTTTTTGCTGTTGTTGAGTTTTGAAGAGGAAAACTAGCATACGTTTAGTATAACACGTAGGTGACTCAGAAGTCTGTGTGGAAGTAGTTAATAACCTATTGCCCCAGCTCTGTAACCTTTCACTCCTCTGAAGTAACTGATGTTAACATTTTTTTGTTCACCATTCTTTACTTTTCTTTCTGTACGTTCCTTTGCCTATATCGTTAGTTTTTGTTTTTAAACGAAAGCTCTTTCATACCCCTATTATACCAAAATCAGCTTTCTACCATTAATAGCATGTCATGGGCATTCTTGCGGGCCTTTATGTTATTTTAAAATTTAACTTTAGTTTTCACAAAGCAAGACGCTTGTGCATAGTTTTAAAAATCAATAGCAGCCGTTTGCTCCCATTCACAAAGAGACACACTTTGAACTCCTTAAACTGTTTCTTCTGTCATTTACCTCCAGATTTCTAGACATGTTCCTACTACTGTCCCGTGATTCATCTGTCTTAAAACATCATCCAGTAACGTCATACTAACAAGAGGACTGAGCTTTTTAATCTAACCACACGAAACAGATACGCTCACACACCTACAGACACACACGTGTGTCTTAAATGATCAGTACTTACATTATATGACTATGTAAATAATATTCACAGCAAAATCATAAAGCTGTATTAGGATCATGTTCTCTTTTTTGTACTTTTTTTGTTGCCCTTGAACTTAATCATTGCCTTGTTTATCTTTTTCATTTTAATGACCTCCATTGGAGCTTAATTTTATACAATGAAATGAATCCCTTGACAGTATATGGTTCTATGAGTTGATTTGTATATATACCCAGATAATCACCAGCCCAATCAAAATAGAGAATATTTCCATAGCCTCAGAAAAAAAAAAGCTCTGTGTCCCCTCGCAGTTAATCTCCTTCACCTTCTGTCTCAGGCAACCGTGGATCTGAGGTGTTTTTATTTTAATTTTTAATTTTTTTTGCACTATAAGTCATTATTACTTCTTAAAAAGTAGGCTCTGTGTCCTCGGGGCACCTGGGTGGCTCAGTTAGTTAAGTGTTCACCTTTAGCTCAGGTCATGATCCTGGGGTCCTGGGATGGAGCCCTGCATTGGGCTCCCTGCTCAACGGGGAATCTGCTTCTCCCTCTCCCTCTGCCCTTCCTCCCCGCTTATGCTCTCTCTCTCTCAAATAAACAAATAAAATCTTAAAAAAAAAAAAAAGTAAGCTCTACCTACGCCCAATGTGGGGCTCGAACTCAGGAACCCAAGATGGCATGCTCTACTGACTGAGCCAGCCAGGCGTCCCCCACTATAAATTATTTTTGCTTGTTCTAGAACTTAATGTAAATGAAATCATACAGCATGTACTTTTTTGGTTTGGTCTCTCCCTCAGCATAATGTTATTGAGTTTCATTCATGCTGCTGTATTTGTTCTTTACTGCTGGCTCATCTCCTACTGCATAAACATATCAGTCAGTGTTTATCCATCCACTTGTTGATGACCATTTGGGTTCTTTCTAGTTTGGGGCTATCGTATTAAAGCCGTTGTAAACATTTGTATTCAAGTCTTTGTGTAGATGTGTTTTCACTTCTCCAGGTAGATCTTTAGGAGGGGCACAACTGGGTAACTTGGTAGGTGGTATGTGTGTTTTCCAAAGTGCTTACACTGTTTTCATTCCCTCTAGTCACAAAGAGAATTCTGGTTGCTCATTAATAGTTAGTGCTGTCAGTGTTTTTAATTTTAGCCATTTTAATGTATATGTAGTCATGAGTCATTGTGGGTTTTTTTTTTTTTAAATCAGTAGACTTTGTTTAAGCAGTTTCCCATTTTCAGAAAAATTGAGTGCAAAGTACAGAAAGTTTCTATAAACCCTCACCCTCTGTTTTCCCTATTTAAAAATTTTTTTTAAAGATTTTATTTATTTATTTGACAGAGAAAGAGAGAGAGAGCATAACCAGGAGGAGCAGCAGGCAGTGGGGGAGGGAGAAGCAGGCTCCCCACTGAGTAAGGAGCCCCATGTGGGGCTCAATCCCAGGACCCTGGGATCATGACCTGAAGACGGATGCTTAACCCACCCAGCCACCCAGGCGCCTCTTAAATTTTTATTTAAGTATAGTTGACAGTCAATGTTACATTAGTTTCAGATGACAGTATCTCCTGTTATTAATAGGATTGTAGGATCAGAGTTGTGTGTGTTTTACATTTTGGTAGCTATTGTCTTGCATTAGTGTGATACTTTTGTTAAAATTGATGTCAATATTGATACATTATTATTAGCTAAAGTCTATAGTTTACATTGGGGTTAACTCTTGATGTTGTATTTTATGGATTTTACCAAAATGTGTGATGACATATATCTTCTGTCACAATATCATATAGAACAGTTTCGCTGTCTTAAAAATCCCCTGCGCTGCACTTTTTCATCTCTCCCTCCCCCTTCCTCTCCTTCCCTACCCAACCCCCCAATTGCTGACCTTTTTCTTGCCTCCAGAGTTTTGCCTTTTCCAGAAAGTGCTATAGTTGGAATCACACAGTATGTAGCCTTTCCAGACTGACTTCCTTCACCTAGCAATGTGCACTCAAGCCTCCTCCATGTCTTTTTGGTGGCTTGATCGCTCATTTCTTGTTAGTGCTGAATCATGTGGAATTGTCCGGACGGACCAAAGTTGATTTATCCATCCGCCTGCTGAAGAACATCGTCCTTGCTTTCTGATCTTTCTGATCTTGGCAGCGATGAATGAAGCTGCTGTAAGTGTCCACGTGTCTTTGTTGGTGGAGATGGATGTTGGCTGCCAGCGTCTGGGAGCTGAGCTTTGAGGCGGGAACTTTTTGCTCAGTGTCCTGTCTTCCTGAAGTGCTTCTGTCCCCTCTCAGCCACATCGCAGCCAGCCTGAGTCAGCGTCCTGGAGAGCGAACCTCCAGCCTCCCCCTGGGCTTGCTTGAGGATAGGAAAGACAATCTGGGGGGGGGGGGGTCTCTGGGGTACTTCTGAAGATTGATCCAGCCCCTTGTCTTTAAACCAAACTTCCAAGGTTCTGGCACCTTCACTTTCTGACCCTTCTAGAGCTCAGTGATGCAAACCAGCCCCGATTCTGTTTACTTTCCACGCCCCCATCCCACCGTTGGGCTCGGGTTTGGGTCTGCTGGTCTTTGTCAAGTCTGTTGCAACTTCTCCATCTGCTTCTACCGCCGCAGTTTTGTTTGACGAGCTTGGTGAGTCATTTCTCCCCTCCTCTCTCTTGTCTGCTGTGCCTCATGAAAGCAAGCCCCCAACACATTCTCCCTAATGAGATCCTTATTGTATGCTGTAATATGAATGTACCATCATTTATTCAAACATTTCGCTGTTGATGGGCTTTTAGGTTGGTTTCTGTATTATTATTATTATTATTATTGCTTCTACACATAATGCTTGGATAGACATCCTCCTGCATGTGTCCTTTCCTACTGGGTCCCTTTATTTCTATAGAAAGAGTCCTCTGCGTGGGATTATAGGAATCCGAAGTGCGTCTGTTCTACATTTTAATAGATATTGTCAGATTAATTTTCTAAAAGTTGGTTGCAATTTACACTCCCATCAGCACTGTCCCTTTCACTTCCCAAGTGAGAGATTTAGGGTCCCAGGGGGGTTGAGCACACAGCATTATTTTAAGCAGTGTATTTGCAATTAGATGATTGCTCTTTTTTTTTTAACAGTAAGTTTTGATAAATACTGCTGGATAATTTTTAAAGTAAGGATATCATTTATGGATGCTGGATAAAATTTTAAAGTAAACTAAAATAAACAAGAATATAAGCAAAGGCTTCTCAGGTTGGCAAAGGAATATTCCCTATGATATTCCACATGGCAAGAGTAGCTTCGGTTGGAGCTTGAATGGACAACCTCCAGACCCCTTCTGCCTGAGGAGGTCATCGTTTCCCCAGTGAGGGGCCATGGACAGACTTGTGTGCCCTCCAGGCACCGCAGCGGGGATGCTGCCTCCCCCCTGAAGAGGAGAGCTTCGGGCATGGCTCACCTAACTGACCCCAGGCGGTTTTTTATTCCAGGAACAGAACATTCTGTTCTTGTGGCCCTTAGAGGCTCCGAGCATCTCTTCCTTCTCTGGGCCACGGAGAGAGTGCCCAAGCTTGTCTTTCTAGGCATCGCGACCCCCTCCAGCTGCCTTTTTCACTGTTGCGATTTTAACCTCCCTGCTCCTCACGAGTCTGCGTGTGTGGACAGTAGAAGCCCTGCCTCTGCGGGAACCAGTTGCCACACCGTCTCAGGCCCCCCGCATGGGGTGCGTGTGGGGACTGGTCCTGGGGAGAGTGTGTCCCCCAGCGTTGGAAGCTGGAGAAGGACATTGGGGTGGAGGCACAGCAGCCTCATTAGCCTGCCGGGGGCGGAGGGGCTGCAGGGCTGGGCATTGAAAGAACTGGGTTCTAAGCACAGTGCAGAGCCCTCCGGCGTCACGGCCAAGGGCAGCCCAGCTTCTCAAGCATTGGACGGACGGGTCATCCATAGAGCAGTGATGACAGCTCGCTGTCTGCTCGACCAGGTGGGAGGGAGAACGACAGATGATGTCTTAACAGTGAACCCACACGCTGGCTTGGAGCCCTGCACCATCCTCCCCGTGACTTTCCTCCCCCGCTCCTCCCCAGCTTGGGGGCAGTGATGCCCTTCCTGCTGTGGCCAGCGGGGCGCCACTCGCGTCTCCCCAGGGCACAAAGGGGCTGCCCTCTGTCTGCCACTGGGTCACCTAGCGCCAACACAAAGTGAGGCAGCCCACACAGCATTTCCTGAGTGAATGAGTGAGTAAATTAAAACACAAGCAGCTCGCTCCCTCTCCCCCTGTGTAACTTTTTAAAAACCACAGGAACACCTGACTTTCATCATCATCAGAACAATGACCTCAGTGTTACTGACTGTTCACTCCCTGCCAGACCCCCTCTAAGCGCTTGACCTTGCTGTGCTATGGGCAACGATATATGTTGTGTTATCATGATACAATTTTATTATGTTACGTATCCTTATATTTTATATATTATTTCTTTAATTCTCATAGCAGCTCTGAGAGGCATGTCCTGAGAGTTTCCCCATTTTGACAGTGGAGGAAAGCAGAACAAAGAGAGCTTAAGGAAAGCCCAGCAAGCCTCAGCTGGGATTCAAACCCAGGCCCCTGGCTGCCAAGCTGAGTCCTTCACCCTCACCTCCAATGGGTCCTTGTTCTCTTGGCTGGTGCTGCCCTTGCCTCCTGTCCCTCAGTGTCCTCTGCGAGGCTTCACCTGGCTAGTGTATTAGGATAATGCTTGTTGATGTATCAATCCATTGAACAAACCCAACGCAGTTAGGAGATCCCACTGTGTCACTGTGTCCCAGATGCTGCATATAGACAAACTTACCCGGTCATCAGAGCAGCCCAGTGGGGGGGAACTACTATTATCCCCACTTCATAGGGGGAGAAGTCCAGGTACAGAGTGGGCAGGCCACGTGCCCGGGAGCCCACAGCTGGAATTGTTAGAGCTTTGAGTCACACCCAGGCAGCCCGGCTCCAGTCCATGTCTGTCCTTACTGTTTTGTCCCTCCGTAGAGCTTCTGCACAGGCAGCAGTCTTTGGTAGCTCCATGCTTGTTCTTTGAGAGGGGGCTCCGATCCGTTGCCCCGGCCTCCAGAGCCCATCAGAATTGCTTTCCAGTTTACATGATCCTGCCTCATATCTGGGAAACAGCCTTAATCACTGTATTTTTAGCTGCTCATCTGTCCCTTGAACCTTATTACAGAGATGGGGCTCGGGTGGCTCGATGTTCCTCGTGCATGTTCGGTTTAGGGCACGCGCAGGGGATTTTCCAGGACATTCTGAGGACTGTCCTCAGCGCCTGCAATTAGAAAACTAGACTGAGGTACAGCCTTGAGCTGCTTTTGTTTGAAGAAATGAACACATTTAGCTAGTGTGGACTCATCTGGACCCTTGTGGAAAGCCCCTTCCTGTACCGGTCTCCTGTCTTCTGAGAGTCTGGGACCTTTTTTCCCTGTTGGAGTGAACTGATGGAGCTTTTCTGTTCCGAAATGAGAGCTTCATGTATAAAAACCTATGCTGGTTTCTTTCCAGGAATACTAGAATGTTGCCATATTTTGCGTTTTCTTCATAGAGTTTATTAAAGGCTAAAATTCACAGTTAGAAAATAACTTCTTTGTCTTGAGAAACACTTCTTAACTGTAGGTGTAACTGAGGAAAACCTGTGGGCTCCCCTGCAGAGATTCTGACTCATTAAGCCTGGGGTGGGGTCCTAAAATTCGTATTGAGAAAAGCTCTCTGCTTGGTCCACGCATCTTCTGGTGCTTTCCCCCATTTGAGCACCACTGGTGTTAGGGTGTTGCGCTGAAATGCACTTGAACCTTGGAAGAGGTAAAATGTTAAGCATCCTATTCAGAAATCCAACAGACCTTCTCCGTCTCAGAATAATTCAGTTGTTCTAGCAAGTGTTATGGAACTGTGGGAGAAAGATACAATACGGAGCAATAATGTCTTGAAATGCTGAGTTCTTATTTGTTAGTTAACAAAAAAGCATACAACAAGTATTACCTCTCCATTTAATTTACCAGGGGGCTTATTTCATTGTGATTTCAAAATCAGTGACTTTATGCAATAAACTTCGTACTCCACTCGATGCCATGGAAACGTCTCGTTCCGAGGCACTGAAAGCCCAGGATGACAGTAAACACATTTATATATAAAGTAAAACCAGTAGAGAAACAGAGCTAAAGGCTTGTCCTCTCTTCCAGCTCTCCTGTGTGTTGTTCCCACGTCGAGGTTGTCAGAACATCACACGGAGCAAAGTTAGAGACCTTCTGTGTGGTGGAGAAGTGAGGAGCTCCTTGTGTGGGAGGATCTTGATTATAGTCATTACGAATGGGGACATATTCGCTACCTCTGGTTTTGTTTCAGCCTCCACAATCTCTTGCAGAAAAGTGCCAAACGGTAACGCTTACAATATGTGAACAGTGGAGTTTCTGATTTTGCTGGGATGTTCCATTTCTCTGGGCTGGAACAAGTGTTGCTTGGTGCCATCATCTAAGCGAGGACCTCCAGGTACAGAAGGGGCTGGACACCCACTGAGGCCACGGGGAGCTCCACGGCGTGGATGGTAGAAGGAGACAGGGCTGCCTCACTTTGTACTGATGACTTGCTCCTTAGTGAGCTCAGAGGGACCTCAGGGCAGCTCCCAAAGTGGGGTTTTATCTTGCTGGTGGGTAGAGTTTGGATGAATGACCGCCAAAGTCCTTTCTAACCCTAAGGATATAAGATTTGAACAGTTGAGCCCAAAGTCCTCCCCTTGATACTTGAAAAACCATTGATCACTTGGTTATCTGTTACAGAACTCTCATACCCCTCCTTCTTCCCCACATCTTTTCCTCGCTGGCAGGCTCACTTCTGCCTCTGGAACTTCTGTCTTGCTTTTCCTCGTGAACCCCCCAGCCCTTCCCGCCCCCCACCACACCCCTGGGTAGGACCCTACTTCTCTTCTTTCCGTATCTACGTTCTGCCCTGTGAGATTTCCTTTCTTCCTCTTGCCAGTGAGCTTTTGCTCCTGACCTGAGTATCCCTCAAAATTTCCTCCCTTCTTGGAGACCCAACTGTACCCGCTTCCTGCACAGCACAATATCTAGCCCTTTATAAATGCTGTTTTTAGGGTGCAAATCAATAGGGCTTTCAGTGTTTACATGTAAGGATTGGTAAAGAAGGAAGCAGGGGACCAAGAGGATGCAACACTGGCTATAAAGCAGGGCGCCTCCACCCCGTGTCTCCCATCAAAGGGAACATTCCTTAAGAGCAGGAATTATACCTTCTAATCTTCAGGATCTTTCCTAGTACTTGATGATTCATTATTTTACAACATAGACAAACAAAAACAAGGTAGAGGAACTGTTCTGAGGTTGCAGTCAAGACTATTTTTTTTAGACTTGATTTATGTATTTATTTCATTGAGAGAGAGTGCGCATGCACGAGCAGAGGGGGGCAGAGGGGCAGAGGGGGTCTCAAATGGAATCCGAGCTGAGCACGAAGCCTGACTGGGGGCTCAAGGCAGTGATCTCACGACCCCGAGACAATGATCTGAGCCAAAATCCTGAGTCACTCGATTAACTGACTGATCCCCCAGAAACCCCAAAACTTTATTTTGAAAGTGGGGAGCAATTTAAATCTCCAGAGGTCCGCACAGACCCTCTGGATCTCTGTGTTGTGGTTCTCATAGCTATTTTTGCATGTGTAAGATATTTGTCAGTAAAGGATCTTCGGGTAGGTACGTTAAGGGCAGGGGTGAATCCGAGTAAAAAGGATTTCAATCTATTGCGTGTGGACAAAAAAAGTCAAGAGCATGCCCATCATTTTTCAGGAGCCATTGTTCGGAGCACAGATGATTCAGATCCTGTGCTATGAAGAAAATACAAGGACATGAAGGCAAGTGGCTTGAAGATATGCACTGGCCACTCTCGGAAAGTTCATCCAGTGGGATACAAACACCACGAGAGCAGAAACTCTGTCTCTATCTCAACCCCGGCATGCAGGAGGTGCACAGTAAATAATGAGTGAATGAATAAAAATTCCAAAGCACGATGCCAAGGTTGGTTGTTGCCAATCTAGCAGAACTGATCTGTCTCTGGCAGGAACGTTCCCCCCCCCCCGCCTCTCCCCAGCTGATGATGAGGTCTCTATTTGATTATGGCCCCACCAAACTCTATTTCAGGCTTCTCTGTGAGGTGCAGACTTTGGAGCTAAGATTCGCCTCCCCCTTGATCCCTTCCCCATTTCACTTGCAACTATTTGGGTGGGGGATCAGAGACTGTCATGGTTTTGTGCACCAACTGCGTGTGAGGAGCCAGCCGTGGAGAACCTGGGGATGAGAATTCCAGGCAGGGAAGTACAGATGAGAAAGCCGGGAAAGGGAGGGGGATGACCTTTCTGTTTTGGCGGACAGCAGGAAGATGCCCGTGGTGGGTGACAGCGAGCTCAATGGTCAGAAGGGCTCGTGGGACCAGACTGCGGCGGGCCTCGCAGGACAACCTGGAGACACTGGATGGTATCCTCATGGCCTGGGGAGGCTACTGCGGGCTAGTGCCCGCTCTAAGTATCTCCGTATGTATTTGAGCCTCACAGCAACCTGGAATAAGTCCATTCAGTGTAGTTATTATACGCATTGTAGAGATGAAGGAAATGGGACTCTGAGAAGGTCAGAGGCTGGAACTCTGACCCTCTGACGGCCCGGAGGAGCCCTCGCTCTTTGCTGCCTCATGCCTGGCCTGAAAGGTGGAATGACCTTCCAGATTGTGGCCTCCCCTTGCGGGGCCCCAGGAGGCTGGCCCCCGTGAGTCAGTCGTGTCCTGCTTTGACCGTGATGCATGTGCTGAGCAGGGACCGAGAGAAGCCCCTCCTTTCTCTTGGTTCCATCCCTGGGGTGGTGTATTGTTTTGGCCGCCCCACTTTGGGAGAAAGTGGGGGGATGGGAGAGACACCGGGGGAAACAGGAAGAGTAGACAAAAGGATATATTACTGGAGGAGCTTCATGGAATGGAGGGGTTTGCAATTTTTTCTCCACTGAGAAGCAACAGCTCAAGATGAGGCAACAAGAGTCTTCAAATAGCTGAGGTTTCTGTCCAGTTACTTCTGTCTCCACCGAAGAAGGTCAACTTCAAGAGCGATGAGGCAGAGTGAGCTTCTTAGCAATAAGCGTCGTTAGATACCCACGCAGGGTGGTTGTAGGAACCTCGTCCCGAGGAAGTCCCAGAGCTGCTCTTCTGGAAAGGTTAGGCACAGGCTTTCATCAGGGACTCTGACCTTTGCCGATCACTTGACTCTGAGGCTAGGATCCCGGTAAGCCTGACATTCACTCGGAAAAAAATGTTTTCAGATTCGCCCCAACTTGCCCTTGGACAGAGGATCCCCTGCGGCCTCGCGGGGGCGCTGTGGGTAACCGGCAACTGGTTGTGGCCATAAGACAGCTCCCACCTGAGGGTCCTGTCATCCCACCAATTGCCCTTCAGGCCCTGGGTCTGCTGGGACGGTCGGGGGATGGGGAGGCTCTGAAGCTCATCACATGGCTGAGTGGCGTGGAGACCTAGGAACTCTCGTCCCCTGTCCAGCTGGTGCAGAACATCCTTCTTCTTCTGTGTCCGTTCTGTTCAGGAGACACCATGCCCAGATCTGCCTTCCCCACTGAGTGTCAGCATGATTCTTGACTTTTTGCGATACCGATGTTGGTGTCCTTGCAACTAGAGTCTGGTGCAGCTGTGGTTCCCACCAGCTCATTCCCCGTCCCTTTCCCTGCAGTGGAGAGCTGGCGTCTCAGGGTTTCCAGGGGAGGGAGGGAGCCTCATCATAACGTG
>CM053611.1:18969988-18989218 GCA_028646535.1 Procyon lotor | reverse complement strand
ATGAAGAGTGCTTTATCAGTCATCATGGATATCTTTTGTCTTAAAAGACAGTTTTCATTAACTATTTTGACATAAAAGTAAGTAAATATTTAAATAACAATAAAAATAATTTAATAATTATTAAATAATAATATTTAAATAATATTTTAAAATATTTAAATAATAGAAATGTTTAAATCCATGACTCTAAGGAATAAGTTGATTCTGTATTGATTGTCGTCAACACACATCATGGAAGAGAAGGGTCGTGAGCACCTTAAGAAAAGGAAGCAGGAATAGCTTTGAGCCAGCATTGAGTTTTCAGCGAAATTTCGACCCAGATGAGATTTCACGAGCCAGAGATGCCTTACCTGTCACGGTGTGTTGTGATTATTAATTGGAAGAGACTGTGATTTCCTTGAGGCCAAGGCTGAGAATCACCGAGTGCAGCCCGGGCAGGGCCTGGGGCATTAGAAGTTTCCATAAATGATTGTGAATGAATTAATGAATACCTTTGTGGGTGAGATAGACAAATAATATCACACTTAAACGGATGGTTGAGCAGTCATGCCCCAAAGCTGTTCATTGGTGGACGGTAGAACCTGAAAGGAAATTTCTAGGGATTTTCCCCAGGCCTGGCTCAGAACATATTTTTTTTTCCAATACTGCAAAAAGAAATAGTTTAGAAGAAAGCATGAAAAGCATACTTAGTAAATTTACATATGGCCAGAAGCTAGATTCAGAAATACTCCTACCAATAATAGATGACACAATAAATTCACCCTTATACTGGTTTCTTTCTTTTTTTTTTTTTATGTTTTTTATACTTTTAACTTAATTTTCCACCCACTCTTTTAAGTTTATTTTAGGGTTTCTAGTTTTGATTGGATCTTGACAATAGGGAAGAACACAGAAGAATGCTCTGTAGTCATTTCCAGGGAGTGTAGGGGAATATTCCAAGAAGAAAACTTCAAAGTTTTTCCTAGTATATTCGAAGTTAAAAAAAAAAAAATGATGAGTCAAAAGTAGTCTTGGAAGAGTGGGTTGCATAACTTTCCCTTTTCCAAATGACTGTAGAAACTCATTTATTCTCCTTGGCAAATGACACATCCTTCTCATGTGGTCGGTACGAGCTAGGCTTCTCTGGGGTGTGAGGGCTTCCTACGCCCCTAGGCCTCTCACCCAGTTGCCTTTTTCACCGGAGCTGCCTGAGTAAAACAAACAGGACAGAGTTACCTCTTGGAACGTCTCAACAAAAATAAATGTCTCTTTTTCCATTAGCGTGAGTCAACAAAATAAACATAAGCCAAACCTAGGGATCGTGCCAAGTGACTAAGTACTTAACACCGAAATTCAGTTCCTTTCACGTTTGTGACAAATCAGATAACTCAACATCTTAATACACCATCAAATTTAATATGTCCTTACCTAAAGCTTTTGTCTCATCACTGGAAACCTCCATGACCCTTTTTCTCAGAAGCTGGCTCGTCCTCAGTCCACTCCTTGGTTGTTGCTCCTGTCTCCATGCTTGGCTTGCCTTTACCTTTTCCTCAGAATTCCCGGCTCATCTCCGCCATCTGGGCTTTGGAGCTTCCCCTGGAATTTCAGTAACCTCAAATGTAGAGGCTTTCTTTTGATTCTGAAGGGGCTCTAGGCCTTTCATACTAAATTATACATTTTCCTTACCGGCAGTGAAAGCTCTGATGAGTGTCTCGTGTCACCCCACAGAGAAATAACTTCCTACATTATTTTTTCATAAGCCATCACAAGTTAATATTAATTTCATGTTAATATTCCGAAAGGCTGCCTTCTGTGGCTCTTTTCTTTATCTCTGAAGAAAGTGGAAATGCATGTCAGATGGCTCACATAGAAGTCTCATGTGTTAGGATGAGATTTCTGATATCCAGAAATCCGAGTGGGATGGTTTGAAGGTTCGATAATCTTCACAAATGGTTTAAATCGACTTCTTTCTTCTGCAGAGCTGACGTTTCATAGCACCTGACCTCTACTGTGTGTCTCAAATCTCCCAGAAAGCATTCCAAAGTTCATGTCCTCTTCTACCTCATTCTTTTCCCATGTTTAAGTGGCTGACCATTTTCTTCAAGTATGTGAGGGGCAGCTAACACTTTCCCAGTGTTAACACTTTGACAGGAGGAACCATTTACTCCCTACTGTTTTTAGCCAGGATCAGTAGTAATGACATATTCATTATTGCACTACCACTATGTTTTTCAATTGGATTTCTTTTTAAAGATTTTATTTATGTATTTGAGAGAGAGAGAGAGAGAACATGAGAGGGGAGAAGGTCAGAGGGAGAAGCAGACTCCCCGCAGAGCTGGGAGCCCAATATGGGACTCGATCCCGGGACTCCAGGATCATGACCTGAGCCGAAGGCAGTCGCTTAACCAACTGAGCCACCCAGGCGCCCCTGGATTTTTTTTTTTTTTAAGATTTATTTATTTATTTGAAAAGGAGAAAGTGCACGCACACGTGCAGGTGAGGGGAGGGGCAGAGGGAGAGGCAGAAAGAGAGAATCTCGAGCAGATTCCCTGATGAGCACGGAGCCCAACATGGGGCTTGATCTCAGAACCCTGAGATCATGACCTAAGGCAAAACCAAGAGTCAGACACTTAACCAACTGAGCCACCCAGGTGTCTCTCAACTGGAATTCTAAACCTAGATAAAAAAATATACTTCTGTTTTTGTTTGCACTTATGGAACTTAGAAATATACAAACTTCTTGACCTGTTGGACCATCTGTCTCAGTTGGGATGCATTTGGTCTAAGTGACAGAACACAAAGCTCAAGTTGGCTCAAACAACCAAGAGGGGAATTTTGTTGATATATCTCATGCCCCAAGGACAGGATGGGTTATATTTGATTTGATTCAGTAAAATAATACTGAGGTCAAGACCTTGGCTTCCGCCCATTTCTTTGCTCTTCTGTCCACAGCTTCATTCTAGAGTTTCTTCTTTGCTCACAAGATGGCAGCCAGCCGCTTCTAAAACAATTGTGTTCTTGCTCCAGGCCTGAGCCAGATGCTCCAGTCTTACTGCCTGGGGTAGAGGTCATTTCATTTTCCCCAAAGCACAAGTTGCGAGTCAACAGTGTGGATCCAGTGGAAATCAAGAATTTAATGAAGGAAGGGGTTCATGGTCTGTGAAAGGCAACCCACTATCCACCACCCCGTCTGTAGGCAGTTCATCTAAAAATCCTGCCTGTCTTGTAATTAGGACCAAGGAAACTTTACAGTTAATCTGTCCCATTTTTATTTTGAGGCTATATTACTTTATTTCAATTCTTTGCCTATTATTTGAAGAATTTCTATAATTTCTCACACATGCTTATTTTCTTTAAGGTAATCGAAACCTCATAAATAGCTTCTGTTTAAAATCTCCCACTGAACAGAAGATAAATTTCTATGAGAAGAATTACTTCCTCTTCTTTTTCATTCTGCTATGTGTTTTAATCCAGCAACTGAATAAAACTTTAAATCTTGGTATGAGAGGTGATTTCTGAAGTAAAGCATTTTTGTAATCGATTTTAAAATAGTTTTTTCAAGGATGTTAGGATAGTAATTTCCTGAAATGTCATTGAGACTCTTTAATATTCTTTGATTTTAATAGTTCATAGCTTCCCCCTCTCTGACTTGTGTAGCTTGAGAGAACCCTTTCTCACCACAATTACAGATAGAGTAGAAACGTGAAAAAAATCTTTTTATGTAAATAATATTGGTATGCTCTTACAGAAGTAGTCAAACTCCTGTTTCTCTGGGGAAATTAACTTTTCTGAAGGAAATGTGGAGAAATACATCCGTATGTTCATTTCAAAGGCAAATTCCTGTATAGAAAGAGGTAAAACTCGGGATTTTGAATCCAAGATGTACCACATAAGTAACCTCGGCCGATTACTAACTCCCCTGAAATCTCAGTTTCCTTCCTTATAAAATAAGGGTAATAGGCCCTTCCTAGCATTTTCAGTTGTTTCAATAAGATATTGAAGGGTGATTAACCCAGTGGCCTGCATGGAGATATAGCTCTAAGCACATGACAGTGATTTCAAAAAATATGAGACTGAACAAGAAAACAAATGCCATCATCCAACTCAATTGTAGGAAATTATTTTAGCACTTTAGAACTTTGGAAATTGTCTATCCTTTGTCATATTGGATTCATTTTCTTTAGAAATGTAACAAGCTCCTTCAAAATGTTCCATATGCCGATACTTAGTAGAAAAGCTATCACCGTGGAAATCTGTAGACATCGCTAAGTAAGTGAATATATATATATGGAGGGAAAGAGGTTGGCTTTCCCTGGGGCAGGTTCTGTCCTCACAAGCAGTTCTGTCCTGATCCCAGGCAAGAGGAGCCCTGGTTCATGGGTTCCTTTCAGCCTGGGGCCAGCCATGCCCTTCTCCTGCAAGGGTCAAGGACACAGGGCCAAGGAGATGTTCCCACCCAGTGCACGTGCCCTCCACTTCTATCCCAGAGATCTTCTCTGTGCCATCACCTTGAAAGGAATCTGAGAATCCAAAACTCAAACCTGGTAAGAGTTAGAATGTATTTCACTTAATATTTTGTTGTCTTGATTTATCACTTCATCTACACAAAAGAATTGTGTCTTCATAGAATATAAAGAAATTATCTACCGGGACATATTGTCATCATAACTAGCTCAGAGTTTATTGGATAGTCACCTAATTTTTCCATCTGTCAGTGGAGGGCAGGCTAGAACACTGGTTCCCAGATTTGGCTGATTTTCAGAATTGCTGAGGACTTTTAAAGATATATGTGATTCCCAGGTTCCACTGGCCTAGAAAAGGGGTTTGAGTAGAATTGGGTAAGAGTTGGAAATGTTCATGCTTTATATATTACAGGGGGGAGCTTGGTGAGCATTTGGCCCTCACCACCATTCCACTAGACAGACTTTAGGATTATTCTGTTTACTTTATTTATTCTCCACTTCACAAGATTCTTTTCCAGTATATATGGCGATCAGGGGCCATGTGTTCATTGGGAGGCACTGTGTCTATTTGGTAACTCTTAAGATCTGTGCTTCGCCAAGTATGAACCACATGCTAATACAGAGAGGCAGCTGCGAGGTCCATGGCCTCGGCTTTCAGTCTCTGCTCTTATTAGGTACTGAGTTTGAATGACAGTTAAGGAGAAAAAGAGCAGATAGATTTATCTCTGAAAGGAAAGAGAAGCCAGACCAATAAATGGCCCGAGGCTGTGTGATAAGAGCCCAAGGAACATTAGGTGGGTTTCTGGATTATCAGAAATTCCATTGAGTAGCTGGCGTTTTCTCTATTCAAAGTGTTTGTGGTTGACAAAAGTCTCCTCCAATATGCACAGCGCATTTTCTGGAGACAGCAGCAGTGAACGGTCTTCCAGTTCTGGAGATGTGGGAAAACCCTGAAGAACAAAACCCCAGATAATGACAGATAGTTTTTTTCTCACAGTCCCCTTTTCCTTTAGAGGGAAAAAAAAAAGTATCAGCGGAAAGAGTCAAGAACCTGACATTTTGCGAGACTCTAGTCTTTCCATCACTACCTATTAGGAGCTCCTGAATTAGCCTCAGTCCCCAAAGATATCTCGACATTTCCACTATGGTCGAATTGACTTCTTGTGCCTGTTCGTGACGAAAGAGAAATGTGTATATGAACTTTCCACTTAGGAAATCAAAAGTGGAGCAGAGTGAAGTAAATTTCGTTCTCAAGCATAGTTTCTGAGGAACTCTTTCACATTCCTCACTTTAAAAATCCCTGCAAAATAAAACACTCCTGTTTGCTTTTTTCCAGAGCTGGATGTCAGCACTTACAACCTGCTTCTTAGTTCCTTTTGCATAAAACCCACACTGTTGAACTGGGCACCAAAGACCCTGGTCATGTTCCCCAGTGGACCCTCATGGACTCATCTCCCCTGACCCCCCCCACGAACCTGAGGACTCTTCTGTCCCAACATAGCACACCTCAACATTTTATGTCTTTGCAAATGCTGTTCCTTCCCTCCAGCACGCTCTTTTGCTGGTCTTCCCCTTCCCAGACCTGCCAACACCCAGAGTACGTGTTGGCTCCCGGGACGCAGCGCTGCCAGAGTCCCCAGACCCAGGCTGTGTTTCCCCAGCCCAAGGCCAGCTTCCCGGAAGGACACTGGTTGTGCTGTATCGTGATGTTTACAAGCACAGCTGTCTTCCCACACTGGCCTGAGAGCTGCTGGGTTTCTGGAACTGTGTTTTATTTGTCTTTACGTCCTCCGCTGCTTAGCCTCATGTCTGGCTCCCGTAGGTGCTCTCTCAATGTTTTGCGAAATCTAGGGCTGTGAATTTTATCCAAGCTCTCTGCAAATTATGTGCCATGATTCTCCACCAAGGGATGCAGGGAGCTTGGGAGAGGACCGTGGTGCTAGTGAGAAGTCGTGCATCAGATGGGCTCTCTCATCAAGCAGAACTTCTCCATTTTTATTCATCATCAAACCACTTTTGGCCTCCAAATGCAACATCCACCACCAGCCCCATTCCTCACCCTCCCAAGAGAAAAGAGGGGGGGCGGGGAAGAAAAGAGGAAAAGCCACCAGATGGTTCTAATGCCACCTCCTTACTGCAAGATCCTAGAACTGCCAGTCTTCATTCCCTCAAGTAGAGCCTGCCACCCCCAACGCTCCTGAAATCTAGCAGCACCCATCCACGCGGGGTCTTCGGCTGCCTTCTGCTTTTGCACCAGCAGACTGGGAAGTAATCCTGACTCAGGCTTGTGTGTGCTTTTCAGGAGGCACACGCTTTGCTCCTTCCTCCACACACGCCCTTATTCTTTCTGTTTCTTTGCCCCTCAAATGTTCTTGGCAGCCTTTCCCTAAGAGAAATCATTCTGCCAGGTTCTCTGCCTGCAGAGTGTATTACACAGTGTTCCCCAGGCTTGGTGAGGACCTCCAGTGCTGTGGGTCCACCCCTGTGACTTGAGACTGGGCTTGAGGACAGTGGCCTCCAAACCGTGTACCTGTATGTTTGTGTGTGTGCACGTGTGCGTACGTGTATGTGCGCGTGTATTTCTCCCTGACCACCCTACCTGTCCCTACTGTCGCATTGCTAGTTTCTTCCTCATTTGCTAACAAAATAAATTCTATTTATTTGTTCTTCCCTGGGGAAGCACATGGTATGCCATTTTTATTCATCATCAAACCACTTTTGGCCTCCAAATGCGACATCTACCACCAGCCCCATTCCTCACCCTCCCAAGAGAAGAGAGAGAGAGAGAGAGAGAGAGAGAGAGAGAGAGAGAGGGTTTGTTTGGGGATTCTATATAAGAATTTACTTTAGAAAAGGTTTCTGCTCCTATAAAATGAAGAAAGAAAACAAAATGAGCAAAGAAAACAAAACAAGGGGGTGGGGGAGAGAAGGAACAGTGGGTGCGTGGGTGGCTCAGTTGGATAAGCATCTGCCTTTGGTTCTGGTCATAATCTCAGGGTCCGGGGTTGGAGCCCCACATCACGGGTCTCCTTGCTCTGCGGGGAGTCTGCTTCTCCCTCTCCCTGCGCCTCTCCCCCTGCTTGTGTGCGCTCTCTCTCTCTCTCTCTCTCTGAAATGAACAAATTATCTTAAAAAGAAAAACAAACAAGAGGGCACACAGTTTCTTCCTGATTTTAACCTAACTTCAAAACAAAACAAAAAACAAACCTCTAAAGAGGCCAAAGATTGTGGAAATAAAAATACGTTGGTATTTTTGGGAATAACTTTCTGAGTGGCAGGACTTCCTTTTGTATCTAAAAGTATATTAATAGTCTTCTCGTAGGGAAGAAACATTTCAGTTTACTTCTCTGTTGATTACTACATCAGTTTCCTGTCTCCTTATCTCCCCCCCTCCTTGTTTTGTTCTCTTTCCTTCTTCATTTTTTAGGAGCAGACCCTCTTCAAAAGTAAATTCTTATATAGAACCCCCAAACATAAACAGGTCAGAAGTGTCGTATTTTATCCGAGTGAATTTCTAAGTTTAGTTTTATAAAAGTGTTACAGATCCTGTCAGCGAGGACACCCTAACCCTAACCCTAACTCTAACCCTTGGGCCTGTGCAGTTAGTGGTGTTTCACTGCAGTTTCTACAATATGTATTGAGAACCTGGAGGCTCCGGGGGAAACCAGATTGAAAAGCACCGGCCAAAAGTGACCTCAGCGAAGTCTAGCCATCGTTGCACTAATACGCTCTGATGCTTAGAGGAAAAATCTCTCTGTGCCTTGTTCTGAAAATAAAGCAGGATCACCTCAGATGCTCCCAGTGGCTTGTGAATGACCCGAGCCTGGCCCAGCGCTTCCTGCTCTGTGGCTCACACACCAGGGTCACCAGCTGTGGACACATCGGCTGCTCTGCAGTGTGGCCACTGCCATCCTCCTCTCTCTGGCTGCCTTTGTGTCATGGGCGGGGACAATCCACGTGGCTGGATCTCTCCCATCCCCTCATCCCTCGTGGTGCAATTGCCGTCCTTAATTCCCTTGCCAAATGCAGGAAGAGACAGCTGGGTGATCTGGCAACTGGTTTATTCACGATCGTCAAATAGGACTATCGTTCCTGAGAATTTGCTCATAACCTTGGAGCTCACCCTGGGAAGCTTCTTAGGAACGGACATTCCTTGGGTTATTATAATCTTTTATGAGTAGGACATAATAAAACCATAAATTCTGAACTACCCCAGCATTTAACATCCATCTCCCATAAAACTGTAAGTTGGAAAGGTGACACGTATATCACACACCTTTTAAAAAATCATCGACAAAGCAAGACATGCTTTTCTTCCTAATCATGACTCCGATCTCAGTGATGAGGAGATGGCTCTTGCTTTTTTGAGGAAGAATGCAGAGCTGCCTTTACTAGCCACACTCACAGAGATGATCTCTGTGTCTTTAAAATGCATATATTGGGGCACCTGGGTAGCTCAGTCCGTTGAGCTTCGGGCACTTGGTTTTGGCTCAGGTCATGATCTCATGAGTCCTAGGATCAAGCCCCACGTGGTGCTGTGTGCTCAGCAGGGAGTCTGCCTGCATGCTCTCTCTCTAAAATAAGATAAATCTTTAAAAAAGTAAAAAAATAAAATGTGTATATTGTACACAACTAACCACAAACACTCTTACGAATTCCCAACATGTGAGTACTTGAAAAAAGTGGTGTTTCCTATTTGAACGCACCTGATTTTGTGAAGCCAGGGTCTGATATGAACAGATTATGTGACAGCATTAGTTACTGGTGAGGAAAAAACTGAAAAATGCTCAATTCTGCACTGTTATCTCCGAACATGGGTACTTTTGTAGAAGAGTGAGGAATGCTTTTTTTTTTTTTTTTAAAGATTTTATTTATTTGACACAGAGAGAGATCACCAGTAGGCAGAGAGGCAGGCGGGGCTCCCTGATGAGCAGAGAGCCTGATGCGGGGCTCGATCCGGGGACCCGGAGATCATGACCCGAGTCAAAGGCAGAGGCTTAACCCACTGAGCCACCCAGGCGCCCCGGGAGGAGTGCTTTACTGTGCACGTCAACCCTTCCCAAATCTGAATATGGATACTAGACGGTTGTCCAAATGGACTTGCCTCCTTTTGTATTTGCTTCTTCCTTTTTCCCACCCCATCTTTTGCTTTGGCAGTTTGCTTCTCACCATGTAAATCAACGGCGCGGTATGCTAGCAGTCTTAGTGAGAGGGTCACCTGACCTCAGATGCTTTGTTATCTGGGTGGGCATAGGCCACCGTCCCATGGGTGGCACCCGTGGGTCCCCGTGTCAGCGAGAAGGCTGTGCCTGTGTCGGGACCAAGGCGAGGAGCCTGCCAGGCAGGGCACCTCCGGGCTCGGTGTGGTCCTGGATTCAGGTGATGGAACCCCGGGTCCTCACTGTGGGGATCGGTGCAGGGACAGCGTGGGACTTTCGTGCTAGGGAAGAAAAAAGGGAATAATGCCTTTCCCCAGGATTCCGGTGCGTTGTTTTGGTCCCCTTTCCTTTTTGCTCACATCAATCCAAGGGTTCAGAGCTGGAAGCATCTAAGATGCCTCTTGAATCCAAGCCCAGAGCCTTCCGCTGGGACGCAGACTGTGTGTCATGAAGCTGCAGAGAGGGGTCGGAGCTCGCTCACACGTCCATCCGCAGTATTTCGTATGGGCGTGGCTTCTGAGTTTGCATTATCGTTATAGGCAGTGACCTCGGAACACCTTGGCGCACTGCATTTTCACATCCGCGGACCTAGTAAATCAAAGTTACACGGCCTCATCTCTGTTCTGCGACAGGCGAGCTCTGCTCGACGTCCTCCAAGACTCCAGGCTCCTATTCCGTTATTGAAACATCCAGAAAATGTAGATTTCCCTTTGGCAAAAGGTTCCCGAAAAAATCAGGAGAAAGAAAAAACATTCCCTTAAATGTCCTAGTGTTGCAAGGCCTAATTGAGAAATATCAGAAGCCAATGTTACAGTTAACTGGGTGTCATCTGCTCATTTTTTTGTACTCTCTTCCCAAGAGAGCTAACAATGTGTTGGCCAAGTAGACTTTATCCTCAGGACACCTTGCCTTTAAATCGGACCTATTGTGAAGTAAATGTATTCAGCCCAGAAAATTTGAAATGGACACCAAGACTGTGGCGTTAGCAACTCCCAGATATCTCATGGGCAAATCTTGCGCAGCACAGCCAAGGTCTTTATTGTTAACTTGGTAATTTGCCACTGGTTCTCAAACTTTGCATTTGAATCCCTTGGGAGGCTTACAGACTTCCTGATCCATGCCCCACGCTAATCAGACCCTAACCTCCGGGGGTGGACCCTGGGGGTCAGTATGTTTTCAAACTCCTCAGGGAATTTGAACACACAGCTGATTTTGAGACCCAGCATTAACTGCTCAGTGGTAATAGGGGTAGGAAAGAAGCATAAAGTCGATCCTTTTAACATTTTTTTTTTCAGTCAGGTTTTGAGTGTCTTGTGTGTAGTTAGGAAGGCCAGAAGTAGCTGTTCATTCATTTATTTTTCTTCAGAACATTCATGGAATGCTGGTATGTGCCAAGCACTGGGCTTTGCACACTAATTTGGGTGAACCCAACTTACTTCCCTTTTGGACGAAAGGCCACCAGACCTTTTGGACGAAAGGCCACCAGACCTCGGCTGGGTCTTAAGGAGCTATTCTAGACACCAGCAAATTAGTTGGCCATTTCTCCGTCGGTCCGTGGCATTGTAGAGGTTGCAGTGGGAGCAGGGAAGGGGGTTCTTTTCTATGGACGTGGCTTCCTATCTTAAGAGATTCTATTCTATGTCTAACCGACAAGCTTAACCGATGCAGAAGAGGCTGTTAAAACCCATTGTCATCTATGCAGCTAACACTATCCTTAGAGAACCCCAAATATTGGTTTAGAGTCAAGCTTGGGGGGTCCCTACATACTTCAGTACATTCTGCCTCATCATAATTTTAAATTCATTGATTGTTAGGACCTCAGAGAGGATCCTGTTTGACAAGTGAATTTCTAGATAAGAAAACCGAGACCCTGGAAAGTGACACGACCAGCATTCCATCCCCTGGGGACTGAGCGACCCTCCCAGGCAGGGTGCCATTACAGGCTCCCGCCCTCCCTCCCTAGGGCTCTCTGGGGATGCTGGCCAGGCCCCCCCACGCTGTGTACTCTACAAAGTGCTAAGGCCGCCTGAGATGCGTTTTTTGTTTGTTTGATTTGAAAACATAGCACCGCAGGAGGGTTTTGATTGTTGTTTGTTTGTTTTTAAGAATTCAAAGCAAAACTTATTTCACGATGAGACTTATCACATGTGGTATTTACTCCTTAACAACAACAACAAAACTGCCTTGCATTCTTAAGATGTAGTTGATTTCCTTATCAGTCTGCTCCTTAGTCTTGCATTGATTACAGCTCCATCTGCTGGTGGCAAGTGGAGATGATTTGAAGCTTTGGATTTTGAATTCTGGTCTTTCCCCAGGTGGCCTATATTCTTTTCTTTTCTTTTTCTTTTTCTAAGATTTTGTTTATTTTAGAGAGAGAGAGCACACGAGTGGGGGCCAGGAGCAGAGGGTGAGAATCCCAGGTAGACTCTGAGCTGAAGGTAGCGCCTGCCGCTGGGCTTGATACCAGGTCCCCAAGATCATGACCTGAGCCAAAACTGAGGATCCGCCACTCAGCCAACTGAGCCATCCAGATGCCACAACCTATATTCTTAATAGACAAGATCTCTTCCTATATAGTATGATATGTACATGTGTCTACATAGCATATTTTACCCCCACGCAGGTATGTGTTTCTATAGATAGATAATGAGACCACAATATATTAATGTTCATTTAACAGATGAGGAAATCAAGTCAGAAAGTATTTAATGACCTGTATAAAATCTTGCAGTTAGATGTATCAGAACTGAGACCCAACCCAATCTCCTGATTTCTTGAGCATTAGACTGATTTGAATCGATTTCTTTGTGTTCAGCATTATGGATCTATTTTGGTGCACCAGGTGTTAATGATCTTGATCAATAACTTTGTAAAAATCTGGCAGTAGAGCAGTCTGGCAACCCTTTCTCTGCTTGGGTTCCGTGAGAGGAGCAAGCCCTAATACCCTAAGGCATTCGTTATGTATACCGAAATAACTTTCTCTCCTATGCAACTAGCATGGTCTTTTCCTTGAGAGAACTGAGAAAACAGCCACTTGAATCATTTTTCTCTGTTTTTTTTTTTTTTTTTTTTTTTTTGGCTCAGACGAACAACCCTCATCCAGAAAAACTGCAAAGTGAAAATCCTTTCCCACCCTAGCACACTTGCTGAGGTATCAATTACTGGTTCGACATGTATCCTTCTAGACTTTTTTTTCTCTGCATATAAAACCGTCTAAATATGTGCACACACGTACATGCAAACAGATGGATACAATGCAGTACAACAACTGAGTGATAAAAGAACCGGGCTGGCCCAGAAGAGAGAAGATCCATCCTGCAAGAGATGAGGAATAGAAAAGAGTTCTCAGGGGATGATGTAGGGTCTCGGAGGATGTGTAGTTTGATGAGAAGATACGAGAGAAGGGAGGACACCTATGTGGCTGGAGAAGAAGGATTTTTTTTTTTAAAGATTTTATTTATTTGACAGAGAAACACAGTGAGAGAGGGAACACAAGCAGAGGGAATGGTAGTGGGAGAAGCAGGCTTCCCGCGGAGCAGGGAGCCCGATGTGGGGCTCGGTCCCAGGACTCTAGGATCATGACCTGGGCCGAAGGCAGACACTTAACGACTGAGCCACCCAGGCGCCCCGAGAAGAAGGATTTTAAGCCAAGAAGTTTAATCACTCCAGTTTTGGGGAGTGATGGCTCAGGGACAGCATGGAGAATGGCGACATAGCAAGAGCAAAGGAGAGAGGGAGAACAATTAAGTGGTTATAAACTGGGAGTGAGCATCTATAAAATAGGAATAATAATGCCTACTTCACGGAGGTGTTGTGAGAATGAAATGAGGTAACATCTGTGAATATGCCTGTTAAGTTATAAAAAGGAAAGGTATTATTTTTTAATACCATCTGGCAAATATTTCAACTCTACCGCTTTCTCTTGTGACTGACAGGATCCTGATTTTCTCGGCATTATTTCCTGTACCTCTTATAATTGGAGGAGGGGTGGAGACAATCTGACCCAGGAAAGGAGGAAACGGTTTGCTTTATTTCCAAAATGCATAGTGTTTGCTTAGACAAACGAGAGTGTTTGCCAAGACATCAGAATATAGTGTTTTTTGAGGCAATTTGCCATGCCAGAGAACTGTAGCAACTTTTTTGGGAATAACAACTAAATTTTCCAGACTCTTTAGAAAAATGTGGTGGACAGTGAAAGACGTAGTCCCTTGCGATCTTTGTCTGAAAGTGGGGCTTTGCATTTCACCTGAGAAGCGCCTTTTCCCGATTGGACAATTAACGCGGAAGTGTTTCGAGAAGAGGACAGGAAGTTAGTCGCAGCTCATTGACGTAACTTCTGTTTTGAGCCCTCGCAGAGGAGGTCTGATCCTCCCACCCTCCTCTCTTTTGTCATTGGTAATCACCTTGTCTCCTGTCCATCTCTTATTCTCCAGTTTCATCTAAGTAGATAAGCGACCGTTTCCAAAGACCACACAAAGGGAAGATGTTTTGTTTCCTTTTCCTTCTTCTGATAATTCGCATAATACTCATAATTGCTGCCACGATCTCCCCTCTCCAGTTCAATGAGCCATGATAGGATGAGAGAAAGGGAAATATGCTGAACTTCCCTTTCTCTCCTCTTCTGTTTTTCTAACATTCCTGGTTTTACATGGAGTTCAACATTTGGGGATCCTTGAACTGTGGAGAATTAACTGGAGGGAGAAACAGTGCGACTGTTTCAAAGAGGCATGTGTGTTCAATAGAGTGCCTGTTTTCTGGGTCCTGATGTTCTGTCCAGCTTGGGGGCTTTGGAACAGGGCCTACTTGTTCATGTGGTACGATTTGTTGCATGAATTGACTTTAAAATGCTTTCCTGGCTCTTTCTGGGCATTTCTTGCTTGGCTGTCAGTTACCATGCACCCTGGTGTCTGCATCAATGCCCATATACGCTGTTTTCCATTCAGCTTCCTTCTCTCCCTCTCCTCCTCTCTCCCTCCCCCAGCCTGGGCCCACTTCCCTCTATCCAGCTCATCTGCCTTTTATTGGGGATTATGGATACTTCCACATAGATTGCCATGTAAACTATCTACCTTCTGTACATAGATGCATCACCTGATGTTTACTTTGGTCCTGGTGATGGTAAGTGATTAAGATAAAGAGGTTATTTTCATCACCTAAAGTTGTTTTTAGGTGACATTGTTCCTTTGAAATATGAACATTTTAGAGAGTTTTGTTGTTTGGGGATGAACATTCCTTAAGCACAAGGTCCTCTTGGCCGCATTTTAGAAAGACTGAATGATGAACTACAGGATTTAGCTATATAAGCTATGCAAGGTTAATGGCACCTTGGTTTTCCATTTGCTTGTAGCTGACATCCCTGCCTCTTTCTGTCCATTTGATTCTTCCTTTTGATGACACTGGGAGATCGGGGCTGATGAAAGTCCCCTTCTTTCTTTTTTTAAAAATATTTATGTATTTATCAGAGAGAGAGAGAGAGAGAGTATGAGCACATGAGCTGGGGGAGGGGCAGAGGGAGAGAATCTTTAAGTAGATTCCCCACCAAGTGCAGAGCCCAGCAGGGGCTTCATCCCACGACCCATGAGATCATGACTTGAACCAAAACCAAGGGTCAGTCACTCGATGACTAGGACAACCAAGTGCCCCTAGGCCCTTTCTAACTGTAATTTCTGGACTCCTAACTATTCCTTCTGCTTCTGAATAAAGCAGGTTCACTTCACAAAGTGGTTCACTTTGACCCACTGGGATTTCATCTTTCGGGATATTTCTAATCAAGTATCTTGAGAACTTCCACTAGGTTTCAGGAGAGTTCAAATCTCTGTAGCCCCAGACATAGATATTATATCATTAGTTGTGAAATTTAACACCCTGACATTAGGTGTCATAATTTCATACAAATAACTGAATTTATATGCACTCCTCCATATTCTCATTATAACTCAGTTAACAGAAAGTTATAGTACAAATGCTTTAACAGGGGCTTGGGAGTTAGACTCACAGCAATTCCAGTTTCCGGTTGTGTGACCCCCAGAATACATACTTCATGTCTTGAAGTCTTAGTTTTCCTCTTTTACAAATGGGAGGAATAATAGACTGAACTAAATTTTTCCATTTTACGCTCTCCCGTGTAGGGAAAACCCCAGTTCGTCCTTATTGTATGTTTCTTCCCTATGCATCTTCTTTTTTTTACTTACACAGAACACTGCAAAAGTCCACTTCTGGCCACTAAATGTGTGTGAGTTCCCCTATCCTCATCAAGCAATTCCTGGACACCATCCGGGCGTCCTACAATTTAACTCGGTTCTAACCCCATCTTCCCAGAGGTAGAGTCAGAGCCTGCAGGCTAAGTCCCGCAGGACCACCCCAGGACACAAACACACTTCAGATGCCAGTTGCAAGCCCAGGTTGTCATTTTTGTTTCTGACCAACCAGCTTGAGAGTGGAGGTTGCAATGACCTCCTCCTCGAGTTCGATTAATTTGCTAGAGTGGCTCACAGAACTCAGGGAGCAGTTTACCAGTTTATTAAAGGATATGGGAAAGGATACAGATGAACAGCCAGATGAAGAGATACACAAGGTAAGGTCTGGGAATGTCCCAAGCATAGAACCTTCTGACTCCGTGGATTTGGGGGGTGTCACCCTCCTAGTATGGACGTGTTTTTCCACCTGGAAGCTCTCTGAACCCTGTACTTTTGAAACATCCTGAAAGTTTCATCACCTAGGTACGATGGATCATTAACTCTATTTTCAGCCCTTCTCCCCTCTCCAGAGAAGTGAGGGTCAGGGTGAAAATTCCAATCATGACTTGGTTTCTCCAGTGACCAGCCTTCACCATGGAGCCATCCAGGAACCCACTCAGATAGTTTCATTAGAACAAATAATAGGCCCTCTTATCACCCAGAAATTTATAAGTTTTAGAAACCCTGTGTCAGGGATGGGGTCAAAGACCAAATATTAGAACAAAAGATGCTCCTAGTGTTCTTATCACTTAGGCAACTACAAGGATTTCAGGAGCTCCCGTGCCAGCAACCAGGGGCAGAGACCAATATTTATTTTCTATTATCTCACAGAGAGCTGCTTCATGGGATTGGTGTATTAAACAACATAATGAAAAATACTTAGTATGGTCTTATTACATACAGGCATACTTCATTTTTCATGGAGCCCAATGCAGGGCTTGAACTCACAACTCTGGGGTCAAGAGTGAGATACTTCAATGGACTAAGCCACCCAGGTGCCCCAGGGCATATCTCATTTTATTGCACTTTTCATTTATTATGTTTGATGTTTGTTTGTTTTTTATTAACAAAATTGAAGGCTTGTGGCAACCGTGTATGGAGAAAGTCTACCGGTACCATTTTCCAACAGCATTTGCTCCCTTCATGTCTCTGTGTCACCTTTTGGTAATTCCTGCAGTATTTTAATCTTTTTCGTTATTATTATATTTGTTACGGTGATCTGCGATCAGTGATCTTTGATGTTACTATTGTAACATTGTTTTGGCACCACAGATCACACCATACAAGACGGCAAACTTCATCATTGTGTGTGTTCTGACAGCTAGACTCTTGACTTGTCCTCCCCCCATTTCTCTCCTTCTCCTCGGGCCTTCCTATCCCATGAGACACAATGGTATTAAAGTTAGGTCAATTAATAATCATAGAATGGCCTCTAAGGATTCAAGTGAAAGGGGAAATCACACATCTCTCACTGTAAATCAAATGCTAGAAATGATTAAACTCAGTCAGGAAGGGAAGCCAGAAGCCAAGATAGTCTGAAAGCCAGTCCTCTTGGGCCAGCAGTTAGGCAAAGTTGCAAATGCAAAGTAAAAGTTCTTGAAGGACATTAAAAGTGCTACTCCAGTGAACGCACAAATGCTAAGAAAGCAAAAGAGCCTTATTGTTGATGTGGAGAGAGTTTTAGTGGTTTGGTTAGAAGAAGAAGCCCGCCAACCCAGCCACAACATTCCCTTAAGCCAAAGTCTCATTCAGAGCAAGGTCCTGACTCTCTTCAATTCTGGGAAGGTAGAGAGGTGAGGAACCTGCAGAGAAGAAGTTTGAAGTTAGTAGAGCTTGTTAGGGGCCAATGCAACCCGTGACTTTAGTATGAAGCCAGTGCTCCCTTGCCATTCCGAAAATCTAGGGCCTTTAAGAAGTATCCTGAATTTACGCTGTGTTCTTTCAAAGGAACAATAAAGCCTGGATGGTATCACATTTGTTTACAGCATGGTGTGTTGAATATTTTAATCCTGCTCTTGCGACCTTTTCAAAATGTGACTGCTCGTTGACTATGCTCCTGGTCACTCAAGAGCTCTGACAGTGATGTGCGCTGAGATGAAGGGTGTTTTCGTGCCTGTTAATATAACATCCATTCTGCAGTCCGGGGATCAAGGAGTCATCTTGACTTTCATGTCTTATTATTTAAGAAAAACATTTTGTAAGGCTATCGCTGCCATGGATAGTGCCACAATCCAATCCTCTGATGGATTTGTGCAAAGTAAATAGAAAGCCTTCTGGAAAGGATTCACCATTCTAAATGCCACGAAGAGCATTTCTGATTCGAGGAAGAGGTCAAAGTATCAATATGAACAGGAGTTTGGAAGAAGTGACTTCAACTGTCTTGCATAATTTTGAGGGGCTCAAGACATCGGTGGAGGAAGTCACTGCAGATACGGTGGAAATAGCAAGACAATCAGAATTTGAAGTGAAGCCTGAAGATGTGACTGAATCACATCAATTTTATGATAAAATTTTCACTGATGAGGAATTGCTTCTTACAGATGAGCAAAGAAAATAGTTCCTTGAGATGGAATCTATTCGTAGTGAACATGCTGTGAGGATTGTTGAAATGACAACAAAGGATTTAGAATATTCTATGAACCTAGTTGGTAAAGCAACAATAGGATGTGACAAGACTGACTCCACTTCTGAAAGAAGTTCTACCGTGGGTAAGATGCCATCAAACGGCTTCACTTGCTACAGAGAAATTGTCCATGAAAGGAAGAGTCAATCACAGCAACTTCTTTGTTGTTTTATTTTAAGAAATTACCACAGTGAACCCAGCAACCACCACCCTGATCAGTCAGCAACCATTAACATGGAGTTGAGACCCTCGACCAGCAAAAAGTTTCTGGCTTGCTGAAAGCTCAGATGATGGTTAGCCTTTTACAGCGATCACATATTTTTGTAAGTAAACTCTAGGCCCGACATGGGGCTTGAACTCGCGATCCCGAGATAAAAAGTTGCACACTCCACTGACTGAGCCAGTCAGGCACCCCAGCAATAAAGTATTTTTTTTACTAATATATGTACATTGATTTTTTAGACATAATGCTATTGCATACTTACTGGATTACAATATAGTCTCAACTTTTTTTTTTAATTTTATTTTTTTTTAATTTTTATTAACATATAATGTATTATTTGCCCCAGGGTACATGTCTGTGAATCGTCGGGCTTACACATTTCACAGCACTTAACAGCACATACCTTCCCCAATGTCCACAACCCAGCCACCCTATCCCTACCCACCCACACCCCCCACCCCCCAGCCACCCTTAGTTCGTTTCTTGAGTCTAGGAGTCTCTTATGGTTTGTCTCCCTCCCCATCCCTTCCTGGGGATGGGGAGGGAG
>CM053611.1:18936585-18969488 GCA_028646535.1 Procyon lotor | reverse complement strand
GTTCGTTTCTTGAGTCTAGGAGTCTCTTATGGTTTGTCTCCCTCCCCATCCCTTCCTGGGGATGGGGAGGGAGACAACTTAACTTTTTTTTTAAGATTTCATTTATTTGACAGAGAGAAACACAGTGAGAGAGGGAACACAAGCAGAGGGAATGGTAGTGGGAGAAGCAAGCTTCCCGCCGAGCAGGGAGCCCGATGTGGGGCTCAATCCCAGGACCCTGGGATCATGACCTGAGCCGAAGGCAGACACTTAACGACTGAGCCACCCAGGTGCCCCTCAACTTAACTTTTATGTGTATTGGGAAACCAAAGAAATTCATTTGACTTTCTTTGTTGTGGTATTCACTATATTGTGGTGGTCTGGAACCGAACCAGCAATGTCTCCGAGGTGTACCTGTCATCAACATTCAGTAAATGGAACATATGAAACAGCTATCTAAATAGGGCCTCAAGAAATTATCCTATTAGTTCGTCCTTAGATTTTGATGTCTCACATTTCAGAAGACTGAGGAAATTGCATTTGTCACAGAAGAGTCACAGTGGAAAGTTTGGGAAAAGAATATAAGAGATGTTGGCAAATTTTCCAAACCTAAAACAGGTAGGGTATGAGATGTATAGATCAGGAGGTTTGACTTCAGTGCACAGCACAATTCTGGAACAGTGAACTAAGCAGATGGTTTGTGATCATTTAGTAAAGACTGTAGTGGTTGCTAGGAGCCACCATGGGTTTACTAAGAACAAATCTTCCCAAACGTTCCATTTCCCTTTTAAATAGTATTATGTGGTGTGTAAAACTGAGAAATGCCATTTCAGCAGGGAATCTAATTGTCTCCTTATGGATAAGACGGTAAAATATGGGCTAGATGATGGTCCTGCTGGGTTCACAGCTTGATAGCAGTGGAAGCCAGCTGATCCGCGTCACGGTCATCTTGATGGGGGTCTCTGATGTAATACCAGAGGCCAGCTCTGACGAGTTCCCATTCAAGATTTGAGGAATTTGAATCAAGACATACGAGTTGAGGGACACCCGGGTGGCTCAGTTGGTTAAGTCTCCAACTCTCGATTTCAGCTCAAGTCATGATCTCAGGGTTGTGAGGTCTAGCTCTATATCAAGCTCTGTGCTGGACGGGGGAACCTGCTTAAGACTTTCTCTCCCTCTCCCTCTGCTGCTCCCAGCTTGCACATATGCACTCTCTTGCTCTCTCTCTCTCAAAAAAAAAAACAAAACAAAAAACATATGGGATGGATATGTACCAACAAAATATGTAGATGGCCCAAAGTTGAGAGGGACAGTAAATATAATAGATGGGAGAATTAAAATTCAGAATAGTCTTGATCATCCAAAGCACTGCATACAACCCCGAAAGATTGAATTTAGTGAAGCAAAAGGTGAAGACTTGAAGCTCAAAAGCTCAAGACTCAATAAGAAAGGAGATCTTTTTTAGTAGAAGTTTAGGTAGAACTGATCTGGTCATTTAATTGACCCATCACTTGGGACGCCTGGGTGGCTCAGTTGATTAAGTAACTGCCTTCGGCTCGGGTCATGATCTCAAGGTCCTGGGATCGAATCCTGCATAGGGCTCCTTGCTCGGCGGGGAGCCTGCTTCTCCCTCTGCCTCTGCCAGCCTCTTTGCCTGCTTGTGTTCTCTCTCTTTGACAAATAAATAAATAAAATCTTTAAAAAAAAAAAAATTGACCCAACACTTAATATTCAGCCAGCCAGCCATCCATCCATCCATCCATTCATTCATTCGACAAATGTGTATTGCAAGTATTACCAGCTTTGCACTTTTCTTGGCATTAGGGGGACAGTAGTGAACAGAAGAGTTAAAAATCCCCACTTCCGTTGAGCTTATAGTCTTTAGATGCCGACAGTATAGCTACTACTTTTAAAAAAAATGAACCTAATATTAGACTTTATTTGCCAAAGTATAACATCAACTCACAGTGGTGAATAGTTCACTTCTCTTATTGAATACCCTATTCTTGGTGCTATAATTTACGCTGGGGTCACTGCTCTCAGTTCTGGACCAATGAGAGTAGCAGTAGCAGGATGGGAGGCGGTGGAGGAGGACGAGCTGGCGGGAGAGAGAGAACCCCAAGCAGACCTCATACCCCTCCAGTGTTTGCGGGAGTGCAAGAAGAGGCTGTCCGCTTGTTCTCGGTCACTCCCCGGAGTCCCCACTCATTCCAAGGAGGCTGATTCCTGGGACATACCAGAAAGCCTGGCTGGGAGGTATCCTTGCTGTAGCTGGAAACCCACCTGCGTGAGCTCCGTGAGGGCTGACCTGGCACACTTGGGATTCCTGGTGCGGTGCTTGGAATGCCGGGGTGGGGGTGGGGTACGCCCAGACATGGGGGGGAGATGTTCCTCTGACGCTTGTGAAGACAACCGAGGTACCCAGGGCTGCAACTTGAAACTCGGTTTTTGTGTATCTTAAAAGAGTCTGAGGGTGGAATAATGTACCTAGGAACAGCTGTTGGGGGCCAGAATGTTTTCTTCTGCCGCGTTCTAACATCCACAAGTTAGTTAAACCACTTTTCTTAAGACACATTTCAGAGGCTTTCTCTGAAATTTCTGTAGTATGCTTATTCAGACATCACCCCTCCAGCACGATGCCCATCATGTTCTGAGACCTTCGCTTATACTACTGGCACATCCAGGGTCTTGCTGTTTTCCGAACTTCCTGTAGCAATGCTATAGGAGTTTAGCATTTAATCTTTTAAATTAATTTTAACTTAATAATTTTTAAATTTAATTAAATTAATAAAATTTAATTTTTATTTATTTTATTTAATTAATATAAAATTAATTAATAAAATTATATTAATAATTATATTAATAATATTAATAAATTTAATATAATTAATATAAAATTAAATAAAATTTATTTACTTAATTTAATTAAGAATTAATTTTTTTTTTCCCTGACTGCTTCACGGGTCTCTCCATCTTCTGAAGGCAAAATCTTATTTTATATTTTTCTCGGATTCTTCTGGAAACAGAGCAGAAACTCAGTAAATGACAACTGAATGATTGCTTGATTTATTAGTTGAGGGGGGGGAGTCAGAAGCGGGATGCAAGGACTCTTGTAAGAATGGCAGGTTAAGTAGACTTTAATTTCTCTATCCCTTGCATCCAAAGAAGAGATTATGTTCTTAATTTATTAGAGTCTCCTACTTTGGTTGGGCGAGCGTTTCGCACAGAATTGATTCTTTGTATATAGTTGAATCTGTGTGTTAATGGCTATCCCCCAGGGCTCAAACAGCCTCCTCGGCTCTACCTCTGAGGGGAGGGGGAACCGCAGGTACAAATCTCTAAGCTCGGTCTAGAGGCCCATTGACTGTGATTCATGTACCCGGCGTGGCCAGATTTAGAATGTGAAAATGCAGGATGCCTGGTCACTTGAATGTCAGAAAAACAACCCTGCAATATTCGAGACGTACTTACACTGGAAAAAGTATTAGTTGTTTATCTGGAAATAAACATAACTGGGTGCCCTGCATTTTATCTGGCAACCCTTTACGTAAATCCCACTATTTCATATCCCCCCCATAAGTCGAAGCTTTTTATGAACCCCCAAATTAACCTCACTGAAAGAAAATGTTTGTGTCCCTTGGAATGATACTGATGGCAAATTTTTAAAAATTTAAAAACTGGGAACCTCCATATTCTTTTTGTGGTCGTAATTCTTTCAGGATATCCAATAATGATCATCCCATAAACATCTAGGATCTCAGCAGTCCTAACTTAATTTGTCATGGTTTCCTTGGTAGCATAGTTGACTTGGTTCGTATGATATACCATTATTATATTATCTGTAATATTATTATAGACATTATTTATATAATTTGGATATTATTTTGCTCAGGTAGCAAAGAAACCACTGCTAACAAGTAAGTATTAGACTGTAGCTCCGTGGACGGGAGTCAGATGAAATGTGGATTTCACGTCATCTGTCATCTCTGCTCCTACAAACACCCGCATTGACTAATCAGAGCCGTAGAAATCAGAGTAAAACATTGCCACCCTCAGTTAACATGTTTTGTTCTCTTTTCTCATCTGCTCGGAGGGAAGATCGTATTCTGGTTTGTTCCACCTTATAAACTTCCATTTGAGGGAAAGACAGCTCGCACTTCAGAAAATTGCCTCCATTTTCCCCTAAGTAAATAACGATTCTTGCTCTTGAGTAGGGACAGCCTTTACATATCATTCATTCATTGAGCCAATATTTATTAAGCAGATGGATGCTAGGAATGAGGGGAAACGAAATAAGTAGGACATAGTCCCTGCTTTCGGGGTGGGGGGCAGGGGGATCTGCATATGAAATGCTTGCTTTTGTATGGTTCAGCAATTATTTCCATGAGAAGCTTGTGGTAAGAGTTCATTAGCTCGTAGAGTAATGAAATGATTCTTCTCGCAAATGCTTTAAAATAAATAGCAATCTTTATATTCTGAACAAAAGCTACTCTCAATGGCTAGTTCCCAGGTCCTGGTGTTAGGCTGTTTCCCTCTCTCTTGGTTCCGGAGTCAGGACTTGGCTACTGGACTCAGACCAGAAGTGTCAGCATCTCCTGGGAACTTGTTAGAAAAGCAGACGCTCAGACCTGCCCCAGCCCCGAATGGATCAAAATGGGCAGGGCAGCCCAGAAGCTGTGTTGACATGCCTTTTCACTGAAGCCTGAAAAGCACAAGTTGACTACCGGATTTCTGCTTTGTCCGAACAGATCATCTGAGGATCTTACCGAACCAGTTCCTGGGCTCTGCCCCCGGAGACTCGGGGTCTGTTGGACCAGGGTAGGGCCTGAGGATCTGCGTTTCTAACAAGCTTCCTGGAGATGCTGGTGCTGTGTCTGGGAACCACATTTTTTTTTTTTTTAAAAGATTTTATTCATTTATTTGACAGAGAGGAGAGAGATCACAAGTAGGCAGAGAGGCAGGCAGAGAGAGGAGGGGAAGCAGGCTTCCCGCTGAGCAGAGAGCCCGATGCGGGGCTCGATCCCAGGACACAGAGACCATGACCTGAGCCAAAGGCAGAGGCCTTAACCCACTGAGCCAACCAGGAGCCCCTGGGAACCACATTTTGATTAGAAGCAGTCTAGTTGGCTTAAGGTCCTGGGTTGACCTTTGCTGGTAGTGGTGACTACAACCCCAATAAGGGGGCTTCAGTCTGGTTTTCCTCTGCCTGGACTGGGGTCATGGATGTGACAGTGAAGCTACTCCTTGGCACACCCAGCCTGCAAGGGGGCTGCACTTGGTGAGCAGACCGTGGCTCCTGGGGGACTCCAGAGGAGGGAGCGATGACATTGTCCATGGGGCTCAGCGGTGGAGTTGGGCCCTGAAAGGTCTACGAGGATTTTTACAGGGTTGGCCCATGGCTGCATCTGAATGAATGCAGAGACAACAGCTAACCTGGGAGTGCCATGTGGGGAAGTATGGCGCCTCAGAAAGAGCCAGAGAGCAATGTTGGGCCATAAGTCTAGCAGGCAGTTTGGGGACAAGCTTGTGCAGAGTCTCAAAGGTCACCTTAAGGAGTTTGGATTCTGTCTTAGAACTTTGTGCTCTAGGGGCGCCTGAGTGGCTCAGTGGGTTAAAGCCTCTGCCTTCAGCTTGGGCCCTCATCTCAGGGTCCTGGGATCGGGCCCCGCATCGGGCTCTCTGCTCAGTGAGGAGCCTGCTTCCCCCTGCCTCTCTGCCTGCTTGTGATCTCTCTCTCTCTCTCTCTCTGTCAAATAAATAAATAAAATCTTAAAAAAAAGAAAAAGAACTTTGTGCTCTAAGGACGTTTTTAAAAAGTTTTTGTGCCTCACTATACTCACTCTTCTGTTTGTGTGTGCTTTTTTCTCTTTCAGGATTAAGCATGAAAACATTGTTGCCCTGGAGGACATTTACGAAAGCCCAAATCACTTGTACTTGGTCATGCAGCTGTAAGTACCCCGTTTGCCTGAGGAGTGCGGAAGGGGGCCCTGGGGGTGGGGATCGAAAACTCAAAGGAGGGGCCGGTGGCCAGTGAAGGAAACTGAGGTAGCAGGCCACCAAGTGAGCCGTGGGAGTGGGAGCAGGGACCCAGAAGATGCGGGTGTCCTTCTGGACGGCGGGCCGGCTGCAGGAGTCTGCAGGCCGTGTCGGGTCTGTCTCTGTAGCTGCTGCCCGGACCGATGGTCTCTTGTCCTCACCCCGGAGCTCGCTGCTGCCATCACAGGGCCCCTCCCCTTGGGAGGTCTCTTTTGCTTTTTTGTGCACGAGGTCCACATGTTGCTTCCTGAAAACACTTCCGTGGGCCCACTGCGAGGACACTGCGCTCCCGTCTCTAGGAGAAACTCCTACCTTGTCTTCATTTCGAGGGATGCCGGGGGAGGACAGCAGATGGTAGCTGTGGGCTCTGCCCTTCCAGCTTCTCTGCGGCACACAAACGCACATGGCACTGAACTAGAACTCGTGCCAGGCGTGAGACAAGTCTAGTTGGGTCAGACCGTGACCCCGTCACCCCCAGCAGATGATTTCTGCATTCCAGTAACGCTGGGGGTTACCAGAGGAGGGAGGAAATAAGAAAGCTGAATATTCAGGTGGTTGACCTGAACATGTAAGACACATGTAAATGTAACACGTAAACTGTTAAATGAAATTACCCTCCCCTTCCCACTAGTAGGTTGTTTTTGGGGTTTTGTATTGGTTTTTGTTTGTTTGTTTTGTTTTGTTTTGTTTTGTTTTGCATGAGCATTTTTATAGGACATTTTTGTACGAACATTTATAGAAGTATCCAGATTGGAAGCATGTGGATGATTTCGCTCCATCAAGGGACTGTCTTAGGTGGTAACCGATGTAGGAAAATGTTGGGGTTCAAAGACAACAGCCAGGAAGGAATTCTTGAGATGTCTTCAGGGCAGAAAGCACTGAATAGGAGCCCTTGGGTGGAAAGAGCTGCCCTAGGATTTCGAGGGTGACTCATTATATACTTTCAAGCTGGGAGCAGGTTAGGGGCAGCACAAGCCTCCAAGGTATTTTGGAAACAAGGATTCTAGGGTCCTGAGGGACTGGCTATTGTTAGGAAAAGGTCATTTATGACTGTTTAGTTGAAACTCAGTCATAATACTCTTCAGATGTCTATCAGTGGCCATATGCTTGGAGAATGATTGCCAACATACATCTTTGGGGGCATAAAGGAAGTTTCCAAAGGAATTTTTATATGTTAAAGTAGACTTCCAGGATCCTGGGGGGTTGGGCTAAGATTGCCTCTTGCCCTAAGCAAAGTATTAATATCCAGGCAGCTGAGTTCCTAGAGGAAGGTCACTGCCTGTTCTAAGGACTTGTCAAAGGCCTGTGTATAGTAAGGAAATACATTTTTTTTTCTTTTGCTTTGTTTCCCACATCAGTGACCAGTTTTATACCTTTGGGTGTCAGTGTCACCCACGAGACTGGTAGTTTAAGCAGCTTTGACTGCTGGTTCTCATTGATTCCCGATTACCTAAATGCCATCTTTCCTGGTCCCTTGCTATACTCTTTGTTTGATAATTTGCCACACTCTGGTTCTTCCTTGAGAGCAGTAGCTCTCCCTAGAAGCTCATGTGACTTTGTTTTATATAGTGTTAAAAAACAAAATTCAACCGAGTAAATATGAAGATCTAGTTGGCTTTATTAAGTGATTCATGAGTTGGGCAAGCCTCCCATCTAGCAAGTAGAGAGCTCCACAGAGCTAAACAAAAAGGTTTTTAAAGGCAAAGAGAGAGCGTTGAAAAAGGAAAAAAAAAAACCAAGCAATTTATTAGCGAGGAATGCATTGTTTAGGCAAGGTTGCCCTCCTAAAGGGAATAGAAAAGGTCTATCAGTAAATTTCCTTACATTGACCAGGAAATTCTATATTGCCTGATTAAAAATTACATTCCTAAAAAAAATAATAAAAATAAAAATTACATTCCTGGGGGATTGAAATTGCCGTTAGATTATGTATTAAGTCTTGGTTTATTGACTTGGGGCCTTACGCTGGGTGGTTCCTTTTGGGGGCTGTGGTTTTCTTTTTAACAATAGAGTCTCCTCCCAAAGAAGCAGTTGAACCTCTTTCTCAGCAAATATTGACTTCCCAGTAGGGAGGAATATGACATTTTAATGACAAGAAAAAGCCCCATAGAATGTCAATAGTATATTTAAATATGTGGTTTTTATTGGTGATGCAAAAAAAAAAAAAAAAGCTTTAGTACTTGAATTCAGGCTATATGTATTCATTTGCTTTAAGTTCTCTGTTTATGGATGTGTCACTAAATAAGTCAGTTGAAATCATCCCTGTTATGTAAATCTCAGCTCTTGCCTCTTACTAGCTGGGTGAATTGGGGCAAATAACTGGGCCTCTCTGAGTATCAGTTTCCTTTATGGAAAAAAAGAATAATATTGACATCATCATCATGATAATATTTACATTAGAAGGTTATAGTGAGTACTGAATGGGAAAAATATATAAAAAATAAAAATGTATTAAAAATAAAGAGTGCCACAAATAGCAGATTCTATTCAATACAGACTGTTTCTTTATGGACATCTGTCTCGTTTCATCAGTATCTCTGCAGATGGTCTTTCATTTTGTGAGATGAAGTTCAAGTAGATCTAATTCTAACTTTCTAAGCATCTTGACTGTATCCTTACCAGCATCAGTTTATGTACAGGTAGGTCAGCATGACAGCATGAAAGCATCTGGAATGAGATGAACCTGGGGACAAAGTTTGGAAGTCTTCCTGGGACACAGCTGTCCCCATCCCTTTCCTGAGCTTTTCTATCAGAGATTTATCCTCTTTTTCACAATTATCCTAAAACCTCCTCTATGTGGATCACATTCGTTCAGAATTTGTAATAACCCAGAGGAGTTGGGCTAGAATTAACTCTTGGGTTACCATATGAGGTTTGTGAGGCAAGGTAGTGACAGAATCCAGATCTAGAGGCAAGGAATGTGTAAAATGTTTCAAGAGACCACGATTTACGTGCATCCTTGAGAAATTTAGGGGTGCTATTTACACAAACGTTGGATTTGCTATTTTCCAGCTGTTAACTTGTGTATAAGTTCTTTCTCCAATGGTTCTCATTCCTTTTTTTAAAAATCAGCTTTGTCGAGGTATAATTTACATCCAGTTAAATGCCCCCATTTAAAGTGAACAATTCAGTGATGAATGTGAGAGCAAATCATACCGGCCAAACCACTGCCATAATCAAAACAAGAAAATTTCCATCACCACAAAGATCCCTTTAGTCCTTTGATGTGCTCCCTTCCTTACCCCTGATCCTGGAGGCAAGCACTCAGGGTCATTAGAGATGATTTTGCATTTTCTAAAATATGATGTAAATGGAATTATACAGCAGCACACTTCTTGTCTGGCTTATTTCACTCATCGTATTTCCTGACATTCATTCGTGTGGTGGCACAGTCAGTAGTGTGTTCTTTTTCCCTGCCGAGTAGTATTCCGTCATTATAACTAGTCCACATTTCATCCATTTGCTGTTGCTGGACATTTGGATTATTTCCAGTTTGGGGGACATGAACAAAGCGGTTATGAACATTCATGGAGAGCCCTGGTGTGGGTCTGTGCTTGGGTGAAGAGCTAGGAGCAGAATGAGTGGGCCATGGAGTAAGGGTTAGGTTGAGCTTTTTAAAAAACCGTCAGTTTTCCAAAGTGGTTTTACGATTTTCGGTTTTTGTCAACAGTGTATGTAAGTTCTTATTACTGTACATTCCTATCAACACTTCATACTTTGTGTTTTTAACTTTAGCCATTTTAATGAGTGTATAGTCTTATCTTACAGTAGTTTTAATTTGCATTTCCCTGCTGATAATTGATGGTGATCACTTTTTTATATCCTAATGGGCCTTTGGCATATCTTCTTTGGTAAAGTGTCTTCATATCTTTTGCTCACTTTTTATTGGATTGTTTATCATCATATTATTGGGTTGTAAGCATCCTTTATCTGTTCTTTCATCAGATATATGTAATACGAATTTTCCTCTCCTCGCTTTTTTGTTTTCTTAATAGAGCTTTTTTTTTTAAAAAACTAGCTTTCTTGAAATATAATCCACATGCCATACAATTTATGCATTTAAAGTATACAATTCAGTGGTTTTTGTTGTAATCACAGGGTTGAACAGCAATCACACAATCTAATTTTAGAACACTTTATCTTCTAAAAGAGAACAGCCAAAAGCGATCCATACCCATTAGCAGTGACTCATAGTTCTTCCCTCCCCACCCTCTTACTTTCTGTTCCCATGCATTTGCCTGTTCTAGATCATATAATACGTGGTCTTTGGTGACTGTCTTCTTTCACGTTGCTCAGTGTTTTCAGGATTTATCCATGTTGTAGCGTATGTTGATACTTCATTCCCTTTTACGGCCAAATAATACCCCATTATATGGATATATCACATCTTACTTATCCATCCATTGGTTGATGGACATTTAGGTGGTTTATACTTTTCAGCTCTTAATGATAATGATGCTAGACATTTCCATGTACAAATTTTTGTGCGACCGTATGTTTTCCTTTCCCTTGGATGTAAACCGAGGAGTAGAGCAGCTGGGTCAAATGGCAACTCTATGTTGAACATTTTGAGGAACTTCTGACCTGTGTTCCAAAGAGACCATGCCATTTACGATCCCACGAGCAGTATGTCAGGATTCCGTGTCCCCACACCCTCTCCGGGACTTGTTTATTATTTGTCTTTCTGTCGATAGCCATCCTTCTGGGTTCAAAGTGATATCTCATTGCAGTTTTGACTTACATTTCCCTGATGAATAATGTTCATCATCTTTTCATGTGCTTATTGGACACTTGTGTATCTGTTTAAAGAAATATCTATTCAGATGCCTTATGCATTTTTAAATTGGGTTGTTTGCCTTTTGTTTTTGGGCTGTAAGACTTTTTTATATATTCTAATATAAGTCCCTTCTTAGAAATACATTAGAATATTTTCTCTTTTCCTGTGGGTTGTCCTTTTACTTTCTCAGTGGCATTCTCAAAGTTTTTAATATAGGTGATATAGATCAGCTCATTTTTTCTTTTGTCACTTATGCTTTTGGTATCATAGCCAAGAAACCAACACCTAATTCTTCATGGCACTTTTCGAATAGGAAAAGTTTTAGTGGTGATAAAGTTCAACTCATCAATTTATTTATTTTCTCTTATGATTCATGCTTTTTGGGTCCTGTATGAGAAATCTTTGCCTACCCTAAGTTTGCAAATGTTCTTCTAGAGGTTGTATAGTTTTAGTTTTTCCACTTAGGTTTATTGTGAGATAAACTTCAAGTTAATTTTAATGTGTGTTGTGAAATAAGGATGATATTCTCTTATTTTTCCATTGGGAAATCCAATATTCAGCACCATTCGTTAAAAAGAATTTTCTTTTCAATTCCTTGCTTTAGTACTTGCTTCAAAAATCAATTGACCATATAAGGCTGATTTAATTTCTGAACTCATTCTGTTCCATTACTCTATATATCTGCCTTTTTTAAGTACCATACCGTCTCATTTACTATAGTTTTCTAGGAAATCTTGAAATCAGATATCATAGTCCTCTAACTTTGTTATTATTTTCTTTTTCTTTTTTTTTTTTAAGATTTTATTTGTTTATTTGACAGAGAGAGAGATCAGAAGCAGGCAGAGTCAGGCAGAGAGAGAGTGGGAAACAGGCTCCCCGCTGAGCAGAGAGCCCAACGCGGGGCTTGATCCCAGGACCCTGAGATCATGACCTGAGCCAAAGGCAGAGGCTTTAATCCCCTGAGCCACCCAGGCGCCCCATGTTATTATTTTCTTAAAATTGCTTTGGGTATTCTAGGGGTGCCTGGGTGGCTTTAGTTAGTTAAGCGTCTGACTTGATTTCAGCTCAGGTCATGATCTCAGGGTCATGTGATCGCAGGTCATCAAGCCCTGTGCCAGGCTCTGTGCTCAGCCAGGAGTAAAATTCTTTCACTCTGTGTCTCTCTCTGAAATAAATCAATAGATCTTTTTAAAAATTGCTTGGGGTATTCTAGATTGTTTGCATTTTCATATGAATGTCAGAATCAGTTTATCCATCTATCTATCTGTCTCTTTATTTTGCAGAAAGCCTTGTGGGAATTTATTTAGGATTGCATTGGATCTGTGTATGGGTTTGGAACCCATTGACTATTTAAAAAAATCAAGTATTTCGACCAATAAACATGGTCAAACCCTCATTTATTTAGGTCTTTTATTTCTCTTAATGTAGTTCTCAGTGTGTAAGCCTTCTATTTCTTTGTTAAATTTATTCTGAAATAGTTTCTTCTTTTAACTGACTTGATCTGATTGATTTTATTTCTAAATACTTGGGGAGTGTCTAGAATGCAACATTTGGGGGGACTTATTTCACCACATTTGTGCCGGGGAGGTTTTGGGTTTCCTAGGAAACATCATCTTGGGCACTGCTGCTCAGATAGAACAGGAGATACTCAACACCCTAATTTTATTACTTAGCTAATCGCTATTTCGATTCTGAGTACCATAGCATATTTGTTCCTTCGCTGCTACAGCAGAAGAGACTTGATTGTTTGTGGTGGTCTATATTTATGATTTTATTTGGGTTTTTGGAGAATGATCTTTTTTTTCTAGAATGCTAATTTCCGGACCATTCTTCTTTAGATAGTATAAGGTCAGTATGACATTGAGATAAGTTACAGATAAGAAGTCCATTTGTTTAGACTTTATTCCTCATCTGACTTTGGTTGTGGAAGATGAGCCCATATATTTGGAGGACACCCCTCAACCCCTCCCCTTTGAGGTCTAAACCAGAGGATGTAAAATATGCTTCAGGCTGGTACAATTCAAAGGATCTATCAGAATGACTAAAAAATATCATATTCCCTACTGAGTTACATCATATTTTCAGTAAGATTTAAATTTCTATATATGGGTCACTCCCGAATTTTTATCATCAGCCTGGACCCGTCCCCTGAAACCATGCATGTATAGCTAACTCTCTGCTCAAGAGTTCCACTTGGCTGTGGAATAAGCATCACTCACTTACCAGATCCAAAATAAACTCCTGAATTTTACACAAAATCTGCTTCTCCTGCTGTCTAGCTCATCTTAGCAAACAGCAACTCTCTTCTAAGTCGCTTAGGCCAAAAGCCAAAGTCATCCTTGACTCATCTTTCGCTCTTCCGCCCTGCAATCCTATCCATGGGCAGATCCCCTGGTCCCCGCTTGGGACCATCGACAGTCTAACCTCTGTCCCGTCACCTCCACAGCTACGTACCCGATTCAAGCCACCACCATCTGTAAAACTTAGCTTTCTCCCCACAGCTTTTCCCACCGCACTGTTCTTTCTTAGCAAATCAGCCAGACTTTGAAAACTCCCCTGTGCTCCCCATCGCAGGGGAAAAAGACCACGTCCTTAGAGTGACCCCCAGGGTACCGCGGGTCCTGCGCCTCTGGTCACCCATCTGACCTCATCTGGTCTCATGATCTCATTCACCTGCAGCCACACAGGCCTCCTTGCTGGTCCTCACAGATGCGAAATCTGCACCACTGTAGGCCTTTGTCCTTGTATTCTCTCTGCTTGGAATGCTTTCCCTTCAAGAACTTCATGCTCGCCCGGAATGAAGGAAACAATCAGAATTTTGCCAGGAAGCACCTTCTCATTGAGATATTCCCCAGGTCCCCTATATGGGCTACTTCTCCCGCCCCCCATCTCCTGCCACACATCCGCTCCCTCTCCCCTTCCCCAACTTGGTTTTTCTCTATAGCACTCGTCACCCTCGGAAAATTTCTCTTACTTTTGTTCTCTGCTAGAACAGTGCTCCCACGGTATGGTAGGCATTTAATATGTATTTGTTCAGTCAATATAATCACATATAAAAGGGATAATGAGTAACATGTATTCACTCATTTAACCCTTAGAAAAAACTTAAGAGCCACTTAAAAAAATGTTTTATTTATTTATTTGAGAGACTGAGCAAGAGAGAGAGAGCACAGGCGGGAAGAGGGGCCGAAGGAGAGGGAAAAGCAGATTCCTCACTGAGCGGGGAGCCAAATGCAGGGCTCCATCCCAGGAACCTGGGTTCATGATCTGAGCTGAAGGCAGACACTGAACCAACTGAGCCCCCCAGACTCCCCAGGAGCCACTTTTATCCCAATTTTACAAGAAGGACCTGAGTAGAGAGATTGGATCTTTTACCCAGGCCAGCAAGTGACCCAGAAAATGCACTTAGGCAACGTAATACCATCCACTGCTGATATTTTCTAGGAGAAAATCTTGTAGTTAGTACTAATGTGAATAGTTTGGTTTACTTGGAAAAAAATTATTATTTATGATTCAAGAAGTATTTTAAAAGCAGAGCTAACTAGAAAATACCCTGTATTTTGTTATGGTTTGTGAGGGGGAAAAGTTTACTAAGTAATATCACAGGAAATCGCTAAACTAATCTCAGCATGCACAGCAAAGATCATGTTTCTTTCTTAAATTATTTTGTTGATTGATAAAGGAATTGATGAGCATGTTTTACCAATATTATATGTTGCACTACGTATATACCACATAAGATACAAATATTTCTAATATTTCATTTCATGATAGTATTTAGGTGTGTAGAATTTACCTGCTGAGCTGGAAACACTAATAATTAAATGCAATTTCTTTAAAAAATTTTAGATTCCTGCCTAGTCCAAGACATGCAGCTTCCAAGAGAAAAATACGGTTAATCTACCCCGTTGGCATCTGCGTGAAGCTCTTTGAACCATTCCCTGTTTGTGGGGGTTGCCAGTGTTAGCTTCTTGTGGATATTGTATTCATAATTCATACAGTGTGTTCCCAGAAACACTTGTACTTAGAACACAAATTATTACTCCCAATAGAAAGTCTTTTTAAGTAGCCAAGCATAATAATGAAGACAGAAGTGATTCTGCCTACGACACCTTAATTTATTTACATATAAATTTCCAAAATCTTATCTTCGTTCACAACAGACACTAATTGAGAACCTAGGGATAGTGACTTTTGTTTAGTATTAGGTGGGTGGGAAGGGATTGGAGGCAAAGGCAGTCTCTCTAGTGGTTTTCTTTGTGGAGGAGCCATCATAACACACAACCACTGCACCCTTGGGGATTATGCAGGGACCCTGGGTCACAGGGAAGGCTGTGTGGAGGAGATTCCCTTGGGTAGAGGATTATTAGGATAAGCCAAATGACTGTGCTGGGTGTAGGCGGAGTGGGGGCTGTGTTCCAGGCTGAAGGGCTCATACAAAGAGAAGTATTAAGGAGCTCGGGTAGAACATGAGGCATTTACTCTGAAGGGGCCCAGTCTATGAAGGGGTCCGGTCTGTGAGGTGTCTGGTCTCTGAGGGGGTCAGTCTGTGAAGGGGTTCAGTCTGTGAGGGGTTCAGTTGTGAGGGGGTTCAGTTTATGAGGGAGTTCTGTCTCTGAGGGGGTCCTTTCCGTGAGGGGTCTGGTCTCTGAGGGGGTCAGTCTGTGAGGGGCTTCAGTTTGTGAGGGGGTTCAGTTTATGAGAGGTTTCAGTCAGTGAGGGGTCTGGTTTCTGAGGGAGTCTAGTCTATGAGGGGGTTCGGTCCGTGAGGGGGTTCAGTCTCTGAGGAGGTCCATTCTGTGAGGGGGTCCAGTTTTGAGGGCTCCAGTCTCTGAGGGGTCTGGTCTCTGAGGGGTTCCAGTCTGTGAGGAGTTCAGTCTATGAGGGTCCAAAGCATAAGGGTTCCAGTCTGTTGGGGGTGTGTGTCTAGTCTATGAGGGTTTAGTCTGTGGTGGGGTCCAGTCTTGGGAGAGCGGAATTCAGCACTTTGGGCTCTGTTGCTGCTTTTGTCATCCTCCAGGCTAATAATATATGTTGTTATTTTTTTGCCTCCTGCCACTGGACTACCCATTGAGATACAAAGGGCCTTAGAAAGCTGAGAAGGTAAAGAAAAAAGAAAACCAAACAGGGCTTGTAAAAAAAAAATAAAAAATGCCCATGCAGTAATATATTTCTGAGTATATCAGATGACACCTTTTGGTTTGAGATGCTCCTGAACTACAATTCTCTCTGATGACTTACTAAAACAGGCTCTCTACTCAGGCTAAACCAATTTCCTCATGCCCTGCAAATAGGATGTGTGCACTCCAGCCTCAGGTTTGGCGCTCGTGTTTTCCCAGTCTCGACCATGTTCTTTTCACCCTTGTCTGGCATATAGACCCTTTCTTTCCTTTCAGAGTGTCAGAGTAAACCCCTCTCTGTCCCATCCAGGCTCCCAACACTGCCTGTCTTTGTACCAGGAGCACAATCCTGGAGCACAGTACCCCTGCCCCCAGGCCAGCATCGCCATCAGCTAAGTCCTAGCCGACCTTTCCCCGAGGGTGTCTCCCCCACTGGGGCCTCCCCGGGACCCAGAGCATCCTGTATAAACCCCAAAGAATGCAATTGTAGATTTTAATCATTCCCCTCTAAAATGTGAGCTGCACCCTCTGTAATCCCAGAGGCCCTTTCGCTCTTTCCTAAAATTCTGCAACATTTTTGGTCTGCACCGATCATCATACATCATGATAGCCGTTTATTCATTTACTCAGCACGCGCTTGCAGAGCCCTTGCCGTGTGTCTGGCTTCATTAACCGGTGGGGATACGGACATGAGTAATATGGACCACCTTCCCTTATAGAAGAATTACATGGCAGTGGAAGGGGTAGACAATGGACAAACAATTAATAAAATAAGTATTGAGTAGTGACAAAGTCTATTGAGAAAAATAACAAAAGTGAGGGAGAGACGGAATACCAAGGGGTAGGTAGGTGGTTTGCTATTTTATACAAAGTGCTCAGGGGATACCTCGCTGATAACATTTGGACATTTGAGCAGAGACCTGGTGGAAGGGGGTGGGGGGTAAGCCATGGGGCCGGGCCTGACTTCATCGGTGTGTGACCTGTGCAGTCACACACAGCCCCACACTCAGGACGGCCCCATACTTGGGGTTTAATGCTTTGTACTTGCCATCTTAAAATTCTTAATAATATAATTTTTGAATCTGTATTTTGTCAGTGAAGTCCAAGGGGCTCCAGGTTCCACCTCCCGCCAGCTCCCGGGAGAGTTTCTGGGCTGCCCACTCCCCTAGTCGCAGCCAGTGGGGACCTGGGCCCGTGGGCGGGGGGCGGAGGGGGTTGGGTCAGATGCATGAACACAGCTCAGCAGTGTGGGCTGGACCCCCAGGGGCCACGGGGTCTGCACATAGCCTGCAGGCGAGTATCCACATGACCAAGGGAGCCTAACCTTAAACCACAGATTAAAACCCACCATGACAGGTTGAGTGAGAGATAGTACAAAAAGGAAACGTTTTTTTTTTTTCCCCATTTCTTTTGTATAAGGAATGTACATGTTTATTCTGCTCTGGTCCTAGCAGATTGTGTGGCCAGCTGCATGTGACTGTCAGGAAAAGCATCTCTGAGCTGTGTAGCGGCTGGTACTGGATGAGTGTGAGCCCCCACGCCCCTGTGCTGCAGGAAGACGGGGGCCCCCAAGGGGGCCGGGGAGTGGGTGCAGCAGAAGGGCTCTCAGAGGAGTGGAGGACTGTGTGAGTGGGCCCTGAGTTCAGGAGGAGAAATGGTGGTTGTTTCTTAAATTCTACACATGAGCGAGATCATATAGTATTTGTCTTTCTCTGACGGACTTATTTCACTTAGCATAAAACTCTCTAGCTCCATCCATGTCCTTGCAAAAGGCAACATTTCACTCTTATGGCTCAGTAATATTCCATTGTGTATGTATCTCACTTCTTCTTTATCCATCTGTAAATGCTTGGACTCTTGGGCTGGCTTCCATATCTTGCTGTTGTAAATAATGATGCTATAAACATCAGGGGGCGGGGCGTGTATCCCTTTGAATTAGCATTTTTGTATCCGTTGGGTAAATACTCAGTAATGTGATTGCTGGATCATAAGGTAGTTCTGTTATTAACATTTTAAGGAACCTCCATACTCCTTGCCACAATGGCTACACCAGTTTGCATTCCCACCAACAATACGCCAGGGTTTCTTTTTCTCCACGTCTTCACCAATACCTGTTGTTTCTCGGGTTGTTGATGTTAACCATTCTGACAGGTAGGAAGAGATATCTCATTGTTGTTATGATTTGCATTTTCCTGATGATGAATGATGATGAGCATCTTTTCATATGTCTCTTGGCCATCTGGATGTCTGCTTTGGAGAAATGTCTCTTCCATTTTTTAATTGCATTATTTGGTTTTGGGGTTTTGAGTTGTAGAAGTTCTTTATATATCTTAGGTACTAACCCTCTATCTGACGTATCATTGGCAAATATCTTCTCCCATTCCATAGGCTGCCTTTTAGTTTTGTCGATTGTTTTCCTCACTGTGAAGAAGCTTTTTTAATTTTTATTTTGATGAGTCCGAAGTTTATTTTTTGCTTTTGTTTCCCTTGTTTCAGGAGATGTATCTAGAAAGAAGTTGCTATGGCTGATTTCAGAGAGGGTACTGCCTGTGTTCTCTTCTAGGATTTTTATGGTTTCTGGTCTCACAGTGAGGCCTTTAATCCATTCTGAATTTATTTTTATATATGGTGTCAGAAAGTGGTCCAGTTTTCCCAACACAATTTGTGGAAGAGCCTGTCTTTTTCCCATTGCATATTCTTTCTGGCTTTGTCAAAGATTAATTGACCATACAATTTTAGGCTCCTTTCTGGGTTTTCTCTTCTGAGTTATTGATCAGAAGGTATCACCTGTATTGTGCCAGTACCACACTGTTTTGATTACTACAGCTTTGTACATAACTTGAAGTCCAGAATTATGATGGCTACAGCTTCACTTTGCTTTTTCAAGATTGCTTTTGCTCTTCGTGGTCTTTTGTGGTTCCAGACAACTTTTAGGATTTTTCGTTGTAGTTCTGTGAAAAATGCTGTTGGTATTTTGATGGGGATTGCATTAGATGTGTAGATTGCTTTGGGTAGTATAGGCATTTTAACAATATTTGTTTTTCCAGTCCAAGAGCATGGAAATCATCTAATCCAATCCCAACTTCAGTCCTTTTGAGAAGATCACTGCCCCTTCATTAGAATCATGGAAATGCAAATGTTTTTCACTGTGTCATCAGGAAAGGTGGGATTATTAGGTGTAAACCCCTTCATGTTCCCATGTGGGACATGATGTCAGGCATCTAAAAGGAGATTTAAGGGAGATCTCAAAGGGATTAATTAAGAAATTTATTTAGGAATGCTGTACAATGGGAAGAGCATTGGACAAAGGTCACAATCTGTGAGTTCCAGGCTCCTTTCTGCCTGTGATGGGCTCTGTGACAGCTTAGCATCTGGCCTCCCTGGGCCACCTATAACGTGGAGGGGTTCTCACTGTTGTTTGTGCATTTGTTGAAGACAAGCTTATGGCCTCTGGTCTAAAATCCCATGGTCTTGTATTTCTTTTGCTGCTCCCCATCTTCTCAGTGTAAGTCCCCCCGGCACGAGCACAGATGTTAGAAATCTGTTGGGTTTTCTGCGTTTGCTGGCTAAGTATCTCCATTTCCCAAGATGATATTTCTAAAACCACGTCTTATCTCTCCGAATCCATGCTTTATAAATAAGACATGTCACTGCTGAAGCTGGCTTGGCAGCCCTGATGAATGGATGCAATTTGCTCTCTCACACGGTGGGAATGGGGTGACCCCGGAACGGCTGGGCTGCAGAGGGGCTCTCGGGTTCCTGTTTCGAAGCAGGCATTTAGAATCCTGATGGATCCTCCGATGCCACCTCCAGATGATTAATCATACATCTGGAAGAAAAAAATCCTTGCTTCCTTGGTAGCCCAGGCTCTCATGCTCTGCTCCGGCCAGCCTCCGTTGCTCCTCTCCTGCCCGTGGCCACGCTCTAGAATGGCATTCCCAGAGCTGCTGCCCCTCTGTTGTCTTAGTCCCCACCACGTCCGCCTGGCTGACGACAACCCCTAATGTCGTCTTTCTTGCCAGTTCTTTGACATTGCTGGTAACCCCCAACCCGGCGAGGGCTTCCCGACCCAGGCTCACCCCTCCAATGGCCACTGGCACTCGCCGACAAGTATCCAACGCCCCTGTGCCCGTGGCATCTGCCCTGAAAATGCCAAACTGGACATCAGTGCTGCTTCCTGCCTCCTCTGCTCCTGCGCAGGGCTGCGGGGTGCACGGGTTGTAGCTGCTAAAATTAGATGGTGCTCCTCCCAGAGAGAGTGTCCCATTGTATTCCCTCTGTGATAACCGCTTGTCTCAGTCCTCAGTGTCACTCAGCTCCCCTGTCCCATGCTTCTGGTTACAGTCTTCCTCCATTCTCTCATATTCCGTATATTCCAGATACAAGAACTGATTATTCTTATAAACTACCTGCTCCATCAGTTGCATATTTGAACTCTATGAGCCTTTGAGGGACGTACTTTGTAAATCAATGTAAGTACACTAAATAGTATCACACTTCTTTGTAAATAAATTCCCCATATCTTGGTGGCATTGGTTCAAAGACAGTTGGAAATTTTGAATCAAAGGATTCCATGAGCGAAGTGCGAAAAACAGCGACTTTTGAAGCTTTTAGTAAATTGCAATTATTGAAAATAACTCTTGAAAGATGCTGCTGTGAAAGAAAAAAAAAAAGAAGTTGCACAAATTAGGTGATGAGAGATTGATAGTGTATGAGAGTTAGTTTGAAATTCTGGAATTGTGCTTTGGAATAACTCAATCTGTGGGAAGTGTCTTGGTTGGAACTCCTATTTTTAATTGGATAATTTTATATCTGTACCACAAGGAATGAAATTGGGAAGGCTGATTATTTTGTAGCATCCAAATTTGGAGCAGCATTTAAAGAACCATTAATAGGGACAGTTTCTGTGACAAGGTTTATCTTCTAAGAATATTAATCCAAGAAAGGTATTATTTGTTGAAGGAAGGTAGCAAAATGACAGTACCCGTAAAAAAAAAAATCAGGGCTGGAATATTTATACATTTTGATTAAAAATGTGCATTTTGAATGTGTCTGTTTAACAAGGTTATAGGTAGTAGAGCACTTGAAGTATTTTCCAAGTTAAAACATTGTGGTCATTAGAAAAGAATTTGCTGAGCTCCTGACAGATTCAAATTTAGTGATCGTAAAATATAACCGTGAAGATGATTGTAAGACGATTATAAGCAATCTTATGAAAAATTGCAAAATAATAAATCTACTTTGGAACAAAGAGCTTTCTCCAGATATGCATGTAGAGACAGATGTGAGTAAAGATTAATTAAATCTGTGAATACATCCAAGAGTAATTTTTATGCTGTGATTATTTTCTGATATTCAGACAATGAACAGAAAGAAGTTAAAAAAAATTTTTAATGTACATGGATATAGGTCATTTTAACATTTTTGGAGATAATTTTGCTTTAAAAAAAATTGTTCAACCGAATTCCTCTTACGGGTCAGCCCATAGGTAAAAATTTCAGACATCATATGGTTTTATTCATTCTTAAGATGGACTGCTTGGTTACTAAATTATACAGCAGTTCTGTCTGTGATGCTCTTTCTAACCTGCCGTCTCTCTGGGAGCAAAGCCCATCTTCCTGGCTGTTTTGCCCGGGCCCACACGATACCGTGATTGTATCGTGTTCTTTCTGCTCTTCTTTGCTCATATGTGTCTCATCTGACTAAGCTCCTTGAGAACAGTATCGTTGTCTTACTATTTTTGCATCCTCAGCATCCAGCCCAATGCCTGGAACGTAATAGATCTGTCATCATGTTTAGTAAGTAAATGAATTTAGGGATCTAGGGTTTTTTGTTTTTTGTTATCTTTTGCTTTTTTGGTAGAGCTCCCTAATTAACCTCTCAGGAAACATTCGTATTCAACATTACACCTTTCTTTTCATTACCCCTGGGATAACCATTTATTCAGAGCCCTGGTGATGAAGCAAACGAGACGAAGGTATTTCAGGGCACCTAAACCCGATACTTCATTCATAAAGGATGCACAGGTGGGCTGTCACAGGGGTGAGGTCGCATCGCATACACATGTGGCATCTGATACCTTTAAAACAAGTAAATTAGGCGATAAGGAGGACAGGATGTTAAGGAAGGGCAATTTCTTGTCTGTGAAGGGAATGATGCACCAGATACCCTTAGTACACACATGGTGGAGCCCAGGGGCCCATCGGTGTGGCTTCCAGCAACTCAGAGATCTCCTGGGCAGGGACTCAGCCACAGCAGGAAGTTTGTGGCATCTCGGTATTTTAAGAAGCTGTTGCTCCTCCTGGGAGAGTGGAGTACTTTGAGTTAGCAGGGGCTTTCGATGGATCGGTGACCTCCCACTGCCTCTTTGGGGAGTCAGATGGGCTGGGGGAAAGGGGAGAAATGGTCTTGGGTCAGACATGGGGTCAGTGCATTAGAAAAGCAAATATCTCAGGAGCAGTCCCAGCCCAGGGTATTTCCCATTGATTGATGCCAAGTTCTTTGGAAGAAAGGACTCCAGCCATTTTAAGTTATGAGTCCTTGGTAAGGGTCCTTGAGGAAGGGGACTGAATTTTTAAAAGACATCCCCTAAGTATAGTAGGAGATCACTGAGTCATGTGTCTAAATTAAAAAATGCAAGTAATGGGATTATTCTAAAAATTTTTTTTCAAGATGTATTTATTTGAGAGAGAGAACACATGTCTGTGAGCAGAGGGAGGGACAGAGGGAGAGGGAGAAGCTGGCTGAGCAGAGAACATGATACAGGGCTTGATCACAGGACCCTGGGATTATGACCTGAGCCAAAGGCAGATGCTTAACCTACTGAGTCACCCAGGTGCCCCTAAAATATTTTTTGAGCAACTGCTTACTTAAAAAAACATCACATCATTGTATGGATCAAACAACTTCCTATAGCCATGAAATGTAAAGATAATGTGATGGTCTGTCAGCCTCTTGTGTAAATATACGTATTATACATACCCCTGGTAATCCCTATAACAAAAAAAAAGAGAGAAAATATCCAGAAGATGGTGGGAGTTGGGCAAACTCCCTGCTTTTTATTTATATTTTTGGTGTTAAGATTTCTAAACTCAGGAAATAGAGTTAACCTCGAACAGGTTCCATTTCACTGTAGAAATAGCCAAGACTTTATGTAGAGTGGCTCATAGGAAAGACTCCAGAGCAAAATGGGAACACAGTAGCCGCCTCCTGAGATCCCAGCAAGGTCTGTAACTGTGGGATGTTTTCCAGGGGCTTCTACAGAGCCAAGTCTTGTCTTCCAAAGGTTGTGTAAAAATAGTCATTTCTAACACCACAATACCAGAACTGTGACCTTGAGTGTAGACACGTTTGAGCTGAGAGACACACCTGAGTTTTAGCATCTTATACAAGGACTCAGTGTTGAGGGACTGTCCCTCCCATGCTGGAAGAGCCACCAGAAGCCAGCAATAAGTACAGGATTCCCTTTGCTCAGGCACCTGCCTTCCCATGGACTGGGAAGCTTCTTTCACTGACAGCAGCTTGACCGGTGCCCCTTTCGAAAAAACTGCATTGTTCACCATCTCCAGGAATAGTCCTTCAGCCACTGAATTATGCACATTTTTTAAAAAAATTTATTTATTTATTTGACAGAGAGAGAGAGAGCAAGATCACAAGTAGGCAGAGAGGCAGGCAGAGAGAGGGGGGGAATCAGGGTCCCTGCTGAGCAGGGAGCCCGATGCAGGGCTCGATCCCAGGACCCTGAGATCATGACCCGAGCCAAAGGCAGAGGCTTAACCCACTGAGCCACCCAGGCGCCCGAATTATGCACATTTTTATTCAAAAAAGTCACTCGAGGCCCCTCTGGACAGTGATCTGCTCTCTCCTTGTTCTCAATCATCCTGGGCTTGAGAGGGAGAGAGGGGGTGGCCATTTCGAGTGGCGGAAAGTCACGGAGGGTGGAGGACAGGTGAGTGCCCGGGGACGGAGAGACAGGTGCTGGGAGAACAGGTGAGCGGGCGGTAATGGGAAATTTAGACTCGTCCAGTTTTGCAGGAGGTGATGAGGCTCAGGTAGGGCTCTGCCTCACCTGCTTCAGGTGTATCTCAGGCTGCCCCATCATGCCCCAACTGGACCTCTTGCCCAAGAGCTGCATGTTTCGTTTAGAAAGTGTTTAGAATGGGAAGAAAACCTGTTTTTACTCAATACCCTTTTGTCCAAATAAAATTTCTTATTTTGCCATGTTAAAAAAAAAAAAAGAAAATGCCTTTAAAGAGCCCCCGTCTGTACTTATTCCCAGGGCTCTAAGACTATCTTGTGGAAATTGCCTACTGGGTCTTTAAGAACCGCTGGTTACGAAAGCAGACCGCACCTTTCACTGCCAACTTTGAATGGTAATGATTTCGCTGCCACCAGTAATTCTTACGATGAGAATCGGTGTTCGGGATGACTAACAATTTTCATTGTGCCAGTGTAATCAGAACCCGAGTCTTCCTGTGTGCGGGTGTGATGGAGAGAGCAGAGGCAGCGATGGATGGGTCATATCAGGCTTGACATGGGAAAAGTCTGATATGGTGCATTTCCAGAACAGATTCTTTTTTTTTTTTTTTTTTTTTTTTTAAGATTTTATTTATTTACTTGACAGAGAGGAGAGAGATCACAAGTAGGCAGAGAGGCAGGCAGAGAGAGAAGGGAAAGCAGGCTTCCTACTGAGCAGAGAGCCCGATGCGGGGCTCCATCCCAGGACCCTGAGATCATGACCTGAGCCAAAGGCAGAGGCTTTAACCCACTGAGCCACCCAGGTTCCCCCAGAACAGATTCATTTTTAATATCAGCCTTTGCTCTGAGCCCTTAATGATTTGGGTCTTTAATTATCTCACTGAGCAATTTATGTTGATTCAAGATCACCCATTCTCTCTGATTTATTGATTCTGTGCTCAGAAAAAAAATAATTCACAGTCTGTTTTGACAAAGAGCCTTTTCACACGATGCCTCCTGTGTGCTGTGCCCCAACGACTTTGTGCCAGGAATCTTTACATCTGCTCTCTCCCCACTGGGTTTTACACTCGTGATAGATTCAAGTTGCTGTTTAATTTTTATTACGACTTTAATATATGACTGTAGAACCTCCCTGAGTTTATGAGCTTCTCATTTTGTTGCGATGTAAACTGGTGGAAGGGTGGTCAGGAAGGGTGGCTAAATCCGAGCAGGATGATATTTTCTCGTGACCAAATCCCTAAGCTAAACCGAAGGCCCCTGGGTGCACGGTGTAGGCGTGTCTGAACCCAAGGGCACAGAGGCACTGGGCTGGGGACAGGAGGCGACATTTGCCACAATGCACACAAGAGAGCCATTGGCTGGAATGAAGGCCCCTTCTCCCAATTCTGGAGAGCAATAAAAAGGAGGGGAACACGGAGGTAAACAGCTGCCAAGGGCGGCAATAGCAGGGAAGCTTGGCTTTGCCAGCGGAGAGCTCCACGACTCTAACGAGTTCTGCTTCCCTGCCAATTATCCCATGTTCTTCCCTCACAGTTTCTCAGGAACATCACAGCCCGTAAGCCCCAGAACACTGTGTTTCAGTTTGTGTGATCGACTGACTTCCAGAGTGGCCGTAAATACGGTTGATGACTGACCCACCTCCGCGTGGGTCTTTTCAACGGAACTGTAAAGATGAGTTGGAAACAAAGAATCCCCACCCCCCAGAAATGGACGTGATAGCAGGTGGCCATAGAATAAGGTAAATGACAGATGGGTTTCATCCAGACCCTGCTCAGGAAGTGTTCCCGAGGTCTCTCGTTTCTGTTTTCCCAGGTTAGAGAATACCGTCACGGTCCGCGTCCTGTCCTTTTCCACGCTCGCTCTTCGGGGCTGTCTGGTTCCTTCCCGGGCCCACATCTCTCCCGGCCACCATGGGAACAAGTGGCTTATGGCGGTGCCCGTGGGGGTCAGTTGGCGACGCTCCCTGGGGCACGAATGACTGCATCAGAGTGTCACGGCATCTGCTTTCGTCCTAAAGTAAATAATTCATCAAAAGAAGAACAGATACAACCCAGTCACTAATAAATAGCCTTTGTTCTCAAAAATGAATCACAAGGAGAGAGATTGAAAGGAATACAAACAACTCGATAGAATTTGGCGCCTTAATATCACGGTTTTGTTATAATGTTGGCAGTTTTTCCCTCCTGTCTTTGGGTAGAAAACTCATCCAGAGTCCTTGAGATCCACAGGTCAGTGAGGGGGTGTAGGTCTTTCAAGGGCCCAGAATTCCTCTGATTTCCCGGGATGCTCACAGCTCCTGTTTATCCTCAGGTGTCTCTGTAATGAGTTTCTCCTTCCAGGTTTTTTGGAAGGCTGTTTATGCTTCTGAGAAAGGAAGCATAGAGGGCCCTTCTCAGGGGTCCCACATCTGCTCTAGAGGGGGAGAGGGACGTCCCCCTTTGCCTTCCTCCTCCGTGCAACCTGGAGTAAGCGGCAAGAAGGAAGTTATGACTACCCTATGTGACTGCGTCTTTTCACCTAGAAGGGGTCCCTCCCAACTAGTTGAATAACTTACTTGCTTCTCTCCTCCTACCACCCCCTTCCCTTTCAAACACCGCTTAATCTCTATTAACTGGTTAAATATGCTCCTTGACTAAACAAAGTGTACTCTCTAATACCGTATTTCTCCCTTTGGCAGCTTGACAGCCTGCTTCATAAAGAGATTTTGCTTCTCTTGCCCTTCACCCGAAATTTAAAATCCATTTGAACAGAAAACCCACTTAAATGCGTGTATAAAGTAGTTTTTTCACCAAAGTGTGGATATTAGGTATTGGCTTGAACCGAGCTGAGCCTACTATTTATGACTTAAAAAGTTATATTCAGTGTCTCCTTATATTCAGTTTATCATTAAGTGGAAAACAAAATGAGGTTGACATTTGGTCGTTTCATTTTTTTTTTAAAGATTTTATTTATTTATTTGACAGAGAGCCAGAGAGCACAAGCAGAGGGGAGAAGCAGCAGGCGAGGGAGGAGTAGGCTCCCCGCCAAGCAGGGAGCCCGATGCAGGACTGGATCCCAGGATCCCGGGATCATGACCTGAGCTGAAGGCAGACGCTTACCCAAAAGCACACACTTAACCTACTGAGCCAGCCAGGCGCCCCGGTCATTTCTTTTGATTGTTCATTCTGATTCACAATTTCATTGCAAATATTCAAAGTGCATAAGACACATTAACATACGGAATCACTCCAATGTGCGGAGATCATGGATGTGATAGATATTGTTACTGGTTTATGATTTGGTCTTGACGGGAGCCCTGCCCTCTCATCTGAGCACCGTCCTGAGTGCTCAGATAATAGTCCCTGAGCTGGGACTGGTCAGTCCTCTGCTCTCCATATGGACCTGTGAGCCTCGCTCAGGCTTTGCAATGACCTCAAATGCCACGTGGCCACAGACTTGCTAAGAGTCAGGGAGAATTGGCAGACGTGCCCGAGAGCTACCACTTATTGAGCACTTAGCGGGCCAGCCGATGTCCATGCTCTGTTTGTGGCTTGCCTCTTATATTTCAGTGTCTCCCGAAGTCAGCTGCAGTCCCACTCGCTGCTGACCGCAGACCAATAACACTGTTTCACCATGCAACCTGCCACACACGTACGGCTGAACCGCTGGTCCCCAAAATCACAAACAAGGTCTCGACAGACTTCCTCTCCCTTCTCCCCAGATTCTTAAAGACCATCTCTGAGGTGGTGCTTGAGATGGAAGAAGAGCCAAGGTAGGCAGGGCCTTCCAGAAATTGGACTGAGGCACGATCAGCCCGGGGTTGGATGCAGAGCAGCCGGACAGATAGTAAGGCGGGCTAGTACGGGTACGAGCTGGCGTGAGTGTAGGGATTGGAGGACTGGGGACAAAAGGGGTAGGGGACCTGGCCTGGGCCCAGTTCCTCAGGACTGTGATGTCAGCATATGTAGCCATCTAGTCTGTGACTAGAATGAAAGGAGAGGGAGGCCTTGCAGACGCAAACCAACCTTTACATCCCGTGAGTGGAGACGTTGAGATTGCCAGCACCAACAAGGGAATGTGGGTCTGGTCCCCCGCAGCTGTGGGACCACCCCTGGCCTTCCAGCCCAGGTCACTTCGGCTTCTACAACCTACACAGTTGCTCGTAGTGTCACTTTTGATGCCAAAGAGAGATGAGGCAGACCTGGCGGTTCCTATTTTGCTCGTTTTGCTTTAAAAGGCCAAGTTATGTAAACCACACGGTTGAACTATTTTCCTCTGTCACAAAGAGCTGTATGAACAAAGCAGCTGTTTTATTTCACACACGGTTAATTTTATTTCTCCTTCACAGGTATTTCTGTATTTTGAAAATCTTTTCAATTGAGCTGCAAAACTAGCCCATTCAATAATCGGATAATAGAGCATGGCCTCTTTCTTACTGATGGAGCAGAGGTCCTTGGTGCTGAGTGATTGATGTGATGTGTGATATTGGTGCAAGACAAAGGGACAGAGGAGAGAGTTCAGTAAATAGACCTCCTACAATTACCCACACACACACTCACACACACACACACACACAATTTGGTAGATGTTAAAGAAAATGTTTTGGACCGGTGGGAAAGGTAGATTTTTTAAATAAATCATGCCAGTAATTTAGGGGGAAAATTATCTCTACCTTACTAATTCATACAAAATAAACTCTGGTTGAACCAAATATATAATGGTAAAATAGTGAAATAATAAAATACTAAATATCATGCTATCTTTTTATCATGTGTGGTTGCAAAAAATTTCTAAGCTTGACATAAAACCTAAGAAGCCATAACAAATAATATTGAGAGTTTGACTACAGGAGAATAAAAATAAAAGCTCCTTTACAGCTAAAGTAAAAAGAAACATTTAAAAAGTAAAAGGAAACAGGCAAAATATTTGCAAAACAGGTTAACTGACTGAGCTTTAATTTTTGTTAATTAAAATGCAAATCAAAAAGAAAAGTACAAGACATTTAAAGTAGAAAAATGGGAGCTTCTGACTTCTAGAACTGTAAGATAATAAATTTGTGTTAAGTCACTAAAAAATAGATAGATAAATAAATAGAATAAAATAAAATAAAATAGGCAAAGGACTACATAAGCAATTCCAAGAAGAGATCGTCTTTCATTCTTTCAACACACATGGACTGAGTGTCTTCTACTGCTGTAGGTTTTTAGCAGGGCTGGGGATTAGCCGTGAACGGGACAGTGATCCTGCCCTAAGGCGCTTACATTCTAGCAGAGCTAACAGACAGCAAACTGTATGTGAATATATCCACAAGGAAGTAGCACGTATGACAGTGTATTAACCATGTGTCTCTGATGTTGTGACATCTCCGGGACTTGAAAGCCTTGGAGAGACTGCCCCACCCTCGTGAGCCAATTTCCAGAGAGACTCCCTGACTCACCGGTGATCGCGTGTGGCACGCCCACCTGTCTGGAGCCCACAGCCTAACCACCTCCTCCGTGGGATTCTCACACTCAGGAACACTGTTCCTCTCACCCTAATCCCTCAGGGCCAAGTAGCAGACAATTTAAGACAGCCCTTGCTCCCTAGAAATTATTCAGACAGAAATTATTAAAACTAGTCAGTCGTAAACCCCCTTGCCCTGCCTTGCCTATTTCTCCTTGGAAACCACTTCATAAAGGCTCTTGCCCACATTTCTCCCACTCTTTCTGCCTCCCAGCCGACCCCGGTGCTTCCTCACGTGGCCCCACGTGGCGTCACGTGCCTCCTTCTCTTGGAAACCCTCAGTAGCAAGCTGTCTTTTCAGTGCCAATTGTCCCCTGATCTGTCGGCCTCATTTGACTGAATACAATTAAAAACATGTATTTTAAAACAAAGAGTGGCTTGGGGGCACCTGGTGGCTCCGTGGGTTAAGTGTCTGCCTTCAGCTCAGGTCATGATCTCGGGGTCCTGGGATCGAGTCCTGCGTCAGGCTCCCGGCTCCGTGGGGAGTCTGCTTCTCCCTCTCCCTCTGCCTCTCCCCCTGCTTGTGCTCCCTCTCTCTCTCTCTCAAATAAATAGATAAAATCTTTAAAAATAATAATAAATAAAATGAAACAAAGAGTGACTTGGAGTTTCCTTACGTTTGCTAATCAGAGAAGCCTTCTCAGAAGAGGGGACATTGACGTACAGATCTTTAAGACAAGGAGAGGGCTGCTGGGCAAAGAACTGGAGAAAGCATTCTAGGCAGAGGGAGTCACTTCTACAGGGGCCAGTGTGGGATATGTTGGATGCAAATGACAAATAGGAAAAAGGTCTTCTGGCTGGAGAAGAATTAGAGTTGAAGAGAATGTAAGATAGGAAGTCAGAGAGGCCAGCAAGGGCCTGCAGATGAAATCAGCAACATGGCTTTAAAAAAGAAAGAAATGATCACATGGTGAAGATGATAAAGGCTGCTAAGACCCATGGAGTGCGGAGTGCATCGTAACAAGCATTCTTGTGTACTATTTGTGCGATTGGACATTTGTACCATCTTTGTGGAGGACAGTGTGGCCGCATTGCTCAGGATTTTAAATGCACTTACTCTTAAAAGTCTTCTGACGTGAGTGCAGCTGACACATGCTGGTACGTTAGTTTCAATGTAGAGATTTGACAACTGTGTGGGTTACGCTGTACTCCCACAGGTGTAGCTGCCCGCTGTCACCTTACAAGGCTGTCGCAGTGCCATTGGCCGTTTTCCCTGTGCTGCCCCTTTCATCCCCGTGACTTACTCATTCCATCACTAGAGGCCTGGACCTCCCGCTCCCCTTCGCCCATGAGGCCCATCCCCCAACCCCCTTCCCTCCGGCAATCAGTTTGTTCTCTGTAATTATAGGTCTGATTCTGCTTTCGTTTGTTTATTCATTTTTTTTTGCTTTTTAGATTCCATATAAAAGTGAAATCATACAGTGTCAGTCTTATTTTACTTACCATAATACCCTCTAGGTTCATCCATATTGTTGCAAATGGCAAGATCTCATCTTGCCATATATATGTAATCAGATGTAGTGTATATAGATATATATATATAAGGAGATATGAGATATCTATCTCACATCTTCTTTATCTATTCGTCTATTGATGGACACTTAGGTCACTTCCATATCTTGGCCATTGTAAATAATGCTGTAATAAACACAGGGTTGTATACGTCTTCTCAATTTAGTGTTTTGGGGTTTTGGGGGGTAAATTATTGGGTCATATGGTAGTTATATTTTTAATTTGTTGAGGAACCTCTATACTGTTTTCCACAGTGACTGTACCAGTTTAAATTCCCACCGGCAGTGTATGTAGTAGGGTTCCCTTTTCTCCACATCCTCACCAACACTGGGTATTTCTTGTCTTTTTGGTACTGCTCATTGTATTGGTACCGCTCATTGACTATTGTAGGGTGGTACCTCACTCTGGTTCTGATTTTCATTTCCCTGACGATGCGTGAGACTGAGCGTCTTTGTGTGTCCCTGCTGGCCATCTAGACGTCTTAGGAGAAATGCCTATTCAGGTCCCCTGCCCATTTTAGAATTGGATTGTTTATTTTTTGGTGTTGAGTTATATCAGTTTTCATATATAAATGCACATACTCTTAAAACCAGTAATTCCGTATCCGGAAAATTGTCCAACAGATTGATTTATTGCCTCATTTATAATCGCAAAATAAAACAAACAGAAGTGGAAACAACCTATTAATAAGAAACTAGTTAAATAAATCATGGGACATTAAGACAGTGCAGCAATACACAGATGGATATGTGCTGATGTGAAAAATTGTCTACTTTTATTATTCATATGTATTATTTATTTGAATATGTATTTATTGGTCATATGATACACATAGTCTTACACATACATGTACCCTTTTTAGGGGAAAGGGGACATATTATGTGTATTTTGTATTTCACAAGCAATGGTATAGGATGGATACACAGTTAATTTTAAAACAGACACAAAGGGGGCCTGGGTGGCTCATTTGGTTAAGTGTCTGACTGTTGGTTTTGGCTCAGGTCATGATCTCATGATTGTGGGATTGGGCCCCATGTTGAGCTCTATGCGGAATCTGCTTGGGATTCTCTCCCCTCTCTCTCATTCCCCTTCTGTGCCCTTGTGTGTGTGCACTCTCTCTCTCTTCAATAAATAAATCAATAAATAAAATCTTAAAGAAAAACAGCCCATACAACAAGAAACATCTTTGGCTAATGATAGAGAATGGGATGGGGATGGGAGCAACGTCTCTGAACGATTTGAAGCTATTAATATTAGGGGAAATTGCTTGTGAGATATGTGGGAGTTTGCTGTACTATCTTTGCAGTTTTTCTGGAAATCTAAAACTTCTCAATGAAAAAGTATTTAAGGGACACCTAGGGGGTTAAGTGTCCAACCCTTAATTTCAGCTCAGGTCATTGTCTCAGAGTCATGGGATGGAGCCTTGTGTTGGGCTCTGTGCTTAGCAGGAAGTCTGCTTGAGATTCTCTCTCTGCTCCTCCCCCTCTACTTTTGAAAGAAAGAAAGGAAGGAAGGAAGGAAGGAAGGAAGGAAGGAAGGGAGGGAGAGGGAAGAAGAGGAAAGAAAGAAGAGAAGAAAGAAGGAAAGAAAGAAAGAAAGAAAGAAAGAAAGAAAGAAAGAAAGAAAGAAAGAAAGAAAGAAAGAAAGAAAGAAAGGAAGAAAAAGTGTTATGCCCAGATTTTGAAATCCCCGAAGACCACCAGGGAGCCACGTCCAATGCAAAAGCAAAAGAGCCTTTATTTGAGCTAGCTCGAGCTCAGTCTCCCACACTCACCAACGCAGCAGTATGATGTAGAGAAAGAGAGCGAGTTTCGAAAAGCGCCGCAGTTTTATAGGGGCTGGGGCCAATGAGATTGTAACACACGCAGAAAGTTGCATAGTCATGTTAGGCCACACGCAGGTGGCCGATTGAATTACAATTTACCCTATGGTAGCTGTTTGAGCTAGCCTATCACTCTGGTCAGAATTGGTGCGCAAGTTTGGCGGGTAAAAGGCGGGGTTTACATTCTTTGGCGGTTAGG
>CM053611.1:18910733-18936085 GCA_028646535.1 Procyon lotor | reverse complement strand
CGCAGTTTTATAGGGGCTGGGGCCAATGAGATTGTAACACACGCAGAAAGTTGCATAGTCATGTTAGGCCACACGCAGGTGGCCGATTGAATTACAATTTACCCTATGGTAGCTGTTTGAGCTAGCCTATCACTCTGGTCAGAATTGGTGCGCAAGTTTGGCGGGTAAAAGGCGGGGTTTACATTCTTTGGCGGTTAGGGGTTCCGCATTCCTGTTGGCTAACTCTAACTCAAGGGCGGGCTGGGCAATATTCTGACATGGGGGTTATACACAAGATGGAGGGTGTAGCACAAAACGGAGTTAGCCTTGCTCTGCTCTTTCAAAAGAAAGAAAGAAAATTTTTTAAAAAAGTTTATTTAAAAAACAGACCTCCCTCAAAGCTTAAAAATATATAAATCAAAGCATCCACAGAGGTGGTCTTACAATAGTGGGATGATAGGTCATTCATTTTCTTCTCTCTATATAGTTTTATACAGTTACCATGTACCACGCATTATTTGTTTAACTTTTTAAAAAATATTTGGGAGAGTTTTTAAAGTGTAGGGCTGGCTGAGCTAAGGACACGGCTAGTATGTCCTGGACTTTATTCTTCTCTCCTTACCCGCACCCCTCCCCCCCCAATTTCCTTGCCTTCTTTAAAATGTCAGAGAATGGGGTTTTTTAATTTGAAGAAGAAAGAGAAGTTTTGTAATGCCTATGTATGATTCCGGGCTCATCCAATTACAGCATTAGCAACCCAGTTCACCCTGGCTTGAGCAAAAATGTGTTGCTTCACAGTTGAAAGTCAACCAGGATAAAACTTGCTTCTGACACAGTTGGAGTCCAGTCCAGATCTGTTTTCCTCTTTTAGTTCTGCATCCTCTTGGGTTTTTTATTTTTAGGTGGTTTTTCCAGCTGACAGCCCCTTCACCCTCCAGAAAGAACTCTCCTTTTGTCCCCAAAAGTTCCAGCAGAAAGCAGGATAGGCGGTCCCTGAGCCGCCCTCTTCAATAAGGCTCCTGCTGTGGTTTCGTGGTTTCGATTCCTCCCATGGCCCCCAGTAGAGGCACTGAATTCATGCCCAGCTCCAAAATGCAATGGTGTTACCATGCAATCCATGTAACAATGTAGTCGCCTGAAAGATAAAGGAATATTTTATCCCTTTGGAAGTCCTGCCTTACCTTTGACTTAAAAGAAGAGACATGCGGAACTCAAATGTTCGACAGGTTTTTATTTAATAATTGTCCTGGGGTGAAGAAGCTTGAAAATTACTGCTTTAAAATCATCCCGGGAGTCTGACTGCCTGCAGAAATATCCATCCACTTAAGTTATACATTCATATTCATGTTCAACAGTAATTGTCTTAATAGATTAAAATGTCATGCCCTAAAAGCTGTCGTTTACTGACTAACTTCTACTTATAATTCTTGATGTTCTTCTTCATTATGTTCGGAAACAGAAGGATTTTCTACGCAGTAGGACAAGTAGTTCTAGTGATCAATTTCAAATTTCTTGCCCTTCTAGGAAAATGGGACTTTCAAAGAAAACAATTTATGAAACTGTGTTAGTTTTATGTAAATGCATGCGTCGGGGTTGGAAATGGTTCCATTTTGTCAGTCTTGTTTGATGTTCCAGGATATTTACCACCTAGATCCTTCTAAAGTGGATCAGAATTCCCAGCTAAGCAGTTGGTTTGTCTTGTCACCGACCTTAGGAAAAAGAAATGATACCGAATTCAATATAATTTATAGTTAAAAAGCAGGTTACCTCAGGGGCCACCGTTGAGGTAAAACCCAGAGGTTTTACCTCACTGGTAAAACCCAGAGGGGGGTTGTAGGAATAATTTACCTCAGTTTCACTGAGGTAAAACCCAGAGGGGGGCTGTAGGAATAATTTCCAAATTCACCTAGCATTTAGAGGAAACACTGGATTGAGATTTGGGTTAAATTGTCCTAAAAACTTTCAAAATGGTTCTCAACCTTGCCTCCGCCTGTGAACCAGAACTAGAGGTTGGGATTCCCAGAGCACCAGACAATGTTTCTCTACTGGGACCTGCTGGCTTGTTACTCTGTTGCTAAATGCAACAGGGAAGATTAAGAATCCGGCTTCAACTTTTGCAGTGTGGCCAAGTTTTTTGTGAATGCAGTGATGGTTTTAAAAATCAAGGACAAGGGAAAGACCCTTGACACCAACGCACTTCCGGTGTCTCCACCGATGTTTCCTGAGCCACTCTGAGTCCGGTCTGGATTTGGGCCAGGCCTTGCTCAGGGTTTGGAAAAGAGGCAATGGGCTGTGTGTGTTTTAGCAGCCACAAGACGTGAAAGGTCAGTGGGCTGTGTAGGGAGTTCCCAGGAAGTGGCCTTGGTAGTTTCCCAAACTACTAAATCTTCGTGAAGTCTGTTCAGTTTACTTGGCAAGGGTTGTTTGTTTGACGGCAAAGCTTGTTTGGCCTTGGGACGACTGCTATTTATTGAAATTGTGATACTAGTTTTCTCAAGGTATTTACTCTGTGAATACCACTCTATTGTCAGGCCCGATACAGTTTTTAAGTATGCTTAAATTGCAAGAACATGTTTGTGAAGGCCTTTAGCATGATGTGTGATGTGTAGTAAATGCCCCAGCAGCTTACATACTGGCATTCTCAGACTTCAGAAGTCACCACGAGCACGGGACTAGCAAATCCTGAGCCATTGCTCCTAAGAGGGGAACTAGGGTTAGGTGCCTGTGAGCCTCGGGTCACAACTTTGTCACCTGCCAGTCAGTATGTAACATTTATTGGTGTTTCTGTTTAATATGTATTATCGATTCATTGCCATTGAACTCACAGCCAGTGTAGACCACAGCTTGGGCATGAACAAAGCTTATCTAGCACATGTATTTTTGCCGGAGAACATCCCAGCCTTCTCGCAATCGGGAACGCTAGGCAGCATTTCCGTACTGTGACTGGGAGCCGTTTTACTTACTTACTTACTTATTTATTTACTTATTTATTTTTTAATTTTTTTAAAGATTTTATTTATTTGAGAGAGAGAGAGATCACAAGCAGGGGGAGCAGCAGGCAGAGAGAGAGAAGGGGAAGCAGGCTCCCCGCTGAGCAGAGAACCCGATGCGGGGCTCGATCCCAGGACCCCGAGATCACGACCCAAGCCGAAGGCAGAGGCTTTAACCCACTGAGCCACCCAGGTGCCCCTATTTTTAAAGATTTTATTTATTTATTTGACACAGAGAGAGAGAGAGAGTGGGTGTGCGCGCACGAGCACACAAGCATGGGGAGTGGCGGGCAGAGGGAGAGGGAGAAGCAGGCTCCTCGCAAAGCAGGGGGGAGCCAATCTCAGGATCCTGGGATCATGGCTTGAGCTAAAGGCAGATGGTTAACCAACTGAGCCCCCTTGGGAGCCGTTTGAAAGAACAACATCACCAACAAAAAGGACTGGCAGGAGATCGACTTCACAAAGGAACTTATTTACAGTAGGAGGACTGAAATGGGATGGCAAAGCGTCGCCTTGTGTGACCCACGCGGGACTCCTGTGAGTTGGAATTCAGATGCCTCCCCTCTGCTCATGCCCCCCATGACCACAAGAGTGCTACCAGCATTGATTTTGCTGTCACAAAGAGATTTTAGCAACTAGGTGAATTTGCAAGTATGGAATCCACAAATAGTGAGGACTGGCTGTGCTTGCATTTTCATTTAGTTTACTATGTATCTTTCTCTACAAATTTGTAAAGCATAAAAATTAGGCATTTCCCCTTCTGAGAGCAGCACAAATCCAGATCAGAGCTAGAGGCTAGTAAGGGCCGCGGAAACACAGGAAGTACCTCTGTGTCAAGGGTCTTTCCCTTGTCTTTGATTTTTAAAACCATCCATCGCATTCTCCAAAAACTTAGCAACACTGCAGAAATTGAACCCAGATTCCTATACTTAATCTCCCCTGTTTTCCATTTAGCAACAGGGTTGCAAGGTAGCAGGTCAAAGTAGAGAGACATTTTATAGTGCCTAGAGACTCCTACTAAATTCTAGCTCTGCCTCTAGTCTGGTTCTTGAACATACGAAAGAAAGAACCATTTTGAGAGTTTTTAGGACAATTTAACCCAAATCTGATTTCAATCTGTTTTTCTCAAATCCAGGTGAATCTGTGCATTATTTCTGGATAAATCCGGGCTTTCCCTTACACTGCCCCTAGCTTAGCCTTTTTTTTTTAACTATAAATTATATTGGATTCAGTATTGTTATGTACCTTGGGTATGATTGACAATGCGTTTTTATTTAAAAGCTGACATTTCAGTTCTGTAGTGGCTGTAGCTTATTCTTTAGTGAGCAAAGAATTTTCGCTTCCGATGGCTTATTCACTAGAATTGTAAAACTAAAGTGATTTGCAAAAAAAATGCAAGACAAAACAAACCAAACCCCACCCAAAATAAAAAACCTGCACAAAGTTTTTAACTTAAAAAATTAATCGATTGCAATTCATTGTCATCATTTCCCTATTTTTAAGTACACACGTCACAGGCTTCAGGCTTCTTCCAGTATGAGCCGGGCTGGGGATCAGGAGAGGGACAGAAGCTGTGTGGATTCTTTCTGGCCGGCTAGGTGGCCTCTTCTGTGTCAGTCCCAGTTTATTTAAGGTAGTGACGTTCTTAAGTGACATCTCTGTGATGAACCACCTGTGCTTTGCGCTCTAAAATGTTTCTTAAACATCCCTCTTCCCGTGAACCTCTGGTCATTCCCCAGTATTTACTCTAGGAGCCTCGTATAAATTCAGGCAGTTTTCTTTTTCTCCAAAACACACGGTGCATGCTCACTTGCCCCTAGAAAGGAAATCTCGACATCTTTGCTGCCGGAGGGGATAAAGCCCAGATCTTAGGGGCGACATAGGAGAGAAGCACATTTCTCATTGCTGTGACGGGCGATAGGGAGCCTGGCTGGTAGGTAGCCAGGGGTTCTCTTCCAACTGCCATTCACACTCACAGGCAGGCAGAGACTCAGAGATGTGGAGACGCAGCCAGCAGCAGGGAAAAGAAAACGAGTAGATCATCCAGCAGGAGGTTTTTATGGGGCCTAGAAACAGTGCGCGTCGCTTCTCCCGCATTCGTGCTGGGCCTCATTCGTGCGGCTCCCCGTAGATACGACAAGGTGGGGGCTGGAATCGTGGGTCCAGGCAGCCTCCTCCCGGCTGCAGTGCTGGGCACCGTGGGAGGGGAGCTCGCTGTCCCTGGAGCACAGCAGGAGACCGTGGAGGGAGGGGGATGCCGCCCTTGGTGCAGCCCAGTGAGATGATAGGAGAGCCCATGCCAACATCGAGGAGGCGAGGCCGTTGGCCATGTTTCAATCAAATCGTCCCCACGCTCCAGCTGAGCCCTGATTAGTGCCCGCCTCTAAAGTAGAGAAGCCTGGTCTCCATTTCAATTTCAGGCAAATCTGGTACAGGGCGTGGGAATCCAGTTTGGACACTCTCTGGAGCTCCTGGAAGACAGGCTCCCTCTGGGCCTCCTACAGAAAAGGCACTCAGTGCATGCAAGCTAGGCACACAGAAGGCCGGCTGATGTGTCCCGGGCCCCTCTGTGGGCCAGAGCCTGTGCTGAGCCCTGCCCATCTTTATCTCGTCGAACCTCTAAATCATCGTGACGAGGCAGCTTCTGTTAGTATGACCCCGATTTTAGAGCAGAGGAAGTCGTGTGCACCAAGGCAAGTAACTTGCTCACAGCATGTAGCCTAGAAATAGCAGAGCTAGGATTTGAGCCCAGACCCCCGCCCCTTGTGGAGGGTGGGGGATGGTGGAGCGCTGGGAATGAATGACAGTGACATATTGTCCCTCTTTGGTGCTACCGCAGGGGCTTCACATAGCGTGCTCCACAGTGACAGAAGATTATTGAATTGCATTATTTTAGATCCCTACCAGGAAGGCACTGTTGTTCCTTCTAGATCACGAGGCCAGAGACTAGGACTAAGGGTAACTTTACGGTTATACAGTCCCTACTTTAAGGACAGAGAAACTGAGGCTACGCAGTAGGTCAGAGTTGTCTCTCAAAAATTTTAATTTGATTTCTGGAGTTCCTTCTAAGAAATAGCTTATCACCATCAAGAAGATAACTAGTTGCTGGGGCGCCTGGTTGGCTCAGTGGGTTAAAGCCTCTGCTTTCGGCTCAGGTCATGATCTCAGGGCCCTGGGATCGAGCCTCACATCAGGCTCTCTGCTCAGCAGGGAGCTTGCTTCCCCCTCTCTCTGCCTGCCTTTGCCTACTTGTGATCTCTCTCTCTCTGTTCAATAAATAAATAAATTTTTTAAAAAAAAAGATAACTAGTTGTGATATAAACGTGAGATTTTCCTGCAGTTTAGCCATTTTTATTTTATTTTTATTTTATTTTAATTTTTTAGAGCGTTCACACGTATGTGGGGGAATCAGAGGGAAAGAGAGAGAATATTAAGCGGGCTGCCTGCTTAGCACAGAGCCAGAGGCAGGGCTCGATCTCGTGACCCTGAAACCATGACCTGAGCTGAAATCAAGAGTCCGATGCTTAACAGACAGAGCTACCCACATGCTCCCAGATATTTTTAATTAAAAAGAAAAATTTTTTAACACGTGGTGCAATATGAGTTTCAGGTGTTACAATATAGTGTTTCAACAATTCCATACATCACCCAGGGCTCATCATGACAAGTACACCCCTGCAGCCCCAAGTTTAGCCATTTTAAAAAATAAATGTCATTTGGTAAATAGCTGTATGTATGTCTCATAAGGAATTTTAGTCAATACCACTACCTCGATCTTTCCAGAGCCAGGACACAAATAGGGTGCTAATCCTCTTGGACCGATGTGTTCTGCCTCTGAATCAGTCCAGGTGAGGGATATGCTGCCGGGAGTCGGTGTTTCACATGCTGTGAGTGGCAGAGGCTCAGAGGTCCCCATGGCAGGGCTGGGGACCCCCCATGTGGAAGACTCTGGACTGGTGGGTGGTGGGCATCGGGTCCCCAGGTTGTCTTGTCTCCTGATGACTTACGTCAACTGATTAACCCTGTGAGAAAGGCACTCCCAGAGCCCCAACCTGGAAATGATACATATTTAGCTGCTTTGTCCAACAGCAGCCTTTTATACATCGGCCCGGATCCGTTTTCAGCCGAGTTCAAGTTCAGTAAAGGGAACCACTGTCACCAAGTGAGCTCTCCTATTTATCCAAAGGCATACATTCCCTAGATGAATCATCTAGCGTTCGGTACTTGATTCACACTTCCCAGTGAGCCAAAAATAAACCAATATTGTTCCCTGAATTATTTCCCAGCTTTTTTGGAGACACACACACACAGAGAGAGAGAGAGAGAGAGAGAGTGTGTGTGTGTGTGTGTGTGTGTGTGTAGATGTGTGCAGGTAAGTACTTTAACTGTCCCTCCAATTAGTGGTATTAATGAGTTCCTCCAGCAGGCACGTCCACATCTGTGCTGCGTTCATCCCTTTTCAGTCCTTTAAATACAAGTTTAAGAAGTGGACTCATTAGGCAAGGTTAAAAAATAGAACATTATTTATGTAAAACCCCTTGCTGGTACAGTCAGCCGGCCCCCACCATTCATTGCTGGAATATAAACACAAGCTCATTCTCACCATCACATTATTGTCCTCTTAGTCTTGTATGAACCACCGAGTGATAATAGCTAAGGACAGATGAGAATATGGGCAGGGTGCCGTCCATAGACCCCGCGTCCTGCCGTCGGGGTTTTGAGTTAAGACCTTTGTCGGCCATAGACAGTCCTCCCAAAAGAGGTCACATTTTCAAGAGTCCCTCATTTTCTGTATCTGAGGTGCTAACACTCTAAAGAAAGAGAGACTTCCCCGAGAGTGAGTCATCGAGTATCAAAACTGAGGAGAAGTGCGTATGCTGGGTGATTGACAATTTAGGAAATGATCCCTGGGCATGAAATGGCTTCTGTCTAACTTTGTGAACTGGGAGTGAGGGAGGACGTGGCGATGAGTAGATGTAAGCTTTGTTTCTGTCCTTCCTTTCCTTTCCGTCCGATAGAATTCATTTTATGCGTCTCCCGTGGAAAGTCTGCTTGTTAGTGTATATTTATAACACGAGTTAAATATCACTTCTTTCTCTTTTTGCTCTAGTAAATTACTCCCTTGCAGTGGTGGTGGTGGTAGTAATTTGGGTTTCAGAAGCATGAAGTAGGACCTGGTAAAAGTTATTGAACAGAATGAAAATATAGAGGTGGCGGGAAGGTTGTCTCTCAGAGCCGTTTTTGCTGACCACCAGGGATCAGGGATAAGTTAAGGCAGCTGACTTGCGCTCTATTTGATTGGTTGTGTTTGGATACTGTTTAGATTTCTTTATACTCTGGTCTTGACGCGCCACTGGATCCTGCAGCCACCTCGGTGGCTTTCTTCAACTGGTTTTGAAGAAAGAAAACAGAACTGAATAGGCAATAATATGTACCACGCATAGGTAGTGAGGATAAGAAAACGCTGTTTTTTGCACCTTTTGTTTCACTCACCTGGACATGAGGGGTGTGTATAATGTGTGCTGCTTTAGGAAGACCAGCCTGGTCTTCAGTTGTGAGCATGGTGGTCCATTTCCATTTGGGTCACTCCCTCTCTTCGGGGCTCATGCCAAGGGCGGAGACGTAGTTCCTGTCAATCTCACCGAAGTGTGGTGTATGGTATGTGCTGCTCCAAGAACAGTCATCTCACCCTTAGCTGGACTGCCTGCAGGACAAGAACGCTTTTAGGAACCGAACGGTGGGATTAAGGGAAAGCGATCATTAACCAGAAACTCATGCTTTCCCGATTTCAGCAGTAGTTGAACATCTGTATGAGACGTGTTATCATACGTTGGCATCCTTATTTAGCACTTAGTTATACGAAAGTCATTTCATCCTTATCGATTTAGGAAGTTACAGCATAATTATCCTGCAATGAGGAACCAACAGTGCGGCAACGTAGATAGAAAGTGGAAATGATCTGTTTTTCATTCATTCCCTCATTTATTCTTTAATACAAGCATTTTGGGGGAGGATGTGTGCTCTTTATGCGCTGTGTTCCGGCAGCACACAGATGATCGCCTTGGCCCTTGGTCCAGAATCAGAAACGTATATGTAAACCCATAGTGGCAATTCAGGGTGGTTAAGTGCCAGAGTCGTGAGAGAGAGAGAGAGAGAGAGGTGTAAAGTTATCTGGGGTTTTAAAGGAAGAAGAACTAACTGCAGTTTGGGAAGACATTACCCATGACAAAATCATCAAAATAAAACCCAACAGGCAAGTAAGAGTTTTCCAGCTGGAGAAAGGTAGGAGTTAGAGAGGGATGGGAGACATACCCTGACTCCAGAACACAGCCCCAAATCTATTTTGCTTAGTTAGCACTTGATGAGATTTGAGTACCGATTCTCTTTCTCTTCAAATTCGAATTCAGAAAAAAAGTAATTCTGGTTATTCAGAGTACCTGTTAGTGGAAGTCTGGCTAGTTACGGTTTCACTGTACCTTTAGTGTATCAGGAAGCAGGATTATAATAATACATTTTTGTTTTAATTGTATTTATTTAGAGGTTTTTAAAAATTTTTTTGGTATGTTTATTTTGCCTGGGGTAGAAATCAATGTGTGAAATTATTATTTTATTTATGTGTGTATGTATTTATTTATTTATTTGACAGAGAGAGATCACAAGTAGGCAGAGAGGCAGGCAGAGAGAGGGGGGAAGCAGGCTCCCCACTGAGCAGAGAGCCCGATGCGGGGCTCGATCTCGAGACCCTGAGATCATGACCCGAGCCGAAGGCAGAGGCTTTAACCCACTGAGCCACCCAGGTGCCCCCAATGTGTGAAATTATGATTTTGAGTTCTCCCTTACAGATCCAATTTGTCATCTCATATGTTCTTCCCAAGAAGAAGTTAGTGTTTCTTTTAATTTTTTTTTTAAAAGATTTTATTTATTTGAGAGAGCAAAAGTAAAAGAGATCCCAGAGGGAGAGGGGGAAGCAGAGGACTCTGAGATCATGACCTGAGCCGAAGGCAGGTGCCCAACCCACTGAGCAACCCAGGCGCCCCAAATTTAGTGTTTCTTGACAAGGGAAGAGAGCTAGAAAGCCAGATAGAGCGTAGGTAGCAGGGAAGGTGACCAAAGCTGGGAGGAAGCAGACATGTCTGCTGGGCGTGGTCAAAAAAAACATGACAAGAGGTGGGGTGAGCGTCAGGGGAATTCCAAAACCTAGAGGGCAAAGGTCGATACAGTTGCTTCTGCCTTCAGTTTCCTGCCTCTGACCTCTCATGGGTTCCTTATTGTTTGAGTATGATGAGGACAGTTAAGCTTCAGAGGAGTGTGGCCTCCCAGAAACAGCCTGGGTTCTAGAAGCCCTGCTTTTAAAGGCTGGTACTAGAACCTCTTCGAACCTCTGTCCTGAGATGTAAAATCAGCCCTAAACCAACTTCCTTCAAGCCATTGTTTGGCAGAGATTCCTAAGGATTTGTACTGCTTTTAGCACAAAGCCCGGGGCATTGGAGGTGCTCCTTCGATGGTTTTCCTTCCCCCACCCCTCCCCTCACACATAATCCTACATTAGCCTCTCTAGGAATCGTCAAGCCAACTTTGTCACTGCAATGACCAGAGCGCACGTTGTATTTAGTTTGCAAATGCGTGTTGTGTTTCTACAACAGAGTAAATTTCGGAGCAGCACAGAACACAGTCATTTTAGCTTCAGCCTTCAAGACCCACCCCCTAGTTGCATGTGTGACAGTGGGTCTGCCTTCTGCCCATTGTGACTCAGGCTCATGGTCAAGCTGACGGGAAACCCTCCCCCCTCCCCTGGGGAAGCCTGGAGGTTCAGGTTGGGGGGGTGCTTAGATGTGCTTACATGCTGTGTGGTTGGAAGCTAGGGCCTTGGGGGTGGGTAGGGAGGTTAGGTGCAAGAAGCAGCCCTCTAAGTAACTTCAGTTAGAGACTGAAAAAGCCCAGAAGGAATGACCAATGTGCCCTATAGATTTACTTCCCTTCTCTTCTGCCTGATTGCTGATACCAGTCAGACCTCGGCTTAGCATAGCAGTGACCAAGGTAACATCGATGCAAATTGGTTTTTTGTTAAACTCAGCGATACACTTTCATTACTTCTTTCTCCAAAATCTCTGGATGACCTCAGCAAAAGAATTGGGGATCTTTTCTTTGCCCATAATTTAAAAATATCTTGCGTGTCTCTGTATTCTCTAACAGCATGGATTTCCTTGAATCATTTTATGCATATTAACTCGCTAGACAGTTCAGTCGTTAGAGCCTTGCAGACGGGTAGGCTGTTTCCTTCTTTTAATTTTTGTTACATAGTGAGACTCTGTGTAACTTTACTGATCTAGGGTGTTATTAGGTATAAAATATGGGTGACTTGCTTGATGTACTGGAGCATATTTTTTTCTTTTTTTTTAAGACGTTAAATTTATTTATTTCAGAGAGAGCGAGCATGAGCAGGGGGAGGAGCAGAGGGAGAAACAGACTTCCCCGCTGAGCAAGGAGCCCAATGTGGGACTCGATCCCAGGACCCTGGGATCATGACTCGAGTTGAAGGCAGACGCTTAACAACTGAGCCAACCAGCCACTCCGTCCCTCCCCATTCCTATGGGAGTTTCCTAGGCAGCATTAGCCCCCAGATATTTGATATTTGGAAATATATGTCATAGACGACTATATTCTTTATACAACTGCGTACATCCTTTCAAACATCCTTTCAAAACCCTGCTTTGTAAAATTAGATTTGGGCCTTGATGTCCCATGAAGGTGTTGATTTAGGGGAAGGCTTATTAATTGCAGGGAACGAGTGCAACCCATTTTCATGGCCCTAGGATTCCATGAAATACTTAAAGTGAATTCCTCTCCTCCCTTATGTCCTGAAGTAAACCAAACTCTCCCAGGCAGGGGTAAGTGACAACTTGTATCACATAATTAGCTCAGAATATTACAGTTGGAAAAAAGTCTCCAAAGGCCAGAGGTGGCCGGGCCTCTCCCTGTGGCCTCACTGGGGCCCCCTAGTGGCTGCACCAACGGCAGCCTGTGAAGACTTTTCTGGCTATTCAGTGGCATTTATTTCGTTGTCATTCAGGAGCATGGTAAGCTGATAAGAAAAGCTGAGGGATGATTAGTTTTGACACATAGTTGCAATTTGGAAGCTATCCTTAGAGACCCTAGACAGTAGGAAAATATACAGAATTCAGGGAGTTCAAAAAACCAAACCAGCCGCTTCCCAGCTGTGGCCCCTTGTGCAGGTTACTGGGCTCCTGAGCACAGATTTTCAGCTCTGTCAGCTCCTTAGCACCTGCCTTGCCTTGCTCGAGGGACCTAACCTGGCCTCACAGTGTACTCGAATACGGGGCACTCAAGTCAGTGAGCCGGAGACAGCCTTCCAGGTCCCAGGCACCATGGAACAATGGGATAGGCTCAGGTAGGGATGGAAGCTTCGAGAACAGAGGGGTAGTTTGTTGTCAGAAGTGCCTAACTTAGCCTTCCTGGGGGGGGTGATGCCTAAGACCTGGATGCCTGGAAATTGGAACCGAACCCAGATTCAAATCCAGGTCTACGAGTCATTAAGAGATTTGGAAGGTTCGGGAGCCTTAGAGGACGAAAGCGTCTGTAAGAGAGTGGGGAAGCGCTACCTGCAACTGGCCTGATCTCAAGGGGCACTGGGGGTAGGTAGGGGTGTCTGGGGCGGTGTCCCCTCTCAGCAGGTTCCCTAGTGCTGCGTTGCCAAGGGAGTAGTCCTGAGTCTCCAGGGGCGGGGGAGGGGGAGGTGTTTGAGTTGTGGCGGGGGAGGGGAGGGCTATATTGGGAGCCGGTGGCAGCCCAGCACATTGTTAGACCTTCCTCCTGGGTGAGTCACTCTGTCTGGGGGGCGGGTGAAAACCTGATTGTGGAGGCTGGGGAAAGCCCACGTCAAGCCTGGAGCCTCCACAATGATATAAATGGAAAGTAAAACGGAAAAAAAAAAAAAAGTGAGAGTTTGTAGAGATGGAATACATTGTAGCAAAGAAAATTCTTGGCTGAGATAATGTGGGGTGAGCCCTCAGGCCTTTGTTGGAGGCCTGAGTTTTTGTTGTTGCTGGCCAGAAAGGGGCGAGCTGGCCCCACCCCTTTGCCATTGTGGAAACAAAAGGAAAAATGGAAAAAAAAAAGACTTTGAAATGCAATCAAGAGTCTGGGGAGGCAAAGTGAAAGAATGGGGGATATAAAGAATTGAATGCATTCTTAAATCTTCAGGGGATAAAAATATCCAGAATGGAGGCTAAGAGTCTGCTAACTCGGAAACAGCAAGATTTCCTTTAGGAGCTGCAGGATTGGGCCATTCCGTGTCCCACCCAGACCAGCAGCCAAGAGAATATCCATGTTAGCCACTGCCTTGGGAGGACATGAGAAGAATTTATGATTCAGTCAGTTTCAAAATAGTTCTGTCGCGTTTTGTCACTTTGTTTAATTTAATTTTTAAGTTTTTAGTAGCTGCCGGGCGTATTTAGCAGGTGGGACATTTCGAGGCAAAGGTTATTTTTGATAGGAAGCCAATAGCAAAGAAATTACAGACAGTGGACTAGCTGCCTGGAATTTCTTACTTTAGATACTGTTGCCTATCATTACACTTTTTGGGAAAGGGAGTGGGTTTGTTTTTGTTTTTAAGCTCCTCCTACATAGAGACCACTTAGGGAACTTCCAGAAAAAGAAAACAAAAGCACTGATGGTCTGTTGAGTAGAATTAAGGGAAGCCCCTCAAAGTGACTCAGGTGTGAGGTAAGGGCTGGTTGACACCATGTGGGCTTTTCAGAGACCGCTCCTTCATTAATCATTGTGGCTACAGATGCTTTTTCCTCATTGCCTGATTTAGAAAAAAATACTATCTGGTGGGTGCTGCTCGCATGGTGACTGGGATTCTCCTTATTCTCCAGAGCTGTTTACTTGATCATTTGTGAGGCCAAACTGTTGGGTTTTGCTCCCCCCCTGCCCCCCCGGAAACCATATGGGCTCATCAGTGGTTTTGATGTAGGCAGGCCTGGTCCGAGGATCCAGACGGGGTCCCGCAGGACCAGCCAAGGGAGTAGGGTGGAAATTAAACTCGAGCCCGCTGGAGGTGAAAACAGAGTTTATTGAAGGTTTAGAGAGAGTGCAGGTACAGACAAGGAAAGGAAAGGAGGGAGTCTTTTCTTGGCTCTGAGTCTGAGGTTTTTATGGAGGATCGTGGTCTGGTGCATGTGTCTGTCCTCTCCGGTATCCAGGAACTGGCTGGAACAAATAGGAGGGCCCTTGGAGCCAGGGGGCCTTGGTGTTGAGACGTCTGGCGCAGGTGGTCCACAATATGGCTTTGTCCACTCATTCTCTCCTGGCTCTTCCTTAGATGTTACCTTTTCTAGAGAAATCATTCACTCCTTGTCCCTCACAAGGCAGACAGACGCTATTTGCCTTCTGGGGCACGTGTAGATTGGGAGGTGTGTGCAGATCCTAGCAAGAATTGAAGCATGAAAAGGAGCAAAAAGCAGATTTTTGTGGAGTCCTTCACTTTCCCTGTCACAGGTTTGATGATTTCTGAGGTCTTGTCCCAGATGCAAAAGCAGACACCTTTATTATTTGTTTGAATTAACCTTGGAACATGCGGGAGAATGCATTTTGAAAATTATAGACAATATGTAATGGGTGCTGTCTTCTAAATACTGAACTGACATCAGTAACACTTTGCATCTGTGGAGTCCTTGTATCTACCCCAATAGCTTACCCTTCGGTTATCCGACAGCCCACTCACAGCCCCTCCCCCCCCCCCCCCCCCCCCCCCCCCCCCCCCCCCCCCCCCCCCCCCCCCCCCCCCCCCCCCCCCGCCCCACCCAAAGACCAGGAAGTATTCTCATTTTAAAATATTGAAAATGAGGCCCAGAAGAGATGTAAATTATTCCTTCCAAATTGTAACCCTTGAGTCATTTAGCAAAGAAGACAAGTTCCAATTCCGGATCTCTTGGTTCTTAGTGGAGGATTTAGGGCATGAGACCAGGCCTAGGGAACCTACTGTCTGCAGGGCGTGGCTTCGTTTTCATCTTATCAGTGAGTCAAGGGCAAGGATGTATCTCCTCATGTGACTGCAGTAACTTCTTGTGAAAAACTGAACAGGGCTTTAAGAGTGTTTCAGATGGTATCACAATCGCCCCTCTCTCCCTTCCTTCCTCGTTTGTAAATTCATTCATTAGTTGCTTCCTTCCTCCCCCAGCTACTTCTTAAATACCTCTGCGACCACTGTGAAAGGTGCTGAAGACAGAATACATATATTTATACTCTATTATATACAATATTGTATTACTATAATAATATACAAAGTATACCATACTATACTATAATATAAATGTAATTATTATATATTATATATTATGTGTAATATATAATATGTTACAAATATATATAATAATTATGTATTATATGTTATTTATAAAATTATAAATATATAATAAAGTATATAATGTAAGTGTGATAGCATCATTGGCCTTCTTATAATATGAAAGGAGAGGAATAAATCAAATTTGTGTAATGGCGTCCTATCTTCTGGAATTAGAAAATGTATCCTCTAAAAGATAAATCCTTTAGGGTAGCTAGCTCACTGTAAAGGCTTATGATTGAAATGCCCCAGTTAAACTTCTTTCCTGCCTTATACGACCAGTCCCCAGTCACTCTGTACTCAGTTTGCGACAGGAACTAATTTGTGATCCTACTTCATTAGGATTTGGTCAGTTAGAAAGGGATGGGACAGGAGCAAGGATACAACACTACTCTCAGGATTCTGCTAGAGGAAGTGTGATACCATCCATTTTCTGCAGTGGAAAGTCACTCAGCAATTAGCACCTGGCATCTGGTCCCCAGGCTCGGGAGCTTATCCGAGCAGGAGCCCTGAAAGGCTCCAGTGATGCATACAAAGGTGATCTGATTCCAGGAACAGCTGGGGACCCATCCATCATTTTTATCCTATAGGTATTTATAGCCTTAGAAAAGGGCACCTGAGTATCATGTAGTTGCCGTTAATTAGAAAAGCAGAGCTGTGAGGTAGGTGTAGAAATAGTCTCTTCCGGGATAATGGCACAGAGTTATTTGTCAGTCAGTCTGTCCATGGCTCTTTACAGTTGCTGATAGAGCTTCAGAACTCAAGTTTGCAAACTTGTCCCTGGGAGTCCGAAGGTATCCAGGGAGCCTGGGGTGGAGAGAGGGAATAAGGGAGGAGCCCAGTGGGTAGCACCACCCCCCCATCTTCCCCCAGAATAGGTTCACCTTTTTGGGATTTCTGACATCATCAGCAGTTTTGCCTCTGCCATCTGTGACTTGTGGCTGCGCTCTTATCAGAGGATGGTATGAAATACCGGTTAAGTTCACTATAACGTCAACGCCGAAACAGAAGTCAGTAGCTGCTGGGTGCAGCCTCCTCGTGCAGGCGCAGCCGTGACTGATAAGCAGCGGGTCTCCTTGTGCCACTGAGTTACTTGCATAAAATGACGAACCTGGAAGTCCCGGTGTCATGGTCCTCTTCCTTACCAGACCAAAACAAAACAAAACAACAACCAAAACTTGATGTACTGAAATAATGTAAAAGTTTGAAATTCTTTTATTGACTGTACCTCCTGCTAATTCTAAGATTAGCCTCTGTAGCCGAAGCTGGCTAGCTATCTAGCAAACCCATTTCCTTTTCTTCATGGGCACAGTGCTTCATTGTATTTTCCAGTTAATCCTGAAGCTAGATTCAGCCCCAGGAGCATGTTCTGCCCAATTGTACGTAAGTGGAAGTAATGTGTGCTCTCTGGGCCTGGCCCATCAAAACCACCCATTCAAAATTCTTCGTTCTGTTTCTCCTTCTGCTGAATTGATGGTGATGCATGCCCTTCTGGTTGAAGATGGAACAACCCGAAGGAAGGAGCTCAAGTCCTAGAGTCACTCAGGGGAGGAGAGCAATGATTGTGAACGTATGAGCTTGTGTGCACAAGAAATAAATTTCTCCCACATTGGAGCCATTGTAGGTTTGGAGGTTTGCTTGTCCCCATAGAGCTCATCATCATAATTACATTAGATAATTTCATTCATCCTGATTAGAAAATAGGATCTCCAAGAAGCACTTGAAAGTTCCAAGAACAAGAGAAACTCTGAACTGAAGTTCTAGAAACTTCCCTTAGTGGATGACGATGTATGTGTAGGAGCAACATGGATGACAGCTACTGATAAGGTTGAGTCAGGTCCGATTTGCAAAACCCTTCCTCCCCCATCCTCCCCACCTCCCAGGAGGAAGCTACTGGTATTAGTGTGGGTGCTGCTTAAGACTTTCCATCAATGGGACTGGAGACACCCACACAGTACAGAGAGGCAGGACAGTTAATGATTCGGAGAAACAGCTGGCAAGGCCGACCACATGGGTTCGCACCCTGACTCTGCAACTTACTGTGTGCTTTTAGGCAAATCACTCAACTTCTCTGTTCCTTGGTTTCCTCTCTTTAAAATGTGATAAGACCTGATCTTATAAATTGTTACAAACATTTAGTGAGAGATTATACCAGTGCTTAAACAGTGTCGCATCATTTTTCAAAGACATGTTGACTATTATCACCTGTAGCTAACTGATTCAAAGACACTCAGAGTCTTCCTTAGTTTTCCCACCTAGAACCCAAGATGTATTTCTACAAATAGGTGCAGTAGCTGGGTCGGGCTGGAACGATGTTGCCTTATAAGTAAGTGCCACGTCACTTCCACCAGAACCCTTTGGACAATCCGTTGATGGCTTTCGGAAGCTGGGCTGTACCCTGTCATTGTACCTGTTTGTTGAGCACCCATTCTGGAGCACCACCAGCTATGGAAGATACCCAGATGAAAAATAGAGCTTGCTGATTAGTGGGAGAGACAAAAAGAGCAAACAAGTACTTCTGCTATAGTGTAACAGTTCTTGATTTTGTACACAATTGTTATTAGCACTCAGGACAACCTGGGGAGACCAGGGCCATGAGCCTCTTTAGGACTCAGGTCCTGCAAGTTGTGGGGTGCAGGATGGACTAATGTGTGGCCAATAAGGCTTGGATTAATCCACCTGCTGCCGCCCAGAAACTCTATCCAACCTTAACCAGTGAGTTTAAGAGACAGGACCCAGGCAGCGGGAGATTTTGTAAAGAGCGAACTATATCCCACGAGGGGCAGATTTTTAGTACAAGCCAGAAACCTGGGATGAACAGAACCCCACCACAGACATGGCCCCCCGAATGTATGCTGCGGTATCTATGAGCACCACCGGCAGAGAGAGTCACACAAATTCCTGGTGTGTTTGCCATTTGATCACTCCTACTTGGAATTTTCATCTTGTTCAGACTGTAACGTGGATTTTTGTTTGGCAGAATATGCGTTTGTGTATTTTGCTGGTCTGATTCTTCATGAGGTCAAAATCCACCCCCCCACCCCTACTTAAACCTGTTGCCTCGAATTCCCAGTCATGGATGCCTGTTCTTTTTCTTCTTCTCTGCCTCTTTGTATTAATTTCCGCTTAATAAGGTCTAATAGCCCTGTGATTCCCAGAACAGTTGGTTTCTGGCTGAAAGCAAAACAGAAAACTGCCTGTTTTAGTTACATAAGGTGATGTGGCGAGTACTTGCTTCTGAGGAATCAGGATCTATTTATAGTGGGGCGGTCTGAGCGCACTGGGACGCGGGCGCCACCTGCAGGGCCAACGGAGAAAAACACAGTGAAAAACTCAAACCCTGCTTTATAGGAAAGGCAGGAAAAGTATAAGGAAAGGCAAAGAAGGCAAAGAGAGCAGAGAGCTCAGCAGGATCCCTTGTAGATAAATGTGCATGACAACACAGTCTAGCAAGAGTTCTGACAAATTTCCTTTGTTCCTGTAGTTTCATTTTTTTTTCTTTTTTAGAATGAGGAGACACTAAATTGTCCTTCAGAGAACTTGCTGCTTAATGTTACTGCGGGCTGATGTTTTAATAAAAAGTAGCACCATGCAAAGCATTCTTTGTTTCGATAAGACAAAGTGGATGTTATTGCAAATTCTGTTAGTATGTGTTCAGGAGGGACATTCAGCCTCAACCCACCGTCCCCACACCATTTTGGTGTCTGTCTTTTCCAAGAGCTCCAAATATCTAGCCCACCCACTCCCACCCACCTGTTCTGCAGAAACAACAGTGCTAGTCTAGAATTAAGAGAACATTGGTAATGAAGATGATCAAACATAGTTTTTTCTGTACGCCATGAAAAAGTAAGTGAGTCCAAAATGAATTTCCACCAGAATTCTATTGGAACGTATACTTCCATTAAGGGAAAACATTTTTCTTGGACAGACCTGATTTCAAATATTCTATGTACTATGCGATCTGATCGTGTTTCCCATATGCTCAGCCACATATAAGCTGTTATTCTTTTAGTTTTGCTTAGTGCTGCTTTCAAGGGGGCAAAGGGGGGGTTATTTGCGGATTGATACATCTTGTCGGTATCTAGCTGTGGAGCATCTGCTGTTGTGCCAGGAACAGGGGACCCAACGGATACAGAAGGTACTTTTTTTAGGAGTTTCACCAAGAAGCTTGAGAGTCAGAGTTTCAGTGCCTCCTATGGGACGCCCACTCTTCTTCACCTGAAACCCCTCAGAACTGTCGGTAGGAAACACAGTCAGTAGGAACTGACTTGTTTTGTTTTTGTTTTAAAAGATTGATTTATTTGAGAGAGAGAGAGAAAGAGTGTGCACGAGCAAGAGGGGCAGAGGGAGAAAGAAGCTCAAGCAGATTCCATGCTGAGCACAGAGCCCGACACAGGGCTCGATCTCACGATCCTTAGATCATGACCCTTGCCAAAACCAAGAGTCAGATGCTTTAACCGATGACATCACTCAGGCAGTCCTGGAACTGGTGTTTTTGGAAGCATTGCCACATAGTGGTCCTTGTGGAGAAATCAAGGAGGTTAAGATGGCGCACCCTCGTTTCCAGAGTGTTTATGGTCCAGTGGAGGATGGGGGCTAGGACTGTCATGTACCTAAATATCAAAGTCAACATCATGAAGTGCCATGGAGAGAGGTACACAGGGCTGAGGAGGGGAAGGTTCAGCTTGGGGTTATTGGAATCTAATATCCCTTCCTGCCCCCCAGTGCATGTGCGCGCACACACACGCACCCACCCTTTACTGACAAAAAGAGGAAGTACAAGGGCACAGAGCTTAGCAACAGCAGGCTACATTGTCAATCTGATACTTTGAAGAGCTTCAAAGACCCCTGACTATGAAAGGAGCAAAGAATAATCATGTGGAAAAATACATTTCTGTGCAGAAAAGATCCTTTTGAGATTCCTGGAGGCATTGGACCTATTTCGGATCTTTTTAGGGCTTCTGCTAAGTAGATGCCTCCTTTAAGAAATCAAACTACAAGAGATTTGTGGGAGCTCCCCCCGCCCCGGGTTTATTGTAGGTCTTGTTTTGACTTTGGGGTCTTCATGAATTGCCTTTGACCAGAGGTTGGTGTGAGGGTGGCTCTCAAGATTTCCCAGGGTGCTCAGTGCTAATGTGTTTTTTGCATCTATGACATTAACATGTGAAGTGGCCCAGTAGATACTCACTTCCCTGCTGCTTGGCCAGGCCATCCCCAAGCTTGAAACTCATCCAGCTGCAGGTGGTCGTTAGGATCGGGGAAGACCTGGGAACATCAGCCACAGGCATAAGCAGCCTCCAAGGAGTGGCATTTACTGGGACACTTAATTCCCACAATCCAAGGTCTAGACTTCAGCCAACGTGTCAACACCCCAAGATCAGGTCTTTTGGTCAGAGCAGCATCCCATTAATCAACAGTGGGAGAATGCTAGTTTTATTAAGTTTTAATGAAATATGTAATTAGCCACTGGTCTTATGTTTGCTAAAAGCAGCACATTCTTTCCCTTTAGGTAAAAATGCCTGAAAATGCAAAGTAGAGTCAAAAGATTGCTTGGATGTATAGAATGAGCACGAGAGGCTGGAGGGGGATTATTTTAATGGCTGCTGCCATCAGACTGTGATAGTGTGAAGTCTTCCCCTCCACTGCAGGCAAATCCTGCAACAATCTGCCCACGATGTGGCCGGGGGGGGGGGGGGGGCGCTGCTGCCCTGGACAAGGGGGGCCTCTCTGACCTTGTTCCGTAGGCTTCCCTTGTGGGCTGACCCCCGCCCTTCCCAGAACCCGAGAGGTATGTCCCCACCTTAGAAAATTAATACAGACAACTCTCTACCTGTGTGTATAGTGTGTTTTCCAAAACGTGCACTAATGTGCAAAACTTAAAGACTGAGTGGACATGTTTCTATGCCAGGAAGACTAAAAAATACATTAATATTTATACAAATGAGCACATAAAAAATGCAAATGGTACCTCATTACCTCTAGTCCTTTAGCCGCAGTTTCTGATTTTGTAGTTCCAGAATCCCATTTGGTTCTTTGATTTTTGTTTTTTCATAACTAAATGCAATCCCTGGGCGAGCTAGAGTCTAGTTAGCGCCTGATTGGCCACTTTTACTCCATTTAGGGATTTCCAGCCTCATCTTCTCTCAACTGAATTACTGTTGTAAGTTCTCCATTTCTTCTAGTTGCTTCGCTTGCATTTTTTTTTTCATTTTCCATTTATTTTTACAAGTAATATTAGGAAAATGCTAAAATATAACCAAACGAGCAAATATAGCACAGTAAACAAATACAGTGATTCCACCGAAACCTAATGTTTAGCTCGAAGTCATTCCTGCAACGCAAAGCTCAGAGTATACACGCGAAAGTCCAACTTCTATGTGCAAAAGGCAATGTCACCACGTGCTTATGAGAGTATGTTATTTTTTTAAAAGTTAAATGTATAAAAGTTAGACATGTTCTTACCATCAGTCAGATTATAATTGAATCTTGGAGAAAGGGGGGCATTTGGCTTATTTTAGTAAATTCAGTCAATAGTTATTGAATGCTTGCTGTATATCTGGCACTGTGCTAGGCACCTATTTTTAAGTTACAGGTAGTGGTAGAACGAGGGGAACACCTCTCCCTTGCCCTTATGTATGTTTACAGATCATCTTTTTGAAGTCGTTTTCATATCCCTTTAGAACAGAGATTCTCACCCTCCACAATGTCGACCTTTTGGACTGGATAATTGTTTGTTGTAGGAGGCCGTCCTGTGTATTATAGGATGCTTGGTAGCATCCCTGGCTTCTACCTGCTCGACACCAGTGGCACTCCCTAATCAGGAAATGAAAAATGTCTCCAGATATTGGCATGTGTTCCCTGGGGAACAAAAGGGCGCCCGGCTGAGAACTACTGTGAGACACTCCAACTTTGTTGACCCTGCCGGAGGAATGTGCACTAGGCCTCCCCGCTGTTACAGTGAAGGGTTTGACTTCTTGAATCCATTTACTGGCAAAGCTTTCAGGGCTGTGCTTGGGAGGCAGGAAGGCTCACGTTCGGGTTGTGACAGTGAACATGTGCCACTCGAGGCTCTTGTCGCACACACTCAACTCTGTGCACCCAACACCCCCACCTCCTTGGTCTGCTTCCCATCGCACAAGATGAGGGCTGTGTCTACCCAATGTCAACCTAAACAACTCAGCCCCGCTCACAGTGTGGCATTATGCAGACAGCATGCCTGGAAAGCTGGTGCGGTGCTATGTGAACTCAGTTTCTGGACCTGAACTTTTCTTGGCCCATTATCCCCTCGAGCATAAGGATTGACAGCAGAGAGCTGCAAGTCAAGACAGATTAGAGGGCAGGCCACCCCCGTCCTCCTTAACCCAGCTGTTGGGACTCTCTTACTGGAGCAAGGAAGAGAGCAGAAGACAGAGGAGAGCAGAGTGGCGGTGATTTTCAGTCTCTAACAGATGCTGTCCCCAAGCGCTGTTGACCACAGACGTAGTCAGAGTATATATTCACTGGGACTACACTGATAATTTCTCATTTTAAGTGTATTGGTTAACATTTTTTAAAAATGCCAATCACAAAAATAGATCAATGGAACAGAATAAAGAGCCCAGAAATAAACCGACAATTTTATGGTCAATTAATTTATGACAAAGGAAGCAAGAACATACAATAGGGAAAAGACAGTCTCTAAATGGTGCCAGGAAAACTGGACGGCCACATGCAAAAGAATGCAACTGGACCACTTCTTTTTTTTTTAATAAAAGATTTTATTTATTTATTTGGCAGAGAGGAGAGAGATCACAAGTAGGCAGAGAGGCAGGCAGAGAGAGGGGAAAGCAGGCTCCCTACTGAGCAGAGAGCCCGATGCGGGGCTCGATCCCAGAACCCTGAGACCATGACCCGAGCTGAAGGCAGAGTCTTCAACCCACTGAGCCACCCAGGCACCCCAGAAACTGGACCACTTCTTATACCATACACAAAAATAAACTCAAAATTGATTAAAGACCTAATTGTAAGACCTGAAACCATAAAAGTCCTAGAAAAAAAAACATAGGCAGTAATTTCTTTGACATCAGCTGTAGAAATATTTTTCTAGGTATGTCGCCTAAAGCAAAGGAAACCAAAGCCAAATTAAACTGTTGGGATGACACTAAAACAAAAAGCTTTTGTACAAGAAGGGGAATCATCAACAAAACAACAAAGCAACCGACTGAATGGGGAAAGATATTAGCAAATGATATATTCAATAAGGGATTAATACCCAAAATATATAAAGAACTCACACAACTCAACACCAAAAAAAAACAAAAAACAAAACAAAACAAAACAAAAAACAAAAAACAAAAAAACAGTAATCCATTGGACAGAGGACCTGAATAAACATTTTCCCCAAAGAAGGTATCCAGATGACCAGATATCCAGACACATGAAAAGATATACAACATCACTCATCATCAGGGAAATGCAGATCAAAACCACAATGAGATACCACCTCACACCTGTTAGAATGACTAAAATAAAAAATGCAAGAAACCGTTGTCGGCAAGGATGTGGAGAAAAAGGAATCATCATGCACTGTTGGTGGGAATATGAATTGGTTTGGCCGCTGTGGGAAATAGTGTGGAAGTTCCTTAAAAAATGTAATGTAGAGTGACCATATAATCCAGTAATTCTGCTGCTGGCTGTTTACCCAAAGAAAAGGAAAACACTAATTTGGAAAGATACATGTACCCCCGTGTTTATTGCAGTGTTATTTGTAATAGCAAAGATATGGGGGCAACCCAAATGTCCCTCCTTAGATGAATGGATACACACACACACACACACACACACGCAAGGGAATATTACTCCACCATACCAAAGAATGCGATATTGCCATTTGCAACAACATGGGTGGGCCTAGAAGGTATTAGGCTAAGAGAAATGTCAAAGACAAGCACCATATGATTTCACTCATGGGGAATTAAATAAAACAAGTGAACAAAGAAAAAAAAAAAACGAAAAAAAAAACAAAACAAATCAAAGACCCCAGATTTTTAAATACAGAGAGTAAACTGATGGTTGCCAGAGCAGAGTTAAGGGGGTGGGTGAAGTAGAAAAAGGGGACCAAGACTATATTTATTGTGAGCACTGAATAGTGTACAGAATTATTGGGCTATAGATATTGCACACCTGAAATTAACATAAGATTGTTTGTTAATGATACTTCCATTTTTTTAGAAAAGAAAATACACATTATAAAAAAAGATAACCCAAAAAAAGCCCAACTGCCCCCCATTGGGGTTGGGGCAGTTGGGTTTCACCTGAGGGCGTGGGCAGCGGGTGGCAGGGAAGGTGCTGGAGAGCCACCCAGGATGCTCAGTGTCGCTGAAGAGGGTCAGAAGAGACCTCGAAGGGCCAACGGCTGAGCCGATTCCGAAGCGAAGAGACAGAGACCCAGACACATGAGAGAATCCATGTGACAGCAGAGGCCGAGGTGGGAGGTACTCAGCACAAGCCAGGGAACCCCCAGGATCGACAGCGGTCACCAAAGCCAAGAGAAAGGCCCGGCGCAGATAGTCACCTCCAGCTTTCAGAGGGAGGGGGGCCCTCCTGATACCTGGATTTCAGGCTTCTGGCCACCAGAACTGGCCGATAACACATTTCCACTGTCTTAAGCCACCCAATTTGGGGCCCTTTGTGACGGCAGCCCTAGGAAACTAATATATAGACGTCCAGACCGGTGTTGGGGCCATTGACTTTTCCATTTGGGAAAAAACCCATACTGTCTGCTATCAAAAAACCACATTCTTGCTAAGTTAAAAATCCAAGCATGAAAAACAGCCCTTCAGCCTTTTGGAGGAAAATGTAGAAAATCTTTGTAGCCTCAGTATAGAAAAGAATTTCTTAAAATGCAACAAGCGAAACGAACCTAAGAAAAGATCGATATATTTGCATCGAAACTGAAAACTCCTGGGATGTCTGGCTGGCTCAGCTGGTTGAGCGTCAGACTCTTGATCTCAGCCCAGGTCTTGATCTCAGGGTGGTGA
>CM053611.1:18897273-18910633 GCA_028646535.1 Procyon lotor | reverse complement strand
ATTCCCTCTGCTTATGTTCCCTCTCGCTGTGTTTCTGTCAAATAAATAAAAGCTTTTAAAAAAAAATCAGGGCCGGGCCTCGGTTCATGATCTCAGGGTCCTGGGAACGAGCCCCACATCGGGCTCTCTGCTCAGCGGGAAGCCTGCTTCCTCCTCTCTCTCTGCCTGCTTGTGATCTCTCTCTGTCAAATAAATAAATAAAATCTTTAAAAAAAATTACAATTAAAAGAACATTGAAAACTCCTGTATAGTCTAAGACACCACAAATAAAATTAAAAGATAAACCACAGACTAGGAGAAAGTATTCATAACCTAATGTAGTCCACAAATAATCAATATACAAATTATATAAAGAAATCCTAGAAATGAAAGGTCAAGTGACCCAGTAAAACCACAGGCACTTCACGGGACTGAAAGCAAATGGTCGGTAGATAAAAATGAGTTAAAGACTGCTCTGTTCACATACAAACATTGAGTCATGGAGCCCTGCATCAAAAACTAATGATGAACTGTGTGCTGACTAACGTAACATAATTAAAAAAACAAAAGACTGATCTGTTCAGAGAAGGGAACACTCTATACTATACAAAATTAAAATAAATCAGTTCTGTATATCTCCAAGTATACTGATCTAAAGATGTCAAAGGAAAAATTCAAGCTGCGATTTAAGAATAAAACCCTTGTCCATACAAGACGAAGCAGTGCCACACATTACGTGTGGATACCTACAGGTAGTAGAAAATTAAAAACATGAGCTGGAAAGTTACCACATTCATTGTGTTTATTTCCTGGGAAGAAAGAGAATGAGATTGAACATAAGAACAGGATTGAAGAGGGAGATGAGGGGACTTGAATTTCCTCTGTCACGTTCTATTAATTTCATTAGGAATTTCATCAGAGGACGGAAGAAGTGTATTTAATGCAGGAACAAAGCCATGCATTCGGTTCTGCTATAATGTATGTGTGTTTCTAAGACTCACCCCACGATGCAAAGCCACAGGGCTCATGGGAAGAAGCTTGTTAGGCACACCACACTCAGTAAACTCATCAGTTATGTGTTAAAGTGGCAAGATAGGGACCCAATGAAAACAGCCCGGTTTTATGCATGTTAAATGATTTAGGAGGTGAACAGTTCCTTTAAAAACAACCTGAAATTTGCAGATGGAGCTTGGGAGTTACTGTAAAATGGTGGAAGGAAGGTTACCTGAACTCCAGTAAGTTGTGATAGCAGGCTAGTTGAGCAGGGGTCAGCCAAGGCGGCTGGTAGATGCTGGAAAGCTCTGCATGAGAGTGTTGTATCTTCCTGCTCAGCTCCGTTCTCTGTGTCCACCCAGGGCAATGTATCCTTTTCACAGCTGACATTTTGTACTGCATAATTTTGTGTTGTGGGGGCTGTCTCGCTCCTTGTGGGATGTTCGTCATTGTCCTTGGCCTCTCCCCTCTAGATGCTGATAGCAAATCCCTGGGTCATGACACAGATGTCTCTCGACATTGCCAGGTGGTCCTCTGAAGGCGTCAAACCACCACAACTGGGAACTGATCTAGTGTTTCTGACAGACAAAATTGCATATAAGGAGAAATGAAATGTGATCTAGTATTACCTAATATATCAATCATGGTGGTACAAGTTCACATTTTCAAAGCAAGTATTTTAGCAAAAATGGCTGGATTCCATAAAAGTAATGAATTTGTGCTTTAAATATGAAGGAATCATTTGCATTTAAAAAAACCAAACTCTAAGTTTCATATTGAATACAACAGAAAGATGAATGTAAGCTAAGAATAAAAGTTGAAACAACTTATACATTAATACCCTTAGGAAATAAATATTGCTGTAGCAATTGGAGTTAAAGCTGATTTAAAGAAAACAGTTAAAAAAAAAGAAAACAATTCAATAAAAGGTGGAACATAGAGTTAATGTAATTAGAGTGTTTTGAACTAACAGATACATAATTTACGTACTTCTGGTTATGAACCTCAGAAAATGTTTAGTTTATCCAAGACAACCACAATAATAAACCAAAATGTTAAGCAATTTAAAAAAACTCAGAATGCCATCAATTTAGGAATAGTTCAGTGATGATGTATATTTTATATTTGATTTAACCTATAGTTTAGGTGCCTGGGTGGCTCAGTCGGTTAAGCATCTACCTCTTGATTTCGGCTCAGGTCATGGTCTCAGGGTCATGGGATCGAGCCCCAAGTTGGGCTCTGTGCTCACCATGAAGTCTGCTTGTCCCTCTCCCTCTGCTTCTCCCCCTACTTGTGCTCTCTCTCTCCCAAATAAATAAATGAAATCTTTACAAAAAACTATAGAAGACATATCTCTTTTTTTTAAAAAAGTAGTCTTTGTATTGGTTTTGTGAGTAATTTGGAAAATTGCATATTGGTTTTTAATATTTATGCCAACTTTCTAGTACATTTTTATGGCCAATTTATACCTTAACAATGAGGTATAAAGGCAGTAATGAGGAACTCTAAACTGCTTGTTCTTCATGGCTGCCAGTAAAATTGGTATAATTAGGTTTTCATGTAAGGAACGGGGTTTTTTGCTCATGCGAGAAGAAAATCATTTCCAGTAACTTATATGGAACTGGGCACATTGGATTGATAGAAACTTTAGAAGAAAAGTTTTTGAAATGTATTGTTACAGAAGAGCCATCTCTTACCCAAGGCAATTATCTGAAATTTTGAAGTCATCTTCCCTCCATAGAAAGAGTGATACCCATACATTTTCAACATGAAAACAATGAACCGTAAAGAAAGAGTATTTGAAGAAACAGACACTGCACTGAAACCACTAACAATTTTCATGTGACATTGTAGACTTGAAAGGAAATACGTGTTAAATACTAAGGTGTTTTTATTTATTTATTTTTAATTATTATTATTTAAAGATTTTATCTATTTGAGAGAAAGAGCACGAGCAGGTGGGAGGGGCAGCAGGAAGGGGAGAAGCAGACTCCCCACTGAGCAGGGAGCCTGCCGTGGGGCTCCATCCCAGGACCCTGGGATCATGACCTGAGCTGAAAGCAGATGCTTAACCTACTGAGCCACCCAGACGCCCCTAAGGTACCTTTAATTACGATGTTCAGAATCTGAATTTGTTTTATTTTTCTAACTGCATCTTCCCACCCTACTCCGCTTCTCTTACAAACTGGAAGCAAGATATAAAGCCAAGTCAACCTATGTATCATTTCAGTGAGCCATTGCTTCATGTTTTTTTGGTTGGATTTCTAGTTTTGTAAGTATTACAAATATAAGTATATTTATATATACTCTCTATATATATTCTATGTGAAAAATGCAATCTTGAAATGGGGTACAAAACACAACTTTTTGTTACTCATAGCTATTATTTGGTCTCTTTTCGGAGCAGGTAGGGAGAATAAGATCAGATTACTCTTAATCATAACCAACTTTAATTTTGGTTTGATTGTGTCTAAATCACACTGTTCAGTTTTCCTACAGCATCAGAATGCTTTCTGTCAGCTCTGGGTTGGCGTGGCCCATTTGCTCCAGGGACGGTGCTCATAGGATCATAATCTGGTGTCTGAGGGAAGAAATGTTGGTTAGCAGGCACACAAGCCACCAGATGGCTCCCTCAGTTTTTTGAATCTCCACTTGGATAAGTAAGTTCCCTTTCTCTGAAGAAATTACTGGAGTAAATTTTGAATAATGCCCTAATGTGGGAATGTGAGCAGATCTTCACCATTTCAAGTGAAATGTATAGGTGTAGAGCTGGTGAGGGGTTACCATACAAGACCGTCGGGATGGTTCTACTACACACATCATGACTTACCATCTTCGTTGGCATTTCTTTTGAACTGGGATGGGTGTGTGGTGTGTGTGTGTGTGTGTGTGTGTGTGTGTGTTTTACTCAGTTGAAATGCCTCATATCTCGTTTCTTTTTCTTTCATCTAGACTTTCTTTAGTGCATATGCTGTGCCTTAGTAGTTTCATAAGTGGGCCTAACCCTTGGGAGGTTGGGAGTTCACACCCAGAGCAGAATGGACAAGTTGTGCATTGCTCGTCTGACATCAGTATTCTCTGCTAATCTTGCATACTTGCTTCTCATAGTTCTCACTGTTGGGCACTTTCCGATGTGTAGAGTACTCCAAGACCCAGTGGGAGAGATTCTTTAACCAAAAGGAAACAGAAGCAAAGGATTATAGATGTGTTTTCTCATTGTGGTCAAAATGCAACATGAGATATAAACTCTTTAATTTTCAATGTACAGTATCGCTAACTGTAGGCACAACATTGTCAGTAGATCTTTGGCTGAAGAAGTTCTAGCTTTTTTTGGTAACAGCCATTCTAACAGGTATGAGATAAGATCCCTTGTGGTTTTGCTTTGCGTGCATTTCCCTGAGGTTTAGTGACGTTGAGCACCATTTTATATGCTTGCTGGCCATTTGTACGTCTTCCTGAAGAAATATTGATTCAAGTCCTTTGCCCCTTTTCACAATCTGGTTCTTTGATGTTTTTTCTTTTTGAGTTGTAAGAGTTCCTTATAAATTGTGGATATTGGCTCCTTATCAGACACACGATTTGTGAATACTTTCTCCCATTCTTTAGGTTGCCTTTGCATTGTGTTGTTTCCTTTTCTTTGCAGAAACTTTTTAGTTTGATGTCATCCCATTTGTCTATTTTTGCTTTTGTTGCCCTGTGTTTTGGTGTCATATCCAAGAAATCATCGCCAAGACCCATGTCAAGCAGCTTACAACTCTGTATGTTCCAGGTTCAAGTCTTATGTTTAAGCCTTATCTATTTCAAGTTGATTTTTGTGTATGGTGTAAGATAGGGGTCCGATTTCATTCTTTTACATGTGTATAACCAGTTTTTCCAGCACCATCTGTCAGAGAGACTATCCATTTCCCATTTTGTATTCTTGGCAACCTTGGTATTGATCAGTTGACCATATATGTGTTCATTTATTTCTGGGGTCTCAACTCTGTTCCACTCGTTTATATTTCTATCTTTATACCAGTTCCATACTGCTTTAATTACCATCACTTTGTAATATATTTTGAAATCAGGAAATGTGATGCCTCAGGAAATGTGATTCATCTTTCTCAAGATTACTTTTGTTATTTAGAACCAATTGTGGTTCCTTGTAAATTTAAGGATAGCTCTTTTTATTTCTGTTTTAAAATGTTATTGTGATTTTGATAGGAATTCCATTGATTATATAGAGAGCTTTGGGTAGTATCGGCATTTTAACAACATTAAGTCTTTCCAGTCCATGAACCCAGGATGTTTTATTTACTTGAATCTTCTTTAATTTCTTTCATTGGTGTTTTATAGTTTTCAGTGTACAAACCTTTCACCTCTTTGGTTTAGTTTATTTTATTCTTTTTGATGCTTTGAAATGGGATTGTTTTCTTAATTTCCTTTCTGGATAGTTCACTGTTAGTGTATAGAAATGCAACTGATTTTTGTAAGTTGATTGTGTATCCTGCAACCTTACTATATTTGCTTACTGACAGTTGTTTTGTGGAGTCTTTAGGGTTCTTTACATAGAATATTGTGTCATCTGCACAGACAATTTTACTTCTTCCTTTTCTATTTGGATGCCTTTTATTTCTTTACTCTTTTCTAAGACTTCTAGTACTTCTAGTACTAGGACTTCTAGTACTTCTAGTGCTATACTCATCACTATAGAAGTGATGAGAATGGGCACCCTTGTTTTGCCCTGATATTAGAGGGAAAGTGTTCAGTTTTTCACCATTGAGTATATTGTTAGCTGTGGGCTTGTCAGATATGGCCTTTATTATATTGAGTAAATTCCTTCTGTACCTACTTTCTTGAGGGTTTTTATCATGAAAGGATGCGAATTTTTTCAAATGATTTTTTTTCACCTATTATGAGGATCGTGTGGGTTTTTTTAATCCTCTATTCTGTTTATGTGGTGTAGCATTTTAATCATTTTACATGTGAACTGTTCTTGCATCTCAAGATTCAACTGCACTTGGCCATGGCATGTGATTCCTTTAATGTGTGGCTGAATTAGGTTTGCTAATATTTTGTGAGGTTTTTTGCCTCTATGTTCATCAGGGATATTGGCCTGTAGGTTTCTTTTCTTGTAGTGTCCTTATATGGCTTTGGTATCAATGTAATGCTGGCCTTGTAGAATGAGTCTGGAAGTGTTCCTTTGCCTTCAGGTTTTTGGAAGAGCTTCAGAGGTATTGGCATAAATGCTTCTTTAACTGGTTGTTAAAATTCACGAGGGAATGCATCTGGTCCTGGGCTTTTCTTTGTTGGGAGGTTTTTGATTGCTAATTCACTTACTTGTTCATGGTCGGTTCAGATTTTCTGTTTCTTCATGATTCAGTCCTGGTAGTTATATGCTTCTAGGAATTTATCCAATTCTTTTGGTTATTCAGTTTGCTGGTATGTCATTGTTCATAGTAGTCTCTTATAAGCTTTTATATTTCTGTGGCATCAATTATAATTTCTCCTTCAAAGTTTCCCATTAAAGATTCACCCAAGAAATTGTTGAGTCTCACTCATTTCACAAATGCACCACTGTACATCTTGTGGTGCAGGTTATCATAATGATGAAAGAAATCTGCGAGGAGAAATTCACCCAGTGCTCTTGAGATCACCAGATATGAAACAAGGAGGAGTAGGCAGGCTGAACTAAGCAGATCTTCACCAATAATCCTCTTCTCTTTTTAGGGTTAGAACCACTTTGTACTGACCTCACTCAAAACCACTCACCAGAAAACTCTAGGAACTCAATAAGTATAACTCCTAACAGTGAACCTGTGTCTCCCTGTCAACCCTACTCCCCCTTCAGTCAATTTTTATGTAGCAAGTTTGTTTTGCAGTTATCCTAGGGCAAAGCCTATGAATAACTCTGTTAGCAGCTGTGGGGGTCCCAAAATAATTGCTGAGTGTAGCCTTTAGATTCTAGTCCTCCAGGAAGTATGGTTGAGAAATCTACATGGGAAAAGCTTTAGAGCAGTAGATCTCAGATTTTAGCACACATAAGAATCACCCAGAGATCTTGTTAAAGCACAGATTCCTGGGCCCTACCTTCAGAGATCCGGGTGGGAAAGGGGATATGAATTTGCATTTCAGATGTGCCCCCTGGTGATGCTGGCAATGCTGATGCTGGTGGCCCATGGACTAGTCTTCAAGCAGAAAGGCCTTTGAAAACATGGTTTTAATCACCTGTAGGGAGGAATTCCTTTGTAGGTAAACAACAGGGCACAGCCACATCAAACCATTTGCAAAGCCCAAAGCACACATGGTTTTATGTGACTTGGGACTCATGACTTTCAGTAGGGTGTAAAGAAACCTAATTTGGTCCATCTTCAGAATTCCTAGCAAAGAGAGCTTTGGGAGTATCAATGCAAGAAGAGGAAGGATGTTGGAACATCACCCAAACAATGTTCCTACTTGGTTTTATGTCTTGAGTCATGTTTAGAGGAGATTATGATATATCTCAAGACATCCTCCCATTAATAACAGAGGAATTGATGTCTGCTGTTGAACACGAGGAGACATGATGAGTGATGAGAAACGTGGCAAGTCTGTGACCAGCCTTCTCCAACAAGTCACTGCATGGCGTTCGTACCTATCTTTCAACCCAACCATTGCTTCCGGGCAATGAGACCCAAAGGTGACATCTTAGATAAGATGACTGTTGATGGATTCTCTAATCTCAACTAAAGTAAACAGAGATCCATTGTCCCAAGCCAGTGGCTGGCACAAAGCCCTGATTCTCTTGACAGAGTTTAGACATGAAATAGGAGACTTTTTTGAGAATGATACCTCTACCTTGGAGAAAAAATTTTTATGTCTTGAATGGCCCTGCAGAATCAATAAGGATTCATATCTAAGGCTTTTTTCATCCACAGAAAGGTGTCTGCTCTTGGCAGGTGATGCCGAGGACCTATTGTGCATGCTATCATCCATTAGCCTTTTCAGCCTTAGAATTAATTGCAACCCAAGGACGTACATCATCAAACCATGCGTGTGAGTAGTTCTGAGAAGCCAACAATAGGGCACCTATCTTCTGGAATATATGAATTCACTCAACAGAAACCTTTGGCAAGACTCTGTGTGAGATGATAGAATACAAGCCCTGACTCATGGACTTGCTGCTGTTGGGTGAGCTATCGATGTACATATGCAAATAATTAGGCCGGTTAATTTACATCACATGCCTAGCAGACCGTGAGCCAGCTCCAGTGTGCTTGGGCAGCATTAGGGATGGAAGGACTGGCTGGGGGTCATGCAGGTGGGTACGGGATTGAGGAAGGAGGATTTGCCAGGCAGAACCCGGATTTCAAGGCCAAGGGACTAGAGTCTGGAAAAGCATGGGCACGTGGACATATGGACATGGAGACAGGGACCATGTTGCAACATGTGTAGCCTCATCGCCTACACTGAGTTCTGGGACATTTCAGTCACTCCATTAGTATTTTGAGACTAATTGCAATACATTTTTTTTTTTTTTACAGCATGGGCAGCCTTGATGAGAGCTAGCAAGTTGTCTGTGTCTGGCCCTTTCCACATTCAGCTTAATAAAACACCTTATAGAATTCCATTTAAGAAAGAATGGCATTCCTCTAGGAGAGGTGTATTGGGGAGGTCATTTATCACTTGATTTTGCACCTGATTCAGTCCCAGTAGTTATATGCTTTTGTTCTGCACAATTATGACCTGATTGGCAGATCAAAATCTAGGATTCTGGTGTTAGATAGCTCAGAGCTTCCAAAGTCCATGTTGCTTTCTCTGGCCACTATTCATTCATATATCTGTTCATTCATTCAAAAAATATTTACTGAGCATATCCTAGGTGACAGGCCCTTTCTAGGCATCAGGAATACAGAAGTGAATAGGACCATGTACTCACAGAGCTCATTACCTAGGAGAGGGAAGCACATAAATGATACCTCCGGGTAAGGTAGTGCTGTGAAGATCCGATGGAGAATCACTGGTGGGAAACCGTAGGTTTGGGTTGGATGGGAAATCAGTGGTGGGGGTCGGGTTTGGCTGCTTTCCACCCCGCAGACAAGTACTGGTTATGGACACAGTACCAGTCTCCAGGGGTCAGAATTGCTGGTAACATTTGCCAACAGAAGTTTTTGCAGGAGTTGTTTAAACCCCCTGCTGGTTTCTAAGCGCAGCAGGGTCTGTAACTGGGGGACTCCCATTTTACCAGTCACAGGGGTGCCTTAGGGAGTGTGAGTGGAGACACTGCTGCAGGGCAGAGTGAATTGATCTGTCCGTGGAGGGAGTGAGAAATGGGAGAGAGGAACCTGGATCCAGATGTGCCAAGAGCAGGCGGGACTGAGGGAAAACAAAACCTCTGCTGAGAGCTTGGGCAAGGAAGGACTTTGGAGCAGGAACAGGGCTGTCTTGTCCTGATATGTGTCTCCACTGTCCTCTGTGCAGAGCAAGAGGGGACCTTCCTCCACGCTGCCTTCAAGCCTCAGCAGGGTCTGCATCACTCATTAATCCTACTCTGTGGCTGGATCCTCTTTAGTGAATTCAAAGCAGGGCTGAGTTGAGTGTCCAGGCTGGCGTGGTGAATAACAAAGTCCGATCAGGGGACATGGAAAGACCAACAAGAAGAATCAACACTGGGCTGCACTTGAATTCCAGAGAGGTCTGAAATGAGCACTGTTCGTAAAGTCATCCGTTTAGAAGTATGGGAAACGTGTCCATCAGTATCCTCGTATGGAAGGTGGAAAAAAAATTTTTTTTTTTTTAAAGATTTTATTTATTTGACAGAAATACAGTGAGAGAGGGAACACAAGCAGAGGGAATGGTAGCGGGAGAAGCAGGCTCCCTGCTGAGCAGAGAGCCCGATGCGGGGCTCGATCCCAGGACTCCGGGATCATGACCTGAGCCGAAGGCAGACGCCCAACGACTGAGCCACCCAGGTGCCCCCGAAAAAATTATTCTTTATAGAAGTATTGTGAAGAATACATGGCCAAGTGCTTGCCTCGTTGTAGCTATTATGGGCTGAACGTGTGCCCCCCAAGTTCACGTTGAAATCCTAACCTCTAACGTGACAGCATTAGAAGGTGGGCCCTTTGGGAAAGAGTTAGGTCCTGAGGGTAGAACCTCATGATGGGATTAATTAGCGCCCCTGCTCTCCGCTGCAGGAGGGCCTAGCGATATTTGAAAACTGGGAACCCAGCTCTCCCTAGACCCGGAGCATGTGAAACTGGACTTCAAGACTGGTGAGAAATAAGTGTTTGTTAAAGCACCCGGTCTATGCTGGCCTGAACTAAGATAATAGCTGTTCCATCCAACAAATGTGGAATCTCCTCTCCCAAATGCCAATGGGGCATTTGGACCAGGTGACCTCAGAGGGCCTTACCGTTTAAATTTGATGGAAGATAAAAACCTCCATTCTTACTGAGTTTCTAGTATTAGGGCGGCAACAAGAGAAACACCATCATTGAAATGCATGCGGTGGAATTGGGACCACTTGAAAGAAGAATAAGAAATGAGAAAACAGGGGCGCCTGGGTGGCTCAGTCGTTAAGCGTCTGCCTTCGGCTCAGGTCATGATCCCAGGGTCCTGGGATCGAGCCCCGCCTTGGGCTCCCTGCTCGGCGGGAAGCCTGCTTTTCCCGCTACCATGCCCTCTGCTTGTGTTCCCTCTCTCGCTGTGTTTCTCTCTGTCAAATAAATAAAATCTTTAAAAAAAAAAAAAGAAATGAGAAAACACAGTAAACGGTTAACAGATACTATTTAGGAAGCAAGTGACAGAATGCTAAAAGCGTTGATCAGCCCAACTCTAATGGCAGTACGTGGAAAGCGGCGTGGGCTGGAACTTGAGCAGAGTGTAGATGGGGGGAAAGGGAAGAAAGAGAGTCTACAATATACGCACATCCACGGAGACAAGAATAAACGCGTATATGAAGAGACTAAAGCCTCCGGGGTGTCGGGCTGTGGGTGGGCACGTGTGTGGGCCCACACATCTTAATCAAGTAATCTCGTGGAGTCACACTTAACTAATTTAGAACTTACAATTATTTGGAAAGATGCAGTCTACAGTTCGGGAGGATGGAGATTCGTTCGCTTTTTGAACACTTGAATTCTCAAGCAGGAGAAATGGAGAATTCTAGCTCAAAAAGGAAAAGGTGAGGTATCTACAGCTCAGAGAGGTTAAGTAACTTTCTTAACCTAACACAGCTGGTCAGTTGACAGATCCAGAATTAAAACAAGCCTGCCTCTCCTGGCGTCATTTACAGGGCATCTCATCTGAGAAAGAAGGGGAAGGTTATCTACTTAAGGAAACAAATTACTAAAAATGCCATAGAAGAATCAGTTATGTAAAAGCGTGCCATGTTGCAGCCTGGCCCAGGTGAACGTGTGTCTTCTGCCCTTGTCATCCTCAGTAATCGGCCTGTAGATTGAATGAGAACAAGGCCTCCACGAGGCAGCAGTTTCTCTGTGAACCAAAAGTAAATTTTTTTCCTATTAAAGTACACCATATATTAGCATGTTCATGGTTTTTTTTTTTTTTAAGATTATATTTATTCATTTGAGAGAGAGAGAAAGAGCAGAGGGAGGCACAGAGGCAGAGGGAGAAGCAGGCTCCCCGCTGAGCAAGGAGCCTGACAGAGGGCTTGATCCCAGGACCCCGGGATCATGACCCGAGCCGAAGGCAGACACTTAACCGACTGAGCCACACAGGCGCCCCCTTGCAGTAGATTCAATATAAATGAGCAGGTTTTTATCGTTTTGATTTTTTAAATGTATTTCTGGATTTGCATCTTTTTATCTTTGGTTGTCTTTTATCGTAGAAGTATAAGGAAAATGGCATTCATACAAATGGAGAAGGTTCAAAGTTTATACTCTGGGGCTTTTATTTCCCTGAGGGTGTCTCGTAGTTAGGGTAGGAGTTGCCTCGACGCCTGGGCTTGATCCTTCCTCAAATTCATTACAGCTATCGGTGTATCTTCTGCGGCAAGAGTGGAATGTCGCTATTGGACAAAATCAAAATTTTGTAAATCTGCTTTAAAGAACGTAGTTGCATACGTTCCTATTGTGAATGCTGAGGAGTCCTTGCATTTAGAAGGCTATTTGGGGAAGTGTTCGTGTTTCAGAACTTGGTGGCAGGCAGCCGGGTGCCTGGGATCTTTAGCCATGTGGTGGGGGGATTTGGGGAGCACCCCCAGATCCACGACATCCACGATCCTCTGTCTCCAAAATCAGCAGGCAGATGCCTTCCCAGCCCCCCAGCAGATGACCACAGGCCCGAATACGAAAATGCCCGGGAAAGCACTCGGTGGTCACAACTTTGGAAATCCTCACCAAGGTCAGGCGTTAGTATGTTTCTATGTGTGAATGGACTTCAAAGCTCCTTTACATCTAAACTCAAAAATAGGGTGTTTTCTTCCTAAATGAAAAAGATGTGAAAACAGCCCTTTTAAAGAGAAAGTAAAATATAAGCTCAACTCAGAAATATTAGTCCAAACTGGATTTTTAAAAAAATCTTTCAGAGAGTGCTTATTCAGCCAGAATTATTACCGATCATACAGCCTTTAACAGCTCCCCTAGAAAGTTCTAGGTACCCACTGGCAATGTCAAGTGATGCTTTATTTTCTCAGCGTTCATCTCTCATATCGGATTCTGGCAGGTGAGATTCATACCATGAGGCACGTCTGCACCTGTTCCCGAGAAGAAAGGAATGGAAAGGATTCCAAAGTGGGTCATGTGTTCCTGGGAGATTAGACACTGAGGAATAGTATGGTGTTGCCTATAGATGGTTTCTATTTTTAAGGAATATTCCTAGTTCGTACGTGTTGAAGGTCAGAACAAGGTTGTTGTCGTTGTTGTTTCCATTTTACTTAAGGCCCAAACCATTTTAATGTACTTCTGAGCACTTTCACTATCAGACCGATAGCCAAAATAACATTTGCTATGAAAGATTTCCAATTTTGTTCTACGTCAGTGAGCATGACAGAATGAAATTTTGATATTGGGTGTTGCATATATTTAAAATTGATGTCCCCCACCCTGCAGAAAATGTTTTATCATTTGTTCCTTTTAAAAATCCTATTGTTTGCATAATGGATTTACAGGCAGACTTAAAATTCTTCCAAATACTAATTTCTCTCTCTCTCCCCACATGTTACAAACGCAATGGAAAAGGATTCGGTGGCAGAACTTTCCAGTATTTTGTCACTGTGCACACACCAAATGCTTTCTCTAGCTAATGCCTGCTTCATCAGGATTCTTACTGAGCTTACAAAAAAGAACTGATGACGTTTAATATTACGAAGAGAAAGCTGACTTCAAATAAAAAAACAGACTTGCACCTTGTCGACTTTAAGTAGATCCTTTTCTGCCACAGAACTAAGAGAGCCAAAAAAAAAAAAAAA